>OY747128.1:77554001-78754001 GCA_963556465.1 Berberis vulgaris
TTCCTCATGCTTTGGGCAAAAGCTTGAGAAGAACATTATATTTCTTTTGATTGATTAGTAGATTGATCGGATTTGCCCTGTGGGTTTTTACCTTTCACCTTGAAGGGTTTTCCACATATATTTTGGTGTCATTTATTTTTCTTTGCACTGAATATTGGTTTGGTGATATTAGTTGATTCTTCCATTGGTAGAATTTTCTTTATAGTTTTTTGCTTTGTTTTTCCATCATAATTTTCTTAACAAGCTAATTGGGTGTGGCCTGTGTGGGCCAGAATTCCTATAGGTGCTCTTTGGAGGATTTTGAAGGAAGGATGTCAGTTATTTTCCATGATTCTTCATCAGTTTCTCTTCAGATAGATTGGAATGTAAATGTGTGTATTTGGGGTTGCGGTATTACTTGTGGTAACCCTTGGAAAATGTATATCCTTTTCCATGCAAGCATGTTTAATAATTTTGTCATTTTGGAACTTCTGCTGTAGGTTACCTTCCTCGGTACATGAGAATTTCTCACTCTTATTGTGTGATGGTTAACAAAGTTATTTGTGTTTTTGACATTGCTGCAAATTAGTAGAGAAACTTGAGATGATATATTAACTACTTGTGGCTAACCATGTTGGGGTGTCACGCACACGCACTTGTGCTCACCCCTTGGTCCATTATGCATAGCAATGATATTGTCCCCAACTTAAACACCACAATATTGAGCCTTCCATCTGGTTCTAGGTGGTGTGGGGTTTTCTCCAAAAGGCCTCATTGCTATTAGGGAGTGGACCACTCCTTATAAACCTTTGTGACAACTCGTCCTTACTTGATGTGGGACTATTCAAGCCAACACTTTCCCAACAATCTTCATCTTTGGCGCAAATCGACACACATCCTACAATTCATCCACTGGTTTGCAACATCTTGAAGTACACCTCCTCCTCAAGTGTCATGTGTGACCACGATTATGTGGGTACCACTTAGTGTACAGGCTCGACTACTCCTGTTGTTGTTGGCTCCACCTAGTTGCAACCACCCCACTAACTCCACTTCGTCCGGACTTGTAGGATACCTCTGGACACAACCTCAGCAAGGATCTAGAGCCTAACCTGGATCATTCATCTGGAAGACCGCGCACCAGCGATGCTCTACCTGGCTCACCTGCGATGCTTTACCTGGCTCGCTACCCTGCGCCTATCCCCTGAACAATGTGCCGCCTGCACCTCCACCACGCCAAGTCCCTGCCGAACCATTGGCTCTAATACCACTTGTGGGGGTGTCGTGCACCTGCACTTGCGCGCACCCCTTGGTCCACTATACATAGCAAAAATATTGTCCCCAACTTAAAAACTACCTATCGAGCCTTCCATCTGGGCCTAGGTGGTGTGGGGTTTTCTCTAAATAGCCTCGTTGTTATTAAGGAATGGACCATTTCTTATAAATCTTTGTGACAACCCGACGTCACTTGATGTGGGACTATTGCATGTGGTAAGAAACACGACATCACAGGCATGTAAATCAATAGTTATTGCTGAAATAAAAGAGGATCGTGACTTGTGGCATCGGAGACTTGGCCACTTGAGTGAAAAATGAGTGAAGGTCATGCAGTCAAATGGGAAACTACCTGAACTAAAATCAACTGATATTAATTTTTGTGAGAGTTGCATCCTTGGGAAGATGAAAAGGGTTAGTTTCAAGAAATGTGAAAGAATTCCAGAGAAAGAAAAACTTGAGTTAGTTCACACAGATGTATGGGGACCAACAAAATTATCATCCATTGGTGGGAAGTTATATTTTGTAAATTTCATTGAGGATCATAGCAGAAAGGTGTGGGTATACTTCTTGAAACATAAATCAGAAGTGTTTGTGTTCAAGAAGTGGAAGGCACTAGTGAAAAATGAGACAGGTTTGAAGGTGAAGTTAAGATCCGACAATGGTGGAGAGTACATTGACGATGGCTTCAAAAGGTATTGTGCTAAGAATGGAAAAAAGAATGGAAAGGACTTTGTCAGGAACACCACAACAAAATGGCGTGGCAGAGATGATGAACAAAACATTGACTGAGATAGCCAGATGTATGCAGAAGCAGTCAATACAACATGTTATTTAATCAACAGGGGACATCATCTCCTTTGGAGCAGAGGATACCAGAAGAGGTGTGGACTAGTAAGAAATTAAACCTTTCCCACTTAAAAGTTTTTTGTTGTGTTGCTTATGTGCATGTAAGTGGTAATTCTAGGAGCAAGCTTGACTTCAAGTCACGTAAATGTTTTTTGTTGGATATGGTGGTGATGACTTTGGTTATAGATTTTGGAATTATCAGAACAAAAAAGTCATTAGAAGCAGGGATGTAATATTCAATGAAAAAATAATGTACAAGAATAGAGATAAAGCACAATCTGTTAAACAAGTGCAAAATGATCCTGAGTATGTTGAGTTGGATGGTATGCAAGATAATGATGTGGTACAGCAAACAGGTGAGAGTTTGCAGTCATGGGGTACTACACTAGAGATCATGACACAACAAAATGTTACACCACAGAGTCCAGTTCCAGCCCCTGCACTCAGGAGATATTTCCGAACTCTTGCACCGAACAGAAATTATGTATCCTCTGATTATGTAAATAATTTGCATCTCACTGACGAAAATTGTTTGAACTACATGTTACTCACAGATGCTGGAGATCCAGAATGCTATGATAAAGCATGTGAGTTAACAGATTCAAAACAGTGGAAAAATTCAATGGAAGATGAAATGAAATCATTCATCTCAAATGAGACATGGGAGTTAGTTGAACTACCCAAAGAGAAGAATGCTTTGCATAATAAGTGGGTGTATCGAGTTAAACAAGAACATGATGGTTCCAAGAGATATAAAGTAACGCTAGTAGTCAATGGGTTCCAATAGAAGGAAGGAGTTGACTACACAGAGATATTTTCTTCAGTTTTGAAACAGAATATGGTTAGAACTGTCCCGCAGCTTACGCAATTGAGGGGGAGTAGCTGATACTCAACCGTCCCGCAGCTTACGCCATACACGTGTTACCGCACGATCTATGCCATACATGTAGCACAACTGTACAGGAAGCCTAGCTCTTCCTCTGCGAACCCATAGGCTCAGCCCACCATTCAAATAGTATTCTGCAACATGCTTGGCACGAGCACAAATCCAAATTAGCTTTGACACACGAATCTTACCTACGGGTTGCTATTTGATTTATGGTAATGTTATCCACACAGCGCGTGACACCAATGGACATGGGTTCGCACGCCCTCAAACAGGCGAAACCTCTCTCCAACCGGGCAAGCTTAATCAGCTAAAGCCGATGACGACGACTTCTGGTACATCCTGACATCTAGTCCGCCCAGCGCGGATCCCGATGGTTTATGAAGTGGGAGTCTAATTAGAGAAATCATGCCTGGTGATGATGACTCGCCAGGGATCATTGCGCCCTTCGTGGTCAATGATCGCCAAACCCGACCAGGTAAGCCTAGCTGGTGACGACTAGCAACGAAAGCTTCTGATCAAAGCCCAGACCCGCAGCCCCCATTGTGCGATGTAGATGGTTTGGAAGGTGAAAGCCTAGCCAATCCTGAACTAATTCCGACGGCTAGCCACGAAACTACTACTTTTCAGTGTGGCTGCCGAATTACCAACCCTGGACTTGTAGCCCTCATTACACGGGTGTAGATAGTTTAGAAGGTGGGAGCCTAGTCAGCCACGAACTAATTATGATGGCTTGCAACAGGACCACTGCTTTTCAGCGTGGCCGCAAATTGGCAACCCTGGACTTGTAACCTCACTGAGCGGGTGTAGATAGTTTAGAAGGTGGGAGCCTAGTCAGTCGCGATTTGATTCTGACGGCTCACCACGGGACCATTGTTCTTCAGCATGGTCGCCAAAATTTCCCAAATTTATAGCTTGATGCGAACGGGTGTGGATGATTTGGAAAATGGGAGCCTAGTCAGTCCCGAACTGATTCGGATGGCTTGTAACGGGACCATTACTTTTCATCCTGGTCGTCGAACCCCTTTGACTCGAACTTGCAGCCCCCTTTTCGCGGGTGTAGATGGTTTGAAAGGTGGAAGACTAGTTAGTCCCCGACTAATGTCGATGGCTCGCCACGGGACTACTGCTCTTCAGCCTAGTTACCAAATTCTTACTCCCTAAATCTATATCCACATTATTCGGACATAGATAATTCTAAAGGTGGGAACCCCAAGCAGCTCGGCACACGACCACTACTCTCCTAGGAAACATCGCCGCAAAGTCAAATCTAGCTAAGACAATGTCTTCTTGCTCAAACGAACTGGCATCCTATTAATAACAAAAACAACTCTCGCCAACACATAGATCATCCGGCCAGTGCCCAAATAAATGTAACATAATGTGTCAGCCCGAGATTACGACACCTGACTCGGCACAAACGCTTCAACGCGTACGCTCAACTATCACAACTCGCCCATAGCAACAACTGCAGCCGACCAATTAGATAAGCGAGTCAAGTTTCCAGTAGCTTACCTTGAGGACAAGACAACATCCTGGGCAAACCAACCCCAGGCTAAACTGTCTGCAACATGCTCGCTATCGAACTTGACTATGCAACAGTGACTCTAAAGTCATTCGCAACATAAATGGTCAAGCTCCTTGTAGCAGACGGCCATTCGACGTCCTAGTGATTCAACCAGCCTATGCCAAAGCAAGATGACAAGGCAAAATGAAAAACATACTATAGAGGCAACGAGCACAAAACGGATAAAACTGTTTTCAGTAACAGTCGAACAAAACGGATAAAACTGTATAGAATACAGAGTTTACTCCTTTTCAGGAGAAGGTACAGAAACAAAAGAGCTAAGTTTAGCAGGGGAAGGAGCAGGAGTCGCGTCCACACGCATTACGACCTGAGCATCAGGGTCAAAACTCTCTTTCTTGTCCGATGACGCAAAGGCAACAAACAAGTCAACATACAACATCTTCTTATAGCATCCTTGATCCCACTCCAGATGCTCCTCCTTCATCAGCGCCAGCGAAACTCGCATTTGCCTTGTTTCTGTAGAAGCTCTTCCTCTCACGCCTTCGCATCAGCAAGTTCACGCTCCAACAACTCCAACTTGCCTGTCAGTGCGTCAACTTGAGATTGCTCTGTGGCCAGACTACTCTTCATAGTGCTGAGCTCATGCCATTCCACTTCGAGCTGGTCCTCAGCCTTCCTTGCCTCCGGGCATTGAACTCCACATCAGATTTCAATTGTCGCTTCTAAGAATCCTAGTCAACTTCTTTCGAAGCATTCTTTTCAACAAGATACTACAGTTCAGAACGCGCCTCAGCCACAGCTTCCTGCGCAGCCTCCACGTCTCGGCCGACCCTGTTCAACTCCTATTTGAGTCTATTTCTCTCAGACATCACCTCTGCCAGTTCACGCTCAAGGGTCTCTAGACGAGCTCTCATAGTCTCGACAACCATGGTTGATTGCTTCAGCCCTTTTTCCTCAGCCTGCTTATGTAGCCGCTCAATTTCATAAAGCGCATCGGAATACAGCGCCTGCATGTGCTAGAAGACACGCTTCATGGTGTATACCCTCTCACGAGCCGCCTCGAATTCCATCACAGCAACGACCACCTGGCTCAAGTGAGACATACCCAGCATAAGGTACAATAAAGCCTTATCCATACACCTTTTTAGCTTATCAACCTCGGGTTTTGAAACGCAATCCATCAGCCAGCTGTGACGCCTGCTTATACGCTTCATCGAAGCATACTCCACATCAACCTCTTGGTGCCAGACCTGAGTGCTCATCCTTACCAAGTCTGGTGCAAACAGGCTTATCCGTGCGTGCGGATGAAGCTTTCCTAGATCAAGAATCACACCTGCACCTCCCTTCACAGTTGCCACTATTCCCAGGCTCTCATCCGCGACCTTTCCCTTATCACAAACATCTGACCCTTTAGTGCGAGACGGCTTGACAGGATTCGGAGGGAGAGGAGGAAGCAAATTATCCAAATGATTCTCCAACACTTTGAGCTTTGGCCTGGAACGAGACGACAAACAATGCAGACTACATGAAACTATTCATGTGCCACCACGACCACTATCAGATAGCGTACCAATGGGATGATTACATTTCATAACCTCAAGCAGATCTTCACAGGAACCTTCTATTAGAGCAGTTATGTGCAAATCAACATCAGTAGAAGCTACCATTGCAACCCGCACCAGTCGCTCATTCAAAGCTTTGGCATGCGCATCACTAAGACTTGACCTATCTTCAACCCCTGCAAACCACATATAATGTTTCTCCCAGCTAGATACATTAGTCTCCGGCCTGACGGGTCGATCAGACTCACGTTTTTCCCTCACTGGAGCGGATCGTGCTGAAGGCAACCCAGTTCTGGCACGGGACCTCTTCGAACTCATGAAAGAGAAAAACATCTCAGACGACTCCTCCACGACAGATAGAATAGGAGCTTTGGCTTAGCAACGTTTTTTTTCCTATAAGGGACCCCATCTTCAAGCTTAACCCGCGATGCTCGGTACAGAGTGAGGGCTACATGCCAAGTGTCCCACAGCCCACTACGGGTGAAGTTGGGATGTTTATGACATCCACCACGTTCCTCATTGACAAGCCGCAAAAAGTTTCTATAGTATTTTGCTCTTCTAGGATAAGAGGAGTAGTGGAAAACCGTCCTGCAAAAAAACACCATCAATGAGTAGCCAACTTGCAATCAAGCATATCAGAGTCAAAAGAAATAGTTACACTTACGCAGCAGCTTGAACTCAAGCGAACGACCCTTTAACAGGAAGTACTTTGAATTCACAGGGGCTAAGAAGCAATACTTTTGCCAAAACTTAAAGTCGTCTGGAAAATTCGTGAAGCATGTCGACAACGTCATCTTACAGACCGCATTACCCTTCAACCAAGGAGAAGTCAGCAACTGGATTACCCTTGGAGTCACGCGGACGCCGGCCTCCTTTGCCCTAATCAGAATGAGGAGAATAATCTTATATCCATTAGGCCTCAATTGGTCCGGAGGAATCTCAATGAGGTCCAAGAATTCCCAAATCACTTCCAAAACGGGAAAACGCACCCCAATTTGAAGCATCCGACAATGCAAGCAGATAAACCCCGTTGATGGCGACATTGGCGTCTGGTCACCCTTCAAGACATACAATGGTAGGTCCTTGGGGACTCCAAACTTTGTATAGATTTCAGCGAGGTCGAACTCAGAAAGCAACCTGTCTTCGAAAAACTTTAGGCCCCTTTGCCAAGGTTGAGTCATCAAGAAGGTCTTGTTGAGCCATGAAGAAGATGAACAATCTTTCTAAATCAAAAGATGACCAGAGCAGTATCTTCAAAAGCAAAGAAAATAAAAGAGTCAAACTTTGCACTACGGATGACCTAAATAGGGATTTGATTCCCGCCTCTTTCTCGGTGAACCAACGCACGTTCAATTTATGCAGCGTGCGGCTCAAGCAATGATTCAAACTCAATCTTCATAAGCGACATATCTTTTCAAGAAATGACTTAGCGAACTGAATGCGACGACCCACTAACTAGGGGGGAGTAGCTGATGATACACAAAAATGGTCACATCCCTGACCATACACGTGTCATGATGATCTCGAGGAATTATGGGCCCCAGCGTCAATCCAACACTGATTCGGCTCAAGCGGTACCAAGCCCGTCAAATTCGGTCCGCCAGACGGACCCAAACTCTTACAGCATGTGATCATATCTCAAATCATACCGCAAACGCACGATTATCTATTGAGTTAGATAACGGTAAATACTGATCGAATCCCACAAGGAGATTTATAAATCGGAAAACTAATCTTTAAATCTATCTTAAAACTTAACCTAGTTAGAAAATACGTAGTTGATGAAGTGATTGAACTAAAAGCTAAATAAAAACTATTTAAACAAATTACAATAAAAAATTGAGATACTTAGGGCTTTAGAGATCACCATCATGGGTTGATGGCTCTCTTAAGCTTATCTCAAGATTTTATTCTTCCAATCATAACTCATCCTTAGATAGGTTCTCACCTCACCTCAAGATGGGAAATTATACAATGAAGTTTATGTAATCAAACCAATTGGATAATCATTTCTAAGATTATAAGCATGATCTAAAAGCATACGAGGATTCCATACTTAAATGAAATACCTAATATCTAACAAATCATGCATAACCTTATACTATAATCATACTTAAAGCATTAAAGGGGTGGGTTTGTTAGACTCATACTAATGAAGACATCTTGAATCTATGACTTTAAGAAAGATGAAAACAAGAGAAAGAAATGTATCCATGATTATGAAAAAAAAACTTCAATCAATTTCATTAAACATTGACATTCAAGTACATAGAGTATGCTAATCACAAAGTTTGTCTAATTTACATGGAAGAAAATACCTTGAGAATACCTAATTGAGGTCATCCTCCCATGGGGCTCACTCACACCCTAAGAGGGTGTTTAGCCACTCGTGGTAAACCTTAGATTTCTCATAGTGATAAACATAAAAGAAAATGCGAAAACTTACAAGTAAAACTCTTCAAGACTCTAAATCTCTAACTCTCAATTTTCTTTCTTTTCGAGTCCTCCCTAGTATACTCCAAGCATGGGGTATTTATAGGTGAAGAAGAATGGCAGGTGGAGTAAAATAAGGAAAAAATGTTGGCATAAATAAAGTATTGTATTGGAGAATGGATAGTGGAGTAGGAGGTGGAATGTGTAGAGATTACTTTTTCTATGTTGAAGTTGCCATGTGGATGTTCAATTTTATTTCCTTGAGATTCGTAGATGATGATATTTTTTTGGGCTTGAAAATCCCTGATCCTTGACAATGCATGTGTGAACTTCCAATGGGATTTTTAGTTGTTTAACTTAGCCTTATTGTGAAATTTTGTGCATATTTGATGATTAATAATTGAATTCCTCCGTTATACACAAAATACATGAAATGAGAGTATTTTATTATTTAATATGACATAACAAATATAGAATTAGGGGCGTAAAATGTACTATTTATAAGCCTATCAAATCCCCCTAAACCTACATTTTACTAGTCCTCGAGCAAAAGAAAAATAAAAACTAACTCACTTTAGTAGGAATCACGATTACATTTAGATATGTAATAAGCCTTTAAACCTCTAGGCCCCTTACTGGACGAGTTGTAGTCTCGTATAAGGGTTTCCAGAAACGATACCCACAAACATTTGTGATACATGGGACTCGGACTCAAAAATTGGTAAAAAATAACTTTTTTCTTATTTAACATCAGAGAGTTTCTACTTGAATGCGTAAGCTTTAAGAGATGTATTATTGTAACTTATTGCACTACTACAAATATAGGCTTGCATAGCGCTTAAAAATAGGCTTAGATAGCGCTTTTTAGCGCTATCTAAGCTACCGCTATGGTAGCTTAGATAGCGCTCAAAAAAGCGCTATGCAAGGCGCGTACTTGAATAGCGCTTTGTTAGATAGCGCTTTATTAAGCGCTATGTAAGCGCTAATTTTTTTTTTTTAAATTAGCTTGCATAGCGCTCATAAAGCGCTATTTAATTTTGTTGATTTTTTTTAAAATTTTTTTTTTTTGATTTTTTTTTTTTTTTGATTTTTTTTTTTTTTGATTTTTTTTTTTAATTAGCTTCTAAAGCGCTATTTAATTTCGGTGAATTTTTTTTATTAACTACCATATAATATTTTTTTATATAATATTTAATATAATAATGACAACGTTCAATCAATCAATCAATAAAGACACAACATGATAACTAACTGTTTCTCATTCATTCAAAATATAATTTAAGCATTCATACAAAATTGTTAATATGCTATCATATATATACACCAGCTTTTTTGGCCACGAAATGAAATGGCCAACAGCTTCTCCTACAGTCCTAACTTTGTCTGTACATTGCAATCACAGACATAGATTCATCGGTTTGGATCAATTTGGCAACCCCAAAGTCAGCAACCCTGGCCTCCATCTCACTGTCCAGTAAAATGTTGCTCTGTTTGAGATCCCGATGGACAATGACTGGATCACCATCATGGTGCAGATAGCATATTCCTTGAGCAACACCCAATGCAATCTTGTACCTTGTGAACCAATCTGCAACCAAATTCTGTGCTTTGTTCTTCCCATGCAAAAGATCATCCAAGCTGCCATTTGGCATGTACTCATACAAAAGCAAAGTAGTAACATTGTTACTACAACATCCTAACAATCTTACTATATTCCGATGCCTCACATTCCCTAATACCTCGACTTCAGCAAGAACACCGCGTCTCCTCCTCACTGTCAACAGCTCCTTTTGCTTTCCCCACAGCTTTTTAACTGCTATGATCTCGCCACTAGGCATCTCCGCTTTGTAAACTGTTCCTGTAGACCCCATACCTAGGATCTTATCACTCATTGACATACACTCTAGTACATCATCACCATTGAAATTCAGTCTCTGAAATGCTGTCAAACTCCATGGACCAGCTGCCTTTTGATCATCTTCATACCGACGGCTCTGATTCACATGGAAACATCTACTGCCTGCGATCAATATGAATAAGCCAATCCCAAATGCTGCTGCCATGATCCATACAATTGACCCCGCCGCTGTTTTCTTCTTTGGTTCTTGTTTGAATTCTGAATAGCATGGTTTATTCATAATTCCTCCACATAGGCCTTTGTTCCCAATGAATGACGACGGATGGAGGTTGGGGAATATCCCACCTGATAGTGGTATACGTCCTGTAGTACAGCAACAAGTTCAGAGAATAATAAGCAATAATTCCCTACAAGGTTCAAATCAGAAACTGATAATAATTATGATCACAATAAATTTCAAATTTTCGAGCGGGATGTTTTGTTCATACCTGTGAGGAGATTGAATGAAACATTGAAGCTCTCTAAAGTAGTACAGTTGTCAAAGTTCAATGGAATTGATCCGGTGAGCAAGTTATGCGAAAGATCTATGTCAGTAATGGATGGAAGTGTTGATAACTCCGATGGAATGATCCCACTTAATGAATTTTGCCCGAAATTCAAACACAAGAGCTTCTGGCAATGACTGATGTCCCAAGGAATGCTTCCATGCAGTGAATTCCCTTCCAAGTCAATTTTGTAGACATTTCGACACCCCAGAAAATCAGGAATCTTCCCTCTAATTCTACTGAAACTCAAAGATAGAATTTGTAGACTAGGCGCTCCCCAAATGTTTTCAGGTAATTCAGACTCGAATGCATTCCCAGAAAGGTTCAAGTACTCTAACCTTCTTGCATTGCCAAGATCTTGAGGAATTGGCCCAGTAAACTCATTGCTGCTAAGATCCATGTAGGTTAGATTAGGCAAGAACCCGAAACCCAAAGGGATTGACCCATTGAATCTGTTATTTTGGATACGAAGACGGAATAAAGAGGTACAATTTGCAAGTGGTGGAGGTAATTCTGAATCAAGTTTGTTGGAGAAAAGAATGAGTTTATTGAGTCTATTACCTAGGCAAAGGTTGGGTGGAATTGGACCTATGAGTGAGTTCGATGAGACGTCTAGTTTTTCTAGGATGGTATTGGAGCCTAAGTTGCCGGGCAATCTCCCGGTAAACGAATTGTTCCATAAAAGTAAGGTTTGAAGGTTTGGCAGTTCACCAACACCTTGTGGGATTTCCCCTATAAGATTGTTTCCCAATAAACTAAGAAATGTTAGCTCCTTCAGTGAAGCAATACCTTCCGGAATTTGCCCAGAGAGTTGATTACCCGATAAATCAAGTGATTGCAACGCTATCAAATCCAAATATTCAACTTGGATTTCACCAGAAAATCGGTTATTGAAGAGGAACAAAGACTCAAGTTTTGACAATTTACCTAGTTGAGGTGGTAAAGGACCAGACAAATTTGCATAAGCTATGTCAAGGTACCTTAGATTCGATAAGAGCCCGAATTCAACAGGAACATTGCCAATGAGCTTGTATCCAATCTCCATATGTACCTGAGTTGGCACGGTCAGCTACGCAGAAATCTTGCAGGGGACTTGGATCAAAGGCAAAGGTAGGAGAGTAGGTGAACACCATGGTTATTAGAGCAAATAAGATAATGATGTTTGCCATTATAGCTATCTCCTCACAATTTCAGTACTTTATAACTAAACTGAAGTAGTAGGAGCTCTAGCTGTGAAAGATAAGCTTGTAGAGCTCACTATTTATACTGAGTCATTTGAGACAAAGGTTTGGAACAAAGAATAGAACACTAATTAGTTGATATTTTTTATATTATTATAGCTTACCTAACTCATTGAAAATGTCAAGCTAGCAAAGGTTTTGAATTAATTTTAAATGAAAGACCAACTCAATGAAGACTAAACCCATTTTTCCTGCCTAGTACTTCAGATATAATGTACAGGACTGACTGTGTCTACATGACGGGACTATTTCTTTACAAGGTAGGTATTATATTGCACAGTAGACATATCCTTCTAGATAGACCCGACTGGGCAATAAAATGTGGTAGCGAATATCTAAACGAGAAAGACATGAATGGTATTTATACAAAACACATTTTTTTTTTCTATATAGTTAATAGAACACCAAACTCTAATATCTAAACTAGCATGGTCACCTAAACCATGTGGATAAGTTGTAACATATATCTGAAAATCTAGTGTTTCATGAGATTACACTGAAAGCTGGAAACAATTGGAAATATGTGCAATCGCTGCAATCTAATGAATGATACTCTCAATTAATGTTTCTCCACTTCACCTCCAGGATTAGGAATGTTGACTGATAAATCGGCAAACTATAAAATCACAGACTCACTATATACTTATTGGGAGCTCATCTTAAAACATCATAATATTGGAGAACTGAGTGAACTCAACCAATAAGTTAGGAAATGTCATTTACCATATTCTTGTGTACTGACTAGTTTTCTTGCAATTGTTAACTTATTTTTTGCCACATGTTTTGGATTATTGGTCAATTGAAGTGTCTAGTACCTGATAATTCTTCTGCCAACCTGGAGGCATGGCTTGAATTTAACTATTTGGAGAAACAGAGGAAAAAAAAAAAGAAACAGAAAGACAAACAGTTTTTAAGAATCAAAATATAATCTAAGACTAAGGGAGTAGCATACGGTCACCAGTAGATGATACATGCCATGTTTCTCCTTGCCGTGAACCTATGCCAGAAAAGAATTTATCTTCCCACTTGTCGCCCCATTTGGTTCCCAGTTTGGTTTCTGCCCACTTATCTGTCCTGAGAAAAGAAAAGGAAAATGCAAGATCCCATATCCCTTCATTATCCATAGCATAACTCTTATAAATCTACCATCTCGATTTAAAAAAGTAACAGAAATTTTAACTTGAAACTATACTGGCATTAGGAGTCTTTCCAGGTGAAAGTATTAAAGAATTGTGCTTAAGATGACTGAAAGTGAAACATAGTCAAAAGCAAAGCTCTAGGGAAACAAATACTTCATAGTAAATATTTGATAAAAACCATTGCTTGTCCATTAGTTACTCAAAAGTGAACACAGAGATCTAAATGCTTTTGTTTACTCAAGTCACAAAACATATTGAAAGACTATGATATATGAATGTTAGAAACTCTCGCTAATGAAATGCTTATTGTATGATTGATCTATGAAATCAATACTATGTTCATGAAAAAAGAGAATTGTAAATATTATAATACTCATATGCTACTCTACACATCTCCATTAAGTGTGTCTAGCCATGTCTCAACATATCATTACTCATTGCACAGTTGACATCGTTAAACAATAACACTGCCACACACTGGGAGAGTTATTGATCATTTTGGAAGGACTCAACATCCTTAATCTCTAATTTCCATGTGCATGTTTTATATAGTGATTCATGTCCATAAGTTAGTACCCCATGCAAATCAGCTGGAGATGATGAAATTAAGCATACCATTTCAAGACTTCTCCTCTTCCATCATAGTTTTCTCCCCATTTCTCCCACCAGGACTGTTCATTTAATCTTCCATATTTATGAGCCCCTTTTTCCGTCCAACCTTTATTGAGCGACGACGGAATGAGATCTCGAGTTAAAATCCTGGGCTAAGTCATCATTTATTGAGCGAATCAACTCAATGTTTCAAAATATGAATGAAAACTATTCTTAGAAAGAGAGGAAGATTGAAGTGAACAAAATTGAGTGAAGTGAAGAAAAGCGACAAGAAGAAAGCCCGATGAAGCAAGATTGGCAATGATTGCACCCAACAACTTACTCAACTCCTCGTCATTTCACACTGCCAATTGTATGTGTCGTAGGTCGTAGCACTATTCTGGATTGCTTGTTGTCTCTCGCTGCTTTTCCTGCTAACTCCAACACCTGATAAGAAGAAACCCATTGTAAATTAGATTCCCAATTCATTAGGTCAAAATTGTTCAAGTCTGTTTCACAAAAAATCACAAACTTAAGCACCATAATCAAAGTCCATTGTCAATTTCATAAAAATAAACCAAAACAATCAAACCCCATGTAAACATAAACATGATTCAATTTCGTTTCAGAAAATCAAAAAATTAGGGCACAAAAGGCAAATCAAAACCAAACTAATGAAAACCCATTCAAAATCAAAGCATGCTTAACCAACCCGGTTCTAAAGAGACAACTTCAAATAAAAACCTTACTTTTCAAGCACTTCTTTCAAGTCAGAAGTGGCCTCCATGGCCTCCTCCATACTGGGTGCACTTCCGAACACAAGTCTGTTGACAGGATTAATCGAATCCCTCGTCGCAAACATCTCCTCTTCCCCACCAGCAAACTCCCAACCCTCCTCCACAACATCCCTATTCTGCGAAGACAACACAACCCCAGATTTGCCATCTTCCGTTGACGACACGAGGCCCCCTGCAATCGGCCTGGTGACGGTGCGTGCAGCGGCGGACACCGCTTGATCTGGGAGAGTCACAGTGGCGCCTCGTAGGCCGCCGCTGATTCCGAACCCCGCAACCTTCGCTGCTGCTCGCATGACTGCTCCACCTCCCATTTCTTGTGTTGTTTGCTTTGAGAAGATAAGAAAAACAGAGGAGGTCGAGAAAGAGAAAGAGAAAGAGAAAGAAAAGATTTTTTTTTTAATTATTAGGCTATAAGATAAAGCGCTATACTAAATGTAAGTAGCATAGCGCTTCGAAAGCGCTATGCAAGCACTTTAAAAGCGCTATGGTAGTTTCGGTAACGTTTTTTCATATAGCGTTTTTTAAAGCGCTATATATGACATAATTAAGATAGCGCTTAACTAAAAAAAAAATTTAAAAGCGCTATTTTAGCGTTTTTTTTGATTTTTTTTTTTTTAAAGACAAATAAGCGCTATCCTAGCGCCCACTTGGATAGCTCTTTAAAAAAGCGCTATCTAAGTGGCGTTACCTAAGCTAATATTTGTAGTAGTGTTGGTCAGTATTAAGTCAATAAGTGACTTCAGTAAGCACTATACAAAAGACATAGGAATTATTCATTCAAGTTTATATTAAGAGTTTGATCATCTTCTTTGTTGCAAACTTCAGTTTAAAAGTGGACATATCTCTAGTTCACATTCTAGAAAATTCGCTTCAACTTCAAATCTCACAAGGTATATAACCACTCAGAATAAAATCGCTCAGAGATTTGGCTTTTTTCTCTCAAATGTATGTGAATAAGATGAAACAATGGATAAGAGATAGTTCACATACAATACAAAAATGGGAATTTGATAATACAATAAATATGATATCATCCGCTGAGAATGTTGATTCATTCACCACAGTAATTCACCCCCCACACTTTGGCCATATTTTTGTAAGGATCAAAAGATTTTGACTAGGTTCTGATGGAGCTTAGGACAGGGTAACATTGAAAGTTAAGGACGAACAAAAATACTTTTGATAAGGTTAGAGGTCTTCTTTAAGTGTTGAACTTCATGGATTGGCTTAACTCATTCTTTTCTATTAAAGAGCTTTACATCTTCATGGATGTGAAAAACAAAGGCATTTTTTTTTGTGATAGCCTTATACAAAATGGTAATGGGATATGAAGCTCTTTCTACATTTTTTTGGCACTAAGAAGTATATACCTATTCCATTGATGGTGATAAAACCATTTTTTTTTATCATTCATCTCCAACCTTTCTCAAAAGCACAAGGGTCGGGAAAACATACTTGAGTTATTTGGGTTTATCGATTAGTGGGTTAACAACAAAATTGTTAATATGACACGCTTCAAACGGGCTCTAAGAGTAAACAATACATGGGTAGGTTAAAAGGCTCAATGTAAGCAAACAAATTACTTTTCTTCTTTTCTTAAGAATTACATGGTTTCTATGCCTTGGGTGAATTTCAGAACGTACTGTGGTGGTGTGATTCAACTTTGATGTTTTATTCTCAGTTTTTGACAAAAACAAAAATTTATAGAGATCGTGCAACATGATAATGTAGGACTCAAGAAATTCAGTATAAGCGCGCATAACCCTTAGAAAGGAGAAAGGCTAAAATTCTTACAGGGTTCAAGTCTCCATTATTATTCTCATGTTTACCGGATAATTAATTCACTTTTTCAACTTCAGTTAGGAACATCGAAGCTAAAACACAACTCTTAATGTAAACTCTTAGAAAATGCCTAGCTTATGAGTAGTACAAACTTTTGTCAAATATTGACAAACCACTAACTATCAAAGTTTTAAATCCTACCCTCAGATGCCTTTGCAACTAGATATGGAACCTAGTCTCATCATGGATAAGTACTCGGGTTATAAAAATGATTTTTTTTTGAACTGTGTTTGGACACCCCCATTTTGAAATGAGACATTAGATTTTTGAAATCTCTCCCCCCAAACCTAAATCAAACATTGTTCTCAATGTTCTTAGTGCGACACTGTGGGTCAAAAGAGGAACAACAATGTAAATGAAAAAAAAGGTAGAGAGCACCGTAAGCTTGTTTGATGCTCAAATGAATGTTGTCCAAAACAAGCCATGATTTGTAGAATTAGTTAAAACAAAAACAAAAAATGGTATAGACAATGAAGGAGTACAAAAGGCAGTCAATCTTCGTAGTCAGGGTCTTCCAGAAGGATTTCTCAACTTTTGGGTTATGAAGCTCTAAAAAGGGCTTCAGGCGTTGTCCGTTAACTTGGAAGCTACTATTGTCTTTTGGGTTCTCAATTATGATGGCTCTCCATGGGGTAACAGTTTTTACTGTAAAAGGTCCTGACCAACGGGTCTTTAACTTCCCCGAAAATATGTGAAGGCGAGAATTGTACAAAAGTACTTTTTGACCTAGTTGAAACTCTTTTCGCATGATTTGACTATCATGGACATTTTTCATTCTATCCTTATACCTCTTGGATATATCATATGCATCATTTTTAAGTTCATCAAGCTCATTAGTTGCAAATTTTTATGTTTACCAGCTTTATCGATGTCAAAGTTAAAACGTTTGATTGCCCAAAAAGCTTTATGTTCAAGCTCAACAGGTAAATGACAAGGTTTGCCAAATACTAGACGGTAGGGCGACATTCCTATGGGGCTCTTGAATGTAGTGCGGTAAGCCCAAAGAGACTCAGGCAATCTCAAACTCCAATCTTTTATATCTGGTCTGACAGTTTTTTCAAGGATTTGTTTGATTTGTTGGTTGTAAACTTCTACCTGACCACTTGTTTGCTGATGGTATGATACAACAACCTTGTGGGTAACTCCATACTTTTTCATTAAGTTCTCAAACACTCTATTGCAAAAGTGGAGACCTCTATCAGTGGTGATTGTACGAGGTGTGCCAAAACGGCAAAGATGTACTCCTTTAAGAAGTTGACTACAACCCTGTGGTAATTGGTTCTACAAGTTATGGCTTCAATCCATTTGGAGACATAGTCTACCGCAATAAGGATGTAGGTGAAACCATATGAAGTTGGAAATGGACCCATGAAATCAACACCCCATACATCAAAAAGCTTCACAATCAGGATTGGAGTCAAAGGCATCATGTGTCTACAAGATATACGCCCTAATTGTTGACATTTTGTACAAACTTGACAGTACACATGGACATCTCAAAAAAGGGTGGGCCAATAGAAACCGCATTGCAAAACTTTTGCAGTAGTCTTCTTTGCATTAAAATGGCCTCCACAGGCATGATCATGGCAAAATGCCAATACCTATTTCTGGTCCAACTCATGGATGCATCTACGAATGATTTGATCTAGACAGTATTTGAAGAGATAAGGATCATCCCAAGAAAAAAATACTTGACCATAGATAGAAACTTGAACTTATCTTGCCTAGACCAATGTTCTAGAATTTTCTTTGTAGCAAGAAAGTTCACAATGTCAGCATACCAAGGTGGTTGTGACTGGACATGAGCAATCATCATTAATTTCTTATCAGAGAAAGTTTATGTTATTGGTAACGATCATTTCTCTGACTCCACAATTATTCTGGATAAGTGGTCAGCAACCACATTTTCTATTCCTTTTTTGTCTCGAATTTCTAGATCAACTCTTGAAGCAATAAGACCTATCGAATCAAACGTGGTTTTTGCATCTTTTTTTAGATAAAAGGTACTTCAAAGTAGCATGATCAATGTAGATAATCACTTTGGATCCAATGAGGTAAGATCTAAATTTTTCAAGGGCGAAAACAACTGCCAACATCTCTTTCTCTATGGTGGAATAATTGAGTTATGCACCATCGAGAATCTTACTCGCATAATGGATCACATGGGAAAATTTTTCAATTTGTTGTCCCAACACATCGCCTATGGCATAATCAGACGCATCACACATTATCTCAAAAGGAATACTCTAGTCAGGTGGACGAATAATGGGTGCTAAGGTAAGTTTAGACTTCAACTGCTCAAACACCTTCAAGCATTCATCATTAAAATCAAACGATGAATCTTTGGCCAAAAGTGCATACAAGGGTCTCGCAATTTTGCTAAAATCCTTAATGAACCGACGATAGAAACCAGTATGTCCTAAAAAGGATTGAATATCTTTGACAGTTCTTGGAGATGGTAAACTAGCTATGGTGTCAACTTTGGCTTTGTCTACTTCCACACCTCTTTTTGAAATTATGTGACCTAACACAATTCCCTCATTCACCATGAAATGACATTTTTCCCAATTGAGTACAAGGTTTTCTCCTTACATCTTTCTAACACAAGGGTTAGATGATTCAAACATTGATCAAAGCTAGAACCGAAAACAGAGAAGCCATCCATGAAGACTTCCAGAAATCTTTCTACCATATCGGAGAAAATACTCAAAGTGCATTTTTGGAATGTTGCGGGCGCACTGCACAAACCAAAAGGCATACGCCTATATGCAAAGGTACAGAATGGACAAGTAAAGGTGGTTTTGTCTTGATCTTCTTGGGCAATTGAAATTTGGTTGTAGCCAGAGTATTCATCGAGAAAACAATAATACTCATGACCAACTAACCTCTCTAACATTTAATCAATAAAAAGGATATGGAAATGATATTTTCTAGTCATCAAGTTTAGCCTTCGATAGTCAATACAGACTCGCCATCCGATTTGGACACGAGCAGGCACCAACTCATTAACTTTGTTCTTCACAACGGTGATGCCAGATTCTTTGGGCACTACTTGAACTGAGCTAACCCATTTTCTATCAGAGATTGGGTATATAATACATGCATCTAGAAGCTTAATCACCTCTCCTCTCACAACATCCTTCATTGTAGAATTTAGTATCCTTTGTGGTTCTCTAGAGGTTTTTGCATTTTCTTCGAGATGGATTTTGTGCATCACCACAGAAGGACTTATTCCCTTAATGTTTGCAATAGACCAGCCAATTGCCTCTTTATGCTTTTGGAGCACTTCCACTAACTTACCTTCCTGTTTGTTATCTAAGTGAGTAGAAATTATAACAGGCAAGGTATTATTGTCTCCTAAGAATGTAAATTTCAAATAGTTGGGCAATGGTTTGAGTTATAGCTTCGGTAGCTCAACTAATGAAGGAATTTGTGGTTTGCTACCAATGGGTAAGGGTTCTACCTTTGATTTCCATGCATCAGTGTCAAGGAAGGGAATGGAGTCAAGTAGAGAATTGACTTCTCTAATGGCATTTTCCTCATTTAGGTCCAAACCAAAATGTGCTAAACATTCCTCCAACTGGTTACTATAGCATTGTCTCAGAAGAAACTTTTCACCGAGGCAGTCTATCATGTTCACTTCCTCTTGACATTCTTCCTCAACTGGCTGTTGAACATTATGGAATACATTAAGCTCGACAGTCATGTTTCCAAAAGACAACTTCATGATACCATTTATGCAGTGGATTATGGCATTTGATGTTGCTAAGAATGGATGACCTAAAATGGCCGGGATTTGGTTTTTTAAATTTGTGACTGGCTCAGTGTCTAACACCACGAAGCCCACTGGGAAGTAGAATTTATCAACCTGAACAAGCACATCTTCAACAATTCCCCTTAGAACCTTGATGGACCTATCAACTAACTAAAGGGTGATGGAAGTTGGTTTTAACTCCCCTAAACCTAGAGCTTTGTACACTGAATATGGCAATAGATTCACATTAGCTCCTAGATCTAGCAAAGCTTGTTTGATGTCATTCTCTCCTATTCTCAAGGCAATGGTTGGACAACCTGGGTCTATATACTTTACAGCAATACGTTGTTGGATGTAAGATGTGGTTTGTTCTGCTAGAAAAGTTTGTCGAGGCACATTGGTTTGCTTTTTCACAGTACACAGATCTTTGAGAATCTTGGTATACGAAAGTATTTGCTTGATGGCTTCTAAAAAGGGTATGTTGATGTTCACTTGTTTAAACACATCTAAGATGTCAGTATTCAAAGGACATTTCCTAGGTGGTAAAAATCTCTCAGGGTATGGAGTTTTTGAGACAAAGGGTTTCATTGATTGTGGTTTTTGGTTTTACTTAAGAACCGTGTTCCTAACTGGTGGACTCTTGGACACTTGGGTCTCTTTTTCCTTTTCTTGATACTGAACTAATTCAATCTCTTTGGGTGATTGAACCTTATTGTTAACTTGTTTACCACTCCTAAAAGTCATAATGGATTTTATTTCCTCATGTTGGACATTTTGGTTTGAAACATCTCCTATTTCAAACTGTCTTTTGGGATTTTGTTGATGTTGAGATTGATGTAGTTATGATACAAATTGTCCCTTGGGATTTGGTATTGGTTGGCTAGGAAACATACCCTTCTCTCTGTAGCCAACAATGGTTGCTAGCTGACTCATTTGATCCCCTAATTTCACTATGGCTTGAGTGTTGGCTTGGGTAGCCATGTTCTGGGCATGAATCATTTGTTGCAACAATTCCTCTAAGGATGACTTGTTTTGTTGTGGTGCAACAAATTGATTATTCTTGTGTGGCACATTAGAGAATTGTTGTCTCTGAGAGTGAAATTGGTTTGGTCCCCTATAGGATTGATGTTCTCCATGAACTTGAGATTGATCTTTCCTCCATGCAAAATTTGGATGGCTTCGCCACCCAGAATTATATATTTCGTTGAAAGGGTTTGCTCTTTTATAAGCATTGATGGCTTGGACGTGTTCTTCCCCAATTGATCTTTCTGGATAAAAGATGGGACATGAATGAGCCGTATGTGTTGGCTTTATGCAAATGGTGCAAGGAAATGTGTTTGTTTCACAGCCTGAAACCTTCATGACTGGGTGAATATTCTCAACTGAGTTAGCTTGAGCCATGGATAAAGCCTTAATTTGTCTCCTCATACTTTCAATTTTGGCGTGGAGATCTATGTCTTCCTTTACATCGTAAATACCAGCTTTGTTTGTAGAGATTTTATCTTTTCTATTCGCAAAATCCCATTGTTAAGAGTTCTCTGACAATTTCTCAAAGAACCGAAAAGCTGCATCATCACTCAAACTCAAAAAGTTCCCTCCATTCATTGACTCAATCATGTGCAATTACTTTGGGTTAACTCATTGTAAAAGTATTGCACCAACCTCCAAGTCTCGAAAGCATGATGAGGACATTTAAGTAACAAGTCTTTAAATCTTTCCCATGCTTCATAAAATAGTTCATCATCTCTTTGCCTAAAATCTTGGATTTCCTTTCTAAGGGAAATAGTTTTCGACATTGGGAAGAATTTATTGATGAACTTCAATTTCAATTGCTCCCACTGAGTGATGGATCCAGATGGTAATGAGTCCAACCACATCATTGCTTTTTCCTTAACTGAGAAAGGAAATAAGCGAAGTCTAACAAAATCATCACTGAAATTTTGAAATTTGAATGTGTTGCAAATTGTAAAAAATTCATTGATGTGAGAGTAAAGATTCTCTCTCCAACCCCAAGCCATAAAATGTAGGTAATAGCGAGATCACATGTGGCTTCAACTCGAAATGAGTTGCGGTGGTGGGTGGAAACACAATGCTCGAGGGTTGACTTTGGTGTATTGGAACAAAATACTCTCGAAGAGTTCTACCCCCAACATTGACTGGGTTTTCCCTAATTATAACTCTAGGTTGTTAGTTCCCTTGATCTTCCATTGAATTTTTTACTTCAACTGATGACAAAATACTCTCAAGTGGACTAAGAGGTCTATCTATGCGAGTCAAACGTCAAGTATGGTCTCATGACCAAACGCTCATACAACAGTCACAACTCTCAAATGAGAACCTAAACTTGATGCAATTTCATTTAGAAGATGATGCACAAACAAGTCTATGTTGTTTAGCACACAACAAATTGATTATCTTCAATCAAGTGAAAGGGACAATTGATTTTTAAGGCCCAATCTAATTTAAAGTGGAGAATGATTTTTGAACGCCTCAAAAGTCAATTCTCACCCTAGTTAGATTTTTCCATATGTCTTGAATGTAAGTAAGGGGAACCTTATTACGTAAAAACTCCTTAGACCACCACACTAGGCAAAGATGCGTTCTATCCAGGTTTTACCTTGTTTGGTATGCTAGAACTGGCTAAGCCATTGAAGGGTGTCTTTAAGATCCAATGATTTCTTAGGACATTTAGTTCCCACTTAAACACTTTCAAGAAACTCTGTTTTCCTAATCACAACGAGATTAGACTTGGGGGAAACTCCGTCGAAGCACCACTCTCTATGCGAAAAGGTAAGAAATGGGGATGCAGTCACACTGGTCTTTATATGCGCATACCAACTGGCACTAGAGCAGCCTTGCTTCGAAAGAGTTCGACACAGTCTATTTTATTTGTGAGATCCTATGAACACCGTTCTAATTGGCTCTAATTATTTGAGTTCATTTTAATTAGTTTGCCCAGGTTTTAACTTGAATTAGAGTGATGAGGTGGGTAATCAAGTCCCACTCAGTTGCAATTAGCCAAGTTCGTTTTTAAGTAGTTGAACATAGTTCGATATCTTGTAAAAATTTAAACATCTAGAAACACTTCTTGCAGAAGATTCGAAGTGGGTTAAGAGAAGTACCTTACTCTGCTTCCAATTGTATCTTGGACTCACAAATTTAAATTATTACAAATTTAAATCCTCACAATCACTCAAAAAAAAAAATTTCAAAGTTCAAACTATGGTCCAAGTGTGTTCATTTTACCATTAGATCCACCAAAGCTCCTCTTCAAATATCCTTTCACGCAAACCCTGAAAATTACACCTTAAGAAAGTGAGCAGTGGCTTAAAAAACAAACTATAAAACCGAAATCTCAACAAAAAATTCAACATTGGCAAAACAATGCACTGCTGGAAATTTACAGAACTGATAGATCAACTTTGAGAATTCGTGCAGAGTTCAATACTTGATGAAATTCAAATTTTCATGTTTCCATGGATTTCTAACAAACCAAAGTTTTCAAAGAAAGATTCTTAAAAATCATTTGGTAGCTAGAAGGTTACTGAAATTTGAAATGAATACAAAAAAATAGTACACTGCCCAGATTGCGTAGATGCGACGAGAATTCAAATTATGTTTCAACCATTTCTCCAAATTAAAATCCAAAAGATGATCTAGAAATTAGACACGATGTAGAACATGATAGAATTTGGAAATGATCAAAATAGAATCATAAATCAGTAGAAACAGGCCTCTAAACAACAGTCTTTTTCAGCAATCAAATTCCAGCAAAGGTAGTTCAACTTCAAAAATTCGGTTCTCACTAACCTTTGATCCAATAAACAAATGAAAAGATGTCCAGGAAAGCACAGATCATGTATATTTACCAGATAAATTAAAAAAAATAAAACAGATACTCAAAAAAAATAAAAACATGAAGATGTTCAAATTTCCAGAACACAAAGTGTTAACAAATACTGCAAATGCACCTAAACTATGAAAATGAACCTAAACTAAACTAGTGATAAGCATTCAAAATTGACTTTAAAACTAATTTTCCATTGCTCTTCCCGGCAACGGCGCCAAAAACTTGATCATATCTCAAGTCATAACGCAAGTGCACGGTTATCTATTGAGTTAGATAACGGCAAATACGAGTCAAATCTCACAATGAAAGCTATAAATCGGAAAACTAATCTTTAAATTTATCTTAAAACTTAACCTAGTTAGAAAATACGTGGTTGATGAAGTGATTGAACTAAAAGCTAAATAAAAACTATGTAAACAAATAACAATCAAATATGGAGATACTTGGGGCTTTAGAGATCACCACCATGGGTCGATGGTTCTCTTAGGCTTATCTCAAGTTTTTATTCTTCCAATCATAACTCATCCTTAGATAAGTTCTCACCTCACCTAAAGATGGAAAATTATACAATGAAGCTTATGTAATCCAACCAATTGGGTAATCATTTCTAAGATTATAAGCATGATCTAAAAGCATATAAGGATTTCATACTTAAATGAAATACCTAATATCTAACAATCATGTATAACCTTATACTACAATCATACTTAAAGCATTAAAGGGGTGGGTGGGTTTGTTAGACTCATACTAGTAAAGACGTCTCGATTTTGGATTTTGGAGGTGGTTAGGGTTAGGGTTTGGGATTGAGGAAGAGAGTGGGTTAAGAAAGAGATATTGATTTAAATGGGGATGATGGAGTTAAAAACCTCAAGATATGCATAAGTGCGATGTGCCACCACCACCCATTTATTCTCCTCCACTGCCACCACCCACACCCCTTCTACCAGAAAGTGAGAGAGGGTTTGTGAGGGAGAAAAAAAGAGAAGAGAAGGGGAAGAGGAGAAGAGAGATTACCAAGAGTGAGAGGGTTTGTGAGGGAGAGAAAAGATAAGATAAGGGGAAGGAGAGTGTGAGGACAAGAGAGATTCTAGAGAGAATGAGAGGGTTTGTGAAGGTGGGTTTGCTAAGAGTTAAAAAAATGTTTTTGTTTGGTTTGGAAATTAAGCAGGGGTAATTTTATCAATTTTAAAAAATTGGATAAAATTTCTTAGTCAACGTGGTTGAATACACAGTCATGGGTGTCAGACTAGAATACAAAAACTAATGGGGGCCAAAGAGGATTAGCTATGAATTAATGGGAGCCAAATGAGAAGTAACCCAAAGTAACCCCCTTATTTATTATCACTAAAATAACCTTAAAATTCAAAGCCGAAAAATGCCCAGGGTGGAGGGGCTGGGGCAGGGTTCCACGATCCGTTATAACCCACCGGGGATAAACGAAGCAGGGCGGGGATCTATCCATGATGGGGCGGGGGCGGATTTTGTAAAAAAAAAAAAAAAAACTTAAATGGGGTGGATGCGAGAATCCATCATCCTTGATGGGGCGGGGATGGATTTAGCAAAATCCTGCCCATAGCCAATCCTAGTTAAGAGCTGAAGAAGAGAGTTTTACGAAATAGAAGTCTAGATGTGATGAAATCAAACTAAAAAGAGATCAAAACGAACAAAACTTCCCAACACATCTACCATGATAAGAAGGAAGGAAGAAAAAGTGCCAAATACACAAATAAACTATCAATCTCACGTGCAGTTCACATACTCTGCAGTCTAGTCTAGGAGCTAGGGCAATTGTTTAGAAGGGTAACCGTTACTGGAGATGGAGAAGACGATGGTTAAAAGCAACATCAACAACAATACTGTGGATGCCGTCGACAAGATAAGTGATTTGCCGGACCACGTACTTCACCTTATTCTTTCATCTCTTGAAGCCAAACAAGTTGTTCAAACATCTCTTCTATCAACAAGATGGAAAGTTTTGTATTGTTCAATACCCACTTTAAAATTTGATCGAACTTCCTTCCCTGGTTCTGATGAAAACTTTGAAAGCTCCGTAAACTCTGTACTTGAATCTCATGATGGTTCTGTCTTACAAAAACTAAAACTCTCCTTTGAACGAGGCGAATATAGCTCCCAGTTTCCAACTCAAGTCAATTCATGGATCATATATGCAATCAGTCACAATGTCAAAGTTGTGAACCTTATGCTTGCACTCACCGGACCACAACAATTCAGTTTTCGTCTCAAAAGTCTACCCTTTCAAATCACTCCTCAGCTCTTCAAAAGTTCATCTCTCAGAGTGCTCAAACTGAACTTCCGCTCTGGTATAGCACTAGACTTGCCCGAGTCAAGCCATCTCCCTGTCCTCCAAACTCTTCATTTTCAAGGCATCAAATTCCGTGGAAATGAAAAAAGAATGGAAGCTCTATTTTCTAGTTGTCCTGTTCTTGACACTTTAGTTCTTTGCTTTTGTCAGTTTAAGGGTTTCAAATTCTTGAAAAAATGTATTCCTCCACTGCTGTACCTTCATTTCGATAGTACGTTTGACTGTCCAACAGTAATATCTACCCCCAGACTAGCATGCTTACAATTACGGGTTCTTTCGCGAAGCATAGTCTGTTTTACGCACGACCTTGTCTCATTGGATGATGCATTCATTGGAGGCATTTTTTGTTCAGAGTCAAGCATGCAGATTATTAGAGCGGTTCGAGGTGCAAAATTCTTATATACATCAGTTGAGTATGCCCGGGTATGTAATTCAGTTTTTTTTAATACATCTTTTAAAATTAAAGTGTTGTGCTATTTTAATTATATATAAATAATGTTTTAGCACGTGGCCGATCTTCTACGAAAAGACACAAGAGAAGGCATCCAAACCCAGTTTTGTAATCTCAAATGGCTCAAGCTGTCAACTAAATTTACCGATGGTGAAGTTTTAGTAATCAAGACATTGCTCAAGTATTGTCCTAGCATCAAAACTCTTTCATTGGAGTCTTATGCCGATTACCCGCCTGTGGTAATTTCTTAACTCTAACCATCATATTTTTACATTGTTATTATTTATTGTCTATTATTTTTCATTTGGTTCTAATTTCATCTAATGCTTGGAAAAGGATGGAAAAAGTGCTCGGACAGAAAATTTGGGACAGATTGAAGCAGAACCTTCTTCTGAATACCAGCTACCTCATCTCAAGTTCATAGAGACCCTAAACTTCCAAGAAACTGAAAACGAAATCAAATTTCTGAAGTTTTTGTTGGACAATGCAATTTCTTTAGTGACAATGCTTATTGATAACTCTAAAACAGGGAAGGAATCAGTTCAAAACGAGCTTCTAAAACATCCCGGAGCATCTTCAACTGTTCAAATATGGTTCATATAAATTATGTATGTATGTTTTTCAACTTCTGAAGTTATTTTATTATGCTTCTGAGAATTTATTCAACTGCTGGGTTGAATGATTTACTTAAATATGATGATCAGATGGAGCTTATATATAATTTCTCTTAGAGTTGATTAGGTTGTCCTTATGTTTTTTCTGGTCAAGTAAATACCTTATGTCATTCCAAACTTATGACACTGCATGTTTCATATGTATACAAAGAGTATTGTATCATATCCGAATATTACTTTGAGGGGTTAAAGAGAACTATATTTGGAGAAGATGGGCTTAATTCCAAAGTAGTCTCCAAACACTTCTTGACAGGTTAAGGGCTGACTAAGGATTTAACTGCAAAGAATGATGGGTTGGACTAACGTCTCTGTTTACTCCAAAAGATAAAATGATTTTTCTTTCCATACCATTAAGTTAGGCAGTCTATTTTATAGGTACTTCTGCACATTAGATAAGTTTAAAGCCTTCAAATCTGGGAGAAACTGGTTGATGCTTCACATACCACCTTGCTTACATTGAATTGGGAAAGTTGGCTTATCCAAATTGATTCGGCATTAATTGGTACAGTTTAGAGAAAGGTGGTTAATGCTCATAGTGCACATCTGTTAGACAGCGGCTTGCCTCTTCTTCTTCTCAAGTTATCCTCGATGAGGGTCCTCTTTTGTGAGTGAAACAGGGATCTGCCAGGGCAAATTTCTGCTTTTGGGCAGGTGTCAAATTCTGATAGTATATAAGTTGATTAAGAGAATGGTCATGTCCACTTTGTGAAGCTAACTTAATCCAAAACCCATCTCTTTTTTCTGTGTCCCTTGTCCATTGGAGTTGGTTTCAGAGTCCAATGGCCCGATTCCATATATGAACTCATTTTGCAGCACGGATGTGTCAGGGGCTTAATAGGTGATTTTCTTCTCAAGCTCATTAGGTGTGGGGCAGAGTTGCTATAGCTGCTCTTTGGATGATTTGGTAGAAAAGAAATCAGTTGATCTTCCATAATTCTTCATCAGTTCCTCTTCATATAGACAGGAAAGTAGTTAAACACGTGTATCTGGAGTTGGGGTATCCTCCATATCCTTTTCAATGCATGCATGTTATGTGAATGATGGCTTATTTGCATCAATTTACAAAGTAATTTATGTTGTTGACTGCTGCAAATTAGTAAAGAACATGGGATGAAATAGGCTTTACATATAATATACGCTAGCTTCTTTGTGGATAACCATGCTCAATTTTTCTCTTATTCATTTGTAAACCAGTTGATTGAAATAATTTCTGGCATAGTTGGGGCAGTTGATTAAATTGCTAGGGTCATCCATAAAATCATCTGAACTACATGGACTATAACACTGACAACAAAATTCATCTAAGTCTCCATAAAACTAAGGGATCCTTTAGATATTGTTATATCAGGAGTTTTTCAGGCAGCACGAGGACTCGAGCATAACTCAAAGAACAGGTCCTTGATGAATTGATAAAGAGACTTGGGTGCATCAGCCGAATTGATAGGGTTCCTATTCTATCAAGTATCAACTTTCTTTGCTTTGATTTTTTGTTCTTTTTCACGTTCCCAAATCCCAATCAAGATATTTGCCACGTATTAAGAGAAGAACATTGTTGAACTGTGCATTTATAACAAAAATGGCACAACGTGGTTGTTTTTACCGGCAGTATGCTATGCAGTCCTAGAAGGAAAAATCTCAGAGCTAGTACCACCTTTTCTGAATGACATATCAATGCTCTAAATGCCCTCAAGGTGTCTTATTGATACCATGTTACAAATTTTCAAGCATGTAAGATTTAGCTATATAATACGCATTTAAGATTTAAAGGTGTATAATCAGTATGAATTTTAGAAGGCGGTAACTTTTGTTTTTGGTAATTGTGGTAGTTTCCAAGTTTGGCCGGAGTTGTGGGTGAAATCTTAGTTGTCAACTAAATTTATTATATCGTACAAGGGTTGGGTACAAAAAAAAAACACAAAGAAGAAGAAAACTCCCATGAAAATCCGCACAGCTGAGAACTTCTAAATATCCATAGAAAGATATTAACTTAAGCCCTTACAATGTAAATCTTGATCATCAGAAGCTACCATCTATTATGGCTCAATTGAAGATCTGCACGAGATTGAAGAGAAAATCAAGGATCAATTAGGATTTGATTTCTGTTTGAATAAGCCCTAGTCTTCAGGGCACTTATTTCTTGTATTTGATTTATCAGTCTGTTGCTTAGATCACGTTGGTTTGTTGCCAACATGAACTAGTCTTTCTCCTAGTTGTTAAAGGTTGTAAAGGCTATTTAAAGCCTAAGTTGGTTCAATAATAACATTATCTTTTCCAGAGATAGTTAAGTATTGTTTTTTATTCTTAACAATCTGGTATCAGAGCTTGCACTGGGCCTGATAAAATCAAAGCAGCAGCCTTTGAGTTTTTGCAGTAATAAAGGAGATGACAACCGAAGGATACTTTGTGCAGCCAGCCATCCCTTGCTTCGATGGTCACTATGACCATTGGAGCATGCTAATGGAGAACTTCCTACGCTCTAAGGAGTTTTGGGGGTTGGTAGAGACTGGCTATGTTGAGCCAGAAGCAGGAATACAGCAGACAGAAGCACAACGCAAGAAGTTAGAAGAATTGAAGCTGAAAGATCTGAAAGTGAAAAATTATCTCTTTCAGGCTATTGATCGGATGATATTGGAGACTATTCTTGTGAGAGACACTTCCAAACAGATTTGGGAGTCTATGAAGAAGAAGTTTGAAGGGAGTGCGAGGGTTAAGAGGTCGCATCTACAAGCTTTCCGCAGAGAGTTTGAAACTCTAGATATGAAGGCTGGTGAAGGAGTCACTGAGTATTTTTCAAGAGTATTGTCTGTGGCCAACAAAATGAGAACATATGGAGAAAAGATGCAGGATGTCACAGTGGTGGAGAAAATTCTCAGATCATTGGGTGAGAAGTTCAATTACATTGTTTGCTCAATCGAGGAGTCCAAAGACATTGATCAACTTTCTATAGATGAGTTGCAGAGCTCTCTGATTGTTCATGAGCAAAAGATCCAGAGGCATACCGGAGATGAGCAAGCTCTCAAGATAACATCAGAAGACAAGTTAGGTGCAAATGGATGAGGACGAGGTGTTTACAGAGGCAGAGGAAGAGGAAGAGGACGAGGTCGTCAACCCTACAGCAAAGCAATGGTGGAGTGTTATAGGTGTCACAAGCTTGGACACTTTCAATTTGAGTGTCCAAGCTAGGATAAAGAAGCTAACTACGCTGAGTTAGGAGAGGAGGAAGATATGTTGCTCATGGCTTATGTGGAGGAGAATGAAGCTCAAAGGGAAGACGTCTGGTTTCTAGACTCTGGATGTAGCAACCACGTGTGTGGTGACAAGAGTCTATTCTATGACTTAAATGAAGATTTCAGGCACAAAGTGAAGTTGGGAAACAACACAAGGATGGATGTGTTGGGCAGAGGCAATGTAAGGCTGAAAGTAAGTGGCTTTGCTCATCTTGTTAGTGAAGTTTATTATGTACTAGAGCTTAAAAATAATCTTCTGAGTATCGAACAACTACAAGAACGAGGATTGGAAATCCTCATTAAGCAAGGAAAACTCAAGATCTATCATCCAGAGAAGGGGCTCATAATACAAACTGATATGACAAAGAATAGGATGTTTGTATTATCAGCAAACTCTCTGTCTCAAAACCCATCCTGCCACTACACATCAATACAGGACTTGGCACATCTATGGCATTGCCGGTACGGACACTTGAGTTACAACGGGTTGAGGACTCTCCAATTCAGAAAGATGGTGCATGGCATGCCTCAATTCAGGCCTCCATCGACGGTGTGTGAAAATTGCTTGATTTGGAAGCAACACAGGGATCCAATCCCAAAGAACAGCAATTGGAGAGCCACAGAGAAGCTTCAACTTATACATGCAGATCTATGCGGACCAATCTCTCCCATCTCCAATAGCAAAAGGAGGTACCTCATATGTTTCATTGATGATTTTACTAGAAAAGCTTGGACTTATTTCTTGGTAGAGAAATCAGAGGCATTGAATATGTTTAAACGTTTTAAGAGTTGTGTGAAGAAGGAGGTGGGAGGATTTATTAATTGCTTAAGAACAGATCGAGGAGGAGAATTCACATCTTCTGAGTTCAGTGAATTCTGTATTGAGCATGGAATCAAAAGGCAACTAACGGCAGCATATACTCCACAACAAAACGGAGTAGCTGAACGAAAAAATCGAACAATGATGAACATGGTCCGATGCATGCTGTCTGAAAAGAAGATCCCTAAGACTTTCTGGCCGGAAGCAGTAAATTGGACGTCGTATGTGTTGAATCGGAGTCCTACACTAGCGGTGAAAAATCAAATACCCGAGGAAGCTTGGAGTGGCAGCAAACCCTCAGTGGCACACTTTAGGGTGTTCGGGTGCGTAGCACATGTGCAAGTCCCTGATGTGAGAAGAGCAAAATTGGATGCAAAGAGTGTTCCATGTGTGTTGTTGGGAGTGAGTGATGAGTCTAAGGCATATAGGCTCTATGATCCAGTTGCAAAGAAGGTAGTTATAAGCAGAGAGGAATAGTTTTTAAGGAGGACAAATTGTGGAGCTGGGATAGGAGTTATGAAGAACATGTCATAGCTGATTTGGAATAAGATAATGAGGAAGATAATGGGGAAGAAGACGCTAATGTAGAGGAACCAGACACCTTTATAAATGAGGAGAATGGAGGAGAGTCATCGAGCTCAGAAGAAGGAAGAAACAGAGGACCTCCAGTGTGGATGAATGATTATGTTAGTGGAGAAGGGCTCTCGGAGGAGGAAGACATAGGTGCCAACTTTGCTTCATTAGCTTCATCGGATCCGATACATTTTGAGAAGACAGTAAGGCATGAAAAATGGAGGATGGCTATGGATATGGAAATAAAAGCAATAGAGCGGAATAACACATGGGAGCTCACTGACTTGCCTCAAGGTGCGAAGAAGATTGGAGTGAAATGGGTCTATAAGACCAAATTGAAAGAAAATGGAGAAGTGGATAAGTTCAAAGCAAGATTGGTGGTGAAGGGGTATGTGCAACAACAAGGAGTGGACTACATAGAGGTATTTGCACCAGTTGCGAGGATGGACACAGTGAGAATGATTGTGGCCTTAGCAGCTCAAAAGGGTTGGATTCTTTATCAACTTGATGTCAAATCGGCTTTCTTGCATGGGGAGCTTGATGAAGAAGTGTATGTGGAGCAGCCTAAGGGTTATGAAGTGACGAACAATTCTCAGAAAGTATATAGGCTGAAAAAGGCACTCTATGGACTGAAACAAGCTCCACGAGCTTGGTTAAGTCGTATTGAATAACATTTCACCAGTCAAGGCTTTGAGAAGTGTTATAGTGAGCACACCCTTTTCATTAAGACGAAGGAGGGAGGTAAGATTCTCATTGTCAGTCTATATGTTGATGATTTAATATTCACTGGCAATGATGAATTTATGTTTGCTGAATTTAAAAGTTCCATGTTGAGAGAGTTTGACATGAGTGATTTGGGGAGAATGAAATTCTTTCTTGGCATAGAAGTGCTACAAAGGTCAGATGGAATATATATTAGCCAAAGGAAGTATGCTTTGGAGGTGTTGAGAAGATTTAAAATGGAGAGTTGCAATTTGGTTCATAATCCCATTGTTCCAGGTTGTAAGCTTTTTAAATATGAAAAAGGAGTCCGAGTTGATGAGACTTTGTTTAAGCAGATGGTAGGTTGCCTTATGTATTTAACGGCTACAAGGCCGGACATTATGTATGCAGTGAGTTTGATCAGCAGATACATGGCCAAACCCACTGAATTACACTTGATGGCAGCCAAGAAGATATTGAGATATTTGAAGGGAACCACTGAACTCGGGATTTTCTACAAGAAGGGAGGGTGTGAAGGGTTAGTTAGCTTTACAGATAGCAATTATGCAGGGGATTCGGATGACCGCAAAAGTACGTCAGGGTATGTGTTTATGTTGGGGTCTGGAGCTATTGCTTGGTCTTCAAGGAAGCAGCCTATAGTCACACTCTCGACCACTGAAGCGGAGTTTGTAGCAGCAACAGGTTGTGCTAGCCAAGCTGTATGGATGAGGAGAATACTTGAAAAGCTGGGTCTAGAACAAAGTAAGTGCACCACTATTCTTTGTGATAATAGTTCCACGATTAAGCTTTCAAAAAATTCGGTGTTGCATGGTCGGAGCAAGCATATTGATGTGCGGTTCCATTTTCGTCGTGATCTCACTCGAGAGGGAGTTGTCGAGTTGGTCTATTGTGGAACAAAATATCAGCTGGCAGATGTGATGACAAAGCCACTTACCTTAGATGCATTTCAGACTTTTCGGGGTCAGTTGGGAGTTTGTCAAGTTCCTAAGTCAAACTAGTTGCAGCTGGGAACTAGTTTAAGGGAGGGAATGAAGAGAAAATCAAGGATCAGTTAGGATTTGATTTCTGTTTGAATAAGCCCTAGTCTTCAGGGCACTTATTTCTTGTATTTGATTTATCAGTCTGTTGCTTAGATCACGTTGGTTTGTTGCCAACATGAACTAGTCTTTCTCCTAGTTGTTAAAGGTTGTAAAGGCTATTTAAAGCCTAAGTTGGTTCAATAATAAAATTATCTTTTCCAGAGATAGTTAATTATTGCTTTTGATTCTTAACAGAGATGGCCCAAGCAAAATATTGGTACTAAAAGGTCTTTTAAACAAGTTGCCCGCAAAAGAAAAAGTTGTGGAAACTACTTTTGATCAAGGACTGTGATTTCTCGATATATGTCAAAATTTCACAAAATATTTCGTATTTTTAGAGTTATCAAAATATATTTCGAAATTCAAAAAAAAAATTTCTCAGGGGAATTACCCTCAAAAAAAAATTTTGATCCTGTGTATTTTAACCTGCTATAATATTATTTTAGCATCAAAAGTTTGTTTTGTGAGTGATTCTTATGTAATATATAGTTTGTATGACACTATAAGTCGTATGAGACTTTTTATGTAGTATTTAAGAGTTTAAAATGCATAAACTTGTATTGTTAATTCAAAATTACAACCAAAATTTTTACCTTTTTTTTTACGCCGTGAAACATTTCACGAAATGTTTGTTTAAATCAGGGGACCAAAATTAATTTGAAAAATGAAATCACAATCCTTGTTTTTTATAACAATTCTACCTTTCTTAATATACAAAATTAACTTGACTAAGTAGTATTCAACTCGTGCAGTTGATGTATGGGCTAGCCCATGGTGCGGTCAGCCATGATATACTAAACTTCTTCTTCAGTAGATTCATCTACAACATTTGGTGGTGCCCTCGTGGGCACATTCCCCTTCTGGGTCGGTTTGGTCTAATCGAAATCAAATGACTCACATGGAATACGGGGTGAGTTTGAAGCGAGTTGGTCCCTTGAGCCTATAAGCTACCTTTCTTATCCACTTCTCCACAAGGTCTAATCTACTTTCTTTTTCCTTCAGACTGGGCTAAACTTGTGGGTTGCATAAGCAAGTTGGGTTAGGTTTTGTTGATCTTTTGGAGTTATCTCCGAGAAAAGTCGTTGTTCCCTTTGTAGGCTTGTTGCTTCATCTAAGTAGGTTTGGGCTAGGTCTATATATATATGTGTGTACAATATACTTGGCATTGACTAAAAACACGTATTAGAGACAACGGAGTGGAAGTGGAAGAACAATGTCAGTTATTGATAAGAAATTGAGAGTGACAATTTGTATCCCAATTGATGTGTGAATTCCTCACTCCCTCCTAGGAATTAAAACCAAGGAAAAGAAAAGGTGAAATTTGAAGAAAAAAAATTTTAAAAAAAATCTCGCTCAATGTTGTTTCATTGTTTGTGTTAAATATAAGTTTGGCTTATCCCAAAAAAGAAGGAAATTCACTTGAGAATCCATGTGGTCGAGAGCTTCTATAAATCTACAGAAAAAGAAAGATCTCAAACCTTTCTCATGTATATCTTGATCAACCCTTCCACGTGTATCATTAATGACATGCCATGCACTGTTACTCTCCCAACCCTCCTCCACTTAGGTGGCATGTCTTAAAATCAAGGTAAAAAAATAGGAAAAATGACTTATAAAGCCTATTTTTTTTATAATTGTAGACCACATAAGACTAGGGATGGCAACGGGGCGAATTTGAGCAAATCCATCCCCGCCCCGCGAGGGATTTCGGTTCCCCGACCCGGATGGATAGCCGGATATCCACCCCGCCCCATTTAACAGGAAAAAAAAGCAGATCTGATCTGAGATCTCTTTTCCCCATTCTCTGAGAAGAAGCAGGAAGATCAATCTCTTCTCCCCATTCTCAGATCTCTGAGATCTCTTCTCCCCATTTAACCCTCAATCTCTTCTCCCCCAAAAATTAGATATTTAAGTCCAAGAAGATTAATTAAAAAGAAAAAACATCATCTGATCTTGTTCCTCGTTTTGCTCTTTTCTATGTTACTCCATCACCAACATATCAGAGATCCCATATACCCTCCCTTTGACCTAATAAATATATAGTAGCATAACTGAATTTCAAGAAGGTTGATTGTGTGTTAAGATTTGTATATGAACACAAATGGCAGGCCATAAACAGAAGAAGAAGATTCGAAGAAGAAGAATTTAGGGTTGATGATCGAGCAGGAGGCAGGAAGCATGAGCCAAGATGTGTACTACTTGATGATCGATCGATGGATGCATTGCAGTGGTGCCAACACCAGACCGTTGTTGTTGTTACTGATTCTTGTTTTTGGTGAGAGTGAGAGAGATGTGAAAGTCTGAGATATCTTATCGAATGGGTAAAGTTTTTTTTTTCCTTTTAAAGGGTCAGGGGTATCTATGTAAATTTTTATACTTAAACGAATATCCGTGGGGCGGATATGACCAAATTCGTATCCGCCCCGAATATTCGACGGATGTTATTTGGATATTCGTATCTGGCCCGAACCCCGTTTAGACATATCCAAATCCGCCCCATTCGGATTGGGTGGGGCGGATATCCGTGAAAATCTGCCCCACTGCCATCCCTACATAAGACCCTAACAATTGAAAATGCCTCAAAATGCTTATTTTTTGCAATTTTAGACTATTAAAAACAACAAACCCAAACAATGGCTAAAATATATGTAAAAAGACAAATATATCCATAATCCTAGACATATTGGCGTGGTGTTGTTATTTATATATTCAAATTCAAATTACATTGAAACAAACGAAATATGCAGTCTTTTAACGCAATTTGATATCTTTTCAAAGTTGTTTCATGTCCCTGTAACACTACTAATTGATTCTTGTTGGGTAATTTGGAAGTAAAAAAATTAAAAATTAAAAATTAAAAATCTGAAAGTAAACTTATGATTGCTTTTAAGAAGGTGAATGAAATTCGATTAATAATAGCCTGATTTAAATAGAGAAATTCAATATGAAAATCGGTATGTTCTATTGAATAATGTTTCAAGAAATTGAAATCAAATTCTAATGCATTTTAATATTGGGTGTTGACGCTATATTCAAAAATCATATTATTCGTAGTTGAGAAGAATTTAAAAGGAGGATACAGTGGTGGTAGTATCTAAGAATTGAAAGTAACTCAAGGTTGAACATGTCTCTTAATCCAAGTAGCGATTTGGGTTAGAGATGGATAGAGAAGACTAATGGTGGCGGTACTGAATTGAGTCAAGACTCAAGATATGATCCATGTGATTTTGTTTTTGAAAAACAATCATTTCAATTAAAAGGCAAGAATGTCTTTCTAATATTCTTTAAACCATGGGTTGGATTTGTAGCTTTTAAGAGTTTTTAATTACAAAAAAAAAAAAAAGGATTTTTGTGGCATTTTCAAATTGTTAGAGGACGTTTGTTTTTTTTAAGTGCTTAGAAACTAACTTCTAACTGGAGTTAGAAGTCCTGAATGAGCTTCTGAATGAATTGTTTGTTTTGCTTCTGAATGAATTGTTTGTTTGCTTCTGAATGAACTGCTGATTAGAAGTTGTAAAATTAAAAGGTGTTTGTTTTTAGGTGCTGAATGGAAATTGTTTGACAATTTTGCCCCACTGAGCTATAAAGTTATGATATAAATATTGTGCTTAAAATCATACCCAATAATTATTCAAATCCTAGAGAATGTTACAATACTTTTCATTACAAGAATATCGAAATATGACCAAAGATGAAAGAGAGTTGAAAATATACATGAGAGAGAGAGTTGGAGAGATGAAGAAAAACTTGAAAATACAGATAAAAAAACACAAAGATGAATGAAAGAAAGGAGATAAGTTTCTTAACGAGTTTTTGTGAAGGTAGGTAGAACCACAATGCTTGGTGAAGAGAATAAATGTATACCGTCAAAATTTAGCCCTACTTATTTTAAGAAGATATGGGCAGCAATTGTCATTACAAAATTATTTTAAAAATATTATTGGAATAATTTTTAACTCAGTGCTAAGTGATCAGCACATTCTTGCTTACTCCAATCAGAAGTAGAACTTCTGATCAGAACTAAAAACAAACACTCTAAAATAGGTGGCCCATTTCTTATTAAGACTCCGTTTAGAAGCAAAAAAGAATTTGATGTCTCATAGAATTAAAAAAAATAAAGGCTTACAAGTCATTTTCCCAAAACAAAAATTAACATAGAGAGAGAAACCCAATGAGAATAAAATTCTTCCAAAAATATATTGAAGAGATCTCTCCTATTGGGCAAAGAAGTTCAAAAAAATTCCGAAATAAAAATTAAATGGCTCGGCTGTGTATCCCTAAGCTAGGAGGAGGATAAGAAGCGAAAGGTGTATGTGGAGATAGTCCTTTTAGCTCTCTGTTTGATTGCACTTGGGCTGGGAACATGTTCTAAAGCATTGTGAAGAAGCTACTTGGTGAACTTGTGCCTTTCACACCATCGACTTTGTTCTAGGCTTCTTATTCTCTTGTACAACAACACATGAAAGGCAAAAGAAAGGTTATTTACAATGGTACTAGCCTTCTTTGTTATAAGGTTGGTATTTTGATTTGCCTTCTTGTTTTCTTGAAACACTACTCACCGATGCAAAAGGGTACCTTCATTAATTGGTTTTTTTAATCATCTTTTTTTTCCCTTTTTCAATTGATTAATTGTTGGTTGTCTTTTTTTTTTTTTTTTTTTTTTTATTATATATAGGTTTCAGTTCTTGATTTTAATTAAAGGTTTTTCATCACCAGTTTGTCAGTTTTTGTTGTGAATTTGTGATGTATTATTATTGAAACCATCATTCGATATTGAGAATGTTACAACACTTTTTCAGCAATGAAAATAAAGCAATTATATCTCAGCATGATTTATAGTTTTAACAATTGCGGTTGATTTTTGCAGAATTGCAGTTGATGTTTCTAATGTTTCAATCATTAATTATTCGTTATTTTTTTTGTTCACTTGCATAATAACAATAATAAATTAGTTAGAGACACTAAACATGGAATGATTTTCTCTCTTGACAGTTTCCAACTTTGTTATAAGACAGGAAATCAAGGTTAGTGAATCTCTCCAGTGTATTATTCTTGAGCTGGGAGTCTTAACTAACATTGTTGGTGTTCCTACAATTCTATCAAGTATTTGCAAGTCGAGTTCTTGACGCCCTTGTAAAGAGATCACTTTGGCCTGTTCTTTGGTAAATTGTGGATGCTCTAGGAAACATAGAAAGGCAACCTACGTTCCAAGTTATCACCAGGTGCAGCACTCGCGACACTCACATATCCACTATTATGCACTTTTATTTCTCATCCATCTTAGAGGAGGAACAGAGGTGCTGAATGCAACACTCATCCTTGCTTAATGGCTTATACATCAATCTCTTCTCCTAACAATGACAGCATCTGTGATAAGATGAGTTCTTTACCGGATCACTTACTTCATCAGATTCTCTCATTTCTTCAAACCAAACAAGTGTTGCAGACATCTCTTCTATCAAAAAGATGGAAAGGTTTGTGGCGATCAGTACCCACATTAAATTTGGACAGGATATCATTCCCAGATCAACATAAACTTGAACTGTTTGTTTATCGTTTTCTAACAATGCGTGACCCACATGTCTTGGAACAACTTAGCATAACCTGGAAGTTCCATGAACCTGAACGACATGTTGATCTATCTTTGATCAATTCATGGATCATATATGCTATAAGTCACCATGTTCAGTTACTTGATCTTAAAATTGGAGCGTTCCAGCTGCCTCCTTGCTTATTCACTAGTTCATCTCTAAGAGTCTTTAAATTGGAAATGTCTGTGGCTACAATATTTAACCTGCCTACTTCAATCTACTTACCTGCACTTAAAACCTTGCATCTGATCTCCATCATATTTTACAACAACAATGACCCTGAAAAGGGAATCATCGAGAATTTGTTTTCTAATTGTCCGGTTTTAGAAACATTACTATTACATAATTGCTACTTTCCCTGTTACAAGCTTTTGAAAATATGTACTCCTCAACTTCGGAACCTAGATTTAGATGGTTTCTTTTGTTGTCTAACCATCATATCTACTCCAAGTCTTGTATCTTTAAAATTAGCGGTGTACTGTCCGCTCTCAAAGGAATTTGGTTTCACTGATAATCCTATCTCGTTGACGGATGCTTTCATATCAATGAATTGTAACAAATCAAGGATGCAGCTTATTGAAGTTGCTCAAAGTGCCAAAACGTTATCTCTATCACATGAGTTCCTTCGGGTATGTAATTTTATTCTATAATTTTTTTTTTTTTGTTTTATTTACATTTGTCTATATAAGACTTACAGCTAAAGTTTATTTCTATATGTTCATTTTATAGTCAATGGTGAAAGTATTACAACAAAATCTACATATGTTCCAATGCATCCAAATTCCCTTTCATAGTCTCAAATGCCTGAAGCTGAAAACCGAATTCAACAATGATGAAGTTCTAGTAATAAACACGTTGCTCAAGTATGCTGCCAATGTCGAAACACTTCTATTGAAGATTGACAAGGTAATCACATAAATGTCACTTGAAAACTAATTTAGCTGATTTCCTTCTTATCATCTTTCTACTCTAACTTTTTTAGTTAATTGCTGCTCAGATAAACATATTTGACAGAACTGAATCAGAATCATGGTTTGAATATCGGCTAGCTCACCTCAGGATCGTAAAGATTGAAATCCAAGGCTTCAAAAGAAGTGGAAATGCAATGAAATTTGTGAAGTTTGTGTTAGAGAATGCGATAGTTTTGGAGAAAATGTTTATTGTTGGTCCAAAGGATGTGATGTTTTCAGATGAGATGACGAAAATTAAGGCAGAACTTTTAAACCATCCCCAAGCATCTTTGAGTGCTGAAATATTGTTATTGTAACCCTTTTAGAAATGTTTTTCAATTTCTAAAATGATTTTTTTGGGGGGAACTCACCGGTTTCTTAATTATTCTTTGAATAAGAGTATATTATTTATCCAAAAAGAAAGAGAGGGGGGGGGGGGGGGGGGGGATGAGAGTTGCTTGACAGCATTGTTGAACTTTTTCTGACTCATGGTTAGTGATAAGAATCACAAGCAATTCTATGTGAAGAATGTTGTCTGTTCAGCTTTGTTTTTGAATGACGTAGTTCACTTCTCCATCACTGTCCCTTAATATGAACCCATATGCCAATATAAGTATATATGTGATACCACCATCAATACTGATATATGTCTTATATAAAGGCCTGCCAAGAAGATGAAGTTTTAATTCTGTATAGGATTACAGATTTCGAGCAAGATAGCAGTCGTTGATGGAGTCACAGCCAACTTGGAAGAGCATTAAGCTGATGTCTTCTCGGAACAATCTTTTCATTGCATGCATTGGCACAACTTGTCAGCAATTGTAGCTGGAATCACAGCATTAAGTCTCTAATGGTCTTCTTTCTTTCTTCAATTATCATTCATCTCCACAAGTCTTATAGAAAAATCTGTGTACAATCTTGAAGACAATGGCTTGCAAAGGTCTTAAAAAATCACATTTTAGGAGATATTCACAGTTAAAGATATGTAAGTACACTTTATATTCATTGAAAAGCACATTTAGCTTCTACAAAGAATTATGACTGAGCCACTATGGATCTTCCATTATTGGGAGGTGTTTTCTGGTTCTTATAATGTTGTAAATTGAACTAATGTAGAAATTACCTTTCTCTTGAGGGAATCAGTTGACCTGCTCGCCCTATTATCGTCAACGTCTTTAGTTATCTCAGTTCTGGTAATCTCCTGCCATGATTTACCATGAATAGGAAAGGAGTATTGAACTCATCCAATATAAATATCTACAACCTGAATCTGTTTGCACGGTTAGGGTCCTACATCTTGTGTTAGTTCAATTCAACGAATTCCAGGATCATAAGGTTTTAGGCTTTCTAGCCCACTAATCCTGGTTGGTGGAATCACAAAGAACTTCATTTTAGTCTCGAGTATTTTTCTCTTATTTTGTTTTATTAAGCCTATGTTTGGTTTTCTCTTGTTTTCCTCAAATTAATTAAATATCGATTTTGGCAAACATCTTTTGCTTTTTGACAAGTTCTTAAAAAATTAAACACAACCTGACACTATTAAGCATGTGAATCTATGTGTTGGTAATGTTGGTTAAGATGCGTCTGCTTTGCCTCCTAACAGCAACCTTTTTATTAACATCCTTTTTCTTATCTCTACAATGTTCTATTGGATCCATAATCAACAGAAGAGGTTGTTGGAGTTGGTATAGTAAATAACCAACATTAAAGACAAAAGATGTGTCTTTTGATTTAAGAAATGTGTCTTTTGTCTTTTAAGAAATGTGTCTTTTGCACTTGAAGACAAAAGATATGTCTTTTAAGAAAGAATGTGTCTGATCAACACACCATTTTGTTCTTTATATATTGAAGAGAAAATCAAGTTTTTAAGCACATTTAATATTCTAGAGTTATTCATTCTTCTTCACTACTGAGAGAGATTGCATTCAGTAAATTCGCCAGAGCCAACACCCTTGTGATACGGTGTTGGTATTAGATAGTTGAATCTTAGTAGTCAGACGCCTAAAGAACTACAGCACCGAGTAGAGACAAATTTTGTCTATAGGACATAGCGTATCCGCTAGCCTCTATCTACAATACAAGTTAATAGATTTATTTCTTTTATTTGATTTTGTTGCAATCAATTTATAATACAAATAGTATTTGTATTGTTACAGTACTTATTTCAAACAAATTTATACATTGTTCTGATTGTTCTCCAACAATCTATAGACAAATTTATGGAACAATCAGATAATGACGTCAAAGCCAATGTTGTTGAAGATGGAAACAAGTCCAAGCAGCCTAAGTACAAAATTCAGAAAAAGAAAAACAAGTATGATGAAAAACGCCCACACTCATATGCACTTGCTCCACAATAGAAGAATTTGAAACAAATTAAAGGTGCATGTTGGGTATGTGGAAAGCCTGGACACAAGGCACAAGACTGTCGCCACAAGAAGGAGAATCCTACTACAAACAATAAAACTCAAGCCAATATTGTTGAAGACTTTGTTGGTGTTGTTTCTGAAGTCAATATGATGACAGATAGTAAGGATTGGTGGGTTGACACTGGTACAACAAAGCATATATGTGGAAACCGAAATATGTTTGTCACCTACACTCCTATCAACGATGAAGAAAAGTTGTTCATGGGCAATGCATCTATTGCAAGTGTTGCTGGCAAAGGGAAAGTGATCCTGAAATTTACATCTGGCAAAAACCTTACCCTGATGGATGTATTGCATGTTCCTCAAATTACTAAAAATCTTGTGTCTGGTCCTGTTCTAAGCCAAAAAGGCTTTAAACTTGTATTTGAATCTGACAAGTTCGTTCTCACTAAAGGGGGAACATTTGTTGGGAAAGGCTACTTGACTGAAGGGCTTTTTAAACTCAATGTATTATTTTTGGATGATAGTAATAATATAAATAATAATAATTCTACTTATTTGCTTGAGTCTTCTACATTATGGTATGATAGATTAGGACATATTAATTTTAGATCTTTATGTAGAATGGTTAATCTTGGCTTACTTCCTAAATGTACAATTGATAATTTACATAAATGTGAAACTTGTGTAGAATCGAAATTTGCCAATAAATCTTACAAGTCTGTAATGGAAAAATCAAATGAATTATTATGATTAATACATACAGATTTGGGTGATTTCAAATCAAACCCAACTCGTGGAGGAAAGAATTATTACATTACTTTCATAGATGATTACAGTAAGTATTGTTATGTTTATCTACTACATGCCAAAGATGAGGCTTTGAATATGTTCAAGACATATAAGGCTGAAGTCGAAAATCAATTAAACAAGAAAATCAAAATTCTAAGATCAGATAGAGGAGGAGAATATGACTCCAATGCCTTTATAAAAAAATTTGTGCTTCACATGGAATTATTCATCAAACGACTGCACCATACACTCCCCAACAAAATGGGGTTCCAGAGCGTAAAAACATAACTTTGGAAAACATGATTATTTTCATGTTAAATAGTTTTGGGTTATTATTAAAAATGTGGGATGAAGCCTTGCTTACTGCAAACATAATCTTGAATAGAATCCCACCAAAGAAAAGTGATCAAACTCCATATGAAAAATGGAACAAAAGACAACCAACCTATAAAATACTGAAAGTATGGGGTTGTCTAGCAAAGGTTCAAGTACCACTTCCAGAAAGGGTTAAACTTCGACCTAAAACGATTGACTTTGTGTTTATTGGATATGCCAATAATAGTGCAGCATACCGATTTCTAGTTATTAAATCGGGAATTTCAGATATTCATACAAATACTATCATTGAGTCCAATGATGCTGAATTTTTTAAGAATATCTTTCCTTACAATGATAGGCTTACTGAAAATAACATTTACAATGGCAAGTCTAAGCACATAAGACGACGGCATAACACAATAAAACAATTGCTCAAAATTGGGATCATTTCAATTGACTATGTGAAGTCAAAGGAGAATATTGCGGATCAACTTACAAAGGGTATACCAAAAGAGCAAGTGTTAAAATTATCTAGGGGAATGGGCTTAAAGCCAATCCAATGAGGAGTATACCTGGCGGAAACCTAACCTAGCCAAATGAAATTTCAAGACCTAGGTTCAAAAAGGCAAACTAGTTAGATGAAACTCAAAGAATAGAGTGTACACACTTACTCATTCCTATGATAAGAAATGTACACTACCAGTGATGGTCAGGGTAAATATTTATTTATTCTTAATAACAGTAATCTCTTGAGAGATAAGATGAATACAATAGGGTATTAATAATCTAAGTGTCACCTATATGGGAGTAAATGTGGGGTCGCATTTATGAGAATGATATGGGTGAGTTCTCTAAAACTCTCATGAATCCGGGATTTTTTCAAGACCAAAATGAACACAACCGTATGAATTGAAAAATGTGAAAATATAATATGTGTGATGCTCATTGTCTTGGTTTACTAAACATGGTGAACAGTTCAATGTCTCCTATACACACTGCGTCACCGGTAAATCCGATAAGTATTCACTAAGGAAGGTTCAAGTCTAAAAGACACCGCTCCCGATGCATATTATATCTAAGTTTCTCTCTAGAAGAAAACTTTGTATATTTACTATACAAATGTGGGGTATTGTTGGAGTTTGTATAGCAAATAACCAACATTAAAGACAAAAGATGTGTCTTTTGATTTAAGAAATGTGCCTTTTGTCTTTTGTCTTTTGTCTTTTAAGAAATGCGTATTTTGCACTTGAAGACAAAAAATGTGTCTTTTAAGAAAGGATGTGTCTGATCAACACACCCTTTTGTTCTCTATATATTGAAGAGAAAATCAAGTTCTTTAAGCACATTTAATATTCTAGAGTTACTTCACTTCTGAGAGAGATTGCATTCAGTAAATTCGCCAGAGCCAACACCCTTGTGCTACGGTGTTGGTATTAGATAGTTGAATCCTGGTAGTCAGATGCCTAAAGAACTACAGCACCGAGTAGGGGCAAATTTTGTCTATAGGACATAGCGTATCCGCTAGCCTCTATCTACAAATCAAGACGTACCAACTCCGCCAATTCAAGATAGTGATTTCGCAAGCCTCTATCTGCAATACAAGTTAGTAGATTTATTTCTTTTATTGGATTTTGTTGTAATCAATTTATAATACAAATATTATTTGTATTGTTACATTACTTATTTCAAACAAATTTATACATTGTTCTGATTGTTCTCCAACAGAGGTCAGGGGAATATAGATATATAATTGCAAGGGAAGTGGAGAATATTTGAACCGTATAATAAATTTGTTTATTAATTCTTCACCTGCCATTTCTGAGTTTACCAGAACTCAATTGGTTTGAATGCAGTGTGCTCTCACATGTGGATGGAGAACACACCCTCTATGCGTATGCATAATTTTTCGTTCAGTTGATTTTTTTCTATTAATTTCATTGTTTATCCTTTTAAGTTCCTTCCTAAGGATATGCTTCTAATGAGTTGCGGCAAATTTATTCCGCATTTATAGGATACGAAAAGAGTTCTGCCACCAATTATTCTGTATTTCCATAGAAAAATCACACTGACGAAACAGGCGGGTATTAGTTTTTATGGTTTCCGATTGTTACCAACAAAGATTGTACCTGTTTGGAATGATTAAACCTTTAAATTCCAATTAGTCAAATGTTGGATTTTTATCCCAGTTGATGCACTAGATCAAAATATTTGTCGTCTGGAATGCTTGCTTTTACTATAGATAAAATTCAACCATTAGCCTTTCCATCTCACAACCACCTGACTTCCTTGTCAGCTAATGGCAAATTTGCAAAGCAATCAGCCACTATTACATTCTGTCTATTGGATATCAACTGAAACTCGAGCCAGAACCCACTTTATTGCTGATCGCCTTTTGGAATCTTATCTTGTTATTCATAATTGCTCTCCTAAAGTGTTCTAAAAATCGTCCTAGGCACTAGAAGGTGGAAAACCGCCCAAATTAATGGCTGAGCGGGCAATTTGGGCGGGTCTAGGCGGGGTCTGGGCGGCCTAGGCGGGCTCTAGGCGATCTGGGCGATTTTTATTTTTTTATTTTTTTTTATTTTTTAATAAGGTTGATTGTGCTCTTATTTTATTTTTCTTTCCTCTTTTTTAGAAATAAATTATTTAATTATTTTTTATTCAGTATATGTCTAAATGTAGCAAAAGATGATTACTTAATGGAATTCTCAAAGGATCTGCCAGTACCAATTTTACTAATATAGATTTTATCAAACATGACTGAGGTTATTCATGCAATTTGAAGAAAAATAAAAGAGTAGGTTTGGATATTTGTCCACAAATTCAATTTTATATAAAGTACCCATCATGACCAACTTCAGTCATTTGAGTTTTAATAAAATTTGTTCATGATTGTTAATTTTTCATGTTTTTAAATTTTGCATATGTATATTGGCATTAAATTGGATGTAATTGATAAGGTATTATGCTTAACTTTTGTAAATTATTAAAGTTATAATACAAAACCTAAGACCGCCTAGGCCCCTAGCGCTAGGCACCTGTTTGCCGCCCGCCCAGCGCCTAGTGATTTTTAGAACACTGCTCTCCTCCAAGCGCACCTATATGGTGACAACATCTTATTAGTGTACCAAGCCCCTGTGCCATCCCATACTTATCTCATATGATTCTTTAGCATTTTCGATGTTGATTAGTGGCATTTTGATTAGATACAATTGAGAGAACTATGGGTGTAGAGCAATGGAACCATCAGCGAATCTCGCACTAACAAATTAATTACAAATCACACCTGTTGTTTCATTATTCTACTATCTAGCAATGCATTTGCTTTTACTTTTCACAATTATAGTTCATAGTTTGCTGCGAAAATGTTGCAAGCATATCAATCTTCACAACGTTCAAAAGAAATCTTAAGAGTTGCATCTCCAGACAATACCAAAGTACTACATATAATTTACACATGTCAACAGCTGCTATATGCAAATGTCAAGCTTCACCAAAACAGATCTTTCTATGTCAAATGCTACTAATTGGCAAACTCTCATGACAGACTAAGAAGTCACATTTCCACAGATGGTACAAGCCTGACTTATCTAAGAATCTTCATTGTGCATGTGTTCCAAGGTGTTCTCGTACAATTAGAAAGTTTGTATGTGTGTTACCAGCACAGTGTTAGTGTACAATTTTGTCATGATGACTCCTAACCACATGAGCCTGATGTCACAACTATCTTCTTGCCTAGCCAAGTGAGGTTGGCAAGTGTAAATAATGTAGAGTATTCCACATTGTTCTAGAGAGAGTTCTCTAGAAGCTCCCATAAAATTCCATAGAGTTCCATAGGATTCTAGTCCTTAGATATTTCTAAGGAAGTGTGTAGAAGTTCATTGTAGACCGTTAGATCAAATTGATCACCACCGTCCATTGAGGAGGTGGAGTTGTATAAATAGGCTAAGGCCTCATTTGTTGTAATGACCTCAGATAATTCAAGCAATACAAGTTCTAGTTCTCTTAAGCTCTCTTGTGTGTTCTTAGCTTGTTTAGTTTTCCAAAGTCTAAGTAAGTCTCTTATGGGCAAGGCTGACTAGCTTTATTTGATAAGTCGAGGCAAAGTTTGCTAGTGCCGCACGGGAAGTACTTGTGAAAAGAAAGCTCGTGATAGTTGGTATCAGAGCAAAGTTTGGCAAGGTTGGTAAAATCATCCTACACAAGATAATGTCGTCAGAGGTCAACAACACAGCAATTGGCAACAATGACAAAGGTGGGAAAGTCCGCAAGGACAAGTCGAAGGACATGATCGCTGCGATGGATGAAAGGTTGGCTAAGTTGTGTGCCATGCACCATGTCCCACTTGAGGGAGAAAGTTGAAGACATGGACCAACGCATCGAGGGGAAAGCGTCCAATGGGGAAGACCAGGAGCTCCAGGAAGAGATGCAAGGAGCCTTGAACGCAGTAGTGGACATGGTGTCCAAGAAGATTGAGTCCCTTGAAGCCCAAATTGTTGCCAAAGATGCAGAGATGTATGCTTACAGGGAAAGAGTTGAGAAGCTAGAAACTCAACTCAGTGTGTGTATGGTTGCGGTAAACTCCCAAACCTAAGGCCTATGGTGGGGCAAGGAGTGCAAGGGAGATCGACAACTTCTTGTGGAACATGGAGCGCTACGTAGTGTCTCCTTATATTTAAATGATGTTGCTACAGTTTGGTGGCGCAGAAGGTCCGGTGATGTCAAGAAAGGATTGTGCACCATCGACACTTGGGAAGAATTCACGAAGGAACTCAAGAGACAATTCTACCCGGAGGATGCCGAAAACGAAGCTAGGGCCAAGCTTCGTCGCCTTCAACATAAGGAAGGCCACATAAGGGAGTATGTGAAGGAGTTCTCAGAGTTGCTCTTGGAGATTCCTGACATGGGAGAAAAGGATGCTTTGTTTAGCTTCCTTGATGGCCTAACGGGTTGGGCCAAGTTGGAATTGAAGAGGCGAGGTGTGCAAGACCTTGCAACGGCTATGGCTGCAGTCGAATCCTTGATTGAGTTCAAGAGAAAGGACTCATCCAAGGGGCAAGGGAAAAGGCCGAGTAATGATGGAAAAGGTGGGGGAGACAAAGAGAAGTCCTCCAAGGAACACAAGTACTCCAAAGACAAGGGGAAAGAGAAAAGAGATGGATCACTCAAGAAGATATCTTGCTTCTTATGTAGTGGACCCCATCGGGCATTTGAGTGTCCCAACCGGGGGAAATTTGTCGCGCTTGTCATGGAGGAAGAAGCAAAGGAGGAAAGGAGGATCGCCTCAATGAATCTCCTAAGTGCCATTCAAGCTAAGGTCGAAGAACAACCACGTGGAAGGATGTACGTGGAGACCGAGATCGGGGACAAGACTTTGAAGCCATGGTGGATACCGGAGCCGACACAATCTACATGGCCAAAGACCTTGCTGAAGAAATTGGTCTATCATATACAAAGGATAAAGGATATATCAAGGGTGTCAATGCTAAAAGTCTCCTAAACCGATATTCGGCTTGGACAATGGCGAGGTAAAGTCGACATAACTATTGCTCCAATTGATGATCACAAGTCTATCTGGGTATAGATTTCTTGGACATGGTGAAAGCGTTCCTGGTCCCATATGCCAACACCATGTGCATCATGGAGAAGAGACAACCTTGTGTTGTGCTCGTGGTACGGGAGATAAGTAGGGAGAGAATGGTGTCCGCTCTCCAACTTTCTAAAGGAGTAAAGAGGAATGAGCCTACTTACTTGGCTACCCTCAAGGAAGACGAAGGTCTCATGGATGGAGAGGTGAATATACCTAAGGCCGTCCAAGATGTTCTCAAGGAGTACAAGGATGTTATGCCTGCCGAGTTGCCTAAGAAGCTTCCACCAAAGAAATAGGTGGATCATGCTATTGAGTTAGAAGTTGGAGCAAAGCCACCCGCATTTGCTCCTTATCGTATGGCACCTCCTGAGCTCGAGGAGTTAAGAAGACAATTGAAGGATTTACTAGATGTTGGTTATATCCGACCCTCCAAAACCCCATATGGTGCGCCGGTCTTATTTCAAAAGAAACATGATGGATCCCTACAGCTTTGTATTGACTATCGGTCACTCAACAAGGTCACTATCAAGAACAAGTACCTGATTCCACTTATTTCGGATCTCTTTGATCAACTTGGTGATGCAAGGTACTTTACCAAGCTTGACTTGCGCTCGGGATACTATCAAGTCCGCATAGCCGAAGGAGACGAACCAAAGACGACATGTGTTACAAGGTACGAGTCTTACGAGTTCTTAGTCATGCCATTTGGTTTAACTAATGCGTCAGCCACATTTTGCACTCTAATGAATAAGGTACTAGCTCCTTACCTTGATCGGTTCGTAATTGTGTACCTTGATGACATTGTGATCTATAGTAAGACATTGGAGGAACATGTGGATCACTTGAGGCAAGTGTTCCAAACCTTGAAGGAGAACGAGCTCTATGTCAAAAAGGAGAAGTGCTCATTTGCCCAAGAGGAGGTGACATTCTTGGGTTATATCATTGGCAAGGGAAAGCTTCGTATGGACAAGTCCAAGGTACAAGCCATCCAAAAATGGGAACCACCGACCAAAGTCACCGAGTTAAGATCTTTCCTTGGCTTGGTGAACTATTATAGAAGGTTCATCAAAGGCTACTCTTCCATAGCCCCTCCATTGACGGACTTGCTCAAGAAGGGACGAAGTTGGGATTGGAGTTCAAAATGCCAACAAGCTTTCGAAAGATTGAAGAAGGCAATTGTGGAAGAACCGGTGTTGGCACTTCCCAACCATTCTATGTCTTTTGAGGTATATACGGATGCTTCCGACTTTGTTATTGGTGGGGTATTGATGCAAGAAGGGCATCATATTGCCTTTGAAAGTAGGAAGCTCAATGATACTGAGAGGCGGTACACAGTACAAGAGAAGGAAATGTCTGCGGTTGTGCATTGCCTGCGAACATGGCGACATTACTTGCTTGGGAGCAAATTTGTGGTCAAGACCGACAATGTTGCCACTAGCTACTTCCAGACACATAAGAAACTCACACAAAAACAAGCTAGGTGGCAAGATTTCTTAGCAGATTTCGATTACACTTTGGAGTACAAGCCTGGCAAAGCTAATCTTGTTGCGGATGCTTTGAGTAGAAAATGAGAACTTGATGACATAAGTCAACCTCAAAGCAACTTGAAGGAACGCATAAATGAAGGATTGGCACATGATTTCATGGCTCAAACCATCATAGCTCTTGTCAAAGATGGGAAGACAAGACAGTTTTTGGTGGAGAACGACTTGATATACTCTAAGGGAAGGCGAATCTTTGTTCCACCTCATGACAACCTAAGGAAGGAAGTCTTGAAAGAATGTCATGATAGCAAGTAGGCGGGACATCCAGGTATACATCGGACTCTTGCTCTTGTGGAAGATTCCTATTATTGGCCACATATGAGGGATGATATTGAAGCATATGTAAAGACTTGTCTTGTATGCCAACAAGACAAAGTGGAGCAACAGTCATCTGCCAGCTTACTTGAACCCCTCCCCATCCCAGAGAGACCTTGGGAGAGTGTTTCCTTAGATTTCATAGTTGGGTTGCCCGCATCGGAAGGTTGCAATTGGATACTTGTGGTCGAGGACAGATTTTCGAAGTATGCCACCTTCATTCCCACGCCCAAGGAGTGCACAGCCGAGTAAGCCGCACATTTATTCCTCAAACATGTGGTGAAGTATTGGGGTGTGCCCAAATCTATCATCAGTGATCGGGAAATTTTGGACGGAGTTGTTCAAGTTGTTGGGTACCGACCTTAATTTCTCTACTGGCTTTCATCCTCAAACGGATGGTAAAACGGAAACGATGAATGCCTTGCTGGAGTTATATCTTAGGCACTATGTGAGTGCCAACCAGCGAGATTGGGCTAAGTTGCTAGATGTTGCCCAATTCTCTTTCAGCTTGCAGAAGAGTGAAGCGACGGGTCGTAGCCCATTTGAGATTGTCATGGGACAACAACCTATGACCCCGAGTTCTATTGCCACTGGCTACACTGGAGTGAGTCCATCAGCCTATAAGTTTGCCAAAGGATGGAATGATCAAGCTGATGAGGCTCGAGCTTACCTGGAAAAGGCATCCAAGAGGATGAAGAAGTGGGCCGACAAGAAGAGATGGCCTCGAGAGTTCCAAGTTGGAGACCTTGTGCTTGTCAAGATGCATGCTCATGCCAGACTTTCTGGACTGCTTCGTGGCCTTATCAAGAGATATGAGGGTCCTTTCCCCATAGTCAAGAAAGTGGGAAAGCAAGCCTACAAGGTCGCGTTGCCGCCGACGATCAAGTTTCATCCAGTCTTCTATGTGAGCCTACTGAAACTGTATAAGGAAGATCAGGATGATCCAAACAGAGGAGTTTCACAAAGAGCACCAATGGGCATGAGGATCCAACATGACAAGGAACCAGAGACTATCTTGTCAGATCGTGTGGTGCGTCATTCCAACCAACCTCCCACACATGAGCCACTCGTCAAGTGGAAAGGATTGCCAGAAAGTGAAGCTAGCTGGGAGCCAATCCAACATTTGTGGCAATTCAAGGAGCAAATCTAAGCGTACGAGGATTTGAAGGCAACGAGGACGTCGCCTGATTAGGTGGGGGAGAATGTCACAACTATCTTCTTGCCTAGCCAAGTGAGGTTGGCAAGTGTAAATAATGTAAAGTATTCCACATTGTTCTAGAGAGAGTTCTCTAGAACCTCCCATAAAATTCCATAGAGTTCCATAGGATTCTAGTCCTTAGATATTTCTAAGGAAGTGTGTAGAAGTTCATTGTAGACCATTAGATCAAATTGATCACCATCGTCCATTGAGGAGGTGGAGTTGTATAAATAGGCTAAGGCCTCATTTGTTGTAATGACCTCAAAGAATTCAAGCAATACAAGTTCTAGTTCCCTTAAGCTCTCTTGTGTGTTCTTAGCTTGCTTAATTTTCCAAAGTCTAAGTCTTTTGTGGGCAAGGCTGACTAGCTTTCTTTGATAAGTCGCAGCAAAATTTGCTAGTGCCGCACGGGAAGTACTTGTGAAAAGAAAGCCCGTGACACTGACACTACTACAAATATAGGCTTGCATAGCGCTTAAAAATAGGCTTAGATAGCGCTTTTTAGCGCTATCTAAGCTACCGCTATGGTAGCTTAGATAGCGCTCAAAAAAGCGCTATGCAAGGCGCGTACTTGAATAGCGCTTCGTTAGATAGCGCTTTATTAAGCGCTATGTAAGCGCTAATTTTTTTTTTTTTAAATTAGCTTGCATAGCGCTTTTATGAGCGCTATTTAATTTTGTTGATTTTTTTTTAATTTTTTTTTTTTTTTTATAATTAGCTTCTAAAGCGCTATTTAATTTCGGTGAATTTTTTTTATTAACTACCATATAATATTTTTTTATATAATATTTAATATAATAATGACAACGTTCAATCAATCAATAAAGACACAACATGATAACTAACTGTTTCTCATTCATTCAAAATATAATTTAAGCATTCATACAAAATTGTTAATATGCTATCATATATATACACCAGCTTTTTTGGCCACGAAATGAAATGGCCAACAGCTTCTCCTACAGTCCTAACTTCGTATGTACATTGCGGCACCGCTGAATGTTTCTCAGATTCTACCGCCACTTCAAATTGTATCCTCGCATAACCTGAAATTGCATCATGGCATTGTATAAGTATAACAACACACACACACACTAAGTCGGTATATAAATCTTAACCTGAAATACAAGAACACACCTATTACTGCTACTATATATATGCAAACCACTGCCAAACACAAAGGGTTTTGTATCAGTAAGATAAATGTAAATGACTAAAGGTCCAACTATATTTCTTGATAGCAGCCTTCTCAACTAATACATATATATAGTAGCAGTAATAGGTGTGGAACTTACCCCAGAATAACCAATTCCAACAAGCTCAAGAACTCCGGGAACTAAAGGAAGCCTATCAATGGCCTGCAGAAACAGAATGCACAAATTAAACTTTCGTTCAATAAATATCATACAAGCTATCAATAACTCTTAAGCTCGCATATAACAGATATGATCAGTATTAATCTTTTAACTGCAATGAAATCTGAAGGGCAGTAAATATTAGAAAGATTTTATGCTCACAGAAATCATCCCTGTAGAGCCCCATAGAGCAACTCCACCAGCAACTACAAGTGAAGTCGTGGCATACACATTAAATGAATAAATACACAAATATGTGGCATTGAAAATGCAGTTAGTGGCCAAGAATTGAAAGAAATGTACAAGTAGTAGGGAGTTTTCGATTGGTACTTTACCTCAAGTTATGAAGAAACACCATAGGGAAGAAGTGCAGCAGCTGTGATCCTTCCTTCCTCGTTCAATATGTTGAAAGTAGATGATGCATTTCTCTGGACAATCAGAGAGAAAAGGAAACAATTCAGGATATGTCATAAGGCCCTCCTTTTGTCAATACTTCCATGAATCAAATAATCCACGTCAATAATATGGGTGGAGCTACCCGTGCTAAATAGCATATTGATGGCGTAGGAAGCTCTCAACAACAATATCAAACATATATGTCAATTTCACCAATGGAGGAGGTCCTGCTAAAACTCAAAAGAAATCCCTCAATTCAAGCCCTTTGTGTTTGAGGATGGACTATTACTGAAGATGCTCTTACAGACTCGGAAATCAAAATAATTAGAAATGAGCAACTAGGAGACTAGCTAAAAAAACCAAAAACCAAAAAAACTTGGGTAGGCTAATAAGAGTATACCGAATCTATCTCTTCTAATTTCATGCCAGTCGAACGAACGAAGCGTCGAACTTCAGGATCCACACACCTCCCAGTTCCAAGAATCAGAATCTCTGTGAAAGAAATAGCTAAATAGATCAGTTGTATTTTTCAGCAAGCACAAGGTAAAGATGACTATCGTTATACTCTTGAGTTACTAAGCCTAGAGTTATAATCACAGAGAATATAGATATGGAAGTGACATCAAACAAGAAAAAAGAATAATAATTGTAGTCTTCTAATATACTATTGTAAAAACCTTTTCTACAGTTAAAAAACAAGCTCAAGTACCTAATACGTAACAACTAATAAGATGGGATGCATCCACCCTAAAAACCTACCCTATGTTAACAAAAGGTCTGGTGTTAAATGAATATTCAACGAGCATTAATTTATTGTTTGACTACTATGGTTAATCGAAGACTTCAGTTGGTGCCTATTACACCAAAATTATATTTCTAGATCATAATTTGTTAACCAAAAATGAATAAGTGTACGCAACACGCTTAAATTTGCTAATACAGAATAAGGCAATCAACAAACCCACACATGATAAACAAAAAATATGGACAACTAATCTGCACATGGGGATCACCTGCAAGTTTGGCAGCAGAGAGGCCAAGGCCAATGGAAGCGTAAGTAAAAGACATAACAGCTGCTACAATAGAGAGCCATGAAAGCTTGTGAAAGTTTGGTATTTGAGATAAAATGATCTGAATGGCTCCAAATATCATCATGAATGGATTGTTTGATGTGGTGCACTTCACTTTATGACCATCCTCATGGAAACAGTTAGATCTTTTTACGGCCCTGATCAAAGAAAAACCATAACTGTTATCATCATAAATGCACAAAATTAGATTCTAAAAGCTCTGATTTACTTACGCCATGCTGATAGATGCGGTGATGGTGTAACCAATAGTTATCCCTACAAGATTTCCGTATTGGGCTATTCCACATAGTTTGTGTTTAATCCCACCTACCAAAAATAATATTAAAACAAATCAATAATTATCTAAATTTTTTAAGAAAGAATGATAGAGGTGAGGTGTTTGTTACCTAAGTTAGCGCTCACAACATCCATGTAAGTATAGTTTCTTTTGCCTGTAACTGGATCAGGTGAGCGATAACAATCTGCAAGTAGAGTTGAAGTGAACCAAGTGATGAAGGAGAAGGCCAAGAGAATGGCAGGCCCAACAACCCACCCAAGCTGAGCTATAGCCCAAGCTAGAGATAACACTCCAGAGCCAATCACAGCAGTTATAATATGAGCACTTGCAGTCATCAAAGTACCTTCACAGCCATCAAAAAAAAAAAAAAAAAAAAACAATCAATCATTATAAACAAAACTATCAACTCATCCAGAACCCAAACCAACAAAATACAGGTAACACAAAGAGCTAGCTACCATACCAGTTCTTTTTTCACGACCATCATCATCGACGTTTTTATGGAAATCTCCCATCTCTAGAGTTGGATGGTGAGCAGTTTGTTCATTGAACAAGCTGCTCTTCTTCTGCATCTCAATACCCATTATTTCTCTATCTCTTCTACAAAACTCTAGCTCTTTGTGTTTGATTGTGGAGAGATTATCAGTCTGGTAATACTATAATCTTAAGTCATTCTTGGATTATCAGTTAAAAGTCATCTATTATTTATTTTCAGTTCTTTGCAGTCGTTATCACAATTACCACGACAGGCTATAATTCTGTGAAATACTAAGACAATCAAAAGAACGAACTTTAACTGCGTTAACGGAGTACCTCATAGAGTGACAGACTCCTTGAAGACACCAACTTCCGTGTTTAGGATCTCTGGTGTATTTCCTATACAAATAGAGTACACATCAGGGGCTTCTTAAGTGATCCGAGCATACATAAAACATATATCAGAACATAGGAAAATACATAAAAGACATTTACTTATACCTGCATTATAGTCAGTGTGAGTGAAAAGTACTGTGAGTGAAAAGTACAGAGCATGGAAGCTGCAGCTGCAGGGGTACTACTTCAATGTGTACAGGAGGGATGCTTATCTTTCTTAGACAAGGGGAAAGAACAAAGACCCTATCATCGCAATTGCAGCTGTACCCTGCATCAATTGAAACAGGGCTGTTCAAACAATTGTACTTAGAGAAGGAGGATATCATTCCCAACTAATAAAACATGGAGTAAGTGCTCCTTGTCCATTGCAGCGACCAATTAGTCCTCCCAATCTTCTACACCACAGATAGTATCTGGAAGGGAAACAAAAAAAAACAGAGACTTTTATACTACTGAACAGTTATATTTATTGGAGACTTCATTGGACTAGCAAAGATGAGTGAAAGCATTTGTAGATATTTGCTCCGCCATACCATTATTTTTCTCTGTTAACATATACACTTACCTGGATTCAAAATGGTCAATAGGGAAAACTGCACAAAAATATTTTCCATGAGAGGCTTTGAATAAAGTCAAGATAATGAACTTTAACTTCATGTTAACGGAGTGCCCCAAAGTGACACCCAACTTGAGGATATCTACTTCTGCACTCATGCCTTCCTATGTAAATGGAACACACATCAGAAGGGATTCATAAAAACTCCTAACACACACAACATACATAGCAAAAAACAGTAACATACACATGCATTTGCTTATACCTGCATAATAGTAAGTGTAGTTGAAAAGTAGAAAGAATGGAAGCTGCAGCTGGTGGGAACTACTTCAATGCGTTCAGGAAGGATGCATATCTTCATTCGACATGGGAAAAGAACGAAGACCTTAAAGAAAATTTGAGATAAAAACAAACATCACAAGATTGTACTTTGATCTGATTCCTTGGCCTTATAAAGAGTCAATTTCATTTTATTATATTAGTTATTTATCTATGTTATGTGCATGTGTTTCTGAATCAGTTTCTTGTAACTGAAGAAGATGTTTTGACCAAGTTTTATGCAGTTGGATGCAGTTAGAATTGATGTCCATCAGCTATACATATAAAGATATGACACAGATCAATAACATACTAATTAATAGAAGATCAAAACACACCTCATTGGCTGCTCCCTTATCATCTTTATACCCGATATTATCCAAGATCTCATGTATGGCAGTTAAATCCATTCTTGAGCAAGCTTCTGCCAGAGGGGACAAAGGTGAGAACGTAGCACCATATGGTTTACCCATTAAGCTGTAAGAAGGAACCAGCAATATAAATCCTTCATCAAAATAGCTTTTAAAGTTTATACAAATGATGCAAAAGTTTATAAACAAATGATGCAAGCCTATATTTAAAAGCTATTAGGTCACCGAAGATTATACAAATGATGCAAAAGATATTGTTTATAAACACTGTTACACATATACCAATAGAAAAATAGTGTGCAAAGGCAAACTATGAAGAGCCCAAAAAATATTATTTCAAGCGAGCAAAACAAAAATGCAGCAGAGAATCCCCATATAATTGAGTCAAGGTTCTCATTGTACTCAACCTGTTGCCAAAGTATAAGTTGGAGACTTGGAGTGCATCGGAGGAAGTGTTAATTAAGGAAAAGATGGAGCTAATTTGGACATGTTTATAGGTTTTTAATTCTATTATATTAGTAAATGGAAAGTGTGGCAAGCATGAAATTAATATTCATAATAAAAAAGAGTACCGTGACTTTCACAGGCATTTCAGAGAACAAGCGCACAAGATTTTTCATGTTGAAGTCGTGTCATGCAGTGTCGTAGGCATGAGCAATACCTATAACTACATTAATAATCTCTCTTTCTCACTTTCATTCAAAACTCAAGACGGCCAAACTACAACTTTGAGACACTTTTGATCAATCAAAAGTCATTACACTGCCCTCAACCCTTACACCCATAATAGAACTAAAGAATGAACATAAACAGCAAGAAAAATTACAAAGGAAATGGAGGTTAATAAAAACAGGTAGATCCAAAATGAGTAGTTGACACCTCTCTTTTATCCCTTAACTCCATGTGTAAACTACAAACATTCTTTATGGATTATCAAATTTTACAAAAATTCATCACACCGTGTGATAAAACAGAAAATTAGTATGAAATACACACCTTGGAATTCTTGCACAAGTTTCTGAAGCACATGCAATTAAATTCAGCTTCCCACACCAAGAAACAACACTGAAAATTACACATGTAACCTTTCAGTCACCAACTCACATAACGAAAATAGCCAACAATTCCTAAATGGATTTTAGATTGAATAAATAAATAATGAAAAAAATAGTCTGATTAAAGCTTAGGGCATTAGCAGAAAACCCCAACTCTGTCTACAATTCCAACGGAGCACCAAATTGAGGTCAAAATTCACTCGAACTTCATCGATATCCTTGTAGGTCTTACAATTCAGCCAACTGTAAGACAAACTCTTGTTTTGAAGCAAACCCATTGCAATGCTTACAAAACTGATCACTTAAGCCAACTGGGAACACCATAATTCAACTAAAACAGACCCAAATTGCTTCACGTTAAACTCCAAAGACCCCAAAATTAATCAAATTAAACAAAGCAAGAGGAAGGGGTGTGACCTGAAATTTCTACAAAGACCTGGAACGCTCATCTTGTGCTTAAGATTGGAGGGGGGTTGTTTGAGACTGATACGAAACACAGTTGCAGGACCCACTGAGGGCTCCTCCGCCGAATCATCTTTCATGGATACAGCTTCTTCTTCTTCCGCTTCCTCCTCTTTGATGGATGATACCTTGGAGCAAAACTCGAAAGAGCCAAAGCTCGAAAGCGAGAGAGAGTGAGAGCGGTGGAGTGAGGGAGGCAGGGAGAGCAATGGAGAGAGTGAGAGCAATGGAGATAGGGAGCAGGGCGAGAGAGAGGGAGGGAGAGCTACGCACAGAGGGGGGACGAGAGAGAGAAGGAGTCGTTGTTCTCCCCTTCTAGGTTAGATCAAGCGGGCTTTTAAAAATTTGGGTGATATTATAAGCGGTTTTATGTATTTGATCTCCCGCTTTTATTCGGAAGCGCTATCCTAAATGTAAGTAGCATAGCGCTTCAAAAGTACTATGCAAGCACTTTAAAAGCGCTATGGTAGCTTTGGTAACGTTTTTTCTCATAGCGTTTTTTAAAGCGCTATCTAAGACATAACTAAGATAGCGCTTAACTGAAGAAAAAAAAATTAAAAGCGCTATTGTAGTGTTTTTTTTTTTTTTTTTTTTTTTAAAGACAAATAAGCGCTATCCTAGTGCCCACTTGGATAGCTCTTTAAAAAAGCGCTATCTAAGTGGCGTTACCTAAGCTAATATTTGTAGTAGTGTGAGTACTTGGCTGGCATTGGGTGTTGGGACAAATACCAATAAAACAATACCAAGAAAATAATCTAAAGCAATAATAAATAAGACACCAAGATTTACGTGGAAAACCCTTCAATGTGAAGGGAAAAATCACGGGACAAATCCGAGAGAATCCACTAATCAAATAAGAAGAAGTACAATAACTTCTCAAGTTTTTTGCCCAAAGCTTGAGTAATACAAGGAGTAAATAACACGGGTTACCTCACAACAAATTAACCCAAAAGCTCCTTCAACTTCTTCTACCAAATCAATCGACAAAACTAAGTCGATATCACAGCCACGGGTCACACTTTGTCGCACAAAATCGCGCCCAAATAATCAGACACAAAGTCACCATCCACGCGTACACAGCCGCACTAAACACCAAAGAGAATACTATGTTCTCTGTTGCTTATTCACGCAGCAACTTCTCTGAAAACACAAAGTTGGATCCACCCTAATAGGCTAGACCACAACAAATCTCCCTCTCCAGACCATTAGGGAAGAATCCCTGCAAAATCTGCATCTGTGTACCCTTCTAACACAACTCCTGAATTACCAAAGCTTAAACAAAGCTTTGAAGTACTTTTCAAATATCTCATAATTCATTTAACTGCAGCCCAATGTTTTTTTTCCTGGATTTTCTGAATACCTACTCACAACATCGACTGCTTGAGCAATATCTGGTCTTGTACAAACCATAGCATACATCAAACACCCTACAACAGAGGAGTATGGAATACCTGACATATGTTTTTTTTCTTCATCAGAACGAGGAAATAACTTGACACTTAACTTGAAGTGATTGGCAAGTGGAGTACTCACGGGCTTAGCATCATTCATGTTGAGCATTTCAATTTCTTTTTCAACATACTTTTCTTGTGACAAACACAACTTCTTAATTTTTCTGTCGCGTGTAATCTTCATCCCTAGGATGTGTTGAGCTGGCCCCAAGTCTTTCATATCAAAAGAGCTAAACAAATCTTTTTTCAACCTGCCAATCATATCAACATCTTTTTCAATAATTAGCATATCATCAACATAAATCAAGAGAATAATGAAGCTATTAGGCAAAAAATATCTGACATAAACACAATGGTCTGGAAGTGCTCTCTTGTAGCCATGTCCTACCATAAAGAAGTCAAACTTCTTATACCACTGTCTCGGAGCCTGTTTCAATCCATAAAGGTTTTTCTTTAATCTGCAAACCATATGTTCTTTCCCTTTCACTTCAAAACCCTCTGGTTGTGCCATGTAAATTTTTTCATGCAAATCCCCATGAAGAAATGCAGTTTTAACATCTAACTGCTCAATCTCAAGATCCAGACTAGCTGCAAGACTTAACATCACTCTAATGGATGTCATCTTCACCACGGGTGAGAATATTTCATCAAAGGTTTTCTACCTTTTGTTCTTCAAAGGTTTTCTACCTTTTGGAATCTCAACTAAATCATAAGTACCATTCTTATGCAAGGAACTCATCTCTTCTTGCATAGCTTTCATCCAGCTATCTTTATTTTTATGATCTAGTATTTCTTGAAACATTTTTGGTTCACCTTCTTCTATAAGGAAAACATACTCATCATTGGGGTACCTCTTTGAAGGTTGGCGCTCTCTGGTAGACCTTCTTAATTGAGGCTCTACTATTTCTTGCTGAATGGGTTGCTTTTCATGCACAATCTCATCTGTTTCTACATGAACATCATTAACAACTTCATTTTCTGGCATATGGTCACCAACTATATCATCTGGCATCTCTCCCCCATTTTCAACATGAGACAAAGGAGGAAGAAGTGGTGTAAGATCTGCTACCTCATTATTTATCTGCTTGGGATTTTCAATTTTCTCAAAATCTGCAATGGTATGATCTTCAAAAAATACCACATCTCTGCTTCTAATAATTTTCTTATTCTCAGGATCCTATAATCTGTAGCCAAACTGCTCATCTCCATAACCAATGAAAATACATGGAGATGTCTTCTCATCAAGCTTTAATCTCTTCTCCTTCAGTACATGAACAAATGTTTTACAGCCAAATACCTTCAGATGAGAGTATGAACTATCTTTTCCTCTCCACACTATTTCTGGAATGTCACCATCTAAAGAAAATGAAGGAGACCTGTTGATGAGATAACAATCTGTACTAGCAGCTTCAAACCAGAACTATTTTGGCAATTTAGCCATGCGAAGCATGCATCTCACCTTTTCTGCAATAGTCCGGTTCATTCTTTTTGCTACCCCATTATGCTGTGGAGTGTCAGGAACTGTCTTTTCATGCTGTATACCAAGCTTATTACAATAAGCTTTAAATTCTTTTGATGTGTATTTGCCACCATTATCACTGCGGAGACACTTCAAAACTCTATCTATTTCTCTTTCAACCTTGGCATAAAACTTGTGGAATAGCTGAAAAACCTGATCCTTAGATCTGAGAAAATATATCCACACCTTTCTTGATGCATCATCAATGAGTGTCAAAAAATATCTACTACTACCAAGAGAATCTACTTCAATGGGACCACAAACATCAGTGTAAACCAAATCTAACAAGCCATATATTTTTTTTTGATGATCTACGAAATCCAACTCTATGATGTTTACCAAATAAACAATAATCACAGGGGTTAAGAGGAGTACCTTTCAAGGAGGGAATTAATTTCTTCTTTTCTAAGAATTGCATACATTTCTCACTCATGTGTGCAAGTCGCCTATGCCATAAGTTTTTAGAATAACCATCTTCAGCTGCATTCAAACCAGTCTTACACAATTTCATATGAATCTTGCATAGTGTGCAACGCGCCTTACCCTTTGCCACAACAAGTGAATCTTTGGTAAGCTTCCATGCACCATTACCAAAATAATTAATATACCCTTGTTTATCCAAAACAAGTCCAGAAATCAGGTTCAGACGAAGATCAGGAACATGACGTACATCTTTCAAAGTCAATGTGCACCCCGTATTAGTCTGGACACACACATCACATATTCCCATTATTTTAGAGTTGCTAGTGTTTCCCATCTTCACACTGCCAAAATATCATGCTCTATAAGTAGTGAAATAGTTTTTCCTTGGGGTTGCATGATAAGATGCACCAATGTCAATAATTCATTCGCTTCCTTCATTTACAACATGCAAACGTTCACCTTCGCCATACAAAAGAGCCACGGATTCATCAGTAACAGCAGCTGTAGCTTCTTTACTATCACCACTCTTCACTTTTCCCTCTTTCAAATCTCTTTTATAACTATAACATTGTTTTTTGAAATGGCCTGGTTTACCACAATAATGACACTTAAACTTATATTTCTTGACTTTGATCTCACTCTTAACTTATCACGGTTCTTATCATAACCATGATATTTCTTATATTTTTCTCTCCCTTTGTTTTCAGTCACAAGTGTTTGGGAATGATCAGTACCGGCAAACTTCCTTCTAGTCTCTTTATTAAATAAACTACCGATAACCAAATCCATGGTAAGCTGTCCATTTGGTGCTGAATTACTAACCGACACCACCAACGTTTTCCAATTATGTGGTAATGAGCTAAGATGTAATAGTGTTTGCATTTAATCATCTACATTATCTTCATGTTGGACAACTGATTCACCACACTTTGCACCTCATTCAAGTGCTCAGCAATATAACTACCTTCCTTGAATTTCAAGTTCACTAACTTCCTGATCAAGAATGTCTTGTTTGCAGCAGTTTTCCTTTCATATAAATTCTGGAGTTTGGTCCAAAGAGCATGTGCAAACGTCTCAGCTGACACATGATGAAATACCGAATCATCTAACCATTGCCTGATGTGACCAATAGCTTTTCTGTTTAATTTCTTCCACTCTTTTCTGACATATCCTTGGGTTTAGCTGCATCTCCCTCAATTAGAGGGTACAAATCCTTACAGTATAATATGTCTTCCATCTTGGCTTTCCAAATAATATAGTTTGAGCCATTAAGGCTAATCATCATTGTATTGTTGTTATTCTCCATGTCAACTCTCTTAATTGACAATCTCCCAAAAATTGCTCTGATACCACTTTGTTGGGACAAATACCAATAAAACAATACCAAGAAAATAATTTAAAGCAATAATAAACGAAACACCAAGATTTACGTGGAAAACCCTTCAATGTGAAGGGAAAAACCACGGGGCAAATCCAAAAGAATCCACTAATCAAATAAGAAGAAGTACATCCTCCTGTTGCTAGTAGGGGTGGGAATCCCATCCAACAATCTCAAACCCGTCCGATCCTGTCCCGTTCCGTTCCGATTATTTTGGGTTCTTTTGGGATTGATCAAACTCATCTTGATCCCGTTCCGTCCCGATTTAGAGTGGGATGAAGATTTTCAATCCCGCCTATCCCGAATTTATATATTTAATATTTATTATTATTAATTTTAATCAAAATACTCTTCTAAATTGAAGTTTTGGATGTATTGAAATTAAATCAATGTGAGATGAAATTCTAAATGAATTAAATCATGACTTCTAAATAAAGTTTAATATTTATTTAATATTTATTATTTATGATGAAAGTTATATGTATATAAATTTGATATTATTGGTGTGTGAGTACTTTGAAATGAAATTCTTTTGTTATTTTTTACTGGAGAACTATTTAGTACTTGTTTATCCTGTCCCAAAATCTTACTTACATAAATGACCATGTACTACACACATCCACTTTCTTAAACTGCGATCACTCGCTAACAATATGATCAAACCAGTATCCTATCCTAGAGATGCCATCCTCATCACTTTTCTCTAAACAAACAATAGACTTACGGATAAAATGTGGATAGAAAGATATGAGTTGGAGATACTTCAAATCCATTCAAGCATTCTCATTGGTGGAATCAGAACCTACAATTCCCTATCATACATAACTTCTCTTCCCACAATTCTTGGCCACCAATTTTTGGTTTTCACTCACTATAACACATACCCTCACTGCCACTCATTTCTACAACAAAACCTACCTATCACCTTACAAACCTCCAGCAGGAATATAGGTATTAAGCAAAATAAGTGAAGCAGAAAATGGTGGCAACACTGATGGCAGCTTCAGCCAGCTCCAGCACTGCTGTCAGAGCATCCCCATTTTTGGGCCAAACCCGGGGCGCCAATGCCAACTCGCTACGTGACATTGTTGCCATGGGAACTGGGAAATTCACTATGGTAAGCACGCATCCGGTTTTTTTCTATTTACTTTTTTATAGGCCATTCATTCTATTGATTGAACTGAATCTGATTGATTAATGTTTTGCATATGGAATTTGTGAACAGAGCAATGAACTGTGGTATGGGCCGGACCGAGTGAAGTACTTGGGCCCATTTTCTGCTCAGACCCCATCGTACCTTACCGGAGAATTCCCAGGTGATTACGGATGGGATACTGCTGGATTATCTGCTGATCCAGAGGCCTTTGCCAAGAACAGGGCTCTTGAGGTAATTCAAATTATTATTTATTTTTATTCGGCTTGTTTCTATTATTTTTCATAGTAACTGATCCATTTCCTACACATCAGGTGATCCACGGACGATGGGCCATGCTCGGCGCACTGGGCTGCATCACCCCAGAAGTACTAGAGAAATGGGTCAAGGTTGACTTCAAGGAACCAGTGTGGTTCAAGGCCGGAGCCCAGATTTTCTCGGAAGGCGGACTAGACTACTTGGGCAACCCCAACCTTGTCCATGCCCAGAGTATTCTTGCAGTACTAGGCTTCCAAGTGCTACTAATGGGTCTCGTTGAGGGCTTCCGCATTAACGGGCTTGACGGAGTGGGAGAAGGCAACAACCTCTACCCCGGTGGAACTTATTTCGACCCATTGGGTCTCGCCGATGACCCAACCACCTTTGCTGTGCTCAAGGTGAAAGAAATCAAGAATGGAAGGCTAGCCATGTTCTCCATGTTTGGTTTCTTTGTTCAAGCCATTGTTACTGGCAAGGGACCACTTGAAAACCTATTGGATCACTTGGACAACCCAGTGGCTAACAATGCTTGGGTCTATGCCACCAAGTTTGTGCCTGGATCTTAGACTGAAAATTCTGATCGAAAGCGTTTCCATAATTTTTTTTGGGGGAAGATGGGGAGAATCAATTGATGAGTTGGAGTTACGTGTATTAAAATGATGATAATGTAAAATATGAAAATCATTGTGTGTTTATTAGCTCATATGATTGGCAGAACCTCCATATAAGGAAAACCATCCCTTGTTAGCTGATGGGAAAAATATGTGCCAGTCCTCTAAAATATTAGGGGCTAATACACTAAAAAAAACATTACTAGATGGTGATGCACAATCACTGAGATAGAAGAACTTGAGCAATTTAAGAGACTAAAGCATATTATTTACAAAGTCCTCAACTTTATGAGACATATTATGATTCCTAAACTTTATGAGTAGCATGTGGACATATATATTTATATTGGATGCACTGAATATACACAATCTTAATCTTTTTGGTAAGAAAATGAGAGAAAACTTGGGTCCCCAAGTGCATAAGCCCAACATCATCATAATTTCTTAGTTCCTTAGGTAAAAAAGCTTTAAATACATCCTATGTAAATCATTAATTGTGCCATCCATAAACTATAATCATTGTTTATGACATAGAAAGTGAAAATGTGTTGCATTCTTTGTTTCACGTATATGGTGGACTTTCTCACGTGACGATTTATCAGCATTCTAGTCTGAATTAATGCTCTTTCCCGAACGTTTTCTTACCATAATTGCATAACTGCCGTTTCGTTGTTTGTTTGTGCAGATTATAATTCAGATCATACCCCTTAAGCCACATTATCATTAAAACGTCATAAGCTTGTAGTTGAATCTGTTGATTTAATAAACTCTGCCATTAACAGTTGGTAACCTTCCATTCCCATGCTTCAACTATTGATAGAATGCCAGCTGATACAATTTTTAATAGTAACAACAGATGAATGGGAGTGAATCAAAGATGACAATTTCCCTTCATATTCACAAATCCAAGTATTACAACAGTGAGAACAATTTGAACACCATATGTATTGCTATACTCTATACATTTAGGAGAAAATAAGCAAAAGGTGGAGCCCTACTTTCTCTGCAGGTGCCTCTCGGGTTATAGACAAACCCCATCAGGTGACGTTACCAATACCAGTAGAGATGTATAGTCGATTCCTTCCTGTGCATCCACCCTTTCAACACCATGTGGTTCTGTCAGAAATTGGCGTATAAATACTGCTGGCCTATGTCAGAAATAGGAGCATAAATACTACACTTTCCAGTTGAAGCGGTTACTTTTTCTGCCCACGCCGATAGTGCAGAAGCCTCCCGCATTGTTGTGCATGCGCAAATCATTTGGATCTTTGAAGACTGCTTGAAACAATCAAAATGTCGGTATTTTCAAGTAAACCCAATTACCCAAAGTTTTTAAGTCCTTGACCTCATCTTTCCCCACCATAGCTTACGATGCTTAGTTGTGTCAGCAATCCCAAGCTTACGAAGAGCTACCTTTGTCTCACGTAACCGGACTCTGTATTCTTTTCTCCATGATTCCAAACTCTGCTTTAGCTTTCGAAGCTCTTCATATGGATTCATAGTGGAATCTGGCGGCCCTTGTCTGACTTCAACAAGGAACTTAACATCATCATTGAAGACCTGTTTTCGCTGATCTAATTCCTTTGCTAGGTGGCCGACAGCATTGAGACCACTGGACCCTCGCCCCGGTGTAGGATCAGAAGAGCGATTAGGAAATTTGACTGGTGTGCTGAGCTCAGGAGTACGGGTCCCCGCAGAAGTACTCGAGGAATCATAATAGTGATTCACTGGGGAAGTATCAGGTCTTCCAGGTTGGGCCATGGCTTCATCACCCAGAAGACCATTTCTGGCTGCAGCCAGACTAGTCTGCAATTTTGAAGCAGCAGTTATTTTAATCAATAAGTAAGTGAAGCATCAGGTTATCCAAGAGAAATTCACTGAAGTAACAATGGCAACCACAGTTGCACACATTTACTCGAGTATCTCTTGTAAATATCAGGAAGTAAGGTCAAACGCAGGTGCTTATGCAAGCAGTTCTAATTAAATATGCTTTATGCCATTCCATACACTCTGGACAACATATGTGCAGATTCCAAACTAGCATTTAAGTATCTATTCCCAGCGGCCAGTATCAAGTTAAGAGGAGCACCTCAAATTATTATTTTCTGCTGGTTATTTTCCAACTTCCAATGATAAGGTCACAGTTAGGACCAAGTGATTATCCTTCCCAGCGTTCAAAAACAACATATTGCTATGATTAGCTTTTTGGTATTACTTCAGTGATTGCCCGGGCAATCACCTGTAGTTCAAGAAATAAGCAACACTAACCTGCAAAGTTGTTATCTTTCTTTGCCACATCTCCTCCATGGATATCATCCTTTCCTCATACTCAGACCACCTCATCTCATATTGCTTAAGCTGCAGCTTCAACAAAGAAATTTCATCTTCCTTTTGTTTCACTGTTTCTTTTTCCTTCAGAACTCGCCTATGAAGGTCTCCTAAAATTGAAGAATCCAGATCATGCTCCTGCTTCATATTCTGCAAAGAAAACAATAAATTATCTTCCTATTTCTTTTGTTTATTCAATGGCATGTGGCATTGCTTATCATTCCACCACCAGCCAACCATTCATTTCCAACATTTGTTATTGCATTAATGTTCAGCATTGTCTGATATTTATCAATTAGTTGAAGTTAATAACTCAACTGTAAAATGTCAAATGGGGAACGCTATGAAAGTGGAAAGCATTCAACCCCTTCATCCTTTTCTTTTCAATATTTCTATGAAAACTTCGAGTAAACTGAAGATTAAAATTAAGGTGATAGACATAGGTATTGATATCATATGGACAGTACAGTATGTATATACTTTATCGGTACCTAATCAGTATATACTGGTCTAATTATAGTTTTTGCAGTGTATTGGGTGTACTATACGGTACATACCATAATATCTTATCTCCTGGATGGTACATAACATATATATATCTTATGCCAAAACGTGGGGGCAGTACTAATTATTATTATTTAGGAATGCAAATAATGACGGACTGACAGAATGACCAGTGAAATCCAATTTCAGTTATAAAAGTAGATATTTTGAGGGGCATTGCCAAAAAAAACCCTATCTTTCTTCACATAACTCGGAATCACAATCGGTTTTCGTGAGTAATTTTCTTTTTTGAGGATGATGGGAATAATTTTGGCATATCAATTTGAGAATTGGGAAGTGGTTAGTTAGACTATTTCTCCGAACACCCTACCAGTAGTAAAGAAAATGATGGCGTTGGAGATAATGGACATTAAATCATGAATAGATGACTGTGAGATTGTATATGCATTCCTTTTGGGCTTATGAATGTTTATGTTATTTTGGTCTGACTTATGACTGCGTGACTCCTGTTGAAGTTTTCTGGAACTTTTAGAGGCATAAAATGTGTGAAGCTTAAGATTGTGTGATGACTTTGTAGTAATTATAGTATTAATATGTGGATCAATATGTTATATGTGCTTATGCCTTTGTGACGAACAAACGATAAACAGTCACTGGACAATGTTGAATGGCCAACTTAGATAAGTTTCCATTATTATACTTGGAAGATGCTTATTTCACTAAAGGAAAAATTAAACCAGCTGCGGTGTACAAAATAAACTTTGTAGCTGAGTACAAACGCTACTTCCCTCTCCACAGGGATAGAAGTAGGTAGGCACATCATAGAACAGAAAAGTGTTTATCAACCTTTCGAGGAGCCCGTTCAATTGAACTGCTACTCAAGCGAATTAGTAGAATTTGAAGAGGGTACAATAGGCATTGCTCTGGATTTGGAATCAAATTATGCTGTCCCCTAGCTTTTGTCTCTCAAGCTGTGACTGATTCCAAGGAAATTTTGTCATGGGAAAATTACACAAGGAAAGAAGAAATAGAAAGAGGAAGTGGGGAAAATTAATCCATCTTGAGGTTGAAGGTGACTACATTTTAGGCAAAAAATCTTTAGCTTTCAAAGAGAATATTTTCAATGATTTTGTAACAAACGAAGAGGATAGAAATCCACACAAAGTCCATGTTCTTCATTCTCACATTCTCTTTCCTTTACCTTTCAATTTTAATTTTCCTTGAAATCAAATACACCCTCAGTGTCAGTGCCATTTCTATTATCTTAGCATTTTATGACACTTGCCTCTTCCAATATCCATTGATCAACTTCAAAATTTCCAGTGGATGAGATGTTCCTAAGAGATTAGTGGTCCAGGCATTAGAAGTTTCAAAAGAATGACCAATGCACTAATGAGGAACCAGCTTTCGCATAAGAGAACAAGTACACCTGACTTTACCATCTCACTGAGCCGGAAAAATCCTCCAAAGGTAGATGACATAGTTTCTGTTCCAAACTAAAAATGATTTGCAAAAGACTCATTTTAGAGGGGGCTGAAGGATAGATTTGCAATCTCTCTACAGCTTTGATTTGAGAGTATCCTTGAGGGAGAGACCTTGAAGGGTTTTGGGCATTTTGATTATCTTCTTCCATCCATCAACTTGTTTGGCATCACCATCCAAACTCGAAGATGTAAAATAAGTTGCCACGCTATTCTACATTATCTTGGGATGTAATTCGAGAGCTCATGTTGTTGGAGGTGTGATGTATGGATCCGTTGAGTCCAAGGCGTGTTACTAGTGGAGTGCATAATCAGTGACTAAGGATTGATCCATTTTGCTCAGTAAGTGTTTCCCACAGGAATTGAGATTACCATAGTGGATGTTTGTCACCCAACTTTGCAGACGACAGGTTTATTACCCACAAGGGTTTCAGACGCAGGACATCCTTAGGAAAGCTTTACATAGCTATGGTTAAATGAGACCAAAACATGGGCAACAAAGAATATCAATGAAGAAAGTGGAGAAGTGGGAGACATGAATTCTATTGGTTTCAGCTCAACAGATTCAACTTGAGCTCTACTGCTATGGAGCTCAGATGTGCAATAGGACAGAAAAGAATATAAAATCAACATCAAAGTTGGAGGTCTTACATTTAGCTGGCTGTTAAAACCTTCCCTGCTCAGATCTATTCGGTTCGGATTTTGCATAGTATGAAGTTTCCTTCTTGCCAACCAACCACGGATTACTGCAAAAAAAAAGGATTTAAATAAATAACATATCTGATCATGTACAATATACAAGATGTTCACTGATTGAAGTTTACCTGACTGCAGAATAATGACAGCACTCTGCTGATCACTGAATGCCCCAATTGCCATTGGCCCTATGGTGGTAGACTTCCGTGGGAGAGAATCTGCATGTGAGTTGGATTTCAGGTACACATTGTGGGTGATATGCAACAATATGAACGAAGAATAACCAAAGAAACCAAAGAGTGGTTCACATAAACAGGAACCACTTAACTAGAAAGGGTAGATATGCTTACAGGATTCAGTAACAGGTATTCTTTTCTTCATCTCAACAACACGCTGGCGAACTTGATGACCACGTAAATACTTTTGGATATTAATTATGTGTTGCAACATCCTTCTTCTTGCATTTTCTAATGCATCCATCTATAAACAGAAACGGACCAACATTAAGTGTGTTGCTGCATCATTTGATGCCAAAAAAATTAATAGTTTGTAATTGGATTATTACTTTTTTATCAGCAAGTTTTATGCTTGCTCACAAGCATTGAGAACAATAAACCCAAGTATTGAAACAGAGCATGCCTTTAGCCATTCAGTGTCTTTATTCCACAAGGAAACTGTAAAATTTTGTGAAGAATAATTTTGAATTGCTTCTTGATCGCCGCTTAATTTCGTCTCTTAAGTAGAGCATTACAATTTTCGAATTAATTGTTTTGATAATCTTTGGGCGATTAATCGGCGATTTCTTACTGATTAGGCGCATTCAATACTCACCAATTAATCAGTTGATGACAATGTTAAAAGTAAACGAGAAAAATTATGGTTATTTTTTAATTGTTTTTCCCTAACCTCATCAATGCTCTACCATAGGACTATACCAAGAGTATGTGAAGAGACTAGAGAGAGAAATCAAATAGAACATATTAAAAATATTAAAGAGAAAAGAAAAAAATGACGAAAGAAAAATAACAATCAAATATAAAGAATATGGAAAGCCGCACTTTTATCCAACATTGAAATTTAATGTTCTTATAGCTTGCCTTAAAATGTAGCATGTTATGTTTACTGCATTATTCATTCATTTCGAAAAAAAAATTCTTGTAGTAAACAAATTACTTAGAAGGATAGAGAAAATATAATTCTAAAAGGATTAAGTCCCATTAATTCCGATTAATCCCAATTAATCTTATAAAACTCCTGAAGCGATTAGGGTATAATTAACGTTGCACTACATAGATTCAGAGTAGGCCTTTTGCCAGAATCTTTATTTACAGGAAACAGTGTTATTTTGGGAAGAGGAACTTTACTAATTACTTTATTTTCAATAAGAGAGAAAAGAGTTTATACAAACACTAAACAAGAGACATAAAAAACTACATTCCTCTATCTCATTTCAGGACCAGTCCGTGAAAATGAAAGCATAAATTTTATTAATGCTTCAACGACAACTACACTATACGGTTGTTATGTCCAAACTTAAAAAGACTAAAATATTAAAAATCTAACCAGTCTTTCCTAGTACGCTACAACCTGACCCACTCCTCATTTGATTCATCCCTCTCTTCAATTTCGTTTGCAATTAGAGTTGAATTGTTATCTCTACTTCATCAATCTTAACTATGTTTGATGTGCTAATTTTTGCCCAGAATTATAGTACTTCCAATGAGAAGCAATTTATCAGTTCTTCCCAAAAGTGAAGTACTGGTATTTATCATTTTTCTAATGAGAAGCACTTGTATTTATCAGCTCTTCCAATTAGAAGAACTTGGATTTATCAGTTCCTCTGATGAGAAGCACTTGTATTTATCAGTTCTTCCAATGAGAAACACTTGTATTTTACTCCGCTTCCAATAGGAAGCCCTTGTATTCATCCATTCTTCCTATCAGAAGCACTTGTGTTTTAGTCGTGCTTCCCATAGGAAGCCCTTGTATTTTGCATTGATTCAATGGGAGACACATATTAAGTAATTTGTGCTTGAACATGTCTCATCTTGTCATTCTCCTTCTACTATAAGAAAGTTATTCTCGCCTTCTTTTCCTCAAACAAGTAACAAGGGGATAGGATAATATTGATCATATAATAGACATTTTTTGTTGTACAGGCTATACATTAGTTTTTCTCCATTCTGGCCAACACATGTCCATTACTTGTGTATAGCCTGTACAACAAAAAACTTGAATAGCCAATGGCGTGGACAGGATGATGAACTATTCAAAACATGGACCTGTTCACAAATATTTGATACCATGTGAAATTTTGGAAAGAGGAATTATATTGAATTCTTGTTTATTTACACTATCCAATGAATTTATATAGATAATAGATGTGACTGTATAATCGACCTAATTACATATATCCTAATAAATAAATAAAAAGTTAACTCTAAATAAGATGTATGATAAATAGAAAATGAAAAACATCCTACTATAACCCAAGATCTCAAGACTTAGCAATAGGCCTTGGCTTGCCATGCTGAAATATATATTTCAAATAACATTTTTGCTTTTCTTTGGGACCAATAGGCTTATTATTGCACCATAACATGTTTTTGAAACTTTATCCTTACTACGTGCAAATAACTTGTCATATTGAAGTTTTATAGCCCTGAAGTTTATTGGACTAAACACACAACTGGGAGCACCTGGTTGCACCTACTACTATATGCATCTTAGATCTCAATGGCTAGGCACGTGAGATGCACTTCGAGTGTCTGTGTCTTTTTTCACTGTAGGGAGCATGACATCACCTACTACATTAATTTTTTACATTTACTGGCGAAGGAAAGGCTTATGTATAACTTTAATTTTGTTCTATAAACATCCTCTCCATAAATGATTGACTGTTTGATCATCAACACTAAGTCAAAATTGAACGTCAAACTCTTTCCACAACTTGGTTGTCAGTTTAACTACATGACTCCAGATTCAGTTAATACATAATGAACAATTGAACATTACAGTCATATTGAAGTTTTGATATCATAATCCTTCATATAATTAAATCCCCTTGTATCATGTACTCAAAACCCAAGTTCCTGATACTTAATCTTGTAATATAAGAAAACATCATGGCATATGTAGGGAGAAAGAGACTTCACCTGCCCAGTTCGCAAAAATATTTTGGTATAACCAACTTGATACATATTTTGATGGACATCAAACTGATGAAGAACAGCAACTGACAAACTCAATGGATCCTGAGAAATGGCAATCTTTGGAAGGAGAAAACCGTACCTGGAAATTTTTGAAGGCGCAAGGGACAACATGAGAGGAAAAAAAAGGAAAGGGAAACGAGTTGAGTTAACATTCTCACATGTTACCTTCTCACAAATTGTTGATGTGTCATCCGAGTAGGATACCCCGATTTTGAGATCCTAACCAACTCAAAGACTCCACAGTATCTGAGCTGTTGTAGAACAAAATCCTTTTCAAATACACCTGGAAGCTGCTTCCTGTTTGGTTTTATGCAGCGAATGAAATGTGGAGTGGTATTTTCCAATCGCTGCATCAGTTCAAACAGTTGTTCCTACAAGCACATTAAAATATATCAAAAAAATTTATTAACAGCGTCATGTTCAACCCTTAGATTGTCAATTATAATTTTGTTTTTCCATTTTGTGTAACCGTCATTCGACTAATTCTGTATATAATCTCCGTATAAATAGAATGCTAGTATGGTAATTTTAACTTCAAGACATTACTTTCATCAATTAATAAAAGATGCAAGAATATACAAACTTAAAGATGGAAATAGGCCCCAAAGGCCCAATGACATCCAACATCTAGGACAGTCATACAGGCTTATATCTAGGTTATAAAAATTGGAAATGTATAATATTATGATATAGAAATATTATTAACTTTCCTTTTATCTAAAGTGGGACCCTATTTATAGTCATCGCACAAGGCCCCTTTAACCTCAAATGAACTCCTATTATGTGTGTTTTGAAGATTTGAAGGCTTTACTTGAATGTTCTATTGAAGATGTTTCGGGTGCCTAAGGTCATACTTGATAGGTTTATTTTTGTGGATAAAAACAGACAGAAATGATATTTTTATCAGAAAACAAATGTAATAGTAGGAAAAAAAAAGGAGGCAATATAGATGGACAAAAGACCCCTTTCCTACAAATCATACATCAAGAAGCAGGGTAGTCAAGGCGAGCGCCTAGGCGCGGCTCAAGGCGTTTTTACAAAATTCCACATCAAAGTGAAGCAATGCGGTGCAGTGAAATGAGGCGTCCACCTCACTGCCTCAACCGCCTCAGCCAAAAAACTAGTTGTAGCCAGCCCAATTGCAACCCATTTTCAGCCCATTTGCAGCCTAATTGCTGCAAAAAGTGGTTGCAACCCATTCTATAATAAGGCTTTATGTTTTTTGGTATAATATTTGATCAATAAACAAGATAAAACGTTTTTAAGTTTTGATAAATTTGTCACACTTTTTATATTATTTTTTGGAGAAAAACATACCATGTTTTGATCAATATGTGATCAACATCAATCTCAATTTTTCATAGCTTAGTTAAATGATTTTTATGCTTTTGTAAACCTAATAGTGATTATACTTGTGGATTTTTACCAACAATTTCTTCTAACAAATGTTCAATATTCTAAAGTTTTTATTCTTTCAAGATTATTGATTTTTAACGATTTCGTGGATGTTTGCAAGTTACTTGTGCATCTTTTCGCTATGCTATGCAACTTTATTATATTTTCATTTCGATTCTAGGTAGTTGTGTCATTTTTTGTACATATTTGCTTATGGTACTTATCAATATGATGATGTATACTACTATGCTGATACGTTTCAATTTATTATAAAAAATCTTTAAAAAATATTTTGATTCTAGGTAGTTGTGTCACTTTTGTACATATTTGTTTATGATACTTATCAAAATGATGATGTATAATACTATGCTAGTATGTTTCAATTTATTATAAAAAATCTTTAAAAAAAAGTTAAGACCGCCTCACGCCTGAGGCATTTTTAGGCCTGTCCGCCTCACCTCCGCCTCAACGCCTTAACTACAATGTCAAGAAGTATTAGAAACGAGTGAATGCTCACAGCTAAACATGCAGGAAGCAAAAGATACATCCTTAGCTCCTAGATCCGAGTTACTTTCATATCAACCCATAGTTGTTGGATGCAAAACTTTGTTGTTGAAACACCCTGTTTTTCTTTCTCTCCAAATAACCCAAACTAGAACATGAATTAGTCTGTCCCAACTCCAACTTCCTAAAGAGGTGATTAGAGGCAATGATTGAGGAATGTCTAGCAGACTCTCATCCCATGCCAGGAAGGAGGTAGGTTTTTGGGTTTGCAAGTGAAATTCAAATAAAGCCATACACGAAAGCTCCAAAGTTGGAACAATGAACTAGGATGTGAACAATAGATTCTTCAGTTTGGTTGCAAAGTACAATGGTTGGGAAGGAGCATTCCTCTTGTTAATGCTGTTGCATAATTTTCCCATGAAGGACTATCCAAAGTAAGAAAGAATCTCCAGGGGTACTTCCTTCAACCAAAAAAATTGATAAAGGTTGTATTCTGTCACGGTTAGGAGGAGCCAATTGAAGAGGAGGGGAAATGATTTGATACCATTCTTTCACTAAATAAAAGGAGTCCTCATTCCAAATCCAAATATCTACTTGGTCATTAGGAGCAAAATCAGCTAAAAGGTAAAGAAGAGCACACATCTGAGGAATCTCCCAATCATTCAAATGCCTTCTTAAGTGGAAGTTCCAAGCTTGGCTATGACCATCACATAAATCTTTAATTAGGCCAGACTTGTTGTTTGAAGCATTGAAGATTGCTAGGGATTGGAATTTGGAGGAGAGCTGTTATACTGAGGATGGTCCCAAAATAAGTTTCTACTTCCATTATGAGCTTCAAGATGATCCTGTTGTCAATGCCATTATGAGCTTCAAAGATGATCCTGTTGTTAATGCATGGTTTGATGTTAATGATCTCTTCCCACAAGGAGACACCATGAGGAGTTTTGGGAAAAGGGGTGCACCAATCATTTGGCATTGCCCCATATTGTTCAACTTTGACCCGTCTCCACAAGGCTTGTCTCCAGTCCTAATCACCGGATCCATTAGGTTAAGAGTGCGTTGATGAATCTCTAACTCTCTTAATTCCCAAACCACCCTTGGACTTAGGTTGACAGACTTGAGCCCAATTTAGCAAATGAAACTTCTTAGAAGAAGGGGAGGAGATCCATAGGAATCTTCTCATGCACAATTCATTTCTAGCAGCAATGGAAGAGGGAATGACACACAAAGACATCATGTGAACAAGAATGGAGGCCAAAGTGCTTTGGTTGAGAGCCACCCTGATAGCTTTTGAAATGTCATTCCTTCTCCAGGTGGTTAGTCTTTTCTCATTTCTATCAAGAGCAAGGATGCATGGACACGGACACGTGTGTCGTGTCGCACACGGACACGACACGCCGCCGACTCGACAATTTCCCAAAAACTAGGACTCGGAGACACGTCATATTTTTTTAATAAGTCATATAAACATAAATAATAATCTAATAAAGTGCATTCCTAGAGTGTTTAAAGAAGATGACACTCTCTTGCAAGAAAAAAAAATATAAGTAGAAAAGAAGTAGAGGGGAGAAGAAGGGAATGAGAAAAGAAGCATAGACTACTCTATGCTTTATTGTCTTTTCGCCCTATTTGTTTTAAATCACAATTGAAAGAGTCATTCACTTCAGATGGATCAACAACCATTAAATTATGTGGTTATTTGCAAACATCTAAAAGTAAAAAATAAATGAAAGTTGATTTTCGAGTCTGAATGTGTCCTGACCAAGTTTCGGGTGTATCGGAGTCGTGTCCGATACGTTGACCACATTGACCATGTGTCTGATTGACACATGGTCTGACACCTAGACACTTGGTCGGAGGCGTGTCGAGCGAGTGTCAGTGTCGGTCACGGATACGGCAAGTTTTTTGAAGAGTTTGTGCTTCCTTCTTCCAAACTTGAGTGTTCTTGTATTTGGCTCCAAGGGGTAACCCAAGGTAAGTACAAGGGAATTTGCCTTGCTTACATCCAACATAGGTTGCCAATATTTGGGTTTGTGAGAAATTAACTTTAAGACTTGAGCACAAGTACTCTATGAAAGATAGATGGTAGTCACTTGTATATGTTACACAAGTACTCTATGAATGGAAGTGTTTTACACTTCAAGCTTGTGGACAAGCTTTTCAACTCTGGATTGAGCTTATAAGCCCATAAGTATTTAGGTTTGAGAATTATGGCTCAATGACGTGGTTCCCACGGCACCGGTTAGGGTGGAGCTTTGGGGTATATGGTTTGAGAGAATTTGGGCACAATGGATGCGCTTTTTCTCCCACTATATTCTCTATAGTGCATAGTGTATAGTATCGTATATCCTTCTTTTCGTAATGTATGAGTGTAATATAATTTTGAAGTTATCAAAAACTAATATAGTTGATGAATGTGGTGTGACTTCCATGTCAGTGACAGGCCCATTTCATATTAGCATACCCTTAAATCTGTTACCGAATCCGTAATCCCCTATGCTCGTTTCCCATACCACTTCGTGTATCCATATCGATATGTGGGCATCACAGCATGTGAACATGCATCCAGAACTTTTTTCGTTCTCAAATACAAAATGTTTGCATCTGTCACCTTGTCAAAGTTTAAAATATGCATATCTGCAACCTAAATATTTGAGTACAACCTGATCATGACAGTTCGTCCTTTACCCATCTCCATCTCTGAACATTATCCATTTTTATCACAATTCACATCAAATAACTTATTTCAAGACTAGAAAAATCACTATGCATCATACATGATATGAGAAGACTTTATTATGGTGGAATTCACGGAGAACAAACATAATTTCTATATCTCATATTATATTTGTATGAATACTAGATGCACAAACACTCTTTTCTTTAACTAAAAGAGATTAAATCTTTATTTTTCAAATCAAGGAGAAACGAACACAATTTCTATCTCTACATAAAAGGATTTAACGTTTATCTTCCATGCCTGATCTCAAATAATAGTCTTTTGACTTGAGCATTCGAGAAATAGTGCATCTGAACTTTCTTGAAGAGATCAAAAGAAAAGGATGAAATATGCATCTTTACCTTAAGCTTTGACCCAAGACTTTTTTTCCGATAATCAGAGGAACCTCGTTGCCACAGAGAAATCAGTGGCACCTGTTGTGACTTAAGCATATTGGAAGCAAATAACTGGGGTAGTTGACATGTACATGCGAAGAGAAGTTCGATGGAATCAGAGTTCACGTGATCTCTATTCTTCTCCAAGAAGCCACATGGATCATACAAAACCTGATAAACACAGCATCACAGTATAAGTGTTAAAAGTAAAGTGAAAACTGCAGTAAGTTCAAGGTTCTCAATCTTGCATTAGTTACTACTTACGTGCATTTGACGAGGTGGGTTCACTTATGTGACATAGATCAACAAGGTCCTTTTAGGTTATTTTAAAGAGTCTATTTCACTTGAAATAATCCAATACGTACTAATATCATTCTTGTACTTAATCTTTGATAAAAAGAACTTTAATGAGTTATAAAGAGTTGGGGAAGATGAACAATATCCACATAAGCCAAGAGCTTTTCAGTCATTGTCGTTATTCCAACAGCTATAATCATTGACTTAAAAGTACAATCTCCCTCTGATTTTAGTTTAGAGCATGTTTGATTTTTTTTTCCCATGGAAAACCACGACATAGTGAAGATAAGAGAGTACATGAGAAAAAATATCATCCCATGATGTTGGGGATAGCTATATTCTTTGAGTTTTCCATGGAGAGATATTCTTAACCCCCCCCCCCCATAAAGTTTTTTCCATGATTTTGAGAGAAGATGGCTTGTTGATCATGAATTCTATGCTCATTCTCCTCCTTTCTCTCCTCTCTTCCACTATGCTTTTACAATTTTTATGTTTTCCATGGAATAAAAATAAAATCAAACACACTTTCCTTCGAGAAAAACAAGTAAGCTAACACTAGGCAAATTAACTCTCTAGAAAAAGATTTTCTTTTCCATGCAACCTTAGAGAAAATAATGGTTACTTTACAAACAATATGAGACACTGACACGAGAACCTTTTCCTTTTGCATCAAAAGCTAAGAGACTCATTCACTATGAAGAGGCAGATGATAGTTGAATGGATTGGGCTCTAAACAAAAATAAATTAAGATAACGACTGTATGGAGCTTTTGGAGAAATCATCTAGGTCTCCCGATAAACTAAATCTAAGGTGAAAGATAGGTAAACTAAGCAAATAGACGTATCAAGGGGGGATAAAGATACCTCATGAGCGCACTATTCTTAAACCCTAAACTTCAATAAATAGTTGAAATAGTCAAACATTCTTTAATGTTTGACTATTTCAACTATTTATTGAAGTTTAGGGTTTAAGAATAGTGCGCTCATGAGGTATCTTTATCCCCCCTTGATAAAGATTCTTTAAATCCATGTAGCCGACCCCGAAAATCTCGGGAATGGGCTTTGATGATGATGATGATGAGTCAAACATTCTTTAAATACTCTATACAAAGAACCATCCTCACAGAAAGGTTATGCCTTAGCATATAGAAAGCATGCAATTTTATCAAAGGCCTGGATTTTATTTAAGAAAATCCATGGAAGAAAACGCAATCAAGAGCGACACAAATCAGGTTCCTTGGTCCTTCACTGCCTGATATATGCTCCATTTCATGCTCTAGAAAGTGATAGTCTAAGCTTTCTGATCTCAGATCTAAAGTCACTGGTGAAGTTGACAACAGATAAACCGTGCTCAACAGGTGCAAGCTGAGCTTGTATGACTTGTGATAGATGGTATCACTAGTCCAAGTTTTGAACCCTACAAAGGGCATTTATTGGTTCTGGGATCCAATATAAACCGTGCTCACTCTTTACCAAAAAAAAAAAAAAATTGAGCAACAACAGGAAGGGGAATACAGAACATATTGGAACCGGAGGACGGACGAATCTTGAGTTGAGATGGACATAACCCCCTACTTCAAAAAAAGCATCCAAACATAGAAAGGCTCAAAAAAAAATTATCATAACTTTGCAGTAATAAGATATCCTTCTCAGCTCACTTAATTTCAGCAATTTAAATTTATCCTTCACTCAGTGTAGTCATCTATATAGTAAAACTTTCTAGTCTCTATTTATTCTTGATACTAAATAAGTATGCAAAGTAAGACAGCCTTGTTTCCAATGCTTGGTTGGAGTGTCTCATGGAGAGAAAAGTGTACTTATGACATGCTTGAAGTGGTTGTGGATCAAGTTCATTGGCCTCAGCACATGTAGCATCCATGTCAAAAAAATATAGATATGCCCTTATCTTTGTAATATAGCTAAAGATCAGTGAGACACCCACAATGCAAGAAGCTACACAATTAACTCATCTATATGTTTGATTTATACTGATTAATTAACAAACCCTAACTTTAACAAAACCACAGATGTTACTATAACTGACCTCTCCAGCATAATGGCCAACAGTAAAACCATCATCTTTTTCCCCGTTGAAGCAAGGATTGGTATTTAAGTGCTGCTTGAGCTTGTCAGCAAAGGACAAATCAGTGGCTTCCGAGGAGGCTGACTCCTCATCCAATAAAGACAGCAGCCCCAATGGTTTCTGCATAAACAAAGTGCTAAATATTCTCACCATACAATAAAATCAATATACTTCATGGTAAACTTTAAAAATATTTGTTAATAAATAGGGTGGGGGGCCCTCCCTCTTGTTTTCTCTTTTTTATTCTTTGACATACGATGGGGGCCCTCCAACCCCAACTTTCCTTGCCAAAAATATATATATAAATAATAATACTATAAATATTGTTAATGAAGATAAAAAAAAAACACACACACAATTGGAGTTCCAATGACAGAGTGCTCTGCATTAGCATTAAATAAATAAATAAATAAAAACCATGCATTCAGTTTCTTGTAGAATCCTCCAGAGAACTAAAAGAACAAGCGGGTGGTTGGCTAGTACATTAAGAAGGCTATGTGTAGAAGGGAGTGACAAGAAACAGCATACCTGCTCAAACAGATTTAGACACTCCTGATTGTCTTCAAAATCAACTCTAGCCCAATCAATTCCATCTCGTCTATACTCCTGCAATGGATTTTCCACATGCAACAAGATGTTATTATTCTTAAAAATCATACCATCACAAGAGCAAAGTTAAAAGTAACATGAAGACAAAGTAAATAGATGCAATCAGTGGAAGATTGTATTAAACAATACATTAACTATACAATGTATAATGAAGGAGAAAACTTGAATTCATAAGGTTCGGGAAGATAACTGGATAAATGGGGAAGAAGAACAAAAAAAATTGAATTTCAACAACAAATGTAGAGGAGATATATGAAGAAATTCAAGGAAGAATATAACATGACTGGGCATGTTCCTTCTCAACTCAATAAGCCAAAAAATCGGTTGGAACTAGTAAATGGTTCAAACATAGATTCAATTTAGTATAGAATGTTTAAAAAAATCATAATTTCTCACACTCCTTTACCTCTCCCAGAAAGCCAAAACATCTTATATGGGTTCACAATCTGGTAACGAAGTTGTCTCTGTTGTCAAACAAGAGGCACCATTGATCCAAATCTTCAGGTTGAAAGTAAAGGATGTTATCCTTTGATTTTCAATTTTGCGAAAAAATAGTTAGTCACGTCTAAGGAATCAACTTATTTATCGACCTTGGATGAGCAGGAATAGACCATGCCAAGCAAATACTGCAGGCCAGGATAGTATTAACACTCTTTTCATTGAGTGTTTGCAGGATTAAATCAGGTGTAGGAGCATCAACAACAAACTACTGCAACACTGCCAGGGGCTTGACTAGCTAAGTGTTGTTGTCGCAAACAAAGAGAAAGGGGGGGGGGGGGGGGGGGGGGGGGGGGGGGGGTGTTATTGTGTTCCAGTCAGCCCTGTAAGGGTGAAGGTTTTGCTATTTTGTCGATTAGCAACATGCAGGCAAGGGTTTTGGGAAGGTTTCAACCAGAGTTTAAGAGGTCAACAACAGCCTGCAACAACTTCTCTTGGTTGGAAAAAAGAAGATACACTTGTACCTTTAAAAAAAACCAATCTGAACTTAAAGCCATCAGACTTTTTTGTTGTCCTGATAACACAAATGTATGGAAATGATGATCGTATAATTAATGACTACTCAAGAGATCTTGTAATTTCCATAACTCTATACTAAAAGAAACTAAAGCCCTAAAGACGTATCCATAAGGCCATAATTGTTGCAGCTTGCTTACAGCCTGATCCTAAGACTCTGCTTAGTACACCGTAAAAGAATGCATTTACATTTCTTTATGCCAGTTCCACAATTTAGGGCCTTGGTTTAGTTTTTGTAAAATGGTTAGGGATTTGAAAGCACACCCTCTCAATCTTTTAGTATAAGGCCCCATATAACTTTACAAGCCAAAATCTCCCGGATAACTTTGCAGAACTGGACTTGTATTCTCTCTCAACTTGTAGACTAATTTCTATTGGCAATATGGTACTAATTACATTTACAGAACAACCGAATTAACTTGAGTATGGTATAAAAGTTATGGTGGATTCCTTCTCAGTTTCTTCTAAAAGAGTTAGTTTCTGTAATGCATGCTAAAATCCTAAATAATTGGGATTGACTCCATTCTTCCGACGACATTGCTCATCAATTCTTCATCAGCCAAACCCAATTTGGTGCAACAATCCAAAAATGATAGAGGATCTGGTCTAGATTTATTTTTCCAAGGCCAAATTTACATGGCACTTAGAATTCTTTGTACCATCTACCTCCTATTGAACTGATCTCTACTGACTTAGCAATTTTGGAGCAGCAATCCAAGTTTCAATTTCCCATTTCTTTTTTCTTTTTACTGATCAAGAATCGGGACTCTTTTATACAGACTTCCCAATATCTTTGTAGATTGACGGAGACTTTTGTAGTGTTTTTATTTTGATTGTATGATATATATGACAGAAAATTTTGATTTGGGATCAGTTTCAATCATATCTAGTCCCAACTTACTTCATTTTTTCTTTCACATGAATCTCATGGTTGTTACATTCAAAACTAAATAGAGAAAGGGAGTCAGTTGCATGCTGTAAAAGAGGATCAAATGCAAGACCTGTTCATGTATTTATTCATTATTATTTAACTATGTATGCAAAACTTTTCTTTAGTTGCAACCAAGTAAAAGGAAACTAATGCATAAAATCATATCTCAAAATGCATCACTTTGCAATGTACCAAACGAGCCTAAATGCATACTGAGATCTCCAAAAATAATAATAACAATAATAATATTTAAAAAAAAATTAATAAATAAATAAAAAATAATAATATTAATAATATTAATAAATAAATAAATAAATAAATTGTACTGATGAGAAGATACATAAGCAGTATCAAATGATTGAGTTTTCTTTATCCTATTGTATCTCAATTCTCGAAGGAATTTACAACAATCCCTTCTACTGTCACCATAAGAAAGTCGTGCAACTTAATGTGATTAACCAAAAAATCGAGTATTCCATCTATGATAGCCTAGATGTGTCTTCTCTACAATCACTTGTGCTGAAGAAAGACTCCTTCAAATTCATCTAAATTCACACAAAACCATCATCATCATCATCATCATCATTAAAGCCCATTCCCGATAAAATTCACACTAAACCAAAAAAAACAACTGACTACAAGAAGTCGTGGTGATATGATAGATTTATTACTCACCTCCTGTTCAAGCTTAAACAAATGCCGATTGAAATGTTGTTGCAGCCTCTCATTAGCATAGTTTCTACAGAACTGTTCAAAGCTATTCCTCTATACAAAAATGTGAAACAAAACCACTTTCACTATCACTCCAACAGAAAAATAACTGAACATACATCCATGAGAAAAACATTCCAGGAAAATAACTAACCACGCATCCATGAGGATAACTAACCTGAAATGATTCAAATCCGCAAATATCAACTACACTTATGGATCTCTCTGTTTCCATGTTGCCTACATTAAGTGACATGTTCAGTTTCTCAACGAGCCACTCAAACAAGCTTCCATAGATAAATTTGGCCAATGCATCCCTTGTCTCAATGGCCTGGAGATAATTACAATGAAATAGGGAGGCTACACATAAGTATAAGCAAGGAAGAGAAGACATGGAGGATTGAAAAACATCAATTAAGAACATAAGAGACCTGTGAGAAAGTTAGCCTTTCAATGATAGTATCATCACCAGCATGGATTTGGCGAGCGGATAAAACGAACATCAAGTCCTGAACACTGCAACCCAGCAACTTGGCAGCAGTTTCTGAAGCTGTTATAGAATCACATGCATGATTAGAATCACATACATGATTTAGTCAAACTTGGTTTGTCTCATTTGCCTCTATCAACGACATTTAAAATTAGAATAGGCAAACAAGTGTTCAAGTATATGAATACTGGCATTAAACCCTCGAGCGATCGACAGCGTCAGTGATGAGGTAATATTCTAACACCTCAACTTCCATGTTTATTTCATGTCATCTCTTGATTGTTTCATATTTTTCTTGACTTGTTTGCTATTTTTTATCACTTATTTTCTGAAAAATCAAGGCCTGACTCAGTGTGATGTTTTGCCTTACAAAAGCTTGAACGCCGAAATTAGATTTTTAAAACATTGAACATGAGTCCCAAACTTTTATCGTGTTTAATAATAGTCTTCAAGTGTGTAATACAATTGATAATCTTACACCAAGTTTTCATGTAATGACAGTAATGTACATCAAGTTGCTCTAACTCAAACAAAACAACCATAGCCAAGAAAACAGATACTTACTGATAAGCACTTGACCACTGAATAGTTTAATGTTTCTTTTGTGCATATCCTTCAACTGACAATTATAAATTGAACCGTGCAACAGTTCACCATATAAAAGCTTTGTGCTATGTTCAAAACCACTTGAACCAATATGTCAACTAGGAAAACACACAATTTCCCAAAATAAAAAAATTTGTTTTAAAGGTCCTTTGAGACACTCGTCTTCCAATCATAGGTAATTTATGAGTGTGCGTGCCCCTTTGTAATCAACCATTTTGCAACGGAAACTCACAAAATTGCAGCTACAAAACCAACAGAACTGAATCAAGCAAAAAGAGTACAGAAGCCAATCTTGATAAACCAGAGATGAAATTGCCAAGTCTAATTTCGGTTTCAAAATCAAAGAACAACAACATCATCGTCATCATCATCATCGACAACAACAGCAACAATAACATTAATATTATAAAGTTATTTGAGGTTTCAAATATATATATACAAAATATAAATGTAACCACAGCATCTCAAATTATGTTATTTGTGATTGGCACACTATATGGCACATCTAAAGGGGTATTAGCTACGTAGATCTTAGCTCTAGAACTCAATGCAACCACAAAAGAAAAGAAAAGAAAAATGTAAAGGATTCATACCTTCATCTTCAATGACTTCTATATGCCTTTCACTGTTAGTTACTCTAAAAGAAATGTTTCCTAGCCATAAAACTGCAGAAAGCATGCCAAATGCATTCTTTTGATCTTCTTCGCATATTTGAATAGCATTCAATGCTTCCTGGTCAAAGGATGCAAATATGTAAATAATAACAACAACAACAACAATAATGATGATGCAATGTTGGGAAAGTTAAGGGCAAAAAGGTAATGTTTATAAATATATCCTTGGTGTGTAGGAATAATACAAGTTAAATTTCAGGTCAATAACTTACCGTCAGCATATGAAATCTTTGTGCATCGTCAACATCTTCCACTATCAAGCAATCACTGCGCTTCAGATAATCATACTCTCCCGCCATTTTCAGGTTTAATCGCTCTGCCAAGCAGAAAGAGACATTCAATCGTTCAGTGTGGTGAAGTAATGAAGTACCATCCTATAAGAGTACTTTAGACACCATAGACATATCAAAGAAAAGGAAGCCAAATCACAACTCTAATGAAACTTAAGCTAATTGCAAACCACTTTCTTGCATCACTACCATCAACCATAAAAAATCCACAATGCCACTTTTACTCCAATACAATTTATGTTTTACTCCAATACATCGATAACTCTGGTTATCATTCGGTATTAGAGGTTGGTCCCACAATAACAAGGCACTTCTGACTTTGAATGATCAAAACTACAACTAAACTAGAATTAAGTTAAATCTATGATAAACCCTAATTCAAAGATAAACAAGAAAACAAATAACAATGATCAATGTTTTGCTTTATTTATAATCTCCCTAACTTCTTTGGCAAGCTAACAAACCTTAACCCTAATTGGTTAATAACGCATTAGCTATTATGGCTTACTTAATAGGCCCAATTAAAATTAGTATTATTACACTAAACCATAATACTACATGCTTACATCAACCTCCCAGGTTGAAGAAACTTATCCACAAGCTTCATGAGTGCAAGTTGTGCCTTTTGCCACAAGTTCACCTTCAATATCAATTGGGAATACATGTTCCATGTATTCAAATTCATAAATCTCATCAATCAACAGCATGGACTTCCCATTGGGACAATTACTCTGAACATAGCCACGTTGACCATATCCAAAGCACTTAAGAGGTCCATCGGTAGTAAGCCGCGGTAGGTAAGTAGTAGAATATGTGGTAGAGTCGCCAAAGACTTCTTCCCGGAGCGGTCCTGTAACTGTAACTTTGTTTTTGTTCGTTTAGCATGCTCTGAGCCGCTTAAAGTGTATCAAATTCCTCTAATGCTAAGACACACCTGATCCTCGCATCCAAAGCATGGTAGAAATGAAAAGTCGTTTTTTGTTCAGGTCAGAATTATGTGCCCATTCTATGTAACTCTCATCAAACTAGGGTTGAACAAAAAACCGACCAACCTGATTAAACCGACCGAACCAATTGGTTCGGTTTGGTTCGGTTTGGTTCGGTTCGGTTCGGTTTCGATTTTAAAAAATTCAAAACCGAAGTGGTCTGTTCGAGTTTCTATGTGATTTTAACCGACCAAACCGAATCGACCGAATATATAAAAAATAATATATATTTTATATAAAAATTAATATAATACGTTTAAAATAGTCGGTCGATTCGGTTTTATTTCGATTTTGGTTCATTTTAATCGGTTCGGTTACAGTTTGCATAAATTAAAATTGGTTCGGTTCCGAATCGGTTTTGTTAATGGTTGATTCGGTTTCGGTTTGAAATTTTTGAAACCGACCAAAGTTGGTTCACGGTTTAGGTGAAAAATCGAACCGTCGATTCGGTTTTCAACCCTACATCAAACGCCCAAAGAGGTCACTCATAATTCAAAGGGACAAAAGAAGCACACATCAACTCGCGAATGTCATCCCAACTGTTTACATCCCAATTGTTTACAGAAGGTATACGTATAGTTGTTCGACATCCATAGTCTTCCTGCCACCAAAGATTGACAGTGCCCTTCAACTTGGGAGCCACCAACTGTAATGCCTGCGACCCTCACATTTCTTGAAATCAAGAATACGGCCAATCTCCATGGACCAATCCCATAAAAGCGTCACTAAGCTCCACTCCATCATAAGAAGGCACTTCCAACTTTAATTTTGTATCTTCCCTCCATTCCATCCCTGTTGTTCTCAATGAAGTTTCCACTACCATAGTGTTGATCTCCTAAGTTAGTAGGGTTGAAAACCGAACCGAAACCAAAACCGAACCTATTCTAATTTATGCAAATCGAAATCGAACCGACAGACAATTTTAAACTTATTATATATTTTTTATATAAAATATATATTATTTATTATATATATTCAGTCGGTTCGGTTTTGTCGGTTAAAATAACATAGAAACCGAAAATCGAACCGACCACTTCGGTTTTGAAATTTTTAGAACCGAACTTAAACCAAACCGATCAGTTCGGTTATGATCTGTTCGGTCGGTTTAATCGGTTTGGTCAATTTTTTGTTCAACCCTATAAGTTAGGATGGCAAAAAGAGGATTACTGCCTCTCCCAACTCCTCTATCACAACCTAAAGGAGGTCGAAACTGTACTTTTTCCTGCACAAGTGGCCAAAGTGGATTAGGATCTCTCCACTGTTCTTCACCCATTGTCTATGGATACTCAGTCTGGTCTCCAAGGATTCAATTTGGTTAATGCGAGGGGAATTAGGTTGCCGAGGTGGGTAACCAGGATAATTGCCTGGAAGTTGGTATTGGGGAGGGAAGTTAGGATTCAACCCAACTACCCGACATAGTGTCAAAAATTGTATGTCCAAGGGTTTGGTATGGATTATTCGTAAGTATTCAAAGGCAAGGTTTCAAGGCGAGGACGATGTGAAGGAAGGGCTTAGAAAGGGGTTTGTTGAGGTTGAGAACCTCCCAAAATGGCGGGGAGGGCAGGAAGAAGTGGGACGAATGGGGGTTGGGCGAGGGTGGGACGAAGAAGAAGAGGGTTGTGAGGATGGTGGTGGTGGTTGGACAACAGAGGTGGGAAGCAGTGCAAGTTGGAAAGAACACGGAGGGGAAATAAAGGATGACGGAGGAGAGGAGGGGGTGAACGGATTAGTCGATCGACCCATCTGGTGGTGCGCTACCACTGGTGGTGTTGTTTACCACTGGTGGTGTTGTTGAATGCATGGTGGTTGCCGGTGGTGTTATGCGGTCCATAGGGGCTTACAAGTACCCGTTGTGGATGCTCATTGGCTTCATTGTTGATTGTTAGAAGTCATGTTATCATTAGTTCCATCTTCTTCATCTCCCTTCCAATTGTCTTCTCTATCGCCTGCGCAATCTACCGACACCCATTATTATAACCTTGCTAGTTTGTTTTCCAATCCTCTTATCTCTCGAGTCTATCTTCTTCTCTATGGAGTCTGTCTTGTTTTCTATGCATCCAAGAGATCTTTCGATGTTTCCCATCTTTCTGTGGCTTCAACGCTTTGGTTCTCTCTTCCAAGCTTCATGTTCTGCGTATCTGCGGAGTTTGTCTTGTTCTCTTTCTGCGCCCATTACATACAATTGATTGATCTAAACTACACTGAACTAGAACTAAGTTAAATCTATGATAAACCATAATTCAAAGATAAATAAGAAATATTCTTTCATTGAATTAACCAAAGAACAATGATCAATGCTTTGCCTTATTTATGATCACCTAACTTCTTTGACAAGCTAACTAACCCTAACCCTAATTGGCTACTAATGTCATCACTATTATGGGCATCACTATTATGTGATTTACTTAATAGGCTCAATTACAATTAATATTACTAAAGTCTGATCGCACAATTTAGGGTTTGTTTGATTGCAAGGAAAAGGAAAATCTTCCATGGAATTTTTTTTTTTCATTTGCCTTAAGTGGAAAAGGAAAGAATCAATTCTATTGTAAGTTGTTTGATTGACCATACTTTGAATAAGGAAAATAATAATTTTCCAAGTTTTGGCTGTTTGATTGATTGCCAAGTTTTTCATAAAACTATTGTGATCTTTCCAAATTTTCAAACATATCATTCTTCATATCCTCAAAGTTTCATCCACCATTACCCAGATCTTCCAATAAAACCCAAATTTCTATCAAGATACACCCACAAGAAATACGAATCACCAATGATATTATTGGATAATTTGAGTTCGAAGGAACCCATAAGCAATAAACAAAATCAGGTTTCTAAAAAACCCAACCCCAAAAATCAAATTACAAATAAAAATGAATCAACTAAATCCGAGTGCATTGGTTCTCATCTTTCCACACTTGCAGATCTCTACAGTGCAAATCTAGAAGGGATTGTGATCCAATCCAAAACCCCATGTGATTTGGAACCCTGACATACACCTTCAGATATTGTGTTTATACACCTTTAGATATTGTGTTTGAAGACATGGAACAGTTTTCTTACGAAATCCAATATGATTGAAACCCATCAAACCTAAGGTGGAAGGAGACAATGGGTGAGAGAAAAACAAACAACCTTTGAGAGAGATGAGAGGGAAGTGAAGGCCAACCATGAGTTCTTCAATGAATCTATATTACACAGCAAGTGGAAAAGTGACGAGAGATCCATGGTGTGGGGTGTTATTGCTGGCATTGGAGATAATCATTGGGGTCTTTTCATTTGTTTTCTCACCTTTTCCTTGGTCTCAATTCCTAAGGGAAGCTAGGAATTGATTTTGAGGAAAAAGGAAAATAATCTCTTTTATGACACTTTTGTTACATGAGTCGAGGCCTGGGGAAACTTTTCTGTTGAAAATTTTAGCCAATCAAACGCCATAAGACGGGCGTCGAGGCACAAATTTTTCCTTTTCCTTGTGCAAATATACCTCAAAGCAAGTTTTGCTCTTGGTAAAAATTTGAAGAGAGCTAACAAAAACAAAAAAACAAGAGATGAATGCTCTTTACTTGGTTATCTACTCCGACTCTCCGATAATTCTTGATTTGCTTGCTTAATTGGATTTTTGGTAGTTCGAGGTAGACTTTTTCCAGTTGGTTACATGTGGATTTGGTATTTTGTTTATTTATTATCCTTGCATCTAAATGCCTAGTTAACAACCAGCTAATTTACAAACCCAGCTTGGAGGAAACTTGCAGATAAGAAATAGAAAATATGTTCGAAAATAAATAGACATAAATGGTTACAAGAAGGGACAAAACATAGTTTCAGTCAAACAAATTTGGACCTATGTTGAATGAAGTGCTACCATGGCAATACCAAGACACGCCTAGGGCACTATTTTTTAACCATACTACCTCACCTCAGCCTATTTCCGCCCATTACATACTTTCTGCAGCAGCAGTACACCTCGATTAGGGTGAGAGGTTGCTGGGGTGCTATGGACACTAATGAGTAAAGAAATCAAAGTTTTTAATGCTTTTGGTAATAAATTAAGATGAGTACACTTGGTAAGTACATTTAGGTAGTTGGTTAAGAAAGAATAAGGATTGTATTCTTGCAGAGGTAAAAAACAAAAGACAAATTAGAAAATGTTTGGGGTACCCAAGGGCATTGTCCTTTATAGTTCTATTTAATATTCGACAGTGCTCTTTAATAAATGGTGAGGTGTTACTTAATAATTAGTTTGGTGTCATTTAGCATTAAAGTTATTAGAGTTTATTAGGGGTTATTTTACTTACCCGTTGACTGTGTGTCCTTTTGCCTATAAAGTCATGGAGATTGTATATTATTTCAATTATTATTTTCAAATTTATGAATTGACATAGTTTCTTTTTGGTTTATGTTGTTCTTTTCTATTTGTGTGTGTGTGTGGTTGTATATATATACTTATATTCATTAGTTGTGTATGATTGAGAATAGTGTATGCAGTTTCTTTTTGGTTTATGTTGTTCTTTTCTATTTGTGTGTGTGTGGTTGTATATATACTTATATTCATTATGATTGAGAATAGTGTATGCAAGGCAGCACAGAAGAAACTTGACTTCCACAAGGGAACTAATGATTTAGGATGACCAAAACAATAAAGCACTGTAAATGTATTATCCAGTCATGCCAACCTTTAAGAGACGATGGAGCACCAGCACAAAGTTGATAAAAGATGTGGTATGACCTTTCTCCTTTAGCTAGCTGAACAACTCTAGACTGCTTACAAAAGAGTCAAAGCAATCTTAAAATATGGCAAGAAGCATCAGTGAGGGTAAACTCAAATCAAACTTCTAAAGAAAAGTGGTACCTTCTCGAGAAGAACTATCCATAACGTCCACATTTGAAATAGGATGACAGACAAACAAGTAAAACAAGTCAATTCTCCAGGAATTAACATCAGGGCTAATTCATGAAATAGACGACAGATAAAACTTACAAGTTTCAATCTTAGCTCCACATACTTTTCCTGTGGAGCTATAATGAATTTCAGTTAGCTTTCCCTGCAAGCAACAAAAGAAAATCTAAATTATGCATGAACCCCCAAGTAAACTATCATGGTAACAAAGTTCCCGAAGATATTAGTACTCAACCATTAGACTACTATACAGAATTGAAATGTGAAACCAGTGAGATCTGAAACGGACCATATTAAGTAAGCTCTTGGAATGAAACTAGAAAAGACTAGTCACAGAATTGAAAAGTTCATCAAACTTGAAAATTCTGTGAACTTGTGAAGGTTTTCCAACAGACTGAATGTGAATAAAAAAATTAAGGAAAAGAAGTCACTTACAAATCGACTAGAGTTGTGACTCGTTGACGTTTTGGCATTTCCAAATGCTTCCAGGATATAATTTGTCTGAAGGATTGTGTATTCTATCCCACTTCCACCTCCAAGGTCGGCCAAGTATTGCATAACAATCTTTGCGGTTTCAGTTTTCCCTGCTCCACTTTCCCCACTATAATAAATTTGAAAAAGAACCGATCATGTCATTCATTTTTTAAACCAAGACTCAAAGTGTCTACTGACACTATTGACAGCCTCAGAGGCAGGAAATGAATCATAGACTTTTAAAAGTACTGTGAGAATCCAAAAGTAAAGCTCAATCTCATAGAGTACTAAATACATAAGATACTAACGTTTACCTAATAATGATTGACTGATTTACTTTGCCTGCAGAATCCATATAAAGAAAAGAAAGGAAAATGGTTCAGAAATATGTCATGTATGGCTCCTAATGACAAGAGTCAACCAACTATGGCTCCTAATAAACAAGAGTCAACCAACTATGTTTTCACCAAACCAATGTGGTTACATGTACCTCTCATCATCTTATTAAAGGCATTCTCTGCTATAGCGTATACATGAGGACCGTCCATGAATTTCTGCCTGTGAGCCTTGATAAACTCATTTTCGTGAAGTTGAATATCTTTGAAGGGGTTGATCGCAACCAAAACAGGTCCGGCTTTAGTCTGTTGAAAGTGAAGCAAAAGGTAGTAATAGGAGAATAGCCACGATAATGAGTTTGGTAGGGATAGGAAATACGTGTATAGAATACTTACATAAATCTGATCATGAAAATATCTAGATTGGAGATGGTGGAGAACTGATGGCTCATTCAAGTAACTTAGTTGTACAAGATCATCAGCTGAATCAAGCATATATGGGTTTGCAGGTAAGAGATTCTCCATGGGTACTGTTGCAACCTGAGGAAGTAACAAAGTTATGTACAAGTAAATTCTATTATGTTGAGCATCTAAATTCATTAGGAAAGTCGGAACAAGTAAACCCACACTTCCATCAGAAAGCAGAATATGAGCATCCTCGGCCGTAGTTGATTGTATGCTTCCAGACTTCCACTGACTGTCTGAGAGGTGACACCAAACTCGAAATTCCTGTAACAAAAAGGTCATAATTAATAAAGGCAACAACAAAGTCACCATAGAATATAAGAAATTTAGATTACAATAATAACAAGAACGTATTTATAAACATCAGCCTCCAACCTTAGCGATATACAAATACTCTACCAGATACTTCCAGTTCCCTCTCCGTGATCCAAAAATTTCAGCCATCAACTTAAATGAATTATTCTCATGTTAAGTCAGTTAGAAAGAAGTTGAATAATATCAATAAGGGTGGAAAATGTGACTCATAAAGGGTGTAATGAATATAAGAAGTAAGAATAATAATAGATTAAGAACCAATCTCCAAAACCAACCATCATCCTTTCAACCAAACAGTTCTCTAACATGTTCAAGTATCCAATTACAACATGTGTAGTGAAATCTTATACTAATCCACTTCACTATGTCAGGCCTCAACTCACTGGATATTAAACAGAATATAGCACTATTGCCCCAGTCACCTATGAGCTTTCAACAGAAGATGCCCAAAGTAGAAGACATGCATTTGTAAATCTAAGAACCCAGTACTATTGCAGAACTCAATAAGAGCAAACCGTCTGTGAATTACATGTATGTATTAACACATATATTCTTCCAAAATGCAGTTGATATGATAGTCACCCAACTCAAGTGACTCAATTGCCGAGATCACATCTCTACTATTGGAAGTTTGGAACTAGCACAAATAATTGCCTAAGTACGAATACATTAAAAAGCTAAAATTACTACTCCATACACAAAGGTGCTAAAGCAATTTACATTCAAACAAAAAACGCGTTGTACCTTATTATTCACCAAACTATTCTCTTCTGCCTTCTTCTCATCATATGGCGAATCCGCCGCGTGAACCACCCTCACCTTCAACACCTTATTTATCCCAAACTCACTAATTTCCCCATTCTCCAATCCATTATCCTCCTCATCAGACCGATCTCTCTTCTTCCCATTCGGTAAAATCTCAGTAACTGGAGCTGCCTCCTCACCCATCTTGAAATTATTAGGCAATGATCTTCTAGCCGATGGCAACCTCGCCTTAGAAAGCGGCCGAGCAGGCAATGCAGGAGGTGCATCCTTGGGCTTCTCATCCCTTTTCCGGATCGCCTCCAGCATTTCCTCTAAAGAACTCCGTGTCATAGTTAGCTGTGGCTCCTTTGTCAATGGCTTCCAATTTCCAAACCCTATCTTCTCAACAAATCAACCCAAGACCAATTCTTTATCTCCCCAAACTCAAATTCTTATCTTTCGTCACAAGATTCAAACCCAAATTCCCCCTCTTTTTGCCTCCAACAAAAACCCCCAAATTTCCTCATAAATAACTGAAATTTTCCAAATAAAGAAGAGACTGAAACAACTTCGCCGTCTTTATTTACAGAAACCAAAAGAGACACCCTTGAAGATGAATTTCAACATAGAAGTATGAAAAGACAAAAATTTTCTCTTTGTTTTCTTGATTGAAGTGAAAAAGAAGAGAAAAGAAGATATATAAATTGCTTTGTCAGAAATTCAAATAGCAGATAGGCCTGTTTGGTCTTGGTTGGTTCGAACCTGGAAAATGGAAAATGGAAAATGGAAAATGGAAAAGGGAAAAGGGAAAGAACAACACTTGGAGAGGAGAGGAGAGGAGAGAGGTATGCAAAAGCTTCGGATTTTGCCCCTTTTAAATCGTGCTAGGGAAGTACCAAATGAGTCCTACGTTTGAAGAGAATTACAATTTAGCTACTCTTTTAATGTTGGATATATCCTATTTTTGTGGATAGGCATTTCATTTTCACTTTTTCTCATCTTTTTGTGGAATTTTGATGGCCTTGTATTTTGTTGGAAACTTTTTTAATTTTGCTCGCGCTGATCACACATCATATTTGAGACGTAAAATTTTACAAAGTGTAAATCTGAAAATTAATTGTTTCATCGAAAATACTTGAAAATCAAGTTTTTGCAATCATGGTGACGCGGTAATGATCTCAAGAGTAAGGCTGAAAACCGAACCGTCGGTTCAGTTTTTCACCTAAACCTTGAACCGAACCGACTTAGTTCGGTTTTAAAATTTTCAAACCGAAATCGAACCGACCATTAACAAAATCGATCCGAAACTGAATCGATTCTAATTTATGCAAACCGTAACCGAACCGAACCGACTAAAATCGAATCAAAACCGAAATAAAACCGAACTGATCGACTATTTTAAACATATTGTATTATTTATATATATAATATATATTATTTATTATATATATAATATATATTATTTATTATATATATTCGGTCGGTTCGGTTTGGTCGGTTAAAATCACATAGAAACCGAAAACCGAACCAACCACTTCGGTTTTGAATTTTTTTAAACCAAAACCGATCTGAACCAATCAGTTCGGTCGAATTAATCGGTTTGATCGATTTTTTGTTCAGCCCTACTAAAGAGGATGATGTATTTCTCAAAATATTGATAAACCTTCTCATATCATACCACATCACCTAGCAAAGTTGTCATCCCTTCTCAATTAAAATGTAAGGTGGAAACTAATAGTGTGTGTAACCTAATGAAACTATAGGGTAAACAAAGTCGCACTTGGATTATGGTGGAAGTGACGGTGGTTTATGGCGCAAGATCATGAAATTAAAGCGATATTTGTATACATTTTTGTTGAATTATCCTGAAGATTTTCTTGTATTAATTGCATTTAAACATTTCAAATCAAATAACAATTAATCATCCCAATCATCATTAATGGTCTAAATCAAGAGTGGGTAACACTGAATGTCAAATTTATGCTTAAAGTAAGAACTTGAGGCAAGTACCAATTTGTAACCAAAATGTATTGCCTACTAAGGGAAACCAAAATACCTACCACATCACACTGCGTGGTCCACACACTGAACTTATCCAACTCCATGGTTGTCGTACAATCACGTTGCTGAAAATATTCTCAAATGGACCAAAGGATTTGGACAGGTTAGGTGAGATACCATTACAAGTTTCCATCCATGTAACCACAAGTTTCCCTCCACCAATTTTTATTCAAAATCTTGTACATACAAACACAAGATATTTGAAGTCAAAATTTAGCAAAATTTTAAGAAACTATTAATGTCAATTGATATTGCATGTCGAATTTGTTACTTAGTATGTGTTTTTACACAATTGCCTGAAGTGAACCATTGTTTCACTAAAAGTCATAGGCAATGAGTTTTAGCAAACGGGTCTGAGTTCCACTTGCAAGCGTTCTCAGCTCTTGAAGTTTTTTCCCTCCCTTCCTTGCATTTCACATACAAAGACGCTATAAACCCAGTTTGCTAATGCTAACATTGTTTCTCCTATGTTTATTTTGTTTTCTTGCAAGTCTCAGGCGATGTACTTTTCATCCTCCTCTCCCAAAATCCACCACTACCAACATCTTGATCATCATTCCATCCCTTACCCAGCTGCCGAAAATTTGTCCATTTTCCCCGTACCCAGAATGGAGTATTAATCGACTCAATATCTGAATAGAGATTCAGCTGTGACTTCTGCCCCAGATCTTCAAACATACAACATCATGAGTATTCTGGAAGACCGCAATTCGGCGCATTAATGGAAACAGCATCAGAGGGTGGTCTTTTCACCCACGGATTCCAAGCTCATTTTGCTACCGATTTCTTCAAATGCATTCAGCAGGCCTACACAACAATACAGAGATGGATTAGTCCACGATCACAACTAATACACCCCATTCCATTACAAGAACCCAAATACTCTTCAATCCCCTTTCACATTTTCATAACGTTCAACCTCTCCCACCCTCCACATCCACAATGGAACCTCAAACCACCTTCAATCCTACAGTAACAATTGTAGAACATTAACCCAACTCCAACAATGAACAATTAATCCACCAACTAGAACAACACCTAGCAAAAAACCTCACCTTACCAACCCCAGTGTTCACTCCTAAGCAAAGTCCATCTCTGGAAGATCCTGAACTTCGAATGGTTGTGAAATTCTTCCATTATCAGCAGATCAATAAGGAACTGTTCGCAATGTGTATGGCCCTGCAATGGGAAAATGAAAACCCCTTTTACATAAGGACTTTGCCCAAAACTAGATATACAAACAATTAATACGACAACCATGCTGCTGATATGGAAAAAATTCTGAGAAACGGTCATTGGTCATTGTTTGGCTAGCTTGTCTCGATCTAGGAATGGGAACCGGAATACTCTGAGATCAACTACCACCATATCCCAGCCTGGGTAAGATTCCACGAATTCCCAATCTAGAAGATTACTGTAGAAGATCTTCAAGTCCTCGCTTGGGAACTTTCATGGAAGCCGACCTGAACTCATTACAATATCTCTTTGTGCCTTATATCCGGTTCAAAATTTGGATCGACGCCTCTAAAGCTTTCCCGTGTAAAATGGAGATTGATTTTGGCTTGCCCAGGGGTAGACTCTTCCTCATTCGCTTCTACTACGAAGATATGCCTACATTTTGCTTCCGTTGTGGAATGATAGAACACACGTTCACGGAGGCATGCCCACTGTTTAGATCTACAACACAAAAATTATTGCAATCAAACCCGGGAAAGAGCATAAAAGCATTAGCCTTACCATTTCACGCTAACTCCACAATAAAATAGAGATCGGATAAATTCTCTAAACGAGCCCCGGTGATGAACAGACGTCAGACTTCTCGTTTCTTTCAGCAGCTTTTGATCAACTCTGCCCGTTCGAAGCTCACAGTTGTCGAAAGCTTGCCTGGCTGCTCGGAGATAGTGTCAGAATCAGTCATACCTGGTCGGAATAGGTTCCATTCACCCGGTGACCATCTTGCGGGTTCAACTCAGGAAGAAGAGATGAGACCTGAGCAGTCTCTCTCAATAATTTCTCCTTCTGATACTTTGTTTGGCTTGACCGGCGAACACAAATCCTCTCCAGTGGAGATTGGTCTTCCTCGAGTTCCACAGCTATCAGAACAAACAGAGAAAAACAATCTTGCTCAATCTGGAGCATATCTGATTACTACTGCTCTTCTTTCTCCAAGCACCGAGGTTGTGCTTCCCAATCGTCTCCCCACCCAACTCTCCACCATCAGACCCAATTCCCCAAGTGCACTGCCCATCATCTCTCAAACCAGCTAAGCCAACAACATCCTCCCAACTTCCTTTTAATAATACCACTGACCCCCACCAAAGGCCTAAACCTAACTTTATCTCTAACACCAAAGCAAACCCTAATCCTACTTCAAAACAAGACAAAAATAAAAGCCCATTAGCCCCATTCGGCCCATTACAATCTCTCCAGTTTGGGCCTACAATGAGTTTAGCCCAACTCTCATAACCTCTCTCTTTCGACCTTTGCAATTATTCAAGCCCAAACATCTTTGACCCAACACAATCTCAGGTATTCACCACCTATGCCCACCAGATGAAGCAACTATCTCACCTTTATCCAAAGATATTCCCTTAATCGGAGATCGAGTCAACTTCGGCTTCATCTGGTAACCCTATCTGTTTGGGACCCCTGCTTCTAAAGAACACTCCGGTCCCCACATCTGCACTACGCAACTCCGCGACAACAATCATCTTACAGGAAGATTCCCAACAGAATGTGGTTCAACAAGGAAATGACAGACAGAGCTCCTTCTTCCTTATTACTGAAGCACAACTAGACACAAATATCTTGGTACAACCTTTTCTCCAGAACACAGACTATACGACACAATTTTTCCAAGAGGAACTCCATTTCCAATATGAGATGGCTCCGCTAAAACAACCAATGAAGATTACACAGATTGGTCAAGGAAGTGATAATCACAATTTCATTCTGGGAGCTCAACTCCAACTTCATCAGCAGAGAAGCATCCATATTGGCTCAGTCAAACCCGAGTATCTCATTTATAGAAAATAATAGGAGTTGAGGCAAAACAAAAACTTCGAGGAAGAAATATGAGAAATCGCCTATGACTGAGGTCATTCAATTAGGGAAAAGAAAATCAAATGATACAGAGGTTGATGATCTTCAGAATATGGGACTACCTAGTAAAAAAAAAGAAACATCACAACAAAGGGGCTCACAATAAGCAAACCCTTGGTAATACATGGAGGAACAACCAATTTTTAAGGGCCACTATTACTGAGGGAGACCAATCCGGTTCTATGGAACATAGCCACCCCACACTTAATGCAGTGTTACAAGAAGGACAAGGAACCAGTGACTGGTGTACACAAAAAGGATGTACTAGCGGTTGTCGATGATGGGCCGCCCGAACAGATATTATACTATCATGGAATGCTCGTGGTGTTGGGACTACCCGAGCGTTCCATAATCTCAAGCCTCTCTCCCTACAGTCCAATCCATACATTTTATTCATTTCGGAAACCAAAGCAACAATACCCAGGATGGAAAGTATACACTAGAGACTTGGTTTCAAACACGGAGTCTCAGTTGCAGCCCCTAGACAATCTGGGGGAATTGCGCTTTTTTGGAAGGAAGGTACGCAAGTTAGAGTTTTATCTTCATGTAAATATTACATTAACTGCATTATTGATAACTATATAACCACTACTTCTTGGTCTGCTCTGTTTGTCTATGGAGAATTTAATCCTGCACTTAGACACCAATTCTGGCATGATATGACAAACCTGTACACACTTCAACATCTACCTGGTCTCATCATTGGAGACTTAAATGTTCTCCTGAACCCGGGAGACAAGATGGGCGGTACTACACCTAGAAATTCTACATTTCATAATCTTAGAACTTTTTTAGACAACACAAACCTGATGGACTTTCCGCTTAACGGTACCCGTTTCACTTGGAACAATAAAAGACAAGACAGGAACGAGATCAAAGCAAAACTGGATAGAATCCTTGTTTCCACTGACTGACTCCAATTATTTCCAACGGCTTTAGGCCAATCTATCCACACTTCGACTTCCGATCATCGAAATATTTCCCTCCAATTGGTCTTTAATTTCCAGTGTTCTAAAAATCGCTAGGCGCTGGGCAGGCGGCGAGCAGGGACCTAGGCGGACTTAGGTTTTGTATTATAACTTTAATAATTTACAAAAATTAAGCATAATACCTTATCAATTACATCCAATTTAATGCCAATATACATATGCAAAATTTAAAAACATGAAAAATTAATAATCATGAACAAAATTTATTAAAACTCAAATGACTGAATTTGGTCATGATGGGTATTTTATATAAAATTGAATTTGTGGACAAATATCCAAACCTACTCTTTTATTTTTCTACAAATTGCATGAATAACCTCAGTCATGTTTGATAAAATCTACATTAGTAAAATTGGTACCGGCAGATCCTTTGAGAATTCCATTAAATAATCATCATTTGCTACATTTAGACATATATTGAATAAAAAACAATTAAATAGTTTATTTCTAAAAAAGAGGAAAGAAAAATAAAAAAAAGAACACAATCAGCCTTATTAAAAAATAAAAAATAAAAAATAAAAAATAAAAAATAAAAAATAAAAAATAAAAAATAAAAAATAAAAAATAAAAAATAAAAAATAAAAATCGCTCAGACCTCGCCTAGACCCGCCCAGAACTGCCCAGACTGCCCGTCCAGCCATTAATCTGGGCGGTTTTCCACCTTCTAGCGCCTAGGTCAATTTTTAGAACACTGTTAATTTCACCCCCAAAGGATCTAAACCATTTAGATTCTTCCATATGTAGACTCGCCATCCCACCTGTAAACCAGTAGTCGACTCTTCTTGGTCCACACAATATCACCCTAAGTCGGACAAGAATTTTCACTTTAAGACCAAAAATCTTGGTCACAATCCTACTAAGTGGAACAAGCCTGAGTTTCGTAACACCTACACTTGTCTGAAAGAGACCTAGGAGTCTCTCACTCGTCATCAAAATTAGATTCCCTTGGAAATTAATGCTATTGCGATAGGCGTCTTAGAAGATAGGTTAGATGAACTCCTGATCAGAGAAGAACTCTACTGGATAAACAAGTCAGGGCAATCCTGGCTGAAGGAAGGAGATAGGAATACCAAAATTTTCCATCTTTCAGCCTTACTTCGTAGGAAAAGGAATTTGATTCTTCATTTAAAGGATGATCAAAATGTGTGGCATAATAACACCACGATTCAGTGGGGAAAGTGCTTAACGACTATTTTTGGGACATTTATCAATCTTCTGATCCGGTCCTCGACCAGGACATCCTTTCCCTATTCTCGTCTGTCATCTTAGAGGAGACAAATACTACTTTTGCATCAAAGATACCATTTTTGCATTCGAGAATCACAAAGCTTCAGGTCCTGACGGATATCATGCCTTTTTCTTCAAGTTTTACTGGGACATAGTTAAAACGGATGTCATCGGTGTGATTAAATTTTTTTATCACCCGTCAAATGGATCTGAATCTCAAGGAAACCTTCATTGCGCTTATTCCTAAAATAGGAAACATGGTCACCCTGATAAATTCCGACCTATCGGCCTTTGCAGTGTCATTTACAAAGTCATCTCTAAGATTCTGGCTAATCGCCTTAAACCTTTACTGGATGATATCGTCTCTCCCAACCAGGGCGCATTTCTTAAAGGTTGTTCTATTACGGATAATGTTAGTCTCGCTCACGAGACCTTTTTTCAAATGAAACATTTCTGTAAGCAAAATCAAGGTTGGATGGCCTTCAAGATCGACATGGCCAAAGCCTATGATTGAGTGGAGTGGTCTTTCGTCCTCTTTTTTTTTTTTTCCAGGAATTAGGTTTCTCGGAGGGCTGGATTCAGCTTATACATCAATGTATCTCAACCACTTCCTTGCGGGTTCTTCTGAATGGCACTCCACTCAATTCTATAAAACCTTCACGTGGACTTAAGCAAGGAGATCCTCTCTCTCCTTATCTTTTCATCCTGGTGGCTGAAGCCCTATCCAGATCCTACAACGAGCATAGTCAAATATTTGATCAAAGGGATTAATATTAGACGTCATACCCCATCTATCAACCATCTTCTCTACCTAGATGATCTCATGTTGTTTTGTAGAGCCACTTTATTTGAAGTACATAATGTTAAGGATCTCCTCACTCAATATTGCCAAGTTTTTGGTCAGGGTATTAACTTTGATAAATCCTCAGTATTCTATAGCTCAAATGTCCACCAGAAACACGCTAAGATGATTAACAAAATTCCGGGGACCAAGTTTTATAATCCCAAAGATAAATACCTTGGCTCTCCTCTCCTGTTGTCAAAAAACAAAGCCAAAGATTTTCAGTTTATCATTGATAAAGTCAATTCAAAGCTCTCAAGCTGAAAATCCAAGATTCTGTCCCAAGCGGGTAGAACCGTTATGATCAAAGCGGTCATTAACTCCATTCCAGTGTATAATATGCAACCTGTCCTGGTCTATATCCACTAAAATTGATAATTTGGCACATAATTTTTTGTGGAATGAAATAGGAGATTCTAAAGCTAAGCATATGTGTACTTGAGATCTCATCTCCCAAAACAGATCTCTTGGCGGCCTTAATATTCCTTCTACAAGGAACAAAAACCTGGCTCTCTTAGCTAAAAGCATGTGCAAATTATCTCCTCCTCTCACTCATCGTGTCCGATAGCTTAAGGCGTTTTATTTCAGACACAAGAATATCTTGGAGGTGTCTAAAGCACTCTCTATTGCATCATTTGCCTGGAGAGGCAATATCACAACCCTTCACAAAATAAAACATTTGATGCTCTGGCAAATCATATCTGGCAGGAACATTGATATTTGGAAAGGTTGTTGGGTTAAACCGAAGCTTATTCTCAAAGAGTGTCTCCTAGACCAAAATCTTGAAAACCTCCCTTAGTCAATCCTTGATCTCTGGCAGTACCCGACAGAACACAATATTTGTTAGAATTACCCACTACTCTGTCACCTCTTTCATACCCCGGTCGCCAATGATATCTTAAATATCAATATCATGAATTCAAACTCACCGGACTCTTTAATTTAGATTCCCAAAAAAAAATGGTATCTTTTTGGTCAAAAGTGCTACTAAAGTTCTCTCCAATGAAAGCGCGACTATTTCTTTGTCAAATACTAGTCATCAGAGGCTAGATAAGAAATTTTACACAAAACTTTGGAGGATCAAAGCCCCTCCCTCTACTATTCTCCTTGCCTGGAAGATTGTTAGAAACATCTTACCCACGAGGACTAATCTGGTCAGACTTCATACCCCTGTTGACAATGTGTGCCCTTTCTGTGAAACTCACCAGGAAGATGCAGTTCACTTGTTCTTCCAATGCCCTATTATTCATCGTCTCTGGAGGATTTCTCATATACCAATTGACTGACTTGTACTTGAGTTTCTTCATTCAGAGATACAAATTTTTTTCAAATACATGTGGAACACAACCAACACTAAAAGGCTTGACAAGAATCAAATTATGTCCCAATTCGTGCTAATCTTGCAAACTATTTGGAGAACCTACAACGATTGTATCTTTAACAATATCAAATTATGCCCAAATGTCTTTTTGAGAAAATTTCATAATATCTGGCAGACTTGGTTTAAACAATGGTTCTCCAATCCCATTTTTTCCCCTGAGAAACCTATCAAATTTCATGCATCGTTGGCCATTTCATATAAGAATCCCCTAACCTCATCCCCGAACATCACCGCCTTACAACCCGTTTCTGGACCACTGAATGAAGAAGAAAGTACCCGAGTCAATCTTATCCAATATCAAATTCACTGTGCAAGAACCCATTCTATCAACTACACAAACAGTGTCATGCCTACCTTCCCTTACCCATTACACCCAGACATGATCATTGTCTCTTATGACGCCGCTGATTCACAGCAGGGTTCGATGGGCATTTTTGCGATAAACCTTCAGGGGGAGGTTTTGGCTAAAGTGGCGAGTATGATTGCGAGGAAAATCCTAGATAGCACCATGGCAAAATGTCTTGCATCAAAGGCGGCGCTTATGTTGATTCAAGCAAATCAGTGGAGATCGGGCTTACTACTGGGATACTCAAGAGTGCTCAACTCTATTTTGAAACAAGATCTACAACTTTCTATTTTGGCCACTAGCTAGGTGTGGCGCCCCATCATTAGTAATATAAGATGTCTGCTTTCTAAGCAATCCTTTTGGTATTGTAACTTTATTAATCGAGATCTCAATTCGAATGCACATGAATTAGCTACTTCGGTAGGCAAACAGTGGTGTAATATTTCTCAGGTTTCCTCTTAATGCAATGGTTAGACTTATCAAAAAAAAAACATTGTTTCATTGATGAAATCTCGGAAAATAGTGTTGATCTTTGGTGCTTGGGGAAGAAAAATTAAAAATAAAATGGCAAAAGTCCAAGGAGTGTGCATCATTGTGGTCTCGGGTGTTTGGTTTTTAAAGCACAAATAATGGAGAATCCAATACAACTCTCTTGTTGGTTTCTAGTTCTCTTGCCCTTTTTTAAAGGAGCCTATATTTTGAATTTCGAATGACCGTTGAGTATTTTATAAGATGAGATATTCATGGATTTAACAAGTCAGCAGGGCCTATAAATATACCATATATCCGTTCTTTTAATCTGTGCAACAAAATAGCTCCAAACATAGGTTAGCATGAAATTTGAAATATTTGGCCTCACACCCTCCACAAGATATGATTCTCACAACTTGGGGTCTCACTTACATCATCTCTACGAACATGAGTGGCCCCACCCACCACTGGGTTGCTTTTACAAAAACACAAATCAAATGGTCAGTACTGGTGGTTGTGGGACTAATTTAAAATAAGATGTCAAAGGGAGGGTTGCTGGAACTGGAAGCAATGGAGTGCTGAATTTGTAGCTCATGGATCTTAGCTAAAAGGATGTTCCCTTAATTGCATGACTTAATAGTACTAACCTAACTACTACTTAATTAAGGCAAGAGTTCTCGTCTGGTAGCAGTCATCATTGGATAACATGTATGGAAGGGATCTATGATCAGGTAACATGAGGGATCAAGGGAAAAATAATTCACAAAACTTGTAATCATGTTTTTGTTTCTATTTCTCCAGCAATCATGCTATCTACTCATGTTACACGAGGGCTAAGTGGCAATGGTTCAGGTTATCATAGATATGATAGGCCAAAATACCCAAACACCAGCACAACTCGTTTAGTTATCCTCGAAAAAAAAAAAATACTAAAATATAAAAATAAAAATTGTCACAACTTAACACCACCAGACCCGCTATGACTTTTATAACAAAATAATAATAAAAATAAATACATTGCCATAACCTGATCTACCTGAAATCGCACCATGTTGACACGTTTAAGATAATGATCCAATACAAAGTTGACCCTTTTGACCTGAAATGGGCATGAGATGATAGGTCAAGATAAGTTTTGAGATATACTTGTGATTCATTAATTTGAATTCCAAAATGACTTGCATATTATTATTCTAGTGTATCAATCATGTGTATGTACGTCAATGACTCTTCAATTTAGCTTAGCTATTAAATTAATTATGAATAGTTTGGCCAAAAAACAAGTTTAGTAATTATTTTGCAAAAGAACAAATGTATTGAATCGAATATAAACTCATCTCCTACCCTAATCCGAAGAATAAAAGTTGATTAATGTTTGAAATCATGGCAACCTTATAGAGTTCATGAAAATGATGTCATGGAAGATAGTTTGGAGTGGTTCAAGATTTTGATGCTTTAAATTATGATGAAGTAGTTAAAATTTCCCCATTATATTAAGGGAGAAAGTTTAACATATGCAAGTCCACCAAAAGTCTTGCAAATATCTAAACCGACAATCCACCCATATAACAATAATTAATACCTAGCTTTGGACCTTCTGTTTGCCATTTTCTCTAGCAATCGGACAGTTACCTTATGGGTATGTTTGCCATTAGACCTTCTTTTATGAAGATAGAGATTTTCATTGAATTAAGTTTTAGTTCCAATCTCTCTTCTTCTTTTGCACTCTCTTTGACAAATTTTTCGGAAAACAATTCCCATTTTGCATGTATTAGAAGTTGTGGTTTATTTCATACCATTCAATTTCAAGTGTATCAAAGAGTTCCATCTGAGATTTAAATCCCCTCCTTATCTAATAATTAAACAAAATTTAAATAATGAAACGAAAATTCTAAATGTCGAGGAAATGAGCGAGGAAACCAGCGAGGGGAGTGAGGTGGAGGGGGGGAAACCGTTCACCCCCTCGGGATGCACGCACAAAAAAATGGCCCGCATCCCAAGGGGGGTGAACGGTTTCCCCGCCCTCCACCTCACTCCCCTCGCTGGTTTCCTCGCTCATTTCCTCGCCATGTAGAACTGCTCATAATGAAATGCTTGAAGTTCAAAATGCAGAAGCAGAGGATTGACTTAGGAGCTTGGACACACAATGTAAGTACACAAGAGTCCCACAACAGGTAAGGTCAAGTAATTGGATACATAAATTCTAAATGGCCTGGGAAAACCAGCCTGGGTTGACTGCCTGGGGGCGCGAAATTGCATTTTTGCCCCCCCTCTTTAAACACTTTCTCCCAAAAGGGGTTTAAAGAGGGGGGGGGGCAAAAATGTAATTTCGCCCCCAAGACTGGTTACCAAGGCCAGCTAGAATCACTCAATTGGATATATACCAATGTCCCAAAGAATGGATGTCCCAAACTGATATTTAATAATAGAGTAATTCTAGAGAGCCCGCCTGGCTGTCCGGACCCTCCCAGGCACGTGAAAAGGGATCATTATTAGTACTCAAACATGTCTGCAGAAGCAACAATGGGCTGATTCATGAATCCATAAGTCCATGGAGAGTGATTGTTCATGAAACCATTATCGAAATTGATTTGGGAAGACTCTTCATTGGTAAAACCAGCATTGTTTCCATTCATGTAATTGATGATTTCATTAAGAGATTGCAATCTGTTCATCAATTCTCCCATCTGAGCCCTCAAGACAGAATTCTCAGACTCCACATTCAAATAATGTTGAGTGGTGATGTTGATGCTTGTAGCAATCTGGTTGCTTTCCTTCCTTAGTTGAGCCATTTGGGCTGTTAGCCCATCCAAATGTTGTTGCTTTCGCAGTCTAGATCGCCTTGCTGATTCGCGGTTCGATAGTATTCTCTTCTGCTTCCTTCGGTCAATTACAGACTCTTCGGAACCAGTTGATCCTGATGAAATCCCACTAGAGGAAGCCATGGTTGTGTTTGTATGTACCAAAAGACTTGATTTTTATTAGGAGTAGGAGAAGATAAACAACTAGATAGTAATTAAGTGCTTAGAAACTAATTATAATATAAAATCTAGATTATTAGAGGTTTGAGGGCTTGCTCATGAAAACACATAGAACCAGTAGAGGAAGACAACAGAGAAAGATTGAACAAGATGGCTCCTTCTTCTCTGTTTGGAATTCAGCATAAACCCAACCAGAAGGATTTCACAAAGAACTGGAGACATCAAGAATCAAACATCAAGCTTGATCAAATTTGAGATTTTTTAACCCAAAATGAAAATTTTGAGCAACAAAGAGGAAGAGATCGCAAATGGGGTTTTGAAATTAGATAAAAAAAACCCAATTAAAATTGAAGAAATCCCAACAAAAAACCTCCCTAAAAAAATTGGCCTAGAGAATCAAAGATGAAGCTGAAACAGAGCTAGGGTATCTGAAAAACAGGGGATTAGTACTGAGTACTGACCCAAGTATCAAAAGATTCAAAACCACAAGCAAACCTTAAACCAACAAAAGGGGTTTGAGATTTGGATCTAAAAATCAGAACTGTAGCATCAAAACATCAATCCCAACATTATAGAGACAACTCCACTCTTCTGAAACCTAAGAAAAACAGTGGAGAAACAAACTAAGCTCACCTCACAACCCAAAAAAGACCTTAAGAACCAAAGAAGATATGTGAAGAAAAGAAGAAAAGCTTTGATGAGTGAGGTCGTAAAAGTCAAATTTCCAGCTGGTTACCACTGGAGGCGCAGGACCAGAGGAGGCGCATGAGAGGAGGAGGAGAGGAGGAGGCGCTTAAGCAGTTGAGGGACGAGGCGCAGGCGGGCTACATGAGCGGTGTGTTTGTGTAATCGCTTGAAGGAGGGAGCTTGTGTGGGTTCACGTGGCAAACACCCTCCTTCTGACATGTGCCTGGGAGGGTCCGAACAGCAAGCGGACTACATGAGCGGGCTCCCTAGAATTATTCTTAATAATATTATGCACCACTTTGTTGGGGTGGTGGTCCTGCACTCAGCACCCTTTTCCCCTTAACTTGCTGTAAAAGTTGTGGATTCATTTTGCAACACTTCTCCATCATCCATAAGTTCAAAATTTAATTATGCTTGACTTTTCCAAATTAATTTCCTTGTTTACTGAATCCTATTAGGGCAGAGCTTTTAACAAGTGGAATCCAATCGGCCCACAGTGAGGAGTCGTCAAATTTGTTTGAAGGTGGTTGTAGGACCGACCCCATTTTGAAATTGTCGACAACTCCCATTCAGATGTTGAGTTGGGTTAGGTTAGGATTTGAGTTGACATTTAGATTACGATTTTTGCTGAAGCACACCACCAATATAATTAAAAAAAAAAAAAAAACTCCAAAGATCTAGATTTTCTTAACTAAAAAAAAAAAATCTTTATTCTAACCTAAAATCTACATTTATTTTTATATTGAAAAATCATCATCCACCCAATGCCAAGATGAATGTAGATTTTGAATGATAGAGTAGGGTGGGGCAAGTGTTATGGCAGATCTACCAGAGGATTAAGGCAGGGGGATCCTCTTTCACCGTTATTATTTATCATTGCCTCGGAGGTTCTGAATAGGGGATTGCAGTTGGCTTTCAGCAAAGGAAAAATAGGGTATTACTTTACGCCTAAAGCCTGCAATCATGTTACACATTTACTCTATGCAGACGATTTTTTTTTTAAATGGTAGAAAATCTTTAGTTCTGGGGTGCATGGAATTTCTGCAAAGATATTGCACGACTTCAGGTCAGAAAATGAATGAGGGGAAAAACTCATTTATGTTGGAAAACAATGTGGCAGTGGAAAGAATTGTGGCTCTGAAAAGATTTACAGGATTTCAGTATAAATGTTCGCCTTTTACATATTTGGGAGGTCCAGTTTTTCAGGGAAAAGCAAAGATTTCTTATTTCGAAGAGATGATCGATAAAATTCAATGTCGTATCCAAGGATGGAAAGCAAAATTGCTATCGCCAGGGGGGAGGTTGATTTTGATTAAGCATGTCCTTAGCTCGGTCCCGGTTTACATACTAAGTGTTATGTGCGTGCCCAAGAAAGTTTTATCAAGAATCAACAGTTTGTTAGCGGGCTTCTTTTGGGGGGATTGTGAAGGCAAATTGAAGAAAAATGGGTGTCATGGGATAAAATTTGTATGCCACAGGAAGAAGACGTGCTGGGTGTTAGAAATCTGATAGTTGTGATGAAGGCTTTTAGAGTTAAAGCTCTTTGAAATCTAATTAATTCAGATTATTTATGGGCTACTTTCATGAAAAACAAATACTGATTGCCTAGAGTTGCATTGAGTACTCAAGTTGTGAATGGTGGGGCCTCTCCTTTCTTCAAGGAGATCATGAGTTGTAAATCTTTGATCTTGAGTAATTCGTTTTGGCGTATTGGAAAGGGTAATACTGGCTTCTACGAGGAAAACTGAAATTCTGTGGTATCTTTCAGAAGGTCGGAGGACTTGGTTAATCGTGGTATTTGGCCTACGGTAAGGAAAATGAGCTTGGGTAATTTTGAATTGATTAACCCAAACCTCAGGCCGATGACGCGTAACCTTTATGAAGATAGATTGCGTGGGGAGAGAGGTGGCGATGATAGTTGTGTATGGACTTCAGAGTCGGATGGTATTTTCTCTCTTCAGTCGGCGTATGAATTGCTACGACATCATGGGGCGGTAAATGAGCTAAGTAAAAAGATATGGCAAGACATTATTCCTTCCAAAATATCAGTTTTTGTGTGGAAATTACTGCGCAAAGGTGTGCCAGTAGACGGGGAATTACACAGATGTGGTTTTAGCCTAGTCTCAAGATGCAGGTGTTGTACTACTTCGGAGATGGAATCTTTGAATCACCTATTTCTTGATGGAGAAGTGGCGGTAAATGTGTGGAGTCATTTTGATGTACATGTAAGGAAACCATCAGAAATAGTCACAGTGCTATTGATTTGGTTCAAAAGAGCTAAGATGAACTCACAATCAGGTGTGCTATACTTTCTTTCTCCTATGTTTATTTTATGAGAAATTTGGAAACAAAGGTGTAAATGTGTCTATGAAGATGCCTCTCCAAATGCTATTTTTGTGATTTTAAACATTAGGCGCATTTTGAGGTTGGCAAACACCTTTATCATCCCGAACCAAATCAGTTGGAATAAGGCCCCTTTAAGGGCATTGGGGCTACATGTGATCCCAGTTAAAAGGAAAGAAATGAGAATTGTTTATTGGAATCCCCCTCCTGCAAAATTTGTGGCGCTTAATGTTGATGGATCGTCCCGCAAAAACATGACAATAGGAGGAGCGATTATTAGAGATTCTAGAGGGCGGTGTGTTGTGGGAAAAAAATTGTTTTTCGGGGAAGGATCAAATAACAAAGCGGAAGCTTTGGCTCTCGTGGAAGGTTTGTGCTTTTGTTTCTCTTTGGGTGTTAGTAAAATGGTTGTCCAATCGGATTCGGAACTAGTTTGTGGTTGGTTTAGAGACACCTTTAAAATTCCTTGGCATTTGGAGAACATCTTTAAAGAAATTAAATTGCTGGGGGAAAAATGTCTCGGTTGATTGTAAGCATGTTTATAGAGAGGCCAATGCGGTGGCGGATGCGCTAGCTGATAGAGCACAAAAAGAGCATAGGACTGTCACATTTGAAGCTAATGACTTACCGAGGCGTTTGGCAGGGTTGGTAATACTTGACAGTTGTCACAAGGCCTATATTTGACACGGTTATGTGTAGAAAAAATATTTGTGTGGAATTGCAGGATTATACCAGAGTCTGGCTCTGGTTTGGGAGGCTGAAATTGCGGACTAGCAGCTGCTTGGCTCGCAGGACTCGGCGATGGCGTGCCTGTCTAGGTGCGCTCCAGCTGGTGGTATTTGACAGCTCTGTTTTGGACAGTGCACTCTGTTTTGGAATGTGTTGTGCCTGCTGGGTGGTGTTATGGCTGCGTTTTGTTCAGGATATAGGATGCTGGACAGAGTGCTTAGCAGACTGTGTCTTCATTCCGCGAGGTTGTGTGCAATGATCTTCAGTCTCTATGACGTGGCTGGACAACAAGATGATCTGTTTTGGCGACATGCATTTGCGGTGTCTGCTTGCAAGCTTGCGGGACTGGCAGCAGGAGTTGGGGCATTGCATTTTGCTTGGTTGGTAGTTTGCTTTGTTGCTTTGGTGGTTATTTACATTTGTAAGTATGATGCAAATGTTTATGAGCAATTTGCAAATGGGATTGTCAAGATGTTCAGGTTGCAGGGGTTTATATAGCTTCTGCGCAGGTGGCTACATAGATGCATGGACGAGTTGTTTAATTTTGGTTTTTTATGATGTATGTCAATTGTTTTCTTTTATCGGGTAAAGTCGTCATGTACCCCGACGGATGTACAAGAATTTTTCTTCAAGTAATAAAGGTCTGGCATCCCATATCTGCCCCTCCCCATTGGAGGTTTAATTAAAAAATAAGGGTGGGGCAAGTGGGAGTGCATTTACATTGTACCACCAGTAGTCCCTCTGGCAAAAAACCCTAGCTCTCTTCTCATCAACAACCTAAGTTTCCTGTTTCCAGGTTTCTCCGACCCCATCTTTTGATTAACACCTTTGTTTCTCCGTTCTCAACCTTTGTTTGCCTTGGATACCCAAATGTTCCGGTTATTCACGAGATCTTTGTACACCTCTGTGTTTTTCTCTTGTCACTATTTATCTTTGTAACATTGAAGGCTAGCTTTATCAATACAACCAGATTCGAATAAGGGAGACGTCTCTAACTCACTAGATTTGTATATCTATTTACGCCCTCCATCTTCTTCATAATTCACCGCCCTAAGATCTTCTCATCACCGACTTAAGTTTCTTCCCCAAATCTTACTATATCGCGCTTCCGAAACCTATATTTTTTGGAATTAATTGTTCTTTCCTTTTTAGAAATTCACAATTTTTCCATCCCCAATTAAGGTGTTTTTTTAAAGTTGAATTGATAAGTGCCTAATTATGCACATTTATTTGGATTTTATACTGTATTTTATAAGCACATCCGACATCCATCGAGCACGGGGACATAATTTCCTTATTTTTAAGCGAAAACCAAGCCTTTTTTTTTGTACCATATAGATTTTTATGGAATTTAACGAATAATTGCACGCACATATACATAGTTCAAATAGTCCCATCCAAAATGAATTAGTTTATTATCATTTAACTGGTGTAACGTCCATTTTGTATAGGGAATTTTGGAGAAGCAAAACCATTCACGTGAGCGAATACCAAGGAATGAAATTCAATTTTGATGAGATTAATTTTGCCCAAACCCAAAACTCGTTTGCTAAATTAAGCCATGACCTATTTGAACTAGGGGTGGGCAAGGGACGGGATGGACCTCATCCCTATCCCATCCCATTCATTCGGGACCGGGACAAGATAGACTCATCTCGATCTCGTCCCATCCCAAATGGGTTCGGGACGGAAGGGGATCAGCATGCAATAAAAAATTTGTTGTAAATGTGCCAAGAATGTGTTCATTTGTACAAGTTGTGGAGATCAATTTGCTGAAAATTTTGTGTACTTAACTTGTAGAGACCAGTGGAAATAAGAGCCAAACATTGAGTTTTCTAACAATGTGCCAAAGAAAGAAATATTTCAAGATGAAGTTTATAAATACAACCAGATAAGCAATACAACATGTAAAATATTGAGAAATAGATGTTAGAAAAATGAGATGGACAAGTGTGAATGAGAAAGAATATATTGGTGATACAATCAAATGATCAGTATGTATCTTATAATGCTTATATCATCATAGAGTGACTTGTGCTTATATCATCATTGAGTGAATATGTATCTCAATTGATCAATATGTATCTTAGAATGTTTATATCAAATTATCAATATGTATCTCATAATCAAATAAAGAATTACACTCCTAAAAGTATATTAAAATTATTAATAATAAATATTTAAAAATTCAATTCGGAATGGGACAAGATAGGCGGGATTGAAAATCTCCATCCCAATCCCATTCCACTCTAGATCGGGACGGGACGGGATCGGGATGGTATTGATCAATCCCAATAAAAAATCGGGACGGGACGAAATCAGGATTGCAGGATGGGATGCCCACCCCAAAGCCATTTATTTCCTAAATTGTCTTCATATCAAATTTGAGCTTTGTTTGGTTCACCATAAATGAAAATGATTTGATATGGATATCTTTTGCAAAACAAATACATTTTCATATCTTTTTTTGTGGTGATTGGAATCGTCTTTTTCCTTGTCTAGTGGTTGCTTCCCATTTGCAAAATAAAACTTGCCAAAATTTGATATTTATCCATCCATATTTTATATTTTGATCACATGGTACGCCCATTACCATAAATTAACGTGAGTACTTGTGAGTAAGGAAATAAATGATTTAGCAAATTGTTTTCAGTGTCCTGGAGTGGTGAAATCGTTTTAATAACAACCCTTGTATATATTGTAAGTCTTGCAATTTTTTTTCCATGTGACTCATTAAGCACCCACAAATAGATATTTCAACAAATTAATTGCATTTGTAACCAATTTGCAGTGGACATGAGATATTATTGATAATAGTTCTCCGATGTAATAGAAATTTAAAATATTTATTGTCTTGTTTGTTAGGTTTAGCCACCTGATGCGTTTTTCTCTGTTGGCACGATAAAAATTTAACATGATAAATAGAGTTTAGTCTATTTTAAATATTAAGATAATAAATATCAAAATGTTGGGTATGAGAATTGAACCCATGCACTCTTGGTATTTTAAGTTCTATGTGATCTGTTGCATTCTTATATTTGGATAAATCTCAGCTGTCTTTTATTTGCAACCTCAAACATCATCCTGATTTGTAATATAGACTAGGGTATTCCCCTTGCCGTTGGCACGATTTAAGTTTAACATGATAAATAGAGTTTATTCTACTTTAAATATCAAGATAAACAAATATAAAAAATGTTGGATATGGAAATTGAATCTATGCATTCTTATTGGGGATTGATTGAATTTAAGACATAAATGCTAACTTTAAGTCCCAACTATTAGATGAAACGAATCTCAACCATTAGATGAAACTTATCTCTTACTACTTTAAATTCTACGTGATCTGTTAGATTCGTATATTTGGGAAAATTTCCAAACCCCCAACCTTTGCTTGTGATCAAGTTCAATATAGCATTGCAATCTCCAAGAACTACCCATGGTAAGTGTCCTGAACAACATGCAATTTGGGTAAGTTCACCCAACGAGCATCTCCAATGGATCCCCTAAAATAGCCAAAAAACTATTTTAGGAGTCTCATGGGAGAAAATCCATGCTCCAATCAATTTCCTAAACCATTCTCTAAAATAACTTCTCATCCAACTTTTCTCTAAATTTACGGGCAACCAAACCATCCCCTAAATCTAAAATAACAATAAAATATTCCAAATCTTCATTCTCTCTCTTACAATCAAATAAATTTAAATAAAAAATTTCAAAAATTAGGGAAAAATATATTTAAATAATGATGAAAAAGTTAAAATAGGGGATATGGTTGGAATGATGAAGAAGGTGATCCCTAAATTTAGCTTTTGGTTAAAATGGGGGATGATTGATCCCCTAATTTAACTTTTACCATTAGAGATGCTAAAAAAGAGCATCTCCAAGGGAAAAACTAAAACCATCCCCATTTTCCAAAAGCTAATTTTAGGGGTCTCCCTATTTCTTCATCACTCTAACCACATTCTCCATTTTGACTTTTTCATCATTATTTAAATATATAATTTTCTAGGTTTCAAATTTTTTTATTTAAATTTTAATTATTGGAGGAGAGATGAAATAAAGTGACTTTTTTTAATATTTATTAGGATTTGGGGGATGGAATGGATGCCCCCAAATATAGAGGGAATGAAGAGAAAAAGTTAAAATGAGGGTTTGGACAGAGAATCCCTTGGAGCAAAGTTGTTCTCACACGAGACCCCAAAAATAGCCTTTTGGCTATTTTAGGGATCCCTCGGAGATGTTCTAAGAGCATCTCCAATCATCCCCCTAAAATAGCCAAGCTATTTTAGGGGTTTCATAGAGAAAATCCTCCCTCCAATCACCCCCCTAAACAATCCCCTATAATAGCTTCACCTCCTTAACCATCCTCTATATCTCATATAATAATAAAATATTCCTAATATTTAATTTTCTAAATTAAAAAAAAACCCGCAAGTGCACGGTGTCTAACTGGTAGACAACGGCAAGTACGGGTCGATCCCACGAGGAAGGTGGATTAAATTGAATTTAATAATTTAATTAAACTAATTTAGAGAAAATGAGGTTACAGTGTTTTTAAAACTAAACTAAAAATAAATTAAAAATAAAAAAAATAAAAGAAAAGAAAAGATGGATGTTGTGGGGTTTGGACTCACCGATGAGTTAGCAAAAATATTTAAATCTAAATTACTGAAATTGTAAACGAGAAGCTTTAGGGATGAGGATCCCTTGCTTACACCGAAGATGTGATCATTAAAATTCAATTCCATTCATTTTCAGTTTCTGTCAAACATGAACAATTTATTTCAAGCAAATACACTCTTACCAAGCATTAAGTGTCTTTTTAAGGCACACTTAATCAAAGTCTAAGCTTAATACTTTTTAGCACATGCTTTGAATATTGATAAAATGTTAATCGAACTACCAAACATATCAATTTTTTAATCGAACATGAAAGGTGAAAGCAATTTATCAATTTTCAGAAATAAATTGTTTATCAATTAAGCATTTAAGTCAGTAAAATAAATTAAAATGAATTATGCAACCTTTTTGGTTTGTCGCAAACTCGATGTGGTGGTGATGGTGATGAGAATCACTGTGTGAGAAAGAGGGTTTGATTTTCTGTAATTTTTCTTTTCCTTTCTCTTCCTCCCCTTTCTCATCCATTAAATTTTTGTATTTATAGAGAATTAGCAAAAAATGAATATGGACAAGTTAAGGGGAGGATTCAATGAGTGATTTAAGGAAAAAATCAAAACTAAATATGGGATAATTGGGAGAATATTCTTTGGGTTTGCTTGGGCTTGGCATTAGGTTTGGGTTTGGGTTTAAGTTATGGGCTTGGTTTTGGGTTTAAGGGTTTAGATATGTCACCCTCTACTTTGTACCACCGCTAGAATCGACCAATTGTCATTCCTTAAATTGTCGCCTTAATACGATTTCATCGTTCACGCTCAAATTCCTACAAAGACATGAAAACGAAATAATTACTATAAAACATAATAATCGAAATACTAACATATATAAATTAAGGGATATATTATGTAATAATTATGTGAATATCAAATACCCCCAAACCTATATTTTGCTAGTCCTCGAGCAAAACAATAAAAATAAAATTCTAACTCACTTTCGCAGGAATCATCGGTTGCACTTATCTTAAACGTGCAACAAGGCTTTAAACCCCTAGATTACCTCTAGGGGACGAGTTATAGTCTCGTGAGGGTTTCCAGAAAATGTTACCCACAAACATTACTGACTCAACAAAACTTGGTCAAACAGTGTTCATTTTAAAACTTCAAGAAATGCAGGAAACCAACAGTGTCATTTTCGTGTAACAACAAATATCCAAACAATTTAATATTCTCCAAAAGTTAGAAAAAATTGTGTGGATAGCACTATCAACATAACTTTTCATTTCAGAGTAAAACAATGACTAAATCTCCTGTAGAATTTGTTTTGACTTCAAATCTCTCATGTCACTCACAATAAAGCACTCAGAGATTTGGTATTTCACTCAGTTTATATGTGAGGAAAGAGTAAATAATGGAAAACAATCATCTCACATATAGTATTATGAAGAACAGACTTTTCAAGAATGGAATGAACATGATCTCATGGACAGGAATATCAATTACTTTTGGGAATGTTGAATCAAACACCATAGGTCTTGGTTATTAAATCGCCACATCTACGAACCAACCTTTACCTAAGATCAACTAGGACTTTGTTGGGTTGTAACGGGGCTTGGGTAATGGTTAATAAGGAATGTCAAAGGATTCTAAGAAAAATTTCTAGGAATATATACACCCATTATACGAACAATTAGGGCTGTCAAGAATAAACCAATGTTGCGCACCATCAATTTTTTCTTCATTCACATCTTTATCCTCATTGAAGAATTTTTTTTTAGAGGATTTATGAAATATCTCATATTTTGCTCTTTAATTCTCTTTTTACACCAAGTATATCCGTCCATACACATTCCTAGAAAAGTTGGGTAAAGGTTAATGGGTTAACAAATAAAAGTTATTCTAAGGCTCAAAAGGCTACAAAAAGGTTAATGTTATGGGTAAGTTAAAAGGCTAGTTAATGGTCTAAAGAAAAAAAATGCCTAGATCATTTCCTAAGTTCGGGTCAGTATTATGACATCTCAATTGAATAAGCCAAGAAGTTCTAGTGTAATAATTCAATTTTGATGTCATTCCCAAAGCAGTTGATCAGAAAAAATGAGAATAATGAGATCATCAACAAGATAATACGGACTCAAGAAAAATCAGAGTCTATGTATAACCCTCGGACAATAGAAAGGCTCAAAACTTTCAGGGTTAAGTCTCCACTATTATTCTAAGGTTTTCTAGTATCTATTTCACTCATCAACTTCAAGTTATTCTGATATGGCTCATGGTGCAAAGATAATTTAGTTGAAAAATCTTATGAACTAGATCTAACTTAAGGATCATACTAAACTTTCAATCTTTATCAATATATCAATATGTCAAGTTGGCTTGCATTTTCTTGAGTATAAAACATTTAAAATCCATTTTCATAATCGCAAAAGACCAAGTTTTCTTGACAGAAAAGCAAATTTTTTTTTTTAAGAATAAGAAAAGAAAATATTTTGAAAAATTCATCGACTCATGAACCCTACCCCCAAACCTAATCCAAACATTGTCCTCAATGTTTAACAAAATAATTTTGACAAATGAATGAAATAAGTACATGAGAGGAGGTTGGAACAGTATTACCGCGGTGAAGATTTTACCAATTTCCGCAAGTAATCCACCGATGAGAGCTCAGAGACAAAAAAATTGTGGATTAGTTAAATAGAAATAGATAAAATACACACTCAACATGCACATTTACAACAAAAGTTGAGTCGCCTCCCAGTAGCGCTTGGTTTAATTAACGTCATCAGCCCGACAAATATTCTTCCTAAAAAATGGTGTATCGAAAAGTAGAGAGGAAGAACATGACAAACACTTAGTCCATGGTCGTATATCAACTACCTGAACAGTTGAGGATCAGTCCACCCAAATATAGTAATCACATGGGGCACCAAATACACTAGGACATCCCAAAAGTGACCAATAGTCATACACAACAGAGGATTCTTGTGTGCTCCAAAAAGGGAACATCCTAGGTCTGGTTCCAAATCAGAAGATTGAATAATTTTTACAACAGGATGGTGAAAACTGAAATCCTCACTACAACACAAGGGATCGGTGAAAGTAGCCTTAGTAAATGGGAATGTGATGCAAGTAGATGAGACGATGGATATATCAGGTGGTACAGGCTCATCACATGAATCACATAGAGATATTGGTCTAGACGACTCAATGACACCCATATCAGGCATTTTTACCTGATTTTCAACCAGTTTTTCATTTTTAAGGGTAGTAATGCATTGGACATCTTCATCATCTGGCTCAGATGTGCCACTAATTTCGAATTGACCCTTTTGATTAAAAATAGGTTGATTAGGGAATTTTTCTGACTCTATCTCAGGAAGTGACTCAGCTATCTGACTCACAGTCATATCAAGTTTTCGGATAGCTTGGGAGTTTTGTTGATAAATAACTGTTAATTCTGTAATGTCCTGAGAAGTTTTCTCAAGCATATCTCCAGTTCGCTGCATAAAACGAGTTAAAGTGTCCTCTAAACTAGATGTGTTAGAAGGAAGAACAAATTGATGAAATTGAGAATCATTATCAGGAATGAAAGCTTGAGGAGTGTCTAGAGGGCCTTCATGGTACTGACCATGAGCCCATGAGAAGTCAGGATGACAGGCTAAACCTGGGTTGTAATAATCTAAATATGGATCATAATCAGGTCGTCGCATGTCATAAAATGAATTGACTTGCTCGGAAAAATAGGCTGGATAATCCCTTGTGTTCATTTTTTTTAAAAAATCACTAACTCTAAAAATATACAAAGACTCACACGCAATCAACAACCAATAAATGCACAAGAAACATGCCTCCCTAAGCAATCAACGTTTTTGAGATCAATTATTTTTTTTTATCTTTGGGGGACTATTATTTCTTATGTAATCTTTATGACAAAGCAATGGGTGCTACAAGTTGATCCTAAGAGTGTACACTTTACACCGCAAAGTTCAAAATCAGTAGGCTAGAGTTTTGTTTCAAAGAAACCGGATTATCGCACAAGAGAAGGAGGTCACAATGGTCCAATTAAGTACTTCCTTGTGCTACCGCTCTGTAAGCCAGTAGATGTGAGAACGATGTGACGTTAGATGTACACTTGAGGCTTGTGTTCCTAACCAAAACTGTTGGTTACACCAATTCTTCTTGTGGATCATATCTTACTTATGACTCGGCGTACCGGGTAAATTACCCTTGTGGCAGTGGCCTCTCAGAGTTCATTGAATGATTAAACCCATCGTCACTTTTAGCTTTGGTCAACACAAAAATTATTGGATTCACCTTGGTCTTAGTTGTCCTATGAACACCGTACCTAAAATATGGCTCAATCTAACTTGCTAATTGATTTTAATTATGTTTGGCTATTGATTGCACACAGTTGGAATGATGAGGTGGGGATATCAAGTCCCACCAGTTTCTATTTAAAAGCTGGGTTTGCTTATTATGAATTACTAAAGTTTAGCATCCACAATTACAGAAATTAAACAACCAATCACACAATTTCAAACAATTACACAAAGCACCCGGTCGCTAATACGTTGCGTGAGTTAAAAGTACTTACAGTGTGCGTATTCCGTTTTGCACAAAAGTTAGCACAATTCAAAAAAAATGTCCAACTTCTTTTTATCCGTTTCAATCAGCACACAAGCATATGCAATCAAATTACTGGTCTTGGTCGTAGAAGTCGGATTTCTAAATCATAAAAAAATTATTAGGTAACAATTAAAATTGTTTCCCTATAATTTCTTTTGACTTAGAAAATTTTGGGTTTTTTTTTTTTTGGTGATTAAACAAAATGAAAAATAGTAGAGTTCTAAAAAATTATTACACCACACACTCGTAAAACGAGGTGAAAATAAAATTAAAACTCCCCTCACAAAATAAATAAAAATAAAAATTTGCTTGATGTTTAGCAGGATCGTCCAATTTCCTCGAGAAGCGTGTATTCTGCAAAATCAAACAAATAAATCGAAATGAGTGTAAAAAGAACTTAGTAAAATAAAAAAAAAAATTTGTTTTTTTGAATTTTGAATTTTGAATTTTGAATTTTTTTTTTTAATTAGTGAAAATAAATCTTAAATTCAATTACACAGCTACCTTCCTCGGCAACGACGCCAAAAACTTGTTGCGGGTTTAACTGGCCTAAATAAATAGGTTAATTTACCCACTTGTAATAACCGCAAGTGCAAGGTGTCTAACTGGTAGACAACGGCAAGTACGGGTCGATCCCACGAGGAAGGTGGATTAAATTGAATTTAATAATTTAATTAAACTAATTTAGAGAAAATGGGGTTACAGTGTTTTTAAAACTAAACTAAAAATAAATTAAAAATAAGAAATCTAAATTACTAAAATTGTAAACGAGAAGCTTTAGGGATGAGGATCCCTTGCTTACACCGAAGATGTGATCATTAAAATTCAATTCCATCCATTTTCAGTTTCTGTCAAACATGAACAATTTATTTCAAGCAAATACACTCTTACCAAGCATTAAGTGTCTTTTTAAGGCACACTTAATCAAAGTCTAAGCTTAATACTTTTTAGCACATGCTTTGAATATTGATAAAATGTTAATCGAACTACCAAACATATCAATTTTTTAATCGAACATGGAAGGTGAAAGCAATTTATCAATTTTCAGAAATAAATTGTTTATCAATTAAGCATTTAAGTCAGTAAAATAAATTAAAATGAATTATGCAACCCTTTTGGTTTGTCGCAAACTCGATGTGGTGGTGATGGTGATGAGAATCACTGTGTGAGAAAGAGAGTTTGATTTTCTGTAATTTTTCTTTTCCCTTCTCTTCCTCCCCTTTCTCATCCATTAAATTTTTGTATTTATAGAGAATTAGCAAAAAATGAATATGGACAAGTTAAGGGGAGGATTCAATGAGTGATTTAAGGAAAAAAAATCAAAACTAAATATGGGATAATTTGGAGAATATTCTTTGGGTTTGCTTGGGCTTGACATTGGGTTTGGGTTTATGGGTTAGGTTTTGGGTTTAAGTTATGGGCTTGGTTTTGGGTTTAAGGGTTTAGATATGTGACCCTCTACTTTGTACCACCTCTAGAATCGATCATTCCTTAAATTGTCGCCTTAATACGATTTCATCGTTCATGCTCAAATTCCTACAAAGACATGAAAACGAAATAATTACTATAAAATACAATAATCGAAATACTAACATATATAAATTAAGGGATATATTATGTTATAATTATGTGAATATCAAAGGACCACACTACCTCCTCCATATCAAGCCAAAGCTCGAAGAGACAATACGAGAATACGTCACTCGTTTCACCAACGAACTGATGATAATCAATGCATGTAGCGATGACACAGCCGCCACAACTTTCACCGCCAGACTGAAGATAGGTCCCTTTTTTATGCTCTCAACCTGAAACCTCCAAAAAACATGGCGATCCTATTGAAAATAGCCAAGAAACACATTTCTCTTGAGGAAATGAAACTGCTAGGAGGAAAAATAACCAATAAATGGAGAATCGCTTGAGGAAACGGGAAATGAAGGAAGAGAGAAGATGAGATGACGGACCACGGGAGGATAACATTCATTCGAAGAGGCATCAGAATAGCGGAAGAACAGAATCAAACCAGCAAGAGTCCGAGAAGCTGCAGTCAACACGACCCCGACACGAGCAAGTAACAAGCGTGATGAAGAAGACATACAAACCATATACAACCTTGAAAATGAGTCGGGCCAATATACTGAAGCACATAGCAAAATGGGATGACATTAACTGGCCACTCAGGATGAGAGGAGATCCGGAAGGAAGAGACAAAAGAAATTATTGTTCCTTCCATAAGGACCATGGGCACGATACCGAAGACTGCTAGAATCTAAAAGATGAAATCGAGCATTAGGTTCAGAGAGGACGACTCGACGAGTTCATCAGGATGCCAAACAAATAGCTCAAAGTGAAGAAAAAGTAGATACCACTACGAGACCAAAAGAACGGCCCAGAGAACACTGCATGGTCGGAGGAAACAAAACAATCAACCCAACAGAAGAAGCAGCCAGAAATACCTCCCACTAGAGCTGATCTATATCGAAACGGAGTACTAACGAAACTAGACAAACCATCTTACCAATGCATAGAACATGGAGAAGTTTGCACCGATCAACTATCATGATTCAAGGACCCTACCGACGGATGCAAGCTCGACTCGAATTACCAACGACGAAATTGACAACGACAGACTCGACCAAACCTCGGTAGTTGACGCCAAACACGATATTAACTTGAGCATGATTAGACAATTTGGCGCTGATATGAGCATGATTGGACAATTTGGTGTTGATGTGAGCATGATTGGACAGTTTGGGGTTGACGTGAGCATGATTGGACAGTTTGGTGCTGATGTGAGCATGATTGGACAAATCAATACTGCTCAGCTACCGGATCAAAAAGTACCTCGAGCCTGTTAGCCATGATAACATATACAACGAACGAGCAAAGCATAACTAATAGCAAATACGGTAAATAAAGACGTATGAGACAAAGCAAATCGCTCTTCAATCTAACATAAATGATTAAAAAAAAACAACCGTTAGGGTTGGTTAGAACATCCAAAAGGGAATACCAATAAAATTACAAATTTAGAATCCCCATCTTATGCGTGGACGACAGGATAAACGCGTCAAAACTTAGCCATACAGAGAAATTGGCATACCAAGCCAAGGGAAATCAGAACACAAGTCGGATATATATAATAAAAACTCCTGGTCTGATCAAACACGAAGTAAAAGTTGGATGAATGAGTCAACTTAATACAAAAATCTTTGAGTCAACTGATGCATCGAACCAACGAAGTAAAAGTTGGACAAATGAGTCAATTTAAAAGCAACTTCGGGCTGACTAGTACGTCAAATATACGAAGTAAAAGTTGGACGAGCGAGGTCAACTTAATACAAAAAACTTCGAGTCGACTGAGGTGTCGAACCAACGAAGTAAAAGTCAGATGAACGAGTCAATTTAATCCAAAAAACTTTGAGTCGACTGATGCGTCGAACCAACAAAGTAAAAGTTGGACAAACAAGTAAATAACAACTTCGGGCTAGCTACTACGTCAAAGAAACGAAGTAAAAGTTGGACGAACGAGTCAAATTAATACAAAAAAAATTCGAGTCGACTGAGGCGTCAAATCAACGAAGTAAAAATCGGACGAACGAGTCAACTTAGTCCAGAAAACTTCGAGTCGACTTGATGCCCTCTAACCAACAAAGTATAAGTTGGACAAACAAGTCAACTTAAGTAAAAAGCAACTTCGGGCTGAGTAGCACGACAAAGAAACGAAGTAAAAGTCGGACGAATGAGTCAACTTATTCCAAAAAACTTCGAGTCGACTAATGCATCAAACCAACGAAGTAAAAGTTGGACAAACAAGCCAGCTTAAGTAAAAAGCAACTTCGGGTTGGCTAGTATGTCAAACCAACAAAGTAAAAGTTGGACGAACGAGTTAACTTAATCCAAAAAACTTTGAGTCGACTGATGCATTGAACCAACGAAGTCAAATTGAATGGACAAATCGACTTTATTCAAGGAGCTATGGATCGACTGATATGTTAAACCAACAAAGTAAAAAATCGACTTCCTCACGCAAGCTTCAACGCATCAAGAAGGATAAAGTCAACCCATCTCAAGACAACTAATGCGTCAAAGCGTGAAAGTATCCATAAAGGAATTCGAAGTAAAACTTGATACGACTATAGCTGGACTAAAAAGGAACAAACAATATACAATGACTTGACAAGATAAACTACAAAAACATGCAATAGCAAAAAAGCTCTTTTCATTAAAAATATTATTTTGTTACATCCAGATAAGAAGATGAAGGATTAGGATAATAAATAGAGTCAACCACAGGATCGTCAGTAACATCATCTATAGAAGAGGGCGAAGTTTTCTTTTTAGAAGGGGAAGGAAGCAATGGTTTTTCAACCACTGGAGCGCTCGAAGGAGACAAGGCAATTTCTTTACCGTCATCATCCTCGAAAGCTTGATCAACCAAGTGGTGGTACCTGGATAAATCAAAACCGAGCCTCTCGATATAATCAAGAAGCTCAACCCACCCATCAACAACTCGCTTCCAATCTTCAACTTCGACAATGCGAAGCTTGTCGTTGGCAGTAGCGAGTTCAGTTTTTGCTGTGGCAAGCCGTCCCTCGGTGGTGGTAAGCATAACGGAAGTATCTGCCTTGACCTCGTTGAGCGTAGCTGTCAACTGTTCCACCTGCCTCTCAGCAATATCGCGATTAACGGATTGTTCAATTTCAACACAAAAAACCTCATCGTAAGCTGCATTGTTGGTGGATAACTCCTTCTCCACATCACGTAAACGGGCACGAACCCCATCCAACTTGGCTTTCAAGGACTCAAGCTCAACAACAGATTTATCCTGCACACTTTCTGCCTCAATCAACAAAGTCTAAGCAGCCCTAGCAGTTTTCCCCGAATTTGTGCATTGCGCTCCCGACACGTCGAATTGGGAAAGGACGTGAGAAATTACCAGCAACAGTGTTGCTAACTTTCTCTCCAAAGAAACCATCTGATCACGACCGGCTCGATCGACTGACCCCATCACCCCTGCATAGACGAGATGATTCATCCCGTCCATTATCTGCTCAAGACCATGATCAAGGTGATCACTTGGATCCAATATGGGCATTAAAGGTCTTTCCACCTATCGCCTATGCAATTCATTTATCAAGATGTGCGCACCATCTACCACGTCAAGCTGAGTAAACCAGCAAAACATGCCGTCTGACTTGATACAAATATCTTTTGGGTTAGGCTCAGTCCAGCCAACTAGTGGATGAAGAACATGAGGAGCCAAAAGCATTGAGGAACCACCGAACAGTCGGAAGGGCAGAAGAAACAACAGTGACAATGGAAAAAACCATTTTTACCTTTCGGCGAAGAGCGACCATAATAGAAACGAGACTAGTAGTAGCGACAGGAGCATGAAAGACCAGACGGGCAGGAGAAGAAACTAAGAATTTTGCTGCATCACTGACGTTAATAGAGGGAGAAGGAGGAGAGTGAACCTCAAAACTCAGACCACCACCGACAACCTCTTTAGACTGCTCCACCGCCAACAGAAGCATTTTATCATCAATAGCCCGGGGATCATCGTTAGACCATTTAGCAACATTCGAAACACCATAGGCAAAAAGAAGTCTCTTTTCATTATCGTCCAAGAGACGAGTAGTCTCTTTCTCGCTATTCTCCTACACCAGTCTCATCTCCTCAGCCTTATCGAGAGATGCACGATCCTCTTTCACGACATCCTCGCAGGAAGGACTTGGATGAGAGGTAGCTTCCGTAACATCCTTGCCACGACTTGGACGGGATGCAGTCTTGGCAGAACCACGAGTAGAAAGCCGTTTCTTCCTCAAAATCTGACCAAGATCTATCGAAAATCACCTTGATGGACTAATGGGCCTCGTAAGATTCCTCTTCTTGGAGGCCAATACTATGACATTGACAGGAGAATCGAGATCCGTAACGTGTCTGTCCGAGCTCAATTCCCAATCAATGCTAGCACCACTAACACCAGCATGAGTAGCGATATCCTCATTACGGGTTTTAGTAAGCAAGGCCCGATTCACTTCGTTCATGGTGTACAAACCACTACGATCCAAGATGTCCTCAGAAAGAAATGCCTCCACAGGAAACTAGGAAAGCTTCAAGAATTAGTCACTGATCCTCCGTAGTCAACTGAAAATCCTTCCATTTGTTGGGAACTCAAAATGATAAAAAAATCAGACGACCTCGCAATTGGAAGTAGCCAGAGTTAACAGAAGCATAAAACCAGGACCTCGACCAATCGCGGATGTTTTCGTTAAGCTTCGCGAAGCAGGCAGGAGAACGGAGGAAGTAGATATCGTTGGTCACCATCATACCAACCACCGAGTGCAGAACCCTCACAGTCAAAGGAATGTCGGATATAATAGCTCTTGCGTAAGAAGAAACCATTACTCTCGAACCATTAGGACCCATTTGAGCATGAGGAATGCCCAAGAAATCCAAATACTCCCAAAACAGCTATGAAACTGGGAACCGAATGCCAAAAGAAAACATGCATGGATACATCGCAATGTACCCAGACCTTGGACGGCAAGATTATCGTTCTATCTAGGAAAAATAATCTTAAGGTTTGGTGGCAAATTGTAGTCAGAACGAAGGCTGTCCAATGTCGCTTGAGAAGTTTTCTTGAGAAAAAATGAGCCTCACAAATAACTAGCAGCTTACCACTTATTTTACGCCAACAAGCATCGTTAAAAAATGGAAAAACTAAGAGAACGAAGAAGGTGAAGGAAGGAACATACCCTAATTTCAAAGATAGCGTAAAGATGGAAAACAAACCCGTCATGTTCCCCTTTATAGAGACAAACAACGAAGGGATTGCTCATGGGACAACATGCGAGATATGATGGCTTCATGAAATTCTAAAAATGTGCTCAAAACGAACGAGCAAGCAAGGAATCGAGACACCAACCCGCATAAAGTTACTGACAACATTAAATACAAGGCAATGATGGAATTGAAACACAAACCGTCACAAAGTTAGTGGCCACGTCTAACTAAGGGTGGTGTAGGTGATGATACATCAAAATAGACTGTCATCGAAGCCATACACGTGGCGAAAAAATCCATCATGAGGATCTGGCGTCCCATCTATTCGGTCAGCTCGTAAAACCCAAAAAGGTTAAAGCCAACCATAAAAGCCCAAATGGGGCTCATTAAAAGAGGATGTAATCGAAGCCCAAATCCAGGCCCGCATGAACCAATGCCCAAATCCAGGTCTGACACGAGTTCTCTCATAAAGAAGAGGAACGTTGCACAAAAAAAGTCGTGGAGGGAGTTACGCCTCCACGGATGCGTCTCCATCAAGTAAGAGACTGTTACAAGAAATATCTCCTTCCGTTGTACCTCACATGCTTAAGTCATGCAGAGAATTAACCGCGGCGTTTATAAAATGTAAAGGGAACATTCAACAAAGGTATGCAACTTTAACTGAGTTTTGTCCATATTTATTGTCTTCTCCAAACAGAGTCACCGACTTAAGCATCAGAGTGCCTTCGACCACCAAAAAAATGGTATTTGACAGTCTAACATCTGTTTTGCAGGTCAGACTCTTGAAGGACGAGATTTGGACACATCAATAATTATAATATTAATAATTGATGCAGTCAATTTTTGCTCCCTGTTTTGACCTTGACCTGCACAAGAAACGCACGTGAGCCACGAACCACTGTTGTGGTGGCCAATGGTACTCCAATGCTAAAGTCAGATAGGATATGAGGAAGGCGTAATGGTGTAAATAGGGAATTTGTAGCGTACCTTAGTGATGCGGATTTAACTAACCTAAATAAATAGGTTAATTTAACCCACTTGTAATAACTGCAAGTGCACAGTGTCTAACTGGTAGACAAGGGCAAGTACAGGTCGATCCCACAAGGACTGTGGTTGCAATTAAATTTTAGAGTTGATTTAAACTAATTTAAATTGGGGTTACAGCAATTAAAATATCTAAACTAAAAATCAAATTAAAAAAAACAAAATAGAAAGTTTTAAAGAATATGAGAAGGGAACCAAGGCATTGACTCCACCACAGGTTCTTTGAGATTTGTGTAATCCAAACTATTGTTTTCAAGAATTAACATGACTAACCTAAAGATTAATCTAAGTTCGCAATTGATTTCAGCAAAGGTATAAACCCCTAGCATTGCGTGTCTTCTTACGGCACACACAATCACAGGTTTATTTTAACTAATCCTAAACCCCTAGCATTGCGTGTCTTCTTACGGCACACACAATCACAGATTCAGATTAATTGATTAAATAAGACTTTGAATTTCAACAAAGGGTACTTCTAACTACCGACCAGTCTAGATAATTAATCAGGATATAATCGGTGAAAGCAAATTATTGAAAATCAGAAATCAAATGTGTTTAACGTTCAAGCATAAAGAAAATAATAAATTTAAATACACAAACTCTAGGAAATCCTTTGGTTTCATCGTAGCCTTGGCGAAGGGTTTAGATGATCATGGTAGCGGTAGTCATCTCCTCGTGGTGTGGTACGCCGCAACTCATCTTTGCATGAACACGAATCCCGAGAAAAATGTTGCAAACGCCTTGTGGTGGTACAGAGCAGAACCGTAGGTTGCAAATAGCTGAACTATTTGAAAAACAGTTATTTCCCGCTCAAAATCGCGCGGCTCTTCAGAGCTTCGTCTCCAGCGCGACGCCCCCTGTGCCGCGTCTGCTGCTTCGCTCCTCGCTCCTCCTACTGGCTCCGTTACCTGCAAGAGACAGAGAAAGGGTGAGGGAAGAACGAGAAGAGGAAACGACGAGAGAAAAATAAACAGGGACGGTGCTCTGTCGCGAGCTCTGTTTCGCGGCGGTGATGGAAGTGGTTGCTTGGTCTGGTTGCAACGGTGGTCGTGAGAGAGAGAGAAACAGTGAGAAATAGAGAGGGAAACAGGAAGGAGGCCGAGAGAGGGGAGAAACAGGGGTGGCGGCGGTTCGTGAAGGAGGAGAAACAGGGAGCACCCTGCTCCTGTCGAGGTGGTGGTGCGTCTGATGGTGGATGGCGGCGGTTAGTGAATGATGGAACAGAGAGAGGAGGTGGCGGCTGATGGTGGAGGACGAGGAGGGCGGTGGTCTGTTTCGGTGGAGAGGCGAGGTTTGTAACGTGAAACAGGGTTGTAACGCCCCTGTTTCACGGTGGTTAGTGACGGTGGTGGTGGTGGCTGTGTGGCGTGATGACGTGAAACAGGGTTGTCACGCCCCTGTTTCAGTGGGATGAAGGAAGAGGTTTGGCTGGGAGAACGAGAGAGATATGACGAGATGAAGGGTGATGGCGGGATTATCGCACTGCCGGCTCTCCTATCGAGCGAGGATTGCCGGCAGGGTGGATTGGTGCGGTGGCTGGAAAAGAGAGGAAGGGAGAAGGAACGTGGAAGAAGAGAGAGAGCTTTCTCCAAGATGGGGGAGCTAAATAGGGTTTTTCTATTATCTTGGGCTTGGGTTTTTAGGTTAGCATTTTGGGTTTGGGCTTAGGTTAAATTAGGTGGACATGAGTTTATTAGGGTTAGGTTTAGATATGTGACTCTCTGCTTTGTACCACCGCTAGAATCGACCAATTGTCATTCCTTAAATTGTCGCCTTAATACGATTTCACCATTCACGCTCAAATTCCTGCCAAGACATGAAAACGAAATAATTATTATAAATTATAATAATCGAAACACTAACATATATAAATTAAGGGATATATTATGTAATAATTATGTGAATATCAAATACCCCCAAACCTATATTTTGCTAGTCCTCGAGCAAAACAATAAAAATAAAATTCTAACTCACTTTCGCAGGAATCATCGGTTGCACTTACCTTAAACGTGCAACAAGGCTTTAAACCCCTAGATTACTTCTAGTGGACGAGTTATAGTCTCGTGAGGGTTTCCAGAAATGTTACCCACAAACATTATGACTTATAAATTTCCAAAACATGGTAACTCAGTCTATTATCCTCAGAGTAAGAATTTAATTGCCAAAATATTTTGAAAACAGCTAACAATCTCACAATAATATGTCAAAGAGTCTCACAACAATTTAATAATACCCAAAGGTTAAATAAATTTCATCAATTATTTCCAACTCGAAGTGTGTGTGTGCATGGCCTTATCAACATAATTTTATTTTTCTCAGCAAAGATACGACTAGATAACCTTTGAATTGTACGCTTCGACTACAAATCTCTCCTGTCACTCAGAAATGAATCACGCAGAGATTGGTTAGTTGTCACTAAGTTTATATGTGAGAAAGAGAATAAATTATGGAAAAACAAACATCTCACATATAATAATCATGAAAATATGGAATTTTCAAAGAATGAAATGAAAATGATCTCATGGATAGGAATATCAATTACTTTGAGAATATTGAATCACACGTCATAGTTCTTGTTTATTTAATCTCCACGTCTATGAACCAAACTTTTACTTAAGATCAATTAGGTCTTTATTAGGTTGTAATGAGGCTAAGATTTTGGCTAACAAGAATGGAAAAGGATACGAGAAAATTCTCTGAGAATGGATACACCATTTAATAAGCATGTGGGCACTGAAGAATAAACCAATGTTGTACACCATTAATTTTTCTTCCTTCGAAATTTTTCTTCATAAATTTTTTTTTTATTTTTTTTTATTTTTGTATACATGCTTTCCCCTTCTACACAATAAAACATTTCAGTCCCGAGGATTCATGGAATATTAAATTTCAACTCTTTTTATTTGCCCATTTCAAAAATACATCAACCATACACATTCTCAGAGACATTGGGTAAGGATAAAAATAATATGGGATATTACTCTCTAACTGGAGTAGGTACTGGAAATGGGGTTAGCAAAGAAAAAGTCTATTCAAAGGTTCAAAGGGCTGCAAACGGATATTTATCATTGGGTAGGCTAAAAGGCTAAAGAACGGTTCAAAGAAAATAATTGCCTATATCACTTCTTAAGCTCTAGTCAGTATTATGACATCTTAACTAAATAAAACAAGAAGTTCTAGTGTAATAATTCAATTTTAATTACATTCTCAAAGCAATCAATAAAAGAAACAAGAATAATGAGATCATCAACGAGATAATGCATATTCAAGAAAAATCAGAGTTTATTTAATAACCCTCAAGAAAAATAGAATGTCTCAAAACTCACAAGGGTTAAGTCTCCACTATTATTCTAAGGTTTTTTAGCTAATATCTTACTGATTGACTTCAAATCATGCTAACTCGGCTTATAGTGCAAGAGTGGTCGAGTCGAAAAATATCATGAAATATATTTAACTTAAAGATAATATTAAACCATATGTTTTCCTTTTGATATATAAAAGTGACAAGTGAAAGCATGTATTCCTCAAATTTAAAGGCATACTTGAAAGCACATCCTCTTCATTGGAAAGAAACTTAGATTTTGAATGCATTTTCAAAGTGAAAATTTGTCACACAATCATAATTAACTATGTATTCAATGGAGATTGAGTAGAATACAATAGTAGATTGTGAAATAAATTTTAGTTCAAAATTTCTTGAAAAATGCAGAAAAACTCATAAACCTCACCCCCAAACCTAAACCAAACATTGTCCTCAATGTATAAAATGATGATCATGACAAATGCAGGAAAAAGAAAAGATGAGAGTTAGAGTGATATTACCATGGAAAAGATTTTACCAATATCTAAGAAGTCATCCATCAATGAGGCTCACAAACATAAGAATCATGGAGTTTTCATTAGAGATCGATAAAATGCAGACTCGACACTAACAAAGAAGACAAAAAAAAAAAAAAAAAAAAAAAAAGGCAAGTTGTAAGTCAAAACTGTTATGGAGCTAACGAGTATGAGTGAAACACAACTAAATAGGGTACTCGAAAATCAATCCAGACTAACAGCAAAGACACACAACTAAAGCTAGGCTGCCTCCTAGGAGCGCTTGGTTTAACGTCGTCAGCCCGACATATATTCTCCCTCAGGAATGATATATCATGAAGTGACGAGGAAGAACATAGGGAACATTCACCTCAAAAGGGTTAAGGAATCATATACCAACAACCTGAAAAGTTGAGGATCAGTCCACTCAAAAATAGCAACCACATGCGACACAAGATATACTAGCACATCCCAAAAGTTGCAAGGACACCATCTAAAATCATATAGAAATTGTAAAGAAGCTCGCATTCCTTGAAAGTCAGTAGGGATCGTAAACATGAATGGGTCGCAAGTAGTGATATGCAACAAAGGATCCTCCCTTACTCGTAAAATGGAACATCCTAAGTCTGGTTCCAAATCAGAAGATTGGATAATTTCCACATCAGGATGGTGAAAATGTAAATCATCTCTTACAAACAATGGATCCACATAGGTAGCATCAGTCAATATGAAAGGGATGGAAAGAGGTATGTCTATAAATATATCGGGTGGTACAGGTTCATCATAACAAAATGGATTACACCAAGATGATGAGTTAGACGACTCAACAACACCCCCAAACCTAGAATTAGCACTACCTATGGCATGTAGTCTCTCATTAAATATATCTCCCGACTCCTTTGGGACAACCTGTTTCGAATTCAATATAGATGAAATAATAACAGGCAAAGTATCAGCAGTACCTGGAAACGCATACCTGAGGGTGTCAGGTAATTGTTTAAGGTCAAGCTCAGGTGGCTCAACTGATAGGACTAGTTTTGACTCACTGAGTGGAAGAGGCTCCACTTTAGACTTCCATTTATAACTAGGATCCACAATGGGGACTGAGTCAAGCACATCATTGACTTCCCTAATGGAATCATCAACATCACAGTCTAAACTAAAATGAGTCAAACAAGCCTCTAAATGGTCATGTGTATCATGAAAACAGTCAAGGGGAGACTCTAAAGAATGTTCACAGTTTGATTCTATGCATGAGTCACTAGGAAGGCATATGTCGAGTGGGTCATTATGAAAATGTGGGGAAGGGAATGGGTCAGGAAGCAAAGTAGTTTCAATCACATTATCAGCAAAAACATCATCTGACTCGGATTCCCATGTGTTACCAGTTATGAATTGACCCTCTGAATTTTGAACAAAGTGACTAGGAACTCTTCCTAACTCACTTTCAGATACTGCCTCAGTAATATGATCCACAACTATCTCAAGTCTTTGAGTCGTGGCTTTCAACTCAGATATGTCCTCAGAATTCTGATCAATTATACTTGCTGAGCGCTGCAAAAACTGATTAATCGTTTCCTCTAAACTTGATGTGTTGGATGGAGGAACTTGGTTATGGTAGGGCCTAACATGATTAGGGTATTGAGGAGCCTGAGAGAAAATATGTCCCCCTTGGTGTGAGTTATGAGCCCAAGAGAGATTTTGATTATTGGCAAAACTAGGGCTGTTATAGTTGAACCTTGAATTATAACCAGGTCGCCAATTAGCATTAAAAGAATGGATTTGCTCAGCGAAATATTCAGGATAATCATATTGCAAATCACAATCAGCTGTAGAATGACTAGGACTCGAACATGCAACACAACCCTCAAATGAAACATTAGTGGGAGGTAGGGGTTGAGTCAAATTCATAAGTGCATCTAATTTCTGAATCATCGTCGTAAGAGCTGTTTCAAGCTTCGAGGTAGAAGGGGAGAAGTAATCCTTAAAGTCTTTATCCTCAGTAGAAGGGGAGAGGATGTCAGGATAATATGCGGAACCTGAGTTGTAATAATCTGAATATGGAGCATAATCAGGTTGTCGCATGGCTTTAAATGCATTCCTGCGAGATGGATAATTATTGAGGTTCATTTTTATTTTTATTTTTTTTAATGCAAGCCTAACCTCTATATGAAGATAACCTAACTCTAAAAAACATAAAAATGGGAAAACCTAATCAGAACTTAAATGATGCGCAAACAAGATGAATGACAAACGACCCTAGATAAGTACCTAGCAATACAATCATTCAGATTGCCTTCGGGTACTGCACAGCTGATAGTTATAGCCCCACGAAAAGTCGAGGTTTCTACGAAGCAAATTAATCTCGTGAGAAACTAATTTACTAGGTAGAGGCTGTAACGTCGGGTAATCCCTACAAACACTCCTTTTTATTACCTATGTTTGTTACTAATCTAGGGCTGAAATCCATTTTAATTAGCCTATCCGCGGGAGAGAGCACGGAGTTTCCCAGCATAAAAAATATCCTGAAATCTAATTGCTCCTACCTCCTTTTCTACCTTCAGCTTAAAGTGTAATGCCAGTTTCAGAACTATTCCAAGATTGGATATGTTCCTTCACTTGACTACTTTAAACTTTCAAGTTTCAAAAGAGGAGTCCTATGAGCGTCTTGTCCTAATTTATCTTGCTACAAATTTTAATAGTGAGGGCTTAGGTCCCTAACCCTAAAATAGATGGTGATTAACCAATCCGCGGGAGAGAGCACGGAATTTTACAGCATCAGAAAAATCCTCAATCTATTCAAATTTGCATGCAATTATAGCTAAAAACAAAACAAGCAAAACACACAGTAATCCACTCAGAAACCGCGTGCAGATGCGGTGGGAAGAAGTTACCTCCGGCGTGAACCTCTCTTGGGTTATTTGCGACGCCGGGTAGAAGTCGAGCTGCCGTCGATCAGAAGCACCGTCCACCTGACGGCTCGCCAACTTCTGAGAGTGTCCACGCGATAATAAATGCACCCTGTAATATATGCTTCCTGCCTGTAATATATGCTTCCTCTCTTCAGACTTTTTTTTTTTTTTTTTTTTTAATTTTTTATATGCACCCTGTAATATATGCTTCATGCCTGTTAATACCTGCAAAAATAAATAAAACAAAAACAAAAACAAGTATCAAAACTTCTAAGACTTAAAAGAAATAACTAAAAAATAAAATCAAGCCTATCCTAAAAGCAAAAGCAATCTATATCTGACCTAATATATATATATTTTTGGTAATAACCTAAACTACAAATTAGTGAAAATAAACTCTTGAATTCAATTACACCGTTACAGTCCCCGGCAACGGCGCCAAAAACTTGATGCGTATTTAACTAACCTAAATAAATAGGTTAATTTAACCCACTTGTAATAACTGCAAGTGCACAGTGTCTAACTGGTAGACAAGGGCAAGTACAGGTCGATCCCACAAGGACTGTGGTTGCAATTAAATTTTAGAGTTGATTTAAACTAATTTAAATTGGGGTTACAGCAATTAAAATATCTAAACTAAAAATCAAATTAAAAAAAACAAAATAGAAAATTTTAAAGAATATGAGAAGGGAAACCAAGGCATTGACTCCACCACAGGTTCTTTGAGATTTGTGTAATCCAAACTATTGTTTTCAAGAATTAACATGACTAACCTAAAGATTAATCTAAGTTCGCAATTGATTTCAGCAAAGGTATAAACCCCTAGCATTGCGTGTCTTCTTACGGCACACACAATCACAGGTTTATTTTAACTAATCCTAAACCCCTAGCATTGTGTGTCTTCTTACGGCACACACAATCACAGATTCAGATTAATTGATTAAATAAGACTTTGAATTTCAACAAAGGGTACTTCTAACTACCGACCAGTCTAGATAATTAATCATGATATAATCGGTGAAAGCAAATTATTGAAAATCAGAAATCAAATGTGTTTAACGTTCAAGCATAAAGAAAATAATAAATTTAAATACACAAACTCTAGGAAATCCTGTGGTTTCATCGTAGCCTTGGCGAAGGGTTTAGCTGATCATGGTAGCGGTAGTCATCTCCTCGTGGTGTGGTACGCCGTAAATCATCTCTGCACTAACACGAATCCCGAGAAAAATGTTGCAAACGCCTTGTGGTGGTACAGAGCAGAACCGCAGGTTGCAAATAGCTGAACTGTTTGAAAAACAGTTATTTCCCGCTCGAAATCGCGCGGCTCTTCAGAGCTTCGTCTCCAGCGCGACGCCCCCTGTGCCGCGTCTGCTGCTTCGCTCCTCGCTCCTCCTACTGGCTCCGTTACCTGCAAGAGACAGAGAAAGGGTGAGGGAAGAACGAGAAGAGGAAACGACGAGAGAAAAATAAACAGGGACGGTGCTCTGTCGCGAGCTCTGTTTCGCGGCGGTGATGGAAGTGGTTGCTTGGTCTGGTTGCAACGGTGGTCGTGAGAGAGAGAGAGAAACAGTGAGAAATAGAGAGGGAAACAGGAAGGAGGGCGAGAGAGGGGAGAAACAGGGGTGGTGGCGGTTCGTGAAGGAGGAGAAACAGGGAGCACCCTGCTCCTGTCGCGGTGGTGGTGCGTCTGATGGTGGATGGCGGCGGTTAGTGAATGATGGAACAGAGAGAGGAGGTGGCGGCTGATGGTGGAAGACGAGGAGGGTGGTGGTCTGTTTCGGTGGCGAGGCGAGGTTTGTAACGTGAAACAGGGTTGTCACGCCCCTGTTTCACGGTGGTCAGTGACGGTGGTGGTGGTGGCTGTGTGGCGTGATGACGTGAAACAGGGTTGTCACGCCCCTGTTTCAGTGGGATGAAGGAAGAGGTTTGGCTGGGAGAACGAGAGAGATATGACGAGATGAATGGTGATGGCGGGATTATCGCACTGCCGGCTCTCCTATCGAGCGAGGATTGCCGGCAGGGTGGATTGGTGCGGTGGCTGAAAAAGAGAGGAAGGGAGAAGGAACGTGGAAAAGAGAGAGAGCTTTCTCCAAGATGGGGGAGCTAAATAGGGTTTTTCTATTATCTTGGGCTTGGGTTTTTAGGTTAGCATTTTGGGTTTGGGCTTAGGTTAAATTAGGTGGACCTGGGTTTATTAGGGTTAGGTTTAGATATGTGACTCTCTGCTTTGTACCACCGCTAGAATCGACCAATTGTCATTCCTTAAATTGTCGCCTTAATACGATTTCACCATTCACGCTCAAATTCTTGCCAAGACATGAAAACGAAATAATTATTATAAATTATAATAATCGAAACACTAACATATATAAATTAAGGGATATATTATGTAATAATTATGTGAATATCAAATACCCCCAAACCTATATTTTGCTAGTCCTCGAGCAAAACAATAAAAATAAAATTCTAACTCACTTTCGCAGGAATCATCGGTTGCACTTACCTTAAAAGTGCAACAAGGCTTTAAACCCCTAGATTACTTCTAGTGGACGAGTTATAGTCTCGTGAGGGTTTCCAGAAATGTTACCCACAAACATTATGACTTATAAATTTCCAAAACATGGTAACTCAGTCTATTATCCTCAGAGTAAGAATTTAATTGCCAAAATATTTTGAAAACTGCTAACAATCTCACAATAATATGTCAAAGAGTCTCACAACAATTTAATAATACCCAAAGGTTAAATAAATTTCATCAATTATTTCCAACTCGAAGTGTGTGTGTGCATGGCCTTATCAACATAATTTTATTTTTCTCTGCAAAGATACGACTAGATAACCTTTGAATTGTACGCTTCGACTACAAATCTCTCCTGTCACTCAGAAATGAATCACGCAGAGATTGGTTAGTTGTCACTAAGTTTATATGTGAGAAAGAGAATAAATTATGGAAAAACAAACATCTCACATATAATAATCATGAAAATATGGAATTTTCAAAGAATGAAATGAAAATGATCTCATGGATAGGAATATCAATTACTTTGAGAATATTGAATCACACGTCATAGTTCTTGTTTATTTAATCTCCACGTCTATGAACCAAACTTTTACTTAAGATCAATTAGGTCTTTATTAGGTTGTAATGAGGCTAAGATTTTGGCTAACAAGAATGGAAAAGGATACGAGAAAATTCTCTGAGAATGGATACACCATTTAATAAGCATGTGGGCACTGAAGAATAAACCAATGTTGTACACCATTAATTTTTCTTCCTTCGAAATTTTTCTTCATAATTTTTTTTTTTATTTTTTTTTATTTTTGTATACATGCTTTCCCCTTCTACACAATAAAACATTTCAGTCCCGAGGATTCATGGAATATTAAATTTCAACTCTTTTTATTTGCCCATTTCAAAAATACATCAACCATACACATTCTCAGAGACATTGGGTAAGGATAAAAATAATATGGGATATTACTCTCTAACTGGAGTAGGTACTGGAAATGGGGTTAGCAAAGAAAAAGTCTATTCAAAGGTTCAAAGGGCTGCAAACGGATATTTATCATTGGGTAGGCTAAAAGGCTAAAGAACGGTTCAAAGAAAATAATTGCCTATATCACTTCTTAAGCTCTAGTCAGTATTATGACATCTTAACTAAATAAAACAAGAAGTTCTAGTGTAATAATTCAATTTTAATTACATTCTCAAAGCAATCAATAAAAGAAACAAGAATAATGAGATCATCAACGAGATAATGCATATTCAAGAAAAATCAGAGTTTATTTAATAACCCTCAAGAAAAATAGAATGTCTCAAAACTCACAAGGGTTAAGTCTCCACTATTATTCTAAGGTTTTTTAGCTAATATCTTACTGATTGACTTCAAATCATGCTAACTCGGCTTATAGTGCAAGAGTGGTCGAGTCGAAAAATATCATGAAATATATTTAACTTAAAGATAATATTAAACCATATGTTTTCCTTTTGATATATAAAAGTGACAAGTGAAAGCATGTATTCCTCAAATTTAAAGGCATACTTGAAAGCACATCCTCTTCATTGGAAAGAAACTTAGATTTTGAATGCATTTTCAAAGTGAAAATTTGTCACACAATCATAATTAACTATGTATTCAATGGAGATTGAGTAGAATACAATAGTAGATTGTGAAATAAATTTTAGTTCAAAATTTCTTGAAAAATGCAGAAAAACTCATAAACCTCACCCCCAAACCTAAACCAAACATTGTCCTCAATGTATAAAATGATGATCATGACAAATGCAGGAAAAAGAAAAGATGAGAGTTAGAGTGATATTACCATGGAAAAGATTTTACCAATATCTAAGAAGTCATCCATCAATGAGGCTCACAAACATAAGAATCATGGAGTTTTCATTAGAGATCGATAAAATGCAGACTCGACACTAACAAAGAAGACAAAAAAAAAAAAAAAAAAAAAAAAAGGCAAGTTGTAAGTCAAAACTGTTATGGAGCTAACGAGTATGAGTGAAACACAACTAAATAGGGTACTCGAAAATCAATCCAGACTAACAGCAAAGACACACAACTAAAGCTAGGCTGCCTCCTAGGAGCGCTTGGTTTAACGTCGTCAGCCCGACATATATTCTCCCTCAGGAATGATATATCATGAAGTGACGAGGAAGAACATAGGGAACATTCACCTCAAAAGGGTTAAGGAATCATATACCAACAACCTGAAAAGTTGAGGATCAGTCCACTCAAAAATAGCAACCACATGCGACACAAGATATACTAGCACATCCCAAAAGTTGCAAGGACACCATCTAAAATCATATAGAAATTGTAAAGAAGCTCGCATTCCTTGAAAGTCAGTAGGGATCGTAAACATGAATGGGTCGCAAGTAGTGATATGCAACAAAGGATCCTCCCTTACTCGTAAAATGGAACATCCTAAGTCTGGTTCCAAATCAGAAGATTGGATAATTTCCACATCAGGATGGTGAAAATGTAAATCATCTCTTACAAACAATGGATCCACATAGGTAGCATCAGTCAATATGAAAGGGATGGAAAGAGGTATGTCTATAAATATATCGGGTGGTACAGGTTCATCATAACAAAATGGATTACACCAAGATGATGAGTTAGACGACTCAACAACACCCCCAAACCTAGAATTAGCACTACCTATGGCATGTAGTCTCTCATTAAATATATCTCCCGACTCCTTTGGGACAACCTGTTTCGAATTCAATATAGATGAAATAATAACAGGCAAAGTATCAGCAGTACCTGGAAACGCATACCTGAGGGTGTCAGGTAGTTGTTTAAGGTCAAGCTCAGGTGGCTCAACTGATAGGACTAGTTTTGACTCACTGAGTGGAAGAGGCTCCACTTTAGACTTCCATTTATAACTAGGATCCACAATGGGGACTGAGTCAAGCACATCATTGACTTCCCTAATGGAATCATCAACATCACAGTCTAAACTAAAATGAGTCAAACAAGCCTCTAAATGGTCATGTGTATCATGAAAATAGTCAAGGGGAGACTCTAAAGAATGTTCACAGTTTGATTCTATGCATGAGTCACTAGGAAGGCATATGTCGAGTGGGTCATTATGAAAATGTGGGGAAGGGAATGGGTCAGGAAGCAAAGTAGTTTCAATCACATTATCAGCAAAAACATCATCTGACTCGGATTCCCATGTGTTACCAGTTATGAATTGACCCTCTGAATTTTGAACAAAGTGACTAGGAACTCTTCCTAACTCACTTTCAGATACTGCCTCAGTAATATGATCCACAACTATCTCAAGTCTTTGAGTCGTGGCTTTCAACTCAGATATGTCCTCAGAATTCTGATCAATTATACTTGCTGAGCGCTGCAAAAACTGATTAATCGTTTCCTCTAAACTTGATGTGTTGGATGGAGGAACTTGGTTATGGTAGGGCCTAACATGATTAGGGTATTGAGGAGCCTGAGAGAAAATATGTCCCCCTTGGTGTGAGTTATGAGCCCAAGAGAGATTTTGATTATTGGCAAAACTAGGGCTGTTATAGTTGAACCTTGAATTATAACCAGGTCGCCAATTAGCATTAAAAGAATGGATTTGCTCAGCGAAATATTCAGGATAATCATATTGCAAATCACAATCAGCTGTAGAATGACTAGGACTCGAACATGCAACACAACCCTCAAATGAAACATTAGTGGGAGGTAGGGGTTGAGTCAAATTCATAAGTGCATCTAATTTCTGAATCATCGTCGTAAGAGCTGTTTCAAGCTTCGAGGTAGAAGGGGAGAAGTAATCCTTAAAGTCTTTATCCTCAGTAGAAGGGGAGAGGATGTCAGGATAATATGCGGAACCTGAGTTGTAATAATCTGAATATGGAGCATAATCAGGTTGTCGCATGGCTTTAAATGCATTCCTGCGAGATGGATAATTATTGAGGTTCATTTTTTTTTTTTTTTTTTAATGCAAGCCTAACCTCTATATGAAGATAACCTAACTCTAAAAAACATAAAAATGGGAAAACCTAATCAGAACTTAAATGATGCGCAAACAAGATGAATGGCAAACGACCCTAGATAAGTACCTAGCAATACAATCATTCAGATTGCCTTCGGGTACTGCACAGCTGATAGTTATAGCCCCACGAAAAGTCGAGGTTTCTACGAAGCAAATTAATCTCGTGAGAAACTAATTTACTAGGTAGAGGCTGTAACGTCGGGTAATCCCTACAAACACTCCTTTTTATTACCTATGTTTGTTACTAATCTAGGGCTGAAATCCATTTTAATTAGCCTATCCGCGGGAGAGAGCACGGAGTTTCCCAGCATAAAAAATATCCTGAAATCTAATTGCTCCTACCTCCTTTTCTACCTTCAGCTTAAAGTGTAATGCCAGTTTCAGAACTATTCCAAGATTGGATATGTTCCTTCACTTGACTACTTTAAACTTTCAAGTTTCAAAAGAGGAGTCCTATGAGCGTCTTGTCCTAATTTATCTTGCTACAAATTTTAATAGTGAGGGCTTAGGTCCCTAACCCTAAAATAGATGGTGATTAACCAATCCGCGGGAGAGAGCACGGAATTTTACAGCATCAGAAAAATCCTCAATCTATTCAAATTTGCATGCAATTATAGCTAAAAACAAAACAAGCAAAACACACAGTAATCCACTCAGAAACCGCGTGCAGATGCGGTGGGAAGAAGTTACCTCCGGCGTGAACCTCTCTTGGGTTATTTGCGACGCCGGGTAGAAGTCGAGCTGCCGTCGATCAGAAGCACCGTCCACCTGACGGCTCGCCAACTTCTGAGAGTGTCCACGCGATAATAAATGCACCCTGTAATATATGCTTCCTGCCTGTAATATATGCTTCCTCTCTTCAGACTTTTTTTTTTTTTTTTATTTTTTTATTTTTTATATGCACCCTGTAATATATGCTTCATGCCTGTTAATACCTGCAAAAATAAATAAAACAAAAACAAAAACAAGTATCAAAACTTCTAAGACTTAAAAGAAATAACTAAAAAATAAAATCAAGCCTATCCTAAAAGCAAAAGCAATCTATATCTGACCTAATATATATATATTTTTGGTAATAACCTAAACTACAAATTAGTGAAAATAAACTCTTGAATTCAATTACACCGTTACAGTCCCCGGCAACGGCGCCAAAAACTTGATGCGTATTTAACTAACCTAAATAAATAGGTTAATTTAACCCACTTGTAATAACTGCAAGTGCACAGTGTCTAACTGGTAGACAAGGGCAAGTACAGGTCGATCCCACAAGGACTGTGGTTGCAATTAAATTTTAGAGTTGATTTAAACTAATTTAAATTGGGGTTACAGCAATTAAAATATCTAAACTAAAAATCAAATTAAAAAAAACAAAATAGAAAATTTTAAAGAATATGAGAAGGGAAACCAAGGCATTGACTCCACCACAGGTTCTTTGAGATTTGTGTAATCCAAACTATTGTTTTCAAGAATTAACATGACTAACCTAAAGATTAATCTAAGTTCGCAATTGATTTTAGCAAAGGTATAAACCCCTAGCATTGCGTGTCTTCTTACGGCACACACAATCACAGATTCAGATTAATTGATTAAATAAGACTTTGAATTTCAACAAAGGGTACTTCTAACTACCGACTAGTCTAGATAATTAATCAGGATATAATCGGTGAAAGCAAATTATTGAAAATCAGAAATCAAATGTGTTTAACGTTCAAGCATAAAGAAAATAATAAATTTAAATACACAAACTCTAGGAAATCCTGTGGTTTCATCGTAGCCTTGGCGAAGGGTTTAGCTGATCATGGTAGCGGTAGTCATCTCCTCGTGGTGTGGTACGCTGCAACTCATCTCTGCACTAACACGAATCTCGAGAAAAATGTTGCAAACGCCTTGTGGTGGTACAGAGCAGAACCGCAGGTTGCAAATAGCTGAACTGTTTGAAAAACAGTTATTTCCCGCTCGAAATCGCGCGGCTCTTCAAAGCTTCGTCTCCAGCGCGACGCCCCCTGTGCCGCGTCTGCTGCTTCGCTCCTCGCTCCTCCTACTGGCTCCGTTACCTGCAAGAGACAGAGAAAGGGTGAGGGAAGAACGAGAAGAGGAAACGACGAGAGAAAAATAAATAGGGACGGTGCTCTGTCGCGAGCTTTGTTTCGCGGCGGTGATGGAAGTGGTTGCTTGGTCTGGTTGCAACGGTGGTCGTGAGAGAGAGAGAGAAACAGTGAGAAATAGAGAGGGAAATAGGAAGGAGGCCGAGAGAGGGGAGAAACAGGGGTGGCGGCGGTTCGTGAAGGAGGAGAAACAGGGAGCACCCTGCTCCTGTCGCGGTGGTGGTGCGTCTGATGGTGGATGGCGGCGGTTAGTGAATGATGGAACAGAGAGAGGAGGTGGCGGCTGATGGTGGAGGACGAGGAGGGTGGTGGTCTGTTTCGGTGGCGAGGCGAGGTTTGTAACGTGAAACAGGGTTGTCACGCCCCTGTTTCACGGTGGTTAGTGACGGTGGTGGTGGTGGCTGTGTGGCGTGATGACGTGAAATAGGGTTGTCACGCCCCTGTTTCAGTGGGATGAAGGAAGAGGTTTGGCTGGGAGAACGAGAGAGATATGACTAGATGAAGGGTGATGGCGGGATTATCGCACTGTCGGCTCTCCTATCGTGCGAGGATTGCTGGCAGGGTGGATTGGTGTGGTGGCTGGAAAAGAGAGGAAGGGAGAAGGAACGTGGAAGAAGAGAGAGAGCTTTCTCCAAGATGGGGGGAACTAAATAGGGTTTTTCTATTATCTTGGGCTTGGGTTTTTAGGTTAGCATTTTGGGTTTGGGCTTAGGTTAAATTAGGTGGACCTGGGTTTATTAGGGTTAGGTTTAGATATGTGACTCTCTGCTTTGTACCACCGCTAGAATCGACCAATTGTCATTCCTTAAATTGTCGCCTTAATACGATTTCACCATTCACGCTCAAATTCCTGCCAAGACATGAAAACGAAATAATTATTATAAATTATAATAATCGAAACACTAACATATATAAATTAAGGGATATATTTTGTAATAATTATGTGAACCAATGCCCAAATCCAGGTCTGACACGAGTTCTCTCATAAAGAAGAGGAACGCTGCACAAAAAAAGTCGTGGAGGGAGTTACGCCTCCACGGACGCGTCTCCATCAAGTAAGAGACTGTTACAAGAAATATCTCCTTCCGTTGTACCTCACATGCTTAAGTCATGCAGAGAATTAACCGCGGAGTTTATAAAATGTAAAGGGAACATTCAACAAAGGTATGCAACTTTAACCGAGTTTTGTCCATATTTATTGTCTTCTCCAAACAGAGTCACCGACTTAAGCATCAGAGTGCCTTCGACCACCAAAAAAATGGTATTTGACAGTCTAACATCTGTTTTGCAGGTCAGACTCTTGAAGGACGAGATTTGGACACATCAATAATTATAATATTAATAATTGATGCAGTCAATTTTTGCTCCCTGTTTTGACCTTGACCCGCACAAGGAACGCATGTGAGCCACGAACCACCGTTGTGGTGGCCAATGGTACTCCAATGCTAAAGTCAGATAGGATCTGAAGAAGGCGTAATGGTGTAAATAGGGAATTTGTAGCGTACCTTAGCTTACCAACCTCATGTCTTATTTATAGTATTGGAGTCCTGGTTCGACTAGGCCATTAGTGGCATAGTTTAGGGAAGAAGATCTTCGTGGAGATCCTTCTCTAATTAGGAGTCGTGCTGTTTAGGGGAGTTTCCCTGTTAACCTTGTGCTCCTAGATGCACGAGAGATAGTTCCCAATCTGAGAGTAGTCTTTAGGTAGAAGTCTCCATGTGTGACATATACTCTGGTATTTGCTTCCTAATTGGACGCAAAGTATTGTTGTCTTGCCTGTCTGAAGCTGATCCTTGAGATACTTGCCTTAGCAGGGCTTACGGGTATTGAAGATAGTTGTGAGACGCGTGGGCTTAGCAGACTGTAATGATTTCGGGTCCGTTTAGCGGACTGCATTGTGCAGGCTTGGAACCGCTTGGGTCGGATCAGTGTCGGGCTGATGCTTGGGCTTATTATTTCTCGAGATCATCATGACACGTGTGCGGTGTAGAAGATAGACCGTTTTGGTGTATGATCATCCATCCTCCCTGAGTTAGTGGGCCATCGCATTGGTTCACTAAGTCACTTCTTGAAAAGATACACCGCTCATGATGATCGAGTCTGAATCATTGCTTGAGCCACATGCTTCATTAATTAAGTGCATGTCGATTTAGTGGAGAAGAGGCGGGAAACCAATCCCTTTTTAGATTCTCCTTTCTGTGGAGATTGACTCTTCCATTTCCTCGCTTTGAGAGATTTTACTTTGTTCATCTTTTGATTGAAAGTTTGTTCACCTTTGTCATGGCTCACCAAAACCATCTTGATGATGAAACTTTGGCCAGGGGCCTCGAGTTTTTTGAAGATAAGTCAATTTCTGAGTCGGGTCTTTGTGAAATTCGAAAGACGTTCGGGGTCCCTGAGGACCTACCATTGTATGCTCTGAAAGATGATCAGACGCCGATGTGTCTCCGAAAGGGTTCGTTTGTTTGCACTGCAGAATACTTCAGACTGGAGTCCATTTTCTTGTTCTCGATGAGATTTGGGGTTTTTTGGATTTCCTCGGAATCCCACTGGCCCAGTTGGTGCCCAATGGGTACATGATCATCCTTTTTATTTTGATCAGAGCGAAGGATGTTGGCATCCGCGTGACTCCGCGGGTGATATAGTTGCTGACTTTTCCTCGGTTGAATGACCACACTGTTTGTAAGATGACATCGTCGGCCTGTTTAAAAAAGTTGCTAGATGACTTCAAGTTCTAGCAGAAATACTGCTTCTGGGCACCTTCATACTCGAAGTACTTCAAGTTCAGGGTTCGTTCGCTTGAGCGGAAGTTTAGGCCACTTCGTGAGTATAGCTTCGTCTTTTGATTTCAGTTCGTTGATTGTATGCTGATCATTGCATGTGTTTTTTCGCAGTTTGTAGGGAGGTTCCCTACTACTCCCCTTTCCCCAGAGGAGCAAGACACTATGAAAACATTATGTGACTTTCCGAAGGTGAGTGTGGAGGAAGTCATATGTCCTGCTAACTTCAGCCGCAGTGGTTTGTGGGCCAGCTGGCACGTGGCCGCCATTCTTTATCGAACACTGAAAGTTAATTCTAAAGATGGGGCCCCTTCCAAAAGAGGAAGGCTTCAAAAGTTAAGGCTCCTACTTCGTCTGACACAGAGAGGCTTTCTGAGACACTTGCCTTTTTTATAAGTTTGAAGAGGTCTCGTACTAGGATTGAGCCGACTCCCAAATGGTATGATCCATTGAGGGAAGAGCGTGAACCTAGTCAGCCTGATAGGGTAGAAGCTGAAGTATCCAGCTGGGAGAGGGACCATTTGTGATTAGCAGGGGTTGAAGATGTGTCGAATCTGAGTACCGAGCAAGCTAAAGCTTTGAGTGAGAAGCTGATGTTGGTTGTTGTTGCGGCTTCTACTGACGCTGACCACTCCAAGACCGTTCTGTTGAAGGTTTTTGATGAGGATTCGCATGAGGTCCCAGAGTCCAATCGCTCTACTGATAGATCATCCGATAGTGGCCGCGGTGAAGTGGGCCATCCTTCTTGTAGTCCGCATTGTTCTTCATGTCGTTCTAGGCCACATATCAGGGTGATGGAGGGTCTGTTGGACAATTCGCTTCCACCTCTTCCTTCGGTTTCCACCAAGTCATCTTGCAATAAAGGGTCGGTTGCTGGTGACAAAGGGAAGGCCGCAAAGGAGGGTTTGGGTGCAGTGGTGACTACAAAGGGTGGTGCTGGTGTAGTTTCGCGTTCGGGGGAGCTCCAATTGGATGCGCGGATAAGTTTGTTTGCTCCGGACGTAGTGAACACGAGCAACCAAGCTTGGCACCAGGAAGTTGACGTGGACTATGCTTTAAGGAAGCATATAAGTAGGCGCTATAGTTGGCTAATGGACCACGCTCCGAAGCCTGAGGAGGATACGATGGAAAGGCATATGGATAAGGGTTTGAAGCACCTTATGCTGGGGATGTCTCATTTGAGCCAAGTGACCGTTTCTCGGATGGAGGTTGAGGCGGCTCATGAGTGGGTGTACACCATGGAACGTGTCTTTTCGAATATGCATAAGTTGTATTTTGATGCGCTTTTTGAAATTGAGCTGCTAAGGAAGCAGATTGAGGAGAGGAGGTTGGAGCAATTAGCCGTTGTTGCTGAGACTTAGAGAGTTCGTCTAGAGGCCTTGAGTCTGATTTGGCAGAGGCGGTGTCCGCAAGGGACAGATTCAAACGAGAGTTGGATCTGCTCCGCCATGATCTAAAGGTTGCGCAAGAAGCTGTGGCTAAGACGCATTCTGAGTTGCGGACTTTTGCTGAGGAGAGAGCCATGCAAGAGATTGACTGGGCTACCCAGAGGCAATAGTTAGAGGCCGACATGAAATTCAATGCTCGAGTAGCGAGGAAGGCTGAGGAACAACTTCAACTGGAGCAACATGAGCTCAATGTTGTTAAGAGTAGTCTAGCTACAGAACAGTCTCAGGTTGATGCGCTGACTGGCAAGCTGGAACTGTTGGAGCGTGAACTTGTTTAAGTGAAGGCGCGTGAGGAAGAACTTCTCAAGGCGCAGGGCAAGTGAGAATTCCACCAGGTCGTGCATGGAAGATTAGAGCTGCTGGTGCTGATGAAGGAAGAACATCCGGAATGAGACCTTGCGTATTATAAGAAGATGTCATACGTAGACTTAGTATTGGTCTCTGCATCATCAGAAGAAGAGGACGACCAGGATGATGCTTAGGCTGAGGCGCGTGCGGACGCAACTCCCGCTCCTTCCTTGTTAAGCTTAATTCTACTGTTTCTATACCTCTTCCTAATGAGGAGTGGACTTTGTGCTCTTGTACTTTTTTTTTCAACTGTTAATGAAAATAAATTTATTTTGAGTACACTTTATGCCCGTATTGTGTTCGGTCTCCCTATCTCGCGCTTTCCATTTTTCCTTGTCGTTTTACTTTGACACATGTCTGGTTGGTTCAGCAGGAAGCCAAACGGTCTGTCTGCTATTGAGAGTTTGACCATTTATGTCACAGACGATTCTGACATGTTCTTCTGTGGGGTCTCAAAGTCACTATCGCTTAGTTACACCCAATAGTGGGTGTTCTTCGGATGATTTAGCAGTGGGCTACGCTTCCCAGGCTGTAGCTCATCCTTAAGGTAAGCCATTGGGGACTTAATTAACGAATCTGACTATTATTTTCGATTGCTGGCATGAGTGAACTGTGGTAGCTGAACACATGCATTGTCTCAGAGCTAGAGCTTTTGTCCCGAGTCAAGTTCTGTAAGCTCGAGCTGACACTTCATATAGTGTTCATCCGCATGTCAGCGGGTTGGCTTTTAGGTCAGTGCAAGTAGCCGTTGCTGATAATGAAATGTCAGCCTGTGCAACGCTGCCTGAATTGTGATTTATTTCAACGACCACTGTATTGAAAGGGAGCGGTGGTCGCGTGGTGAGCTGTGGACATCAGTCGGGGCTGACTGTGCTCCTATCTTCCTAACCATCTATACCCGTGTCGAGCGGATTACAGGTTTGTGATGTGAGAATTTGGCGGTCTTGATCTATTGAAGAACGATGATCCCGAACCGAGCTGTCGATATTAGTTTGGGACTGACTAGGCTCTTACCTTCCAAACCATTTACACCCATGCGGCGCAGGCTACAAGTTTGGGATGTGAGAATTCGGCGATCGTGATCTGTTGAAGAGCGATGATCCTATGGCGAGCCGTCGATATCAGTTCGGGACTTACTAGGCTCCCACCTTCCAAACCATCTACACCCGTGCGAAACATGCTACAAGTTTGGAACGAGGGGGTTGGGCGACCATGGTTTGTATAAGAACATTGGTTCCGTGGCGAACCGTCAAAATCAGTTCGGGACTGACTAGGCTCCCATCTTCCAAATCATTTACACATCGTGCACATCGAGCTATAAATTTGGGGTTTTCGACTATCATGGTATGTAGAAGAGCAGTGGTCCTGTGGCAAACCGTCGACATCAGTCGAAACTGACAAAGCTCCCACCTTCCAAACAATCTACACCTACGCAAAGCGAGCTATAAGTCTGGGGTTGGTAATTTGGCGACCATGGTCTGTAGAAGAGCAGTGGTCCCGTGGCGAACCGTCGACATCAGTCAAAAATGACTAGGCTTCCACATTCCAAACCATCTATACTCGTGTAGTGGGGGTTACAGGTCTGGGCCTTGATTAGAAGCTGTCATTGTTAGTCATCACCGGCTAGGCTTACCTGATCGGGTTCGATGACCGTTGTCCGCATCTCCACTAGGGTTTGCTTGCGGGATCTGTTTGATTGGTCTTCATCCGATCCGACTCCATGAAGGACATAAATTATGCCCGGAGTTTCTTTCTCAATCTCGTTGATTGTCTTTCCCCTATCCCTGGGTTGGTCTGGTATCTTCTCTGCACCCAAGATTTGCTTTAGTTTGCCCATACGGATCCAGTATTCGATCTCGTACCTGAGACTCTTGCAGTCGTCGGTATCATGGCCACCCTCCTTATGGTATGAGCAGTACATGCTATTGTGACGTATTGAGGGGTCTCTATGTTGCTTAGGGGGCAACTTTAGACCTTTCCAGTTTTTCATAGAATTCAGGACGTTCGCTAAGCTAGAATTGAGGGGGGGTCATGGATCTGGATCCAACGTAGTTGGAAGCCTTATCTGGCCTGGCCTGGCCAGGGTCTGACTTGTTATCGTTGTGCTTTCGGTTGCTCATTTCTTGGTCCTCTCGCCTTCTTCCTTCCTTTATGTCCTTACGAGCAGAGGGCCCCTTCTCGACTTTTGTTTCCTTCTTTGTTGTTTTCATATCTTCTAAGGTGATGTACCTCTGGGCTCCCTTCAGGAGTTCTTCCATATCCAAAAGGGGTTCCAAGGTGAGAAAGTCATAAAGCTTTCCCTCTCTTAGGCTCGGCACGTGGCATACTCTCTTAATGTCACATTGAATTTCTGATTCAGATATAATATGTAGTGTGGGTCTTTCCAGAGACGCTGAATTCCGACATATCGAGTAAAAATTCCTTGGCCAGCGTTTTGAACGAGTCAAACGACTTTGGCGGGAGGATGTGGAACCATGTCAATGCTGACTTCTTTAGGCTGTTAGGGAAAGTTCTGCACATCACTGACTCAAATCCTTCTTTGAATGCCATTAGATGATGGTAATGGTGCAAGTGATCGAATGGGTTGGTAGTCCCGGTATAAAAGTCGAGATTTGGAGGCGTGAACTTCTTTGGAAGAGCCTCGTTCATGATATGGGCTATGAACGGTGGAACAGAGAGGCGATATAGCACGTTCGGGTCATGAGCCCCTCTGTGGAAGGGGTTCTGCTGGGTGAGCCTGTCTGCTATAAAAGTTGAGTCTGTGTTAGCTGCACCGCCTCTTCTAGTCTAATGAGAACTAGTAGGGGCTTGACTCTTATGTGCTTGCTCTCTGTTGTCTTCCGGAGATGGAGGTCTGTGTTGCTCCTGATCTCCATTAGCAGGTGCGGATTCTGTTGTATGGGAGCCTCCACTGATTTGGCGATTTGTTGTATTTGAGATGACATCAAATCCATCCTGGGGTCTTTCATTACTGTTGCTGACGCGAGGGTGTGAGCCTGCTGCCCGTGTGTCATCGGCACCGCTGAGAGCGGCGGTATAGCGCCGGTCTGAGCATTTGACGTGTCCCCTTGTTCTCCATTGTTGCGTGATCTCGTGGTTATCATCTTCTCGTATTCCAAAGAGAGATGATGCTAGTGAAAGGTTAGGAACTTTGTCGTCCCCACGGACACCAAACTGATGTAGTCAATTTTCGCTCCATACTTTGACCTTGATCTGCTGACCTGCACAAGGAACGCTCGTGAGCCACAGACCACTGTTGTGGTAGCCGATAACACTCGGATGCTAAAGTCATACATGGATATGAGGAATGTGTAATGCTGTAAACATGGAATTTGTAGCTTACCTTAGCTTACCAATCTCATGTCTTATTTATAGTACTGGAGTCCTGGTTCAACCAGGCCATCAGTGGCGAGATTTCGTGGAGATCCTCTTCTCTAATTAGGAGTTGTGCTATTTAGGGGAGTTTTTCTATAAGACTTGTGCTCCTAGATACGCTGGAGATAGTTCTCAGTCAGAGTGTTTGTCCATAGACAGAAGTTTTCATGTGTGACATATACTCTGGTATTTGCTTCCTTGTTGGAAGCAAAGTGCTGCTGTCTTGCTTGTCTGAAGCTGATCCCTGAGATAGTTGCCTTAGCAGGGCTTACGGGTATTTGGGGTAGTTGTGAGACGTGTGGGCTTAGCAAGCTGTAATGATTTCAGGTACGTCTGGCGGACTGCATTGTGCGGGCTTGGAATCGCTTGGGCCGAATTAGTGTCGGACTAATGCTTGGGCCTATTATTTCTCGAGATCATCATGACATGTGTGTAGTGTAGAAGAGAGACCATTTTGGTGTATTATCAATAATAATAATAATAATAATAATAATAATAATAATAATAAGAGGTGAAATACCTTATAGGGAGAATATTCCCGTTTTGAAATATACCTTAAACTTTAGAACACAAACACTTCAAGAAGAAAGCCTTTTTTCTTCTTATGAGGAAATGCTTTCTTGGTTTAAACACGTGGCTCACACATCGTCTCATGCGAACAAATACTTATGCATACGGTAAACAATTGTCATTGGATAATCTTCTTTACCAAAACTCCTTACTCTAAAGTAATAAACTCACGGATGAATGGCATATTAATTAAAGTCTTGATTCTTTCCATGCAATTTAATAAAAAAAAAAAAAAATTAAACCTAGCCAAACCTTTATTCAATATAAAAAGTGATTGACAGTCTATTCGGGGGTACATTACGATTTTACCCGATTCAAAAAATCAAAAATTGAAAATTGAATGTACGACTAACCCAATTATTTAAAATCAATCTTGAGGCTTTATCTCACTTAATTATTTTATCATTTATGTTTCGTATGTCATAATATATTTCATTATTTTTCTTAAATCTCCACCTATTCTTGCATGGTGTACAATAGGGGTGGGCACGGGACGGGATGGGACGAGATATACCCATCCCTATCCCATCCCGTTCATACGGGATCGGGACGGGACGGGATGGGAAAAACCCCATCCCGACCTCGTCCCATCCCAAACGGGTTCGGGACGGGACGGGACGGGACGGGATCAGCGTGCCAATCTTCTTCACTTGCAGTCTGAGCAGTTGTCCATACAGTTATAGTACGGTCTTGGCTCCCAATTGCGATAACATTGTATGGCATTGATTCCTTTGCAGCAGTCTTCGAGCTCCCATTTGCCCATCCAGCGGATGCAGCTTTTGCTTCCTGACCATCAGAGGAACTTCTTCGGAACATTGAATGATTAAATTTAACCACAATTATAGGTGCATTGTGTCCCAAGAAGTCAAAAGTGGCAGCCCATTCCCCTCTTTCTAAAACAGGAGCAGAATGCTTGGCTTCTGAAAACCATGAGTTGTGGTAATGAAATGACCACAAGGTGACCAACCAAGCCTACGAAAAAAGGTTGATCCAAGCTGGAAAAAAAACATTCACTACATAAGGGAAAAACAATAATAATTAAGGACTATGGACCAAGGTGCATGATTTTTTTTTATTCATTCATTTATTTATTCTAACAAAACACTCCAGGGAAGAGAGAGGGGGTTGCATAAATTATGAACAAACTGATTTTGCCCAGTGCCCATCAGTTTTGCGAGCATGACTCCAGTCACTTGTTCTCCAAATTATGACAGTTTTATCATCAGACTGGCTTGCTATAAAAGATCCAAGGGGATCCCAAGTAACACCTTTAACCAGACTAGAGTGACCCTTCATAACAAAGGTGTAGGTGCCATTGCTCATATTCCAGATGTGTACTGTGTTGTCCAAACTAGAACTCTTTCAAGAAACCATTATTGAGTTGAAATCTACTCTTCAAGACTTAGCCAACAAAACCTCAAGTTCAAGGCATCTCAATGACTTGCAGACCTTGATGAGTGGTGCAATGACCAATCAATACAATGTGGTTAATTGTTATCATTATAAAATAAATAAATAAGTAAATAAAAATATTAATAATTAATATTAAAAAATTAGTTCGGGACGGGACGGGATTGGCGGGATTGAAAATCTTCATCCCATCCCATCCCATTCTAGATCGGGACGGGACGGGATCGGGATGAAATTATTCAATCCCATTAAGACCCGAAAAAATCGGGACGGGACGGGACGGGATCGGGACGGGAACGGGATTGCGGGATGGGATGCCCACCCCTAGTGTACAAGTCTACAAGAAATCACATATTATCTTACAAAGTTACTTTTAACTTTTACAAATATTTTAAGAGTTGAAGAAACTTAAATAAACCAAGGATATATATGCATTGATAAGATAAAGGACAAAAAATTGAAACAAACTCTGAACAAAGACAAAAAAATTGGAACTAATTAACTCTAAGCAAACCATTATCTTACAAATTTACCTTCACCTTTTAAAAAAACATAAAATGAAACAAACTCTAAAAAAAGACAAGAGAGTTGGAACTAACTCTAAACAAACCACGCCACCTAATTAAGACTGTAAAACACATTAGTGCCAAAGAGTTTGGTGAATGTGTAAAAGACTGTCTTCAAGTCAAGTGAGTACTCAACCCTATAAAACCCAAGCTTGTCCTCTGACTTACCAACTAACACTGTCTTCTTCTTTTCATATTCTCTTCTTGTCAGGTATTTGTTTTCAGAGTTTTTGAATCAAATTTTTTTTTTTTTTTTTAAAGTGTAAAATTATAATGTTGATATTTTCTTTGGTTGTCCTGGCTGAATATCAGTTCTTTTATTTAGTTTTCTCTCTTTAATGAATTGCCAAACCTACGTATATAGATGGAGAAGAAGCAACAAGTAGAGTGGGCTGAAGCTCAGAAGATTGCTATAAGTGAGGATCTTGTGGATGTAGCTAAGAAACAGCTCAAGTTTCTTGCTATAGTGGACCAACACAGATGTCTCTATGAAGGCCCTGTTTTAGACCGGGCCATTTTTAGGTATACCCATTACTAAATCATTTTGGTGTTTGTATTTGTCTCTATGATCAAATTACATGAAACTGAGATATGTTAATTCAACAAATAAACATAATGGGTTAGGAGTTTTTTTTATACATTATTAACTGACATAATTCTATACTCCTCAGGTACAAGAATTATTGGCTTCCTTTCTTGGCAAAGCATACAAATTCCGATGTTGTTATAGATGGCCCTTTGGTTGTTCCTCTTGATTGTGAATGGGTTTGGCATTGCCATAGACTCAATCCGGTAGATAAAGATTCTAACATTGTCAATTTTGTTTTATTGATTTACCAACTAGCTACACATGGCCATATTAATTACTTGAGATATTTTTTTCTTTTTCATATGGTAGTTACGCTATAAAAGCGATTGCGAGGAGTTTTTTGGGCGCATCCTGGACAACAAGAAAGTTATATCGTCCACAGTTCAAGGGTCTCCAAAACAAAAGACTAAAGAAATCTGGAGCAGGCTGTATCCAAACGAGCCGTACGAGCTTGACTTGACCAACTCGGTCATAAATAATAACTTTACCATGTGTTCCACTGAAATTTCAAATACTAAGACTACTCAATATGACCTAGTTGATGCTGTTAAAAGGCAGAGCACTTTCTTTTATCAGGTAACTAGCTAGTAAGAGATTATTATGATAGTGACTTAATCTCTTCATTATTGTGATCACAATATCATCTCTCTTCTCAACATAATTCTCCCTTATGGCTACATTCTTATAATATTTATTATATTGGAATTGTAGGTATCCAGACCCAGTATGAATGATGACCTGTTTCTTGAAGGAGCTGTGGCTAGATACAAAGGGTTTCTTCATCTAATTAAGAGAAACAAGGAGAGGTCTATTAGACGTTTTTGTGTCCCCACATATGATATTGATCTCATTTGGCACTCTCACCAACTAAACCCCCATTCTTACTGTAAAGATATGGTCGATACCATGGGTAAGGTTATACAACATGATGATACAGATTCCAACAGAACAAAGGGACAAAAATTGGAAGATGGTTTTTCTGGAACAACCAAACAATGGGAAGACACTTTTGGTTCAAGGTATTGGAGGGCTGGGGCGATGTATAGGAATGATGAGCCATTTCCTGTCACAACCATTCCATGGAAGCAGGAAAGTAAGAGTTATACTACACATTGTGAATATCCAAAAATAGCTCAGTTGTCCAGGAAAATGGTTGTGGAGGTAAGCTTTCAATTCACTTATTTCTCACTCTTAAACTCAATAGAATTAAGTTGTATTGTGTTGGATTGATATTTGAAGCTACTTGTCAATTAGTTTCATTTTACCCAATACTTTTTTCTTTTTCTTTTCTTCGATCAGTGATCATTTCCGGCAAAAATTATTTGTTTATTTTTCAAAGTGGGAGGCGGAAGAGAATCTTTAGATCAACTTCACTTTTAATCTGATTATATTTCTTTAAGGCTATGGACATATATAAGCATCTAGTTTCTTTCTCTTCATTTACTATTACTATTATTTTTTTTTCTGTCGTAGGTATTGGTGGAGATCGTGGATGTGAGAAACTTACCAGAAGATCAGAAGGGAAACCTCTTTGTCTTTGTTAGTAAGAAGAAGCCTGATTCTTTTTTCAACACGAAGAAACAGTTGAGTATACTTTCTGAATCTTGGGAGAAACAAGTTGCTTCTTTCCAGTGTGAGCCAAGTGGAGAACTATTCTTGGAACTCATGTCTCATGCACCTTCCAGCTCACGCATGTCTAGACCGGCCAAAACCATGGGGACATCATCAATCCCTTTTAATTACATAATGGATACAAAATCAAAACTAGCAGTAGAGGAATGGTTTGAGTTGGAGTCTAGCTTTGGAACTTTGGATTCTAACCCAATCTGCTTGCGCATTGGTGTTTCCGCGAGTGTTCCAACACCAACACCACATGTGCTAGAGATAGGTCGATCACACCCATTATTAAGGAATGCATGTTTCCTTCCTCTTCCTGGAAGTATACAACAAGCTAAGAGTTGGACATGCGTCACTGATGAAGTAGGCAATGAGATCATCAGCATTCATAAGAGGTTTGGAATCTCCCCCTCCCCCCAGGTTAAAGAAGTCTCTTGCATTTTCTAGTGGGTTCACATCTCGCAATCAGATTAACTTAGAAATTTCAATCATGCACGTTTAGTAATCATATTTAGTATCCCTCGATTGTTTTACCTCGATCAAATTTTGCAATGGTTCGATTTAGAAATATATACATCAAAGACACACCAATGTACCCATATGTATATTTCACACTACATCGCACTGGTATCTTGCCTGTTACTACCAGACACCGTAGGATTGTATCGAGATAAGTAATAACACTTATCTCGATGCAATCTACGGTGCCTGATAGCCACTAGGCACTTTACCGGTGCATTTAAGAAAAAGTCATTTCGAGTAATACTATAGTGCACTGGTCTCAAACTTGTCATCTAGCATTTCAAACAACTCTAAAATGGTGATTTTTAGAATTTTTTTTTTATCGAACTAGGAGTCTAGTATTGACATAGATCTGTCTAAAGTGGAACCCTAACTATTTGCAAGAATTATCGGGAAAAAAAAACTACTTTGCAAGGTGTGATTGATTTTTTTATATTTTTTATTAGTGATATATATAAGCATTTAAAAGTGATTGATATTCTCCTGATAAAGCTCTCTACTCGTATAGAGTCCTCAGTTATTTTTTTGTAATATGAGGAGTTAATATAACTCATTTATATATGGTCATCTAACAATTACATATGTGCCTTTCAGGGAAACAAAAAACGCGGTGGGGAATAACAACTTGATCATGAAAAAGGAGATCATTGGGCTAGTGAGATCATCTGGTGTAGTACATGTTCTTGCAGAGTTTGTAGGGCCAACATGGTATCTGATGGGTTCTAATTGGTCTTCCCAGATTAAGAGAACTGATAGTGAAGATGGTTACATTTTTGAGCTCAAAGCTGGTGAACGAGAAGTGAGCAACTTTTCATACAAATTTCTTTACGAACTTTTTGGTAGTTTCCACGTGGTCACAGTGTCATATTCGTAAAGTCTATATCTTCCAAGTAAGGATGTCAATATGACCCACATAAACAAAATCTATCTGCCTGACCTGGCTCCAATAGGGCATATGTGGATGCCTAAGCGAGGCTCAGAACACTGATGGGGATATATAGCCAAGTCAGATCCGATTTATTAAGTATTTATAAAGTATATTATACATTCTAAAATCTGGTTCAAATTGAATAAATAATTTGCAGGATGGGGTTGGGGATAGAGATACTCGTTTGAAATAACTGGGGATGCTGACAGATTTACAGTGTTACTAGGGACGAAATGCAAATTTCACCCCGCTGTGTTGGTGTTGCGGTCCCTAGTCAGGTGACACAACCATATTGTCTTCTTTTGGTAAATGTGATTGGCATGCTAGGATAAACAAATAGAAAGATTGTCTTATGTTGGTAGTTTATGATTGATTTGAGTCACTCCAAATGTTATATCTAGATAGTCATTTGGTGCATATACTGCTTGCATGCCCAAGGGGAGGTAACAATATTTATAACAACGCACAACTATGTTGTCCAAGTATCTGGTCGAGTGTTAAATTTCAATTTTGCTTCTTTGTTGATTAATAGCTGCCTTTAAAAATGTCATTTTGAAGTCAAGGTCACTCTATTTTTTTTTATGGCATAGGTAAAATTGTACCGAGGCAGAAAGCTGGAATATGAAGCCAAAAGCTGCAGAGGACACAATATTGAGCACATCTTCATAACAGCGGTTGAATTCTCCACAGAAAATCCATATGGAAAAGCAGTAGCATTGCTTGACCTGAAATTAGGAATAGTCAAGGTAACTTTTTTTTAACACATAAACGCCCCCATTCAACTTATGGTACTTACCAAAACATCAATGAATAGGTCAATGAAGATTGGTTTGTGCTGCCCGGTATCACCTTGAATATTTTACTTTCCAATATTTTGAGGAAGAAGGGATACAACTCTTTGATTGCCAATGGAAACAATCCAAAGACATGTAACTTAATGGAAGATGATGAGTACGATGTTAATGCTAGTGAGGGCACAGCCCTAGGAAAGGTGGACGCAGATGAAGAAGGCAACACATTCGTCCTAGAAAAACAGGTTGACATGAAACAACATCTGAATGTGAAGAATGATGGTGCATGTGTTGAGAGTGGAAACATTGTGAACAAGGATTGTGGTAGTGGGAGCGGCAGTATCTATGGGAGTGCATGCGCTGTAGTTTGTAGTTATACATGTGGTTATAAATGTGGTGGTACATAGAAAATGTGAGGCAAAGGTCGATCGGGAAGAATCATAATAATATATTTATGATGTTTTTCAAATAATCCCAAACATCAACATATTAATGAATACTGAAAATCCTTCATTATACATGTTGTAATAGTTAGACCTAAAACATCTGGTATATTTGTAGCTTTCCCTAGCAAATTTTTTTTTTTTAATGCAAGAATCGATCTTAGGCTTTGAGTTGTTACTGCAACTATCTTGAAAATTTGAATACTCTTATAAACAAAAGAAGAAATGAGAGAATGGAGTAATACAGGTTAAGGAGCCCATAAAATACAGTAATTATAATTACTAATCATCAGATATTAAAACTTATTAAAAAGAGAGACAAAGAGATCGATCCTAAATTAGTAAGTTGAAAATCAAAACCGTTCAAAATAAACATAAGAAACACCCCCTTTTCCTTTAACCAAGGCTAGCTAAAGACACATTGGCACCAAATGCGAGGGAATGCTAAGCGTTTGGCAAGTATTCTTGTTTCTCCCTTCAAAATGACTAAAATCAAGCTTGACTTGTCATGAGTTCTTATAATTGATGGAATAATGAAAGGAGATTCAAATCACACGTCTTGATAAAGATGAACGGATTATCCTACATGAAGCAGCAATAGGGAATTTTCTGCAATGGGCGAAAGCCCATATCTCTTCTAGTTTTTAGTTATGCATGTCTAGCAAATTTTTTTTTCCTTCAATATGTAATACGGCTCCTTTGAATATTCGTCATGCCTCGTACTCCTGGATGTTTCATGGTATTCATATTGATTCATGCAATGGCATTGCATGGAAAGTCCTCAATCACTCATTCAGATCTCGTATGCCATGATGAGAAACCTATCCTTGTCCATTTTATTTTTTTGGCTCTTCGGCCACTACTTCTAGTTTCATCACAAAGGTTCAACCTAGGACTCAAGGGACAAAAAGTCTCCAACCCACGCAACCACACCTATCCCTAGGAAAATGCACCGCCTTCATCAAGTGTCAAAATCCTTATCACTTCCTTAGTTGAAGGGCACAGACTAGCCTCAGGGTTATCGTAAAAAAGGATTCCAGTCCAAGCGAGGGGAGATCTTCAATCAAAATCAAATGGGATCATCAGATCGGAAGGGACTTCTTTGTTAGTTGGGGATCAATATGAAAATATTACCCGACGCACATTTTCTATTTTTCCCAGGTTGATCATAATGGTACTATGGAGAATGTGCTAAAAAATCCATAATAACTCATCCAAGTAGACGCAAAGTTCGGAGAGCCTTTTAATTCCAAAAAAATATTATAGTGATCGTGCCATAACCTTGTTCGTTTCTACTTGGTGTTATTTTCCTCGATTTTTTTACATTACATAGGACACATCTCCTTCCCCTTTTCAAATTAGTTAATATCCATTTTCAAATCCATAAATCAATGAGACACTTACCTTAACTTTTGTAGGAAGGAAGTTTGTGTCTTTTTTCAATGGAAATGGCTCTCTAACCCTTGTATTTATGATTGGAAGAGTTCTGAAGTACCCCCCGTCCCTTCCCCTTCACTGTAAGAGTGAGAAGCCATGCATGCTAGCTATTGAAGTCCCAAGCTTAAGCCATTGTTTCGTACAAAGCGAAGGACTTTGGTATGTAGTTATCAGGAGATCACGAGGTTTTTTGGGTGAGAAGCCACTTTTGGGTCAAGTTTGGGTTTTTTTTACACTTTTTACCCCTTCTATAGATGGTGTTTGTGATTGTGTTTTAAACAGAAGGGGTAAAAAGTGTAAAAAAACCCAAACTTGACCCAAAAGTGGCTCCCAAACTTGGCTTCCTAGACTTACTCATCAGGCTGAGATTCCTAATTCATCAAAAGCAACAAACGACGATTTGCTTGAAAGCCGCAAATATTTCTGATGCACACCCTTTTCTATTTGGTTTGCTCTGTTTATTGTGCTTGCTGGTTTCGCAAATCGTTCATGTATGGCAGTAGCCTCTGGTCTTGCATTGCATATTAATAGCTACTCTAGGAGGAATGTTTTATGTGGTGCTAACAATTTATTAAGTATCTTTGGTTCCGGCGTGGACCCCTTCACTCTATTTTATTATATACCCTTAGTGAAAAGAATGATTTTTTGATAAACTTGGGACATGGATTCTATATGAACCAATGGATCGTGACAAGTCGTTACTACTAGCAATTACTTCCTATTTCATTACTTCATCCTTTCCAACGAAGGATGAGTTACATAAGAGGCCTTTCAATATGAAGGCTCTTCATCGGTATGATTGGATCCTTCCAAGTGATTTATCTGAAGAAGCATGCCGACCTCTTTCTATTGGATCATAAGCTTGATGAAATGGACACTCACAACTTCAGTCGATGTAGCATTCAATCGAGTTTAGGTACTTACATGTAAAGAACTTAAATGCAAATAATAATGCATTAAAGTCATGTATGGCGTAGCCTCGGGCTTTGCATTGCATATAAGGTCTTAAGGTTTGGCAGAAAGTACGAAGTGGTAGGGTCTAGTTCATAAAGCATATGTAGAGACAAAACTGTTAATGATTTGCATGTGAAAAGGGAACATGGTAAGAAAATTGGGTATTCAATATCAAGATTAATATTGATAACAAGCTCTTGAACCTTACAACTTACTGCAGCAGAAACCCAAGCATGAATATGAGATGCAGTATGATCCTCATTATAACATGAAAGATGGAAATGCTGAATATTTGACACAGGATGAAAAAGGAGGACTCTATAGGCAAAATTAACAAAGTCATTACCATCGTTCTTTCTGATTTTCAGTATAGACCAAGGTGTAACATCATCAAAATAAGAATCAGAAACACGAGTCCAAATGTATCTCCATCTTGTAGACAATAAGGCAGCTCTTATTATATTTTGTCGGTAGGAAACAAAGTATGCTGTGAAGAACATCGTAGGTAAGTTGTTGATCAAATCACGATCCTCTCCTTTTATATGTCCCTCAGAACTTTCTTCCCTTTAGAAAAGGGGACCAAAGCATCCATCACTTAATAGGTCTTTCCCGTGGATCACATACCAGTTAGATTAAAAAAAAGGTTAATTGCACTTTTCCCCTTAAAACATATAGCCAATTCAGCTTTACCCCAAATTAATATTCATATTGCACTTTCCCCCTCAGACTAACAGTCAACGTGCCTTGACTGTCAAGGCACATGCTAGAATAAAAAAGGTCATATTTTACTGCCCAAAATACCCTTTAATGATCTGAAGGCCGAAATTCAAAGTTGATGCAATTAAATTCGAAGGCTGAGATTCAAACTTCCACTAAGACGTTGGGATAATCCGCCAACTTTTCCTTCATCACCACTGTCTCCACTTCACCAATAATAACTCCTCCATCTGCTTCTACTACTACATCTACATGTTATTTCACTATAGATTAAATATTCAAGCATCAATAAGTGGAAAAGCTTGCCAAGTTTTGATGACAAGCTTGAGTTGCAGCTCATCTTCATCATCTGTTAGGTCAGTTCTGTTGCAGGGGCCAAAGTTACATTCAAATTTAGTTTAAGGGGTTAAGTTCCTGCCAGTAATTTATTTTAAGGGGTTAAGTTACTGCTAATTAACAACTCTTAATTGATTTTCTTGCATATCCCATGGTGTCACAAAGACAATCAAACAAGTGAATATGAGGTTTGAAGTAGGCAAGTTTTTAAAGGAGTACATGTACATTGGATGTTCTTGCAATAAGTTTGATGTTGCAACAATGTAAATTCATTTGATGTTGATTGGATGTTAATAACACATTGTAATCAAATGCCTTAACATCATTGCAAAAGTCTGATATAACACAATGCAATTCAATTGACACAACATCATTGCAATTCAAAAATCTGACATAGCACTTGCAATTCAAAACATAACAAAAGTGAGTAATTTGTCCCAAATCAAAGAAAATAGAATCTTTATGCTCTCACAAAAATTGTACTTTCCTCTTTTTTAAGATTTACTTCCCTATTCCATGAACCAAACACAACCTTCCCTGAGCACTTGAACGTGCTCCCATGTAGTGGTAGTAAGCCTATTGGGGCGCAACATATACTAACTAGTTTGGTAACATTTCGACCTATTCAAATTCAACCAACCAGTGTGTCGAGCTCTTGATTGGACTCAAACCCTAAACCCTCCACCTCCGCTGAATCCTCTTGAAACAACACAACTTAACAGTGGCGACTCTGCTGCTCAAAAACCCTAGAATCCACCTCACTCGAACCCTCCTCCGCAAATTCTCCACAGCAGTTGAAGTAACAACACCAGAAGCAAAAGAAGAAGAAGAAGAAGAAGAAGAAAAAGAAAAAGAAAAAGAAAAATAAAAGAAAAAGAAGAAGAAGATGATGATGAATCTTCCATGGAAACATACCGCAAACTCGAACACTCGATCAAAACAGAATCCGACCCAGAAAATATGGCTGACATCTTCCTCAAATCCTCAGACCACCCTCGCTTCTGCCGCGACCGTTCCGCCTTCGATGTCATTGTTCAAAAGCTCACCCATCTCGGTTGATTTGATCTCATCGAGCGCATTCTCGAGCACTAGAAACACACTCCTCTGCCCAAGTATGAGGGCTTCTGGATTAGAATCATGTTTGTTTGGTGAGACTCATTAATATCCACCCATTAAATCTCACAGTCTCACATTCATTGTCTTATTTAAACACCCATGAACTAGATTTCTATTATCAGTAATATCCACCCACTCTTTGGCACCTGACACTGAATATTCACCACCACTGCTACTACCCTTGGCCGCTTCTTCCTAACCTTTCTTCCCTCTTCTTGCTCCTCCTCCTCTGCTTTCTCATCCATCCCCGCCAATAAATTCTCACAAAACAACCTCGGGTCCCTAGATCTTCTCCGACCCGGACACCTCGGTCATCGTGGTGGTCGAGGTGGTGGGAGTCAGAAGACTCGGATCAGACAACGCAGCGAGCCTTGCTCCACCGTCTTCTTCAAGATTCCAAGCCAAGTTCAATTCGTCATCCAATTCATCATCATTCAACGAGTAATCAAGAAGGCTTCCCCAATCAAACTCCCAAGTATTATTCAAATGTTCATATCTGGGTAAAAATGAGAGAGTGAAAATGCAGGGAGAGAGGAGAAATGAAACATAGAGAATGAAAACAGATGGAGTTTTCTCTCCACTGTCCATTTCTTCAATGGTACGGGCTGACAGGGAGTAATCCCTAGCCGTCCACGTGCTTGGTTCAAATAACAGATGGTTGGGAATAACATGCTATCATATCAGGTGTGATAAGTACATGAAGGGCATTTTCGTCATCCAAAATAGGTAGAACGGTGACACGTGAGATGTTTGATAGTCAAGGCACGTTGACTGGTAGTCTGAGGGGGAAAGTGCAATATGAATGTTAATTGGGTGCAAAGCTAAATTGGCTATATATTTTAGAAGGGAAAGTGCAATTAACCAAAAAAAATAGTTGACAAATAATCAACCAGATGTACATGGAAACACAAAAATATTTAAAAGAAATGCAACAGCCAAATAGTAAAATTATGTATTAATATCACAGTATCAAATTGAATTGGGAAAATTTAATTTTTGATTAATTCATGAACTGTTCAAAATGTAAAATTAAATAGAGTTTGAACCCTAATATATTCATCAAAATACTGAATACGTAATGATAATATTTATGTTGAAAACACCTGGGTGTAAATTTTTTTATGTGCAAAAGAAACCAAACAATATATTAAACTGAAAGGGAACTAGAACACAATTGAGGAGGTTGCTCATTAATGAAAGATTCCCCGATGTGAGCCCCCAACTAAAAATCAATATTCTTGAACTTATATCTTGAGCCAAATTTGTTTTACAGATTATGGAACTTATTTCTTTGAGAAAGTTCACCCTTTGACAGAACTAGACTCAAACTTAGGCCATGTTTGGTTACTCAATGGAATGGGAATGAGAATGAAAATGGAAATGAGAATATTACTATGTTTGGTTACTTGATGGAAAGAGAATGGGAATGTGAATGAAAATGAGAATGATTTGTGTCTTTTACCATTATGCCATGAATTATCAGCCATTGATTTTGCATCTATGGTGGATAAGGAGACATTTATGTTAGGTAAGGAGGGCAAATAATACAAATGGAGTGTTGACCATTATAATGGGCATTAATAGGGTTTTGAGAAGAAATGCCCACTATAATGAAATTTGTAATGGTCATTCCCATTACGCTATTTTTATACCCAACGAAACAAAGGAATGACTTAAACTATTATAATGGTCATTACTGATGATACACCAAACCGTCCTCTGATCAACGTCATACACGTGTCATGATAATCCCGTCACCATAATAAAGCAGGCCCGATTGCATGCTCAATCCAGCGAGGCCCGGACAACATTAAGCCCACTATTGGCAGACTCCAAAACGTTGGACCCAAATTGTAGCATTTTAATAAGCTCATGCGTCACGCGATCAAGCCCTATACTTGTAATCTCTGATAAGGCAAGTATACGGGGGATCGACCCAAGACAGGCAGGCCAACAATACATCGGTTCTAACTAGGAAACAAATACTAGAGTATAAGTCGGGCAAGGAAACTTCCTTGCATGGACAACACTAAAAAATGGACAAGTCGTGTATTACCCTACATGGACAACTCCCAAATAGCAAAGGATCTCCAGCAAGATATTTTTCCCTGATATATGCCACCAAAGGCCTAGTCGAACAATGACTCTCACACTATAAAATGGAGATAAGGTCGATGAACTAAGGTACGCTACAGAAACCCAATTTATAGCTTTAAGCTTCTCCTAAGCCTTATCCAACTTAAGCAACAGAGTGTCATCGACCGCCGCACGATGGTCTTTGGCTCATGTGTGCTACTTGTGCATGTCTAGGTAAATGTCAAAAAGGAGAGCATGAATCGACTACATAAATTACCATTACAATGATTATACCCATTCCATTGAGTAACCAAACACGCCCTAAGGTCTACCAAGTGTAATACCATGTGTACATAACAACTCCCACGTGCAAGGCACCTCAACCTTAGAGAGCAATTTTAGTCTTTTCGTATCAAGCTATTGTGATCATGAGGGGTTTAACAGGCCATATCTTGGTCTCCACTTGTAATAATATGCTCCAAGTGGTCATGTTTGAATGATTAAAAGTTTAACTTCTCTTCCATAAAAAAAAAAAAATACAAAAAACATTGGAGTTTAGGGAGAAGAAATTATTTTTGTTAACCCAGAAGGACCCCCTTAGTTTTCATAATAAATTAAGGACCCTCACAATATTTCTATTTAATTTGTTTGAATTCAAATTTTTAGGAAAAATATGGAACGTGCCAAAATTTCATATAGTTTTGACACCATTCCTCGAAATATATTTTGGGTAATCCCCTATTAAATATAGCGATAAACGATTTTTATGAGTGTTTAAGATTTAGAATCATGTTATCAAGAATATCACTTTGGGAGACACTATGGAATTTGGAAACAGTCTCAAGGGGCTCAATCAAACCACTCTCCCTCACGTGAACACCGTGGACAGCTCAAGATCAAAGAATTATAGTGGCATATTAATCTCCAAAATGAGAAATTTGGAGATGACTTTTGGTTTTTTTCATTTCCCACTAAACAACCAGAAAGATGAACATCAAAAATATTTTGTTACCTTTCCAGAGGAGGAAGAAGTAGATAAAATAACAGTAATATTAGCCCTTGCAAAGGAAAATAAATTGTTTATAAGAAGCCTAATTGGTGAGTGGAAGTAGTGAGCTTAGGAAGGTGGAGAACATGAGATTTTTCATAACACACTGTAAACTTGGCCTTCTAGATGCATACAAAATAGAAGCATAAAATAATGGGACCATTGGAGTTTCTAGTAGAAGAACTACAACTGGTGCATTTCGGTTGAACCGTAGAAACAAACCAGCTAATGCTAAAGTGAATACAGCTAGAGCTTCTTCTGGTATAACTACTGATGTAGGAGAGCGGAACATGACATTTTCTCAAGCTCCGAATTTTGAACCTACAACAAATGCCATCATTCATAGGCATGCAACAAATAAGGAAATACAAATGATGATAGCAGGTGAAGTGGGCGGTCATGATAACAGTTTAGGCGACAATATTCAACCAACACTTTTGACTCTGCAAGTGAATTTTGAGAAGTTGTACTTGGGGAATGAGAGCATTAATGATTCATCCTCTTCTTCCGCTACACCTGTTGAGGTACTTTCTAACCCAGCCCAATCTGCTTCCTTAATTGTCTATGCATCTATCATGTTCATGTTCTTTCTGTCACACAATTGATTTTACTCTTTCACTTATACTCTACACAATATTTACTCTTTCTAAGTTACTTTTTCTCCATATTTATGCTACTTTGATGAGGTTTTTGTGGTGGCTTTTCCTTTAAAGCCATCACAGTGGAAATGATTTGTTTCTGGAATCATAGCGGGTTGGGCTCCTTCTTTACAATTTATTCAATAAGGACCCTCGTTAAGGAGTATAATCCTGATGTGATCTTCTTAATTGAAACCAAAACATCATAACAAGGTGCTAGCTTTGCCAAAAGTAGTATTAGTTTTGCTTATAGCCATGTAATTGAATCAGTAGGCAATTTAGGGTGTTTAGCCTTGTTTTGAAAAATGTTAACATTAGCATTGTTGCTTCATCTCAAGACTTCATCCATGCATCTTTTGTAGACTATCATGCATTTATTCCTTGGTCTGTGTCATTCATGTACTGCAATCCTAACCCTAGACGCATGGAGGGATTTTGGAACTTTATGAAGTGTTTGCGCCTTTGTATCTTGTCTCACTGGCTTATCATAGGGGACTTTAATGTAATGCTTTATTCCAATGAAAAATTAGGAAGCAGACACATCAACAAGAAACTATACACATCAACAAGAAACATTCCTCCATAAACTTAAAAATCTCATTGACACTTTTGGTCCTGTTGACCTATCTTCCAAGGGAATCAAGTACATTTGGACCAACAAAAGAATAGGGAGAGACCATGTTTGAGAAAAAATTTGACAGGGCTTTGTCGTGCATTGAATGAAACCAACTATTTCCTACATCAAACTAATTTTTTGTATTTTCTCATTGCTCAAACCATAGAGCTATCATTCTTGATCTTTACACCAACCTCCGTAAGGGCAACAAGCGTTTCAGATTCTTTGAGATATGGTCTAGAGACCCGACATGTCAAAATTTGATTGAAAACACGTGGAATATACCTTTGAACCCTTTCCTCAACCTGCCCCTTCCATTGGACTCCTTAATAAACTCCAAAAGCTCAAAACAACATTTTTATATGGAACAATGAACACTTTGGAAATTTTTTCTATCTTATGAAGGGTGTGACAAGTCAGATTGATCACTTGCTTTCTCTTCCTATCATTGAACATGATACCATTGAATTGGTTAACCTCAATAATTTCCTTGAATAACTCTTGATGTGGGAAAAGTCGCATTGGAAACAACATTCCGAAAATAACTCTGTTTTTTCTTGGTGATAAAAACAATCAATTCTTTCACAATCCACCATTCTGAAGGGTAAAAAGAATTTCATATCCAAACTTAAAAATAGACAGGATTGGTGGGTTTCTAATAGAGAAGAAGTAACATCCCTCATAAAATTAAGATTATTTTTAGGACATTTTCACATCTTCTGATCCAAATTCAAATCCTAAAATTCTTCAACTTTTTCAACCATGCATCAGCGATGAGGAAAACCGTTCTCTTACTTCTATTCTAGGGGAGGAAGATATTTGGAATGCCCTCAAGTCTTTTGGGAACCTTAAAGCTCTTGTCTTGATGGCTTTTAAGTTTTTTTTTTTTTTTCAAAAGTTCTAGAGCATAGTCAAAGATGACGTATCAATATTGTTCAACATTCTTTCATAAATAAACATGTCATTCTAGCTTGGAATTTCACCTACATTGCCCTCATTCTTAAATGATCCAATCCATCTCAAGTTTCACAATTTTGAGCCATAAGGCTCTGCAACATTTGTTACAAAATTTTGTCTAAAATTTTAGCCAACCGCTTAAAAGTCCTCCTTCCTAAATTCATCCCGCCCTTTCAAGGGCTTTTATCCCAGATCAATTCATTGGTGATAGGGTTGAATGAGGTTTTCTTCTATATCAAGATCAAGATGGACATGGCCAAGGCTTATGATAGGGTTGAATGAGGTTTTCTTCTATATGTCTTATCTGTTCTTGGCTTTTCCAGTGATTGGTGTAATCTCTTACACTGTTGCCTTTAATCAGTGACATACAATGTTCTTATCAATTGTAAACCCAATGCTTTCATCAAACCCAGTAGAGGCATTAGAAAATGGGAGCCTCGTCTCCCTTCCTGTTTATTTTTTCTGCTGAGACGCTTTCAGAATGATGATAAAATTACAAGCCAATGGGGGAGGTTAATGGTTTTAAATCTAGAAGATCTTCCCCAGAAATCAATCACTTATTGTTTGCAGATGACCTCATCCTCTTTTTGCAAAGTCTCTCTTGACCAATGCCATCAAGTGAAGAAAAATTATTCATGAATATTGTGTCGTGTCTGGTCAATTGATAAATTTTGACAAATCATCTATTATGTTTACCCTTAATGTCCATGGTAGACACCAACGCATGATCCTTAGGGTTTTGAGAATGAGAGTTGTAAGCAAAAAGAAAAACATTTGGGTCTCCCCTTAATCCTCACCAGAAACAAAACTAAAGATTTCACTTATTTGATTGATAAGGTCAAATTATACCTCGCTGGATGGAAACGTAACTCGTGTCTCAGGCTGGTAGAATGACTATGATTAAATCGGTGTCTTCTTCAATTCCCATTTACAATATGCAATCTTTCCTCCTCCCAACCTTTATCCTTAAGAAGTTTGATTATTTAAACAAGTCTTTTTGGTGGAGGGGTTCCAAAAACAGTAAAGACACATTTTTTTGCTAAGGGATTTAGTGTCTACTCCAAAAAACATGGTTGGGTTAATATCCAGTTTTCCATACATAAAAATCTTGTTTTGCTGTCTAAGATGGTGTTTAAAATTTTAGAGCATCCATATGAACTTTGGCCAACACTCCTCAAGTCTATTTACTTTAATAACTGTGGCCTCTTCCAAGCTTGTTTTACCAAATTGGGATCCTCCTAACTTTTGGACGAGTTTTGGGAAAACTATAAACACCCTAAAAAAGGGATTCTTGTGGATGGTTGCTAATGGGGAGTCTTTGAATATATGGGAGGACTCATGGTTATCTGATTTTGTCCTTGCTCTGAGGGATTATTTGTCTCCCTCTACCTTATCTCTGCTTGATTCCATGAGCGACCTAATTGTTCAAGAAGAGTGAGGGCATAAAGATTAGGAACAACGTACTGTTGAATTGTTCTTCCCTCAACAGGTTGCTATGGCCATTATCTACACCCCATTAGACATTCGGAGGAGCATGATGTGCTCATTTGGAATCATGAAACCAAAATAATCTTTACTGTGAAATAAACTTATAGATCATTCATGAGTGAGGCAGTGGGTTTGACTAATGCATCTTCATTTAGTGGTCTTAAGAGGAGATTGTTGCATGGCATTTGGAAGCTCAAGGTTCCTCACCGAGTTCAATTATTTCTTTGGAAAATATACAAAATATTACTCCCTATGGGAGAGGCCCTTAAACAACACCACACAACAGTAAGCGATGAATGCCCATTTGCAACATAGAAAAGGAAACACCAAGGCATGTTATTTTTCAATGTCCTCTTGTTGTTCAAGTTTGGAGTATTTATAGCATAACAGTTAGATGGGATAGAGTGGATTTATCTCATGAGAATGATTTCTTTAATTTTTATGGTTTATGCACAATAGTGTGTATGAAAGTGAAAAGAGTATGGTTAGAACAGCTGCAGTTTGATAAGTTTTGGCAGGCAAGAAACATGTTGGTTTTTTAACACAAATAATTTAGGGTAAAGGTGATAGCAAGATTTGCCAATTGCTCCGTATATCTTTGGCGGGATTCAAGTAATATGGAACAACAACAAGTAGATATTACTGATGTTCGCAATGACATACTAAAAGAAGATACAATTGCAAATAATTATGCAATTTCAAAGGTTTTTTAGCAGTTTAAAAAAATTGGTAGGTTATGATTTTATTATGCTTGTCACTGCTATTGCTTTTCACAGGAACATGTTTGATGGTTGTTTTTCTTTCAATGCGACTAATGCAGCTGGTGAGATAATAGACATTAACAAAAAAAAGGTATAAGAAAGGCATGACAACAAGTTTTGAAGCTGAACTAGAAGGGAGTGAATGGGCGATTTTGAAAAGGTACAAAAAGATTGTAGTGATAACTAATAGCAAAGACATTGTTGAAGTGATCAATTGTAGCAGCAAGCACTTATCATGGCAACAGAAAGTTACCTAACAACATCTTTTGGAACACAAACTAGATTTCTTTGAATGTTTCAGATCAGTTCACATTAGAAGAAATATGAACTTAACAGCTCACCAGCTGGCTGCTTTAATGAATGCTAATGATAGTAGTAGTAATAATAGTAATGATGGTTTTGAGATAGGATGTACTCTGATCCTAAATAGTTTTTCCTTTTAAGTAATAAAAATTTAGTTTTTTTATAAACAAAAAAGGACCACCTTATCGAGTGCTCTTGGACAATGGGCGCTAGTCGACCTATTAGTGGTTTTGTCGCCTCAAGGTGCCCCTCGTTCGCTTTCTGATATTGATAGAGAAATTTTCTTTGCCCCACTTAGTGCATATCTCGAAGCACGTGTATCGAAATGAGCTGAAATTTTGATACATTTTTCTGTTGTTTGTCTTTAAGTTTCCTCAAATTTTCAGCTCAAACGAGCTCATATCATAACACAAATGATATAGTTTTCATTTTTAGTCATATGTATCTATGTTCCTTAACTTACAATGAAAACTGGGGCGTTCTCCTGGATTCGTAAAACCAATTTTGTCCTTAATGTGCTAATACCCTAAAAAAACTAAAACTAAAACTAAAACGACTATCTTATAACCTTTTCATTCTTGATGTGATGTTGTTCTAATTGTGTTTTGTGTTTGTACAATTAAGGGGTTAATGTCTTTACTCTAGTTATGGGTAAAGATAGTAAATGACTTTTATTTTTGCCGATAAGGATTAACACTATAATGAAACTTTTTACATCAAATGTGCCAATGCTCGCCCTCCACAATGAGCCCAATCGCAATCGGAACAATCCAATATTTGATCATTTGATGATAAGTTTTTGAAGATTTTTTAGACAACTATGTTTCTTCATTTTTTTTTTCAAGAACCATTTCATGTTCCTTGTATAGTTATTCTCCACGAAGCAAATGGAGCCTAACAATGAATTTCTTCGCCATTTCATGGCTATCTTAATGTTTGAATTTTAAGTTCCAACTCGTCATCCATCTAAAAACTTATTTGTAAAAGCAAATTCCCAAATATCTTCTTACAACCAAAGAAAAGACTACGAGAAAAAAGAATCAAAATCAAATTGTGGATTTGGTGTTTCCTAAAATGGATGCTAATAAAATTTTCCTCAAACTCGATTCAGACCCTAAATGCATCGCAAGTAACATTTAAAAGGCCAATATATATGTATGTCCTGGCCAAAGGCTCGCCTAAAAAGGCCACTGTGTACATAGTGGAAACTCCCGATTATGGCGTGCTGTGGAAATTACCATCGCATACAAACATTGTAAAGTGGTCCTAGTATGGAAGAACTAAAAAAAATCCAACCAGATTCAGGTCACTCAGAGGAGGTTCTTTTGCTTGAACATACAAGACTACTTAATTTTTTGTTGCCTCGTTCCGTGCATCTACAATTACATTGGTTGCTATGCCCAAACATACGAAGTAATACAATAGTGCAGTGTGAATGTTTGACATCCTATAGTCTCACCAACTAACATTAAATTGTCTGTTGAATGAATCTTTGGCAAGTTCACAACAAGAACAAAAAATCCTCAGAAACTGTCAACTGGCGAGAGTATTGGGTTTTCACCAACATTAATATTAGCTCAACCTAATGTATCGAAGGCTTATGCCGGGAATGGGTGATGCAAAGAAGGTTCAAACCCTCAACAAGAATGTTAAGTAATCACATATGGTGACTGAATTCTTCATAGCTTCACTACAAGTTGCACAAAACCTCAAGGCTTATTAGAATGCAACTTGGGAGATAGAATTGAAGTCGAACTACCCAGGAGTTCACATGAAGATAAAATAAAAGATCATGTATTAGCAAGAGTATAAAAAAAAAAAATGAAATCAGTTGTTTGAATTATAACAAAGAATTGAAGTTTATAAGAATCCTAGGTACACCTAAGAAAACAAAATTACACTACTTGACCCTTTAGGCACTACACTAAATTGACATTTTCGTAACAACCCCCAAAACAATATCACTTTTGAGCTTCAATAGTCCACCAAACAATTTTACACATTTTCATAAACAAACTAATGGTGCTACAAGTGATACTACTCATAGTGATCCAATTTATTGTATCAATTTTTTTTTTTGTGAAACTGTTTTTCATTTTTTTCACTAAATTTAGTTTTGACTTGAAATTGTTTGATGGACTGTTACAGCTCAAAAGTGATATTATTTTGAGAGTTGTTACAAAAATGTCAATTTGGGTTAGTGAAGAAGCATCAATATGCTTTTCTGATATTTACTTGCTTATCTCCATCTGTTAGTGACTTCTTTGAAAAAATGATAGTCATCCTATTTAGTGTTACTGAATGTTTCCACGAAAAACTTATCAAACATAGCTCATGTTCCATTCCATGAAACATCCCAAACTTAACTTCCTTCAATGTTGAAATAAGACAATGGAGGAGCTTTGAGTCCAATATTTATGCGAAGACACATTAATGACATGACAGACAAATGATAAGCATACTGTTATTTGCCTTGGAAAGAACAAGCTATAAGGGGCATTTTTGGTATCCCAATAAATATGACCAACATGTATCCAACACATACCACTCTGGATATTTACCTCGATGGGTTCTCTGCAGAGACAATGGAATATGTTGAACCTAGATGTACGTGACAACCATGACCCAAGATTCATGCCAGAAATTTGACAGACGTTACACCCTAGGCACTTTATAAGTAAAGAGGGCCAGAGATAATAGGGCATCTGAAAATAGGTGGAAAGAACCCCATAAGATTTTTCGAGTAGCTATTATTACTGAGTTTTATCCCTAGTAATACATGGATTCCGTCCAGACATGCAGTCTTCTCGAGCAGTATCCAGACAATTTTTTTTTTAAAGCAAACAGGGTTTTAACCTTTATATTAATAAAAATAAATTCAAGTACAACACCTCTTCAGAGGGAGATGCACCACTATACGGTTTTACACATCTTTAAACACTAAAATTGGTAAGTTAATATTTTTTTCTTTATTGTGGAGTATCTCCATGTACTTTTTGTTACATTTCTTATGTCAAGTGGATCGATGAGGGTTTGGTATATAATTTGCTTCAGCTTCTTCTACTAGAGCCTTGAGATGCTCGCATTCTTTGCGTCCAACAATCCCAGTTCCAATATCATAAAACTCCAGAGGTTCAGTTGGCTCCACTATATCATCACTATATGCATTCATTGCTTCAAACTTGTTGGAGTGATATCCAGACAGTCTTCCTGTCCAGTATTTGTCCCAGGCAGCGCCATGATCCCGTCCAGACAATCTTTCCGAGCAGTGTAAGGATTTGTTCATACATTCAACCTTCCCAAGCAATATCTAGACAATCTTCTTGTCCAGTATTCGTCCTAGGCAGTGCCCATGATCCCGTCCAAACAGTCTTTCCGAGCGGTATAAGGATTTTGTCCAGACATGCAGTCTTCTCGAGCAATATCTTGAAAGTCTTCTTATCCAGTATTTGCCCTGGGCAGCGTCATGATCCCATACGTACTGTTCCTGAGAAGTATTCAGGCAATCTTCCCATCCAGTATTCGTCCCAGGCAGTGTCATGATCTCATCCAGACAGTCTTTTCGAGCAGTAGTAGGATCTCATCCAAATAGTCTTCCCATTTAGTATTCATCCTATGCAATGCCACGATCCCATCTAGACAGTCTTCCCGAGCATTATAGGGATTCCGTCCAGGACAATATTTCTGACTAGCATTCGTCCTGAGTAGTACCCTAATCTCGTCCAGACAATCTTCCTGAACAAAGCAAGGATCCCGCCCCAATGCTTGTGCAGACCAAAGAAGAGTCAGACCCGTCAGAGGATACGACCTGGGTGGAGCCAGGTCGTAGTGCTTGTATCCCGAACAAAGTCAGGATGGATCCGAGTAGTTACCCTAACATAGAATTAACTAGGACAACCAGGTTCCCGATTGAGGATCGCTCCGAGCACCGTCGTTGTTCTACTCTCTACACAAGCAATTCTAGATTAGGAAAGCTCTAAGCATTGTCGTTGTTCTACTCTCAACACAAGTAATTCTAGCTTAGGAAAGCACTAAAGCAGTATCGTCAATCTTCCACGGAATTATCAAATTTCATATTCACTTCAAGACGTGTTATGAAATGTAGGAAAATTGTTTAAGAGATTTTCTTTATGTATGACAACCTTTAAACAAAACATACAAGGAATCAATGCTTCTGCAAATATCGATCAATAAACAAGATCACAACATATAAAGTTAACAAGAGAAAATATTTAAATTAAGATGCAAATGCGACTAGAAGAAATTGTTCGATAGCCTCAGGCCCTCAGTACTTCTATTTGAGAGATGGAACTAAGAAGTTTAGATGCATGAAGATCCACTTTTTTCAAGATGTTCTTCTACATCAGTGTAAGGATCGACAACGTAACAAGTACTGATGAAGGGTTATCTAGAAAGGGGGAATTATGCTTACCACTTGAATCAAACCATTAGTCGTTCACTCGACAGTCATGATTTCTTTATTCCAAAATTTTATTCAGAATTATCCTGAAGTTTTTCCAGAAGCATCCAAAATTATTGGATAATGGAATTCGACAATCATGCTGACTCGAGTCGAACCATTAGCAGCTTCACTCGACAGTCATGATTTCTTCACCAATTTGGACTTCAAAGTTTCTTTCAAGCTGCACATTTCATCTACATGTCCAGTTTGTGGGGGCGTGTTAGAATATGTAGGGCTTGCACTGAACAAGCCAAGCCCAAGTCCAAGATTGATTCACATCTACAAGAAGGAAAGTACAAGAAAAGGAAAGTACATTAATAGAAAAGTTAGAATAGTTAAAGAAGTAAAGTCAGAATAGGAAAATTAGAATAGAAAAGTCAGTATAAGGCTCTATTTTATATAACAAGTTTTAAGTTTCCCGTTTCAACAAGTTTCGGTAGAAGTTTGCATATATAAGCTTGTATTCAGTCAAAAAATAAAAACAACAATAATACAATTCTCACATTATTTTCTTTACAGATGATTACAATTCTAATCCAAAAGTCAGATCATCCAGGAGCAATAGGAAGAAGTTTAATCAACATCTTCGTAAAGATTTCATGCATTATTAGTTTTATTCATGGGTAAGGCTCCACGTACTCCCAATTTGTGTATTTTTGTTATTATTTATTTTTCAATAAAAGCTTTCCCTAGTGGAGTTGTTTAAAATTAAATAAATAAACCCTTCAATCCCACTAACAACTCCTATACCCTAAAGCAAGAGTTCATCTCTATACTCTATTTATACAAATCTTATTAGGAAATGTGGGCTCTTGGCAATTTTGACCGTTAGAAACAACTTCTCAATCTCATAAAATTAAAACTAATTATTGTAGAAACTTGAGCACCAAAAGAATTTGAGCTTTGAACTTTTGTGGCGTGCTATCATCAATTAATGAATAAATTAGCGAATAGATCAAGTTAAGAAAGCTCAAACACATCAAGACAAATTGTTTTTTTCAACAATGATGTTAGTAATCACTAGACATTACCGAGTTCTTTGTAGCTTCTCCAAGCTTGCAAATAGGTGCATAAAATGCTAAAGGGCTTATAAACAATGCTTGAAGAGATAAATACGAACTCAAAACACCTCTGAGTTAGCATAAAAGTTAAGCAAAAATTAATTTGTATGAGCATTAGTAAAAGATGAACCCAGAGCACCCGAGTTATATACAAGCAAAGATTTTATGCATTAGCATTAGAACAAGGAGTAGAACTTGTACAAACATATGACCCTATGAAAACATAATATACTAATTGATGATACTAAGGGGGCATATGTTTTTGCTTCTAAATTAGAAGCAAGCTTCCAAGTCAGAACTTTGACTCATTCATACTGTTTTGGTTTTTATTGGCTTCTAATTAGAAGTAAAACTTCTAACTTTAATGAGCAAAACAAAGTGTTTATTAAAGTAAAAAAATGCTTACTAAAAGCACTTACTTCTTAATGAAAACAAATACCACCTTAGTGTCATATTGGTTGTAATCCGACAATACAAGGGTTTGAATGAGGAAATGGACTTCTTTTCACATCCAAATCATAAAGTAAGCTCGATATAACATTGTACACTCAATTGAATGCCCTTTCGGGTGCAATCTGAGAATCCAACCATGTCCAACTACTGTTGACTGAGTTAAGGTAGATGACCAAAATTCTAGTTGATTAATATCAAACCACTGAATCCTTTCAACAATATTTAGATTTTATGGTCCCTTTAACATTTTTATTTTTTTTTAATTGGAACAAATCATAACCCATCCCTACTAATTGTTGGTAAGAAAACAAGAATGGAATTGACAAAACTCAAAGTATGTTGGTTTAAGAGGGTGTTTATTTTTGCTTTTGAATAGAGTCAAAAGTCTTAATAAGTAGGCCATATAATTTAGAGTCTTTGTTTTTTAGTTCTAATCAAAAGTTCAACTTCAAATTGTAGTAAGCAACAGGGAGATGTTGATCACTTAGCATTGAGTGTCGACTAAAAAATATTTCAATAGTAACCTTAAATAATTTTGTAATGACAATTGTTGCCCCCATTTTTTTTTTTTAAACTTAGGGCTCGGCTAAATTTTTTAAGGGTGGGAAAAAAATTCCAATCCAACCTGGTTCGTCCTGGACCGTATGGTCTTGACACGGTTCTAACCGGGAGCAACCAATTCTTCCAAACTTATTTCCGGTCTCAAACCGGTTTGAACTGGAACATAACCGGTTCTTCCTAATTTATTCCACAGAAATTCGTAGTGTCGAAGAAATGAGCGAGGGAAGTGAGGTGGCGGGGGTGGGAGCCGTTCAACCCACTCGAGATGCATGCATTGACTTTTCGCACACGTATCCCGAGCGGGATGAACGGCTCCCACCCCCGCCACCTCACTCCCCTCGCCCATTTCCTCGCTGTGTAGCCTCTCTCTTTATTCCAGGACCGTGTTCCGATTCGTCCCAATACTAAAGATTATACTAAAGCCCAACATATTTTAACAAATTCCCAATCCATTTATATCACTGGCATTTTATCCTTCCAATCACACCACACAAAATCACTTATAATTATTTATTATCTATATCATCATCAATTTTGGCTAAGCAAATCATGATTGATGTCATTAAAGTTATTAGCCAGCTCATCCCTCCCAATAAGTAGCATTAATGGAGGTGATTGCTCCAGTAACACTAATAGAGGTGATTAGTCAACTCATTACTCCTAATAAGTAACGTTAATGGAGGTGATATACCAATTTAGCTTCTTGGGGTTTGCTTGAGAGCCATTAATGGAGGTGATTGCTCCAGAATTTTTGCTCGAATCAAGAGGCTTTGAACTCATCTCATTGGATCCAACAACTTTCTCGTCATTGTTATTTGCTGCTCTTTCAATGAAGAAGATCCACAGATGCTCCATGGAGTACATAAATTGTTATAGAATACGTGATATTAAATCGAAAATGTAAACAAAGAAACTAGCAATTAAGCAGGTTCCTCCTACATGATACTCTTTAAGTTTGCTTGATGGGGTCGAAGTTGGAGACACCAATGACAGCTCCAAGGATAGCAACAAGAACAATTCCCCTAGCTGCAATATTGAGCAAGAAGTTCTTGAGGGATGGGGATAGCTCGGCTGCCTGAGCCACATTTGGAATTACCATGGAAACGCTCAATACCACAACAGTCATCCTGACTGCCGCCTTCTCCTTAATGGAGGATGCCTTCCCTTGGAGGGCCTTTGAAGACTTGGCGCCAACCCTGGTGGATCCTTTGCCGCTTCCAACACTTCTTCTTCTGGCTCATCTGTCGACTGTGTCTCACGGTGGTGAGTTGACAAGGGAGCTTCAGTGAGTGTCTTCTCTCTCATTGGAGAACATGAAGCCCCAAATTGTGGAAAACACCTAAATTGTTACAAAAAGTCTAGAGAACCAGGCCCCAGCACCAGGCGTGCTCTCTAACACGTGTTTAGGATAAATAGAGATTAAAAAAATATATATATATATTCCCACTCCGCCTTTCCCTTTCCAAAAACAAAAAGTCTTGTCATCGCCCCTCCCCAAAATGTCTTATCATCTCTCCTCCCCAAAACAACACTTTTCTAGGTATCAATTGTAGACAAGCATAGAGGAGGAGAAAGCTTGAAGGAAGTGAATGGTTTGGTTTTATTGTTATGATGTAGATAATGAGTAAAGAGGAAGATGATGAATGGTTGAACATGAATATGTGTTTTTTCTTTTTCTTCTTCTGATGATGGGTAGTTGTTGCTGTTGAGATCATTGAAGAGATTGAAAATGCTTTCAAGGCTTCCATGATTTCCTTCCTTAATTAGGTGGAGACCTTTGTATTCAAACATGAGCACAAGCCTCAACAACTCTTAACATAAAATGGAATTAAAATTTGTATTGAATCAAGGATTTGACATCGTCTGAAACCAAAAGAAACACTTCAAACTATTGCAATCCTAATTGTAATGAATCATTTTGTGTTTGTTGGGGGTGGGGGATGGGGTACAGAGCAACAAGAGTTGGCTAACAAATCTGCTCAGGTTTTGTAACATCTGGAATAGAATAACAATGGCCTTCCCTCTGGTGCATTTTTTAACCAGTCAAGCATTTCCAGCTTCAGCTTCATTTCCAGCTTCAGCAGCAAATGAAGCTACACATATGTTGAAGCTCTAGATGTTGAGTAGTGGCTATCTCCATCGACCGAGTTCCATAAGTACTCCCTCAGTGCAGAGAATAGAAGAAAAGACTTGCTAAAAGATCTGCTTTTATTTTTGGGGAATGGAGTTTGTTTGGACTTTTCTTTAATCACTCTCTTTAAAGAGCTTTGCTACAGAGCGAGGGATGGATGTAACCACCCATTCTCCTCGGGATGAGCGCATCGTGTTGGAGATGCGTGTGGGCGCTCATCGCGAGGAGGATGGGTGGTTACACCCATCCCTCGCTCCCTTTCCCTCGACCCCTCCCTCGACCCCTAGAATTTTCCCTCTTTAAAACACGTCCTAGAGTGCATGCCCTGGCGCCGGGGCCTGGCTCTTTAGACTGATTGAAATTGTTAATAGAGTAAGTCTAGGGAGCTATTTTTGGGCAAAGTTTTGGTTTTTTTTACATTTTTTACTTGTCTTCAAAACACAACTACAAACACCATTTATAGATGGGGTAAAGTGTAAAAAAAAATCAAAACTTGACCTAAAAGTGGCTCCCAAACTTGGCTCTCTGAATTTGTTGTTAATATTATTGATGAATTCGTCGTCTCCTCCACCGTTAACGTGGAACAAAAGAATAGTTTCGATTTAGGGTTGCTGGATTTGCTTGGTGTGGTGATGGATAAGTATAGTGGTGAATGGTTTATAAGAGAAAAGGGGTTCATGGGTGGATGGTTGAAGGGTGGGTGGAAAAGAGAATGTGGGTGGTTTCGGGTTGGTTTTTTTTTTTTTTTTTTTCAAATCCGGGATGGCATAGGTTCCAACCCGGACCGCCCCGATTCAAACCGGTCTGGGACCAATCGGGTCTGCCTTAATTTTTTTTTCGTGAATTGTTTCGGTCATGTTTCACTGGTCTGGGACCGGGACCAACCCAATTCCGGACCGACCCGAACTGTGCCCACCCCTAAAATTTTGATGACACACTTTCATTCTCTTCACCAAGTGTTGTCGTTCTACCTACCTTCACAAGGACTCTTCAATGGTAAGAAACTTATCTTGTTTTTCTCCTTTATTTTTGTATTTTTCAAGCTTTTCTTCATCTCTCCAACTTTCCCTCTCATGTATTATTTCAAGTTTTCATTATCTAGTATGTGGTTTTCATTATGTAACATGTAGTTTTGAAAGATTTGACAAATTGACCACCACCGTATATGTCGGGTTTCCAACCCACCATCTCTCCATTCTGGTATGTGTCTCCTCAGTGGGGCAAAATTGTCACAATTCTCATTTAATACCTAAAAAAACACCTTTTAATTTTACAGCTTATAATCAACATCCCATTCAGAAGCAAAATAAACAATTCATTCAGAAGCTCGTACAAAACTTCTAACACCAGTTAGATGTTAACTTCTATGCACTAAAAAAACAAATGCCACCTAAGTATTAGGTTAATAAATGCCAAGTGTAAGTGGTTTGTTACACAAAAGTAACGTTTCCTCTAAAAATGCATTTTTTTACTTTATTTATTTCCTTTTTTTTAGCAAACCTAAGCAATTCACAACATCATATCCAGCTATCATCCTTTGATTTTCATCAGACTAGACTCGCCTCCTTCGGAATTTGCATGATAATATAGCGTCTTGAGTAATGAGTTTCAAGGCCCTCATGGTTTGAGTTATTAGTAGAAGTAAGTTTGGAGGTTCTTTCACTTTTACAACTAAAACTGGAGAAGTGCCGAGTCATGTAAGTTTTAGATTTGTCTTTCACACCTCTCATCATAAGACACACCATATCCCCAAAACTCGATATTCCTTTTATCTTGTTTGCCTCCACAAACCTGTCATATTTCATATCTCGCTATTATTATCGACAATTTTTAAAGAAATTATGGACAATTTTCTGTTTTTTAGGGTTAATCAAATATTCATGGATAGTTTCAGAATAAATTATGTCCAAACATATTATATAACATGTTAGAAAGCTTATTGAAATCAAAATTTCTTCATCCGACTAGATATGCATATTACAATCCATAATTGTCGATAATAATGATCCCATTTATCAACATATCTAACACAAATCTTCATTAGTGTTTCAGATTTATATTAGGATTTGAAAGATGTACTTCACAATTTCAATCCAATTTCGGGAACTAATGAATTTTATTTTCACAACCATATAAATATATTTTGTTTCTTATTTAACTCAAGAAAAAAAAGGGTGTGGATCGGGCTGGCATGAATTTTTAAAACAAGAACGGTTGTTTCCTTGACTACACAAATAACTTAGATGAAGGACGTACTTTTTTTTTTTTGGAAAGTGAGCAAGGGTTATTTAGGATCCCCAAACCTTAAAATGACAAGCACAACTTATTACATTCTCTCATACATTCTGCCATTTTTATCATCATATATTTTTTTTTCTTAAGATCCCACTACACCAAATTGGCATATTTGTAACAACTTTTAAAACAGTAACACTTTTGAGTTGTTACAATCCACCAAACAATTTCAAGTCAAAACTAAATTTAGTCAAAAAAATGAAAAACTGTTACACAAAAAATGTGATACAATAAATTAGATCACCATAAATAGTATCACTTATAGGGCCATACTTCTTGCAGCTCATGTTTATTAATTGAATGTCCTTGTTTATCCCCTATGCAAGCTGAAATTGCATCTCCTTCTTGGTCACGAATGATTTCTCCATACCCTCCTTTAACTCCTCGCAATGATCCATTAGAGTTGAGCTTGTGCCATCCTTGTGCTGGTTTTTTCCAAGCACACCTATTGGATTTGGTAACTGGAACTCCATTTGCATACTACATCCACTAAACAGCTCTCTATTGCTCGAGTTGTCTTCTACTTTGCAGTCCATGTCAAGGAACTTAAGCTTTACCTCTTCAAAGATATGTTTCATCAGTTCAATACCCACCATATGTGATTGTTGATATACCCTCCTATGGTGTTCATCCCACAAGCGATATTGTTGCATTAAGTGCAACCCTCTTCAATTTGTTCCCAAGGGTGTTGCCCTTAAAGTTTTGTATACACCATTATAGGACATGCTCTCAATCTTGTGTCTGTCTAGTATAACCAAGATAGAACAAGATATAGTTCCATACAAACTTTGCATATGTGCATTCAAATAATATGTGAGATTCAATTTCAGCCTCTTAATAGCACAATGAGCACATATCATCCTGAATCGTCCCCCATCTTTTTAGTTTTGACAGTTTTTCAGTGCACCATTTCCAAGAAGCCACGTAATAAAATTGTGCCTAGGTATGTCACCTTTAAACAAGAGTATAGAGTCCCAGTTGACTGGGCGACTTCTGTGCCTAAGAGCTTCGCAAGTATGCTTCATATGATAGTTACCATCTGGCCTTGCACCTATCTCATCTTCTTGGTAACTTCAAGATCTATATCTTGAAAATTGGTCATTATCTCATTTACAGACGAGCTGGCTCCTTGGGGAAGTCTCCAATAACAATCACTGATGATGGCACTGACCTTAGCATTCATATTAAGAATATAATCATATTGGAGCTCTTGCAGAAAATGGCTCATCAAAACTGCAAGAGGGTGCCAAGGATCCTTCCAAAAACGAGTCTTTTCTCCATAGAGTGAAGCAATAATGATGAAGTTTTACCCCTGCAATCCAAAATTTTCTGCCAGCACCATGATGCTTCCTTGGGCTTCTCCATCAACCAAAAATCTCTCCTCTTGATTAGATGCTTATGGACGCATTTAACACAAAGAGTCTCCTTTTTAGTAACTATATGCCAGATGTGTCTCATACAAGTAGCTTCATTTCCAACTTCTATATTCCTAATACTCAATACACCTTCACTATATGGATGACAAACATTTTCCCAACTCACTATTGCTTTCTTTGAGTGTGTATCATTACCTAACCATAAAAAACTTCTCATCACAACATTGATAGTGTTGATGGTTTGTTTTGGAAGACCATAGCATGATGTCCAGTAGATATGCATAGTCGAAAGAACTAATTTAATCAGGACTACTCTACCAGCATAGGACATGAATTTATTCTTCCACGAGTTTACTTTCTTCTTTATCCTTTCAATAATGGGAGCACACTGGGCGCTAGATAAGTACGAAGATACTAGTGGCAGCCCTAGATACCTCACTGGGAGTTGTCCCACTGTAATCTGAAGTTGGGTGCTGATTTGAAATGTTTCATTAAGTTGGACTCCTGCTATGAATTGCAAGCTCTTCTCACAATTAACCCACAACCATTTACATTGATGAAATGATCAGAGAGCATCATTAAGCGCTTTGGCTGAATTGGAGTCGCCATGAAAAATGCTATCAAATCATATCCAAAACACAAGTGCGTGATAATAGGATCTGAACACTTATAATGCAATGTATAATGTCCATCTTGGACTTGTTTCTTGATAGATGTAGCACCTCCATCACCTTCACAGCCCTTATATAACCCTTCGGAGATCCGTTAAAATTTATAGAGAACTTGGCTGAGGTTGTTACAATATATAAGGCTTGCACTCAACATAGCTAAGCTCAAGTCCAAGATTGATTCACCTCTACAATAAGGAAAGTACAAAAAGAGGAAAGTTACAATAAGGAAAGTCAGAATATGTACAAGAATAAGAAAGTTATAATAGGAAGTCATCTATTTTGTATAGAAAGTTTTAAGTTTCCTGTTTTCACGAGGTTAGGTCAGGATGGCTTATATAAGCTTGTAGTCAGTCAATAATCAATAATACAATTCTCAATTATTTTTTTTACATGGTATTGTTCTTGCTGCTGTCATCCCTTCCCCGCCTCTTGCGTCAAATTGCGTAGTCGTGCTCTTCCCGAAGTTTTAGGTCACCAAAGAAAGTTGCCCTGATACCATGTAAAGAAAATAATTGTATTATTGTTTTGTATTGAGTTTGAAAAATTGAAGGCTGCAAGCTATAAACCAATTTTTTTGTGATGGTACTGAGTAAAGATCGGGGTGCAAATAGCCCAGAGCTTTAAAACAGGTTTAAAATTTTTCTTTCCCTCATTCTCTCCTTTTTCCTCACGTTACTGCTTCTTATCTCTTGTTGCGTGAGAGAGAAACAGAGAGGATGAATGGACAGATGGAGATGAGAAGCATAAAGTGAAGAAGATTGCGTGACTGTTGCTGTTCTGCATGACTGTTGGTTGTTCTGCGTGACTGTGGATGTTCTGTGTGACTGTTGATGCTCATGATTTGCTCTACAACAGGGATCGAGAGAGAGGACGAAGGAGGTATTGTGGTTGTGTGCAACTGAGAGAGAGAAACGAAGTCGTCTCCTCTATGTGGTCTTGTGCGGCCAAGAAATAGATGGAGAGATCGGAGTAGGGAAAAGGAAAAACTGAAGCTGGAGACTGTTCCTGTCGCTGGGGAAGAAGGAATCAATATCAAGGGGATGGAGGCTCTATTGGCTGCGATCTGTGCGCTCTGTTTCTATGGAATAAATATCAATCTCTGTGTTTCTACTATCTCTGTTGCTGTTGTGTATGACCTGCTTGCGGCTGATCACAGAGAAAGAAGATGAAGCAAAAACTGTTTTTTTTTTACTTGTTTGTTTTGTGAGTCGGCGGAAGCTGCGATTTCAAATCTGTTCGAGAGAAATAAGCAAGGCAATGATGCGTGAACTCTATTATAGAGTGTGATTTCCCTTCAATTTGGCTGAACTTGCTGTTGAGGATGTTCCTGCTGCTGTCATCCCTTCCCCACCTCTTGCGTAGTTGTCGGAGGCGGGTAAGAGCTTGAATCCCCGGAGTCTTAGGCCACCAAAGAAAGTAGCTCTGATACCGTGTAAAGAAATTCTCAACTCAACAAAGAACAACAACGTCTCTCTGGCGCACACGATAGCAGCACCCAGACATATGTAGACCACGCGATCTTTCTCTCGTCCTCTCTCTCTTTCACAAGTTCGATCGCACAACAGGAAAGAAATGAAGAAGAAACAAACGAAGAAGAAAAAGAAGAAACAGAGGGAAAAGAAATAGATTCAAATCTCTTTCACTCCGCTATTCACACCCACCATCTTTGGTCACTACTAAAATCTGTGTTGACTCGAATTGAGCAATACCAAGACTCGAATTGAGTCGTGATTTCTTCATACAGGAATCATCCAGAATCTGTGTTGACTTGAACTGAGCAATACCAAGACTCGAATTGAGTCATGATTTCTTCATAAAGGAATCATCCAGAATTTTCAAGAATTCGACAATCATGATGCCTCGAGTTGAACCATTAGCAGCTTTACTTGACAATCATGATTTCTTCACCAAATTAGACTTCAAAGTTTCCTCCAAGCTGCACATTTCGCCTGCGTCTACATGTCCAGCTTGCGGGGGAGTGTTACAATATATAGGGCTTGCACTCAACATATCCAAGTCCAAGTCCAAGATTGATTCACCTTTACAATAAGGAAAGTACAAGAAAAGATAAGTTACACAAAGGGAAGTCAGAATATGTACAAGAATAAGAAAGTTATAATAGGAAAGTCATCTTTTAAGTTTCCTGTTTCCACAAGGTTAGGTCAGGATAACTTATATAAGCTTGTAGTCAGAGGTAATGCATGTTGTGACACAATGGATGAAAATAAGTGGAAAATTCAGTTTCCTAACAACACATATTACTGCCTCCCAACTAATTAACAGTGTCATACGCCTTCTTGAGATCTATCTTAGCGGCACACTTGGGTTGTCCTCTATCTCTTTGATAGTTCCTAACCAATTCATGGGCAAGCATTATATTATCTTGTATGTGCCTTCCTTTAATGAAGTCGACTGGTTGGTATTCACAACCCTTTGGACCGCATCCTTCGTACGAGTTGTTAGAATATTAGAGATGCATTTGTAAATTACATTGCAACATGCTATTGGCCTATAATCACTGAACATAGATGCATTCATAATCTTTGGCACTAATGCAATATGAAGGACATACCTGAAAATAACAAATAAGATGTTTAAGGTTGGAAACGAGTTTTTGTGGAAGTGATTTTTTTTTTCTGGGTAAAAAATTTGGGTCTAAAGTTGCGTCATGAATGCATATCCCCAAATCCCAATCCATTGTTTAATAGTATTGTTAAGATATTTTGTCACTAATAAATAAATAACATGGATGGAGTTTGGTCTGCCAAATGCACCAAGATATCATCGGAAAAGGCAAATATGAAATATTTGGAAAACTTTTCTCTAACTTTGTTTTTGTGAACTGAATTCCTTCCTCTATTAGGTAAGGTATAGTTATTGAAAATGGAAATACAACAAAAAAATATATATATTATACATTTGTCGTTTTAGTTTGTGTGTAAAGCCTAGAGAGAGTCAGTGACCAAATTAAATACCATCAAAACAAAAACATATTTGATGAGCAATAAAGAAGTTAACATATATATGTCTGAAGAAAAGAGAGAAGACAAATTTACAAACCTAAGTATATGATAAGAATAGAATTGGGGGGGGGGGGGGGGGGGGGGGAGGACTTCCAGCCACTAACAACTAACTTATTTGGACTCTTTCAGTGCAACAAAACAATTAAACAAATAAAAGAAACATATGAATAACCAGACCAAGTACCCAAGCGTAACATCCTCTACTTGTGTGACTCTAATTGCAATCTATATACTAATATATCATCAAAAATACTAAAATGAACCGTCGCAAATGGGGGCGAAATATGTCGTTCATAAGGCTCTGAAAGGAGGTGGGTGCGTTTGTCAATCCAAATAGCATCACAAGAAATTCATACTGTCTGTCGTAGGTACGAAACACAGTCTTCGGTATGTTCTCCGGTTGGACTCTTATTTGGTGGTACCCGGATCGCAAATCCAACTTTGAAAAGAATTTTGCTCCATGTAACTCATCAAGTAGCTCGTCAATGACCGGAATTGGAAAGTTGTCTTTGACGGTGATGTCATTGAGTGCTCGATAGTCGACGCAAAAGCGCCACGATCCATCCGACTTTTTTTATTAGCAACACCGGTGACGAAAAGGGACTCCTGCTTGGCTGGATAATTCCGGATTGAAGGAATTATTTCACAAGCTTTTCGATTTCATTTTTGTGGTAATGCGGGTACCTGTACGGTCTAGCGTTAACTGGTGGATGGTTCGAAAGTAAGGGAATCCGATGGTCATGATTGTGCTCAGGAGGTAATTCGGTTGGTTCCTTGAATATATGTGCAAATTTTGCTAGTAGCGAGTTGAGTTCAGGTGGCACTTTGGCAGCTTGTTTGGGCACCTCACATGCAATCATATGAACAAAGAAACCCGTTCCTGATAAGTGCATGATTTTCTTGTCACTCATGGGAGTGATAACAACATTGGTCAGTCCTTGCAACACCTGCTTTTGGCCGCCCCATGTGAAAGACATTCTGAGTTGTTTGTAGTCCGTCTCAATCGGACCCAACGTCTCCAACCATTGCACTCCCAAAACGGCTTGACATGCTGCCACGGGAAGTACGTAAAAATTCACTCGCACTCTGAACCCTTGAATTGAGAGGGAGAAACCCAAACAACGTCCCGTGCATTCGATTACTTCTTTATTTCCGACCGTTACCTGGAATGTTTTGCCACGAACTACCTGCAATCCCAATTTGGTGACCACAGATTGATCAATAAAATTGTGGGTGCTACCCCCATCAATGAGAACTGTCACCTCTCGGTTTCCCACCCTTCTGATTACACGAAAGGTCTGTGGATGGGTGGTTCCAGCCAAGGCGTGGAACGATATTTCAGGTATTGTTTCTTCCGGCCGCTCTAGGTCCAAGTCCACATCATTGTCATCTTCATCCGGCTGCACATCGACCATCATAAACAGCTAAGGTTTTTAACAATGGTGTCCCGATATGTACCTTTCATCACAATAGAAACACAATCCTTTTTCACGCATCTCCCTGGCTTCAGGTCCCATGAGACGCCGAACAGGTCCACTAAAATTACCAGCTGTCTGTGGTATTCGCTGAGAAGGAGAAGGACCAAGAAGTCCCACTGTGGAACTCTCCTGAGGTCGTGGATGGTATGAAGGTGCTGCTGGTCGAAGCTAATTCCCTGGTTTCCGTTGGACAGTGTCTTCGGTTGCTTGACGCGTACGTCCAAACGAATTTCGTCCTTCAACCCTGCAATAAAACAACCCACCAAGAAATTTTCCGGAAGAATATCTACCTTATGGGACAATTTCTCGAATGCCTCTTGGTACGCATTCACGGTCGTTGTTTGTTTGAGCCGCGACAATGCTTCGGATGGGTCATCATAATCCGTCGGACCAAAACAATGGAGAAGAGCTTTGACGAACTCGTTCCAATGCAATGAAGACTTGTTTTTGGTGTACCAACGGTACCATTGAAGTGATACATTTGACAAACGAAACGATGCCAATTGTACCTGCTGGGAAGCGTCGATATTCTTAAATTCGAAGTACTGCTCCGCTTTGAAAATCCAACCTGTGGGATCCTCGCCTTCGCCTATATAGGTTGGAAAATTCAACTTGAGGTTGGTGCGATTTCAGTCTGTCAAGAGTGTAGTTGATGCAGAAGGCCTGTCGGGGCCATTGTCAGCAGTTGCAAATGGATTCACTTCCCTGTCAAGTGTGCGATGGAATTGGTCAGGTGTGTGGTGGAACTGATCTTGTGCGCGATTGGATTGGGCGATTCTCATGGCCTGCAACTCCGCCATGACTCCCTGTAGGGCATCACTGACTCAACTAAATTTGTGATTCAATTCATCGAAGTTGGTATCATGTCGGGCAAGGGCTTCATTTACCTCGACTCAAAATTCCGCGTTGGTTTTACTGCGTGTATCCATGAACCAAAATGGCTCTGATACCACTGATAATAATAGAATTTGGGGTGGAGGGGGGGGAGGGGGGGGGGGGGGGGGCGCGGGGGGAGGAGACAAAGAAGAAAAACAGAGGTTTGGAAGAGTTTTGCTTAATATCTCATGCCTTTATTTAATTCAAGGTGTAGCTTAAATAGGCTACCAACGTTACAACTGAAATCCCCAAACAATAGGGATACTGACCTCGTTGAGCTGATAACTGGGAGGACTTCCAGCCACTAACAACTAAAGCTTATTTGGACTCTTTCAATGCAACGAAACAATTAAACAAACAAAAGAAATATATGAATAACCAGACCAAGTACCCAAGCGTGACATCCTCTACTTGTGTGACTTGCAATTGTTGTAGCAGCAGCCTGATTCATATCAGCATATGCCTCCATTTGTTCGCTGCAATTCAATTGGTATCAATCATGATCAATAATCTACCGATCAATCTGTAAATATTTCTTGTACATAGATGAGGAGATGACTCTCTTTTTTGTTTTCTTTTTATGTATGAATGAAGAGTATGCAATATGTATGATCAACATCTCTTTGTCTAAAACAAGTGGGCTTCGACATTGATCACATGTGAACAACATTGAGCAATTCAATCAATAGTACTCTTCTACTATATGTAAGGTATCCTTCATTTCATTTCTTTTTTGTTAGTATTGCAGTACTCAATATGAATTTCATACCTCTATCACCATTATATCTTCTTATAAAATAAAATAAAACCCTAATGATTGATGCATAAATGAAATTGTAAAGTATATAAAGGCGAGAGGAGGAGATCTGAGAAGGAGAAGTGCCAGAATTTCTGCTTTGGATGAATGCAGGACCCGACAACAAGAAGAAGTAACATCTGGCGGAGATGACCACATAACGAATAGTACCAGTGCCATGTTGCTACACCAAGAGCCAGAAGAGTCACCTAGGCCTAAAACGAGAGGCAGAAACATATCATCAGTTGTCCATACAGTACTTGAACAACAGGAAGAGGAGGTCATTTTATTAACCTTTGTTGGTTTCTTCATATATATACTAATATTCTACACATGCATGATTTGCGAGTTAACTATGATTTTCATTCTTGATATATTTCATTTGTTATATTAGATAGTAACATTATATATGATGAAAACACACCAAGTATGCAAACCAGAATATATGTCTGTTACATGCCTAGCCACATCATGGGCCTCAAAGTTAACTTGTCAAGGGACATAAATAAACTGGTGAAAAGATTGATCAATAAGTTCATGAAAGTGGACTAATTCCAGCTTAGGCAATTTATGTATCCTTCCAAGGAATCCATGTGGTAGAAAGCATCATTCCACCTTTATTCTTGACCACAAATGATAGCCTTCTCTGCCACCGTGAATTCAACTTCAAAGCTGTTCGAGTTGTTGTATCGAATCCTCCTCATGTCTCGGAGATTCTATTATCTTCTCCATCCTTAGTAGCCAGTCAATGTATATACTTGTTCATCATTCAAAGAGATGCTTGTTTCATCATTCAAAGAGAACCATGCATCATCCTAAACAAGTAGTGCATGCTCGGAATAAAATAATCGTTCTATATTTTATTTCATTGTAGTTTCTAGCAGTTTGGCTATTAGGAACCTTGAAGATTGCTTCCCATCCGCTCTATTTCTACCATGCTTTCCTGCTTATAATCATTGAATTTGGTTGTTCCTGCTGGAAACACTTTGCATTCATGCTTGCCAAAGAGACTCTAGAACTACACCCCCTCTAATAAACTATATATCAGCAAGGCTTAGGGCAGTGGGAAAAGATCTGCTAAATAGTTTCTCATAACCTCACAGAATGAGCAATCAGGCTCATGTTCTGGGGAAACTCTAGGGTTTGGAGAGAAGGAGAGACGGTTCCACTGTTCATCCATTGTTTCTTCCCTGTTCTCTATTGACCATGATGATCTAATCCAATGATGACAAGTACAATCCAGCACGATAGTGTTTCCTCCATACCCCCTCATGGAGGAACACTTACGAGTGAGAAGGGCTCCCCCACGTCTTAGGTTCGAGAACAGCCAGCGGCATGGTTACTTTCTTATGGTGTTGACCTGTAGGTCGCACCTTGTTGATAGGTTATGGGATCCTATAAAAATCCAGCTCGCTTTCCAAAAAAAAAACAAACAAACCAGGAACTGATAGATGGTGGCTGCCCGTCCATGGTGGAAGCAATACCAGAGGGGCTATTGGCAGGGTTACATAAGCTCAACAGAGAGCAAAGCGAAACATTGATGCAATACCTTAAAAACCCTAGTTCATGGTTATTAACTGTGAATGAAAACAAGAGTGCAGCTCTGAACAAAGGAGAAGCAGATGCAGTAAAGGCGAAAGATCATGAAATCCATGGACCTGGGAATGGATTGGGATTCCAAACTCAAGCAAAACAAAACCACTGGTTTCACCAGACTCAAGTATGAACCACCGGCAGTCTTTGAAGGGAAAAGAATAGTTCAAGTGAACACCGCAGATTTTGAAAAGAAGATTGAGGAGTGCGAGCAACTGGTAGTAGGTAGATTTGTTGGGAAGAGGCTGGCATATGGGTATGTTAAGGGCTTTCTCAGTCGTGCGAGTGGTAGCAAGAACCTTTACATGAATATTCATGGAGAACGTACCTTCATATTCAAGTTCAAAGATGAACTTCTACGCAGCAAGGTGCTGGAAAAGGGCCAGCTCCACATAACCAGCAGGTTGTTCATTCTACGGTCATGATCTCCCGTTCTAAAAGCAGAAAATGAAGTGATGAGCACTCTCCCCGTGTGGGTTACATTGAATAAAGTACCAGTGTTTCTATGGAACCCAGAGAGCATGCAAAAGATTGTTGGTGCCATTGGCATACCCATTATGCTTGACAAAGCTACAGAAGAGAGAAGAGAGAACATGGTTGGCTTTCACTAGGGTTTGTGTTGAAATAGATAGAACAGCCAGCTTCCTAAAATAATTCCCATAGCCATTGATGGGAAAATCATTAATGTGGAGGCCGAGTATGCTTGGGTTCTAGTCAAGTGCCATACGTGTGTTGGGTTTGGACATAACAAGATGAGTTGCCCAAAGAGTAAACCATTAAAGGCTACGGTTATGCCAATGTGGAGAGAGAAGGGGAAAGAAGTAGCAGAGCCTGGGAAGAGTGAGGAAGGCCGGACTGTGGCATCAGGAAAACATAGTTTCAGGCCTAAGAAAGGTGCAAGTTCGAGTGGAGAGAGGGCCCAAAGCAAGCACAATCCACAGGATGGTGTAGGAACAAATGTCGAAACAGGGAAGGATACGTTAGAACATTTTAAGTCAGATTGTTTGAGTGTTGATTATTCAAATAGTGAGGTTGATAAGGTGATTGATGAGCATTTGACTGAGGTTGCAGGGAATGAACAAATTGTTCATAGTTGTGAGGAACACATCATTGACGTGGGACGAGAGATGACTACTAAAAGACAAGGGAAAGAACAAACAAAGTCTCTAAGAACTCCAAACCAAATGGTTTCTACATCTTCATCCATAGATGATCATAAATCCGTCTTTGACAGTATAGATGGAAATCCACAATCCTTCTCTAAGGTTTGAAAATATGATAGAAGAATATGACAATAGGAATGAAGTTAGCAATACTTACGAAGGAAGCAATAAAAAGATTGGGCAGAGATATGATGAAGGAATAACTCACCGAAATAACAGCTCTATTGAAAAAGAAAGTAACTATGGTGGGTCATAACACTATTGAAGATGAATGTGAGGTTATCACACCTCAGTCACCTAAGAAAGACATTCCTCGAAGATCTTCTCGAAGCAAGAGAGCGAATCCTAAATTAAGGTAATTGATGACGATAATACATTTAGGATACAGATGTCTATTGGAATCTTGTATGGATGCTTAGTTTAGAGCTAGAATTCATTGGTTTCTCTGTCAAGGTTCATTGTTTTCTTGTTTTTTAACATCGACTTCTCATACATCTTGAGCTTCATATTATGTATGAATCAAGTCATAAGGGTGATTACAAGATTGATTGGTGCTTATGAGAGAGTAGAGTTATGGCAGATACACCAATCAACCACTTTTGTAGTAGAACACTTTACAAGATTACTCCCCAACTTGGAGACTTTTGAATTAGAGCTAATTAGGTTTTTCGTTGGGATTTTGAAGCAATCCTATGTTGTTGTTGATGATGTAACGAGTGGATATTTGAGCGATTGTAATCTTCATCATCCTTTATTGTTATTATTATTATAAGGCTTGGAGATCCTAAAAACCCCTGCTCGTTTTCCAAAAAAGGGGAGTTGAATGAAATAACTTTTCTTTTGTTGGGAGTTGAAAGAAATAGCTTTTCCATAAGCGAAAATGAACTCTACTAGGGGTTTGGGCTAGGGGTGGGCACGAGATAGGATAGACCTCATTCCTATCTCATCCTATTCATTTGGGACCAGATAGACATCATCCAACATTGTCTCATCCCAAACGGGTTCATGACGGGACGGGATGGGATGAGCATGTACTAAATAGTCCTCCAATGAAAAATAATAAAATAATTTCATCTAACATTGCTCACACACCAATAATGTCAAATTTATGTATATATAACTTTAATCATCGCAATATTAAATGTCATATAAAATTTGTGGAGGCTTACAATGGAATTAAGTTTGTCAAGTGAATGATGGGAGATGGAAGGACCTCCTCCATAGATCCGTCTTGCTTATTTTCGCAAGAGTTGAAATATCATTATACAATATACAAATAGGAGCAATATTCTCCAACTACATAACTTATAGTGCAAAACTAAATCATACCATCATTTGCCTTTATTTTCTACAAGAATAATTGTCCTATAACTAATCTAAAATGTGAAAAAACATAAAATTTTCATAGGTTCTATTTGACCTAAAATACCCAAATTGAAGTTTCTACCTAAACAAAGAGTACCAAATCAAGCAAGCAAATTTTCAAACAATAGATGTTTTGATTTAATTTCAACACATTCTAAACTTTCCTTTAAAAGAGTAGTTTGATTAAAATTAATAATAACATTAAATAAATAAATTCAGGACGAGACGGGATGAGCAGGATTGACAATCTTCATCCCGATCCCATCCCACTCTAGATCGAGATGAGAAGAGATAGGGATGAGTTTGATCAATCCCAAAAAAATTTGAAAAAAATCAGGACGAAACGGGATTGGGATCGCGAGATGGGATGCCCACCCCTACTTTGGGCAGTCTAAAGGGCATGGATAATCTTTTATTGAGTGAAATAGAAGATTAAGGATTAGGGGTCAAACTCTTGTGCGAGTAATGTTTATAGGAAGCTTTTGAGGGAAATTACATTTCCGGTCATCTTTCCAAATCGAAGAGCTCATTTCCTTGCTTGAGTAAGTCTAGGGAGCCACTTTTGGGCAATTTTTTTGTTTTTTTTTTACATTTTTTACTCCTCTCTTTAAAACACAATCACAAACACCATCTATAGAATGAGTAGAAGTGTAAAAAAATCAAAACTTGACCCAAAAGTGGCTCCCAAACTTGGCTCCCTAGAATTGTTGTTCCTTGCTTAATTAACTAAACAAATATTGAGTTGAGGATGACTTGTGCGACAAGATCAGTAAATAATTCATTGATTTCCACACCATACTCTGACCACCTTCGGTTCAACAATAATTCCTAAGCATCCTAGAGAGGTCTGGCAAATAATTCCTAAAGGGGTAGAAACTATCATTCCAAAGATCACATGTCGTGCCATCGAGAATAACCCTAGATACTCCCCTATTACAAACTCGTCAAGTACTTCACCAAAAGACCTCCACACATAAGTTATTCATTGTTTTCTTAAATCTGCCTACAAAATAAATTGATTTTTCCCTAACTAAGTGTATAAATATACTCTGTCATAAAGAGTGAAGTGTTTATTTAACCTCCACAAACAGTCTGGATGGAAGGATTTTATTTCTCTTAAGCATAAAGGAATTCCTCAAACCTCCTTCTATCTCTGGTGTTCTACTCTAGATAATTAAGAAGCAAGGTTTGGCATCCTACCTTTCCACCTGAATTTCTTGTTATTTACTTATTTGGTCAGTTCTTTCACATAAAGTCTTAGGGAGATGAAAAAAGACTGTATGATGTAGTCGGTGTAGAAAAAATAAAATTTAATCAAATTAAGTGGTTCTCCCTACTTGAGATAAGCGATTAGAAATCCATTCTTGCAACCTATCAAAAAAATATGTAAAGTCTTTCACCTTCTATGTCTAGGGTGACAATTAGAGGTGCAAAAGGTGATGATTTGGGGAAATTCACTTCCTGGCAAGAAGTTTGACATTACTTAGTACAGAATAATATCTCTGATATTGCTACATTGTTCTAGCGTAACCTTACTAATGATAATCAAATCATTTACAATCATCAAACGAGTGATAGAAGGGGACTATGGTTTAGTTTTAAATACATAGAGAAAATATAAAGTTTCAGCTTTGTGAATCATTCTAGAAAGGGCTTCTAAAACAAGGATGAACAAGAAAGGGGATGAAGGGTTGCCCTGTCCCGGTCCTCTTTGGTGTGTAAACCTATTTTCGTGGGTTCCATTGGTAAGTACATGGTATTAAACAATGCATATGCATTACATGATGAGAGATGTAAAATTCTCAAAGAAACCAAGAGCATAGAAGATGTTAATCATGAAATACTATTTAACCTTGTCATAAGCCTTTTTAGTTCCATCTAAAGAGCAGGGTTGAACCTGGTAATGGCGTTTTTCCTTCTTTTGATCATGGTTCTAACATGGAAATGCTTATGGTTTTAGTCGCCTCCTTTCACTCCATCATGAAGTGTGATTTGACTCGAGTTTGTGAGTGGGAAACACAGTCATCCAACCATGATTAGCCAGAGTTCCATCTAATCTAACGCTCACATGGCTATTTACTTTTGCAATAACTTCTTAGTGTAGCCCTCAATGACAAGGTAGTATAGTCTTGATCACCCAGAAATGAATAAGGTGAAATCCGTATTCTGAGATAAGACTAGGATTGATTCCAGCTCCTAAGGAACATGGGGTAATGCTTGACAACCCACAACCCCAAAGTAGTATTGTTTCTGCATCTTCTTCACTTGCAAACTGAAACACTGGCAAGTATGGAGATCTTAACTTCACCTAGAAGATCTCATTCTGAAAGAAATTGTGTTTTGATCTCCTATCTATCTAATTAGGAGTTATCGGTTTACTAATAACAGTATACTACTATACTTGCATGCTTGAAGTGCTTCTTGCGATAACTCTTCTAGTGTAATCTTCTCTTCTTCTTCTTCATTAAAATTCCCTTTCCAAGTGCTTCATTTTTCAAGGTTACCAGGGTTTGTGCCGGGTTTTGGGTGGTAGGTTTTGGTTGAGATGGGGTCAAGGCTGTTGCATGAGTGTTTTATTAAGTTCTTCAATGATCATTGTGGAATGGGGAAGTGGTGGTAGTATTGCTATCCAAAGTTGTGTAATGTAAGTTTTTTGAGGTCTAAGATCAATGGTGATTTGGGATGTAAAATGGAATGAAGTATTGGATCCTATAATCAGGAAAAATCTACTTTAACCATGGAATTCAATAGAGAAATAGCGCTAATGAAAAAAAAAAAAATCTTTCGCTAAAAACATAAACTAGTGAAAACATAGAGAAGAAATTTATTAAGACTATGTTTGATTTTTGTTTTCCATAAAAACATAAACTAGTGAAAAGATCAAGGAAGAAAGAAAGAAGGGAGAGGAGTGAGCATGAAATTTGTGGCCTCCCACCACCTATATTCCCTATAAAAAAAACAACACTTTACGGGCGAAGAATATTTTTCCATGAAAAATTCAAGAAACATTGCCATCTTCAATATCATTGGATGATAATGTTTCTCACTTCCTCTCTCCTTCAATAATTTCTTGGTTTTCCATGAAAAAAAAAATCAAACACCATGAAGAATAAAAGTAATAAATATATGTACCAAAACGTTTTGTTGTTCTTTTATCATCATTTTAAGTTAATGTAGTTCATTATTGTTGACAAATTCATACAATTGATTTGGGGCTTTGAAGGCGTATCGATCTGATCAAACAATTAGGCAACAAATCATTTCCCTTTTTTGAGTTCTAATTTGAATATTAGTGATGTGGAAGACAATCATGGATATGAAAGATAAACTTCAATATCTTTTATGCTCCATGAATAATAAAATGCTAAGTGTTTGAGTTAAATCGTTATCTTTTCTTTTCTATGGTGTTTATAAATTACATTGCTATAATTTTTCCTTTCCATTGTGTTTCATATTCTTCAAAGTTTCGAGGCATCAAAATAATGAGCTCAATCAAGTGTTTGCACCATTTATCTCTCCTTTCTTTTATGAAAATATGGTTGGTTGAGCAAATATGAAAGAATTTACTTGACGGTGGTAGCATGTAAAATATTCACTATCAAATAAGTTCTCAAATCTCCTTTGATCGAAACAAACATTTCTTCGCTATCCGGTCTTTGAGTTTCTGATTGTAAGGTTTAGTCTCCTATATGCTTGCAGAACCAGAAACCTTAAACCAAGGAGATGATTCCACCAACAATGGTAATTAGAGTCATTTTACAACTCATTATGTAAATTGTATATCTACCTTATTCGTATTTTAAGAGAAATTATTTTATATATCATGCCAACCATTAGCAGTGGCAGTGCAAACTACATCTCAGATGCCAGAGAAATACTTCCTTGAGCTTGCAATTGATATACTGCAGAGGTAAACATATATAAAACACGACGACATTTATTCATTACCTTATAAGATAATTCTTCTTGAAAAGTCAATTAACATTTTTTTTTCTCTCTTTAGGAAGGATAAACGAAAATAATTTGCCGAGCCAGTTGATCCTGAAAAGGTTTTTACTCTTTATTTAGTTCATCCAATTCAAATTCTTGTTTTTTATTAATCCATATTTTCGATATTTTTCTAAGTAGGTTCCAGATTACTATAATTGCATTGAAAATCCAATGGATTTAAGTAATTTGAGAGAGAACCTTGACCAAGGAGTTTATGAATCTTTGGATGCATTTGAGTCTGCTTCTTTTTCACCCGTTGCTCCAAATCATTACTTTTTCCTGAATAGTTGCTCTTTAACTGTAGTGTGCAGTTTTTAGGGATAAGTTGATTGTTATTAATTTTTCTTTTGGCTAATTATGCACAGCGTGATGTGTTGTTAATATTCAGCAATGCAGCATTTTACAATGAGGAAAATACCATATACGCTAAGAAGGTTAGCTCTCTGATCATTACTAATTGGAACAAAACCAACCAAATGCCTTGTATAGACTAATGGTTGCTAAAAAAGACATACTAGTTTCTACTTTACTAGATTGAAAATGTTTTGATTTTCCAGGCTCGTGAAATACACGACTTGTTTATCAAGGTCTTTTACACTCCAAGATATGACCCTAAGAAGTTTGAATTGGAATTCCGAGTACCTGGTAGAAAGCCCACAAGCGAAGTCCAAACTTTCGTAGTTCCAGATGCTAAGCTTGACACTATCGTAAGACAAGGTGGACTGACATCCATTGCATCCAGAGGTAGGCCGCGCTTGAACCATCTCTCCAACACCGGGAGCAGACAAGAAAACCCTAGATCATCAAAATCAAGTCCACGTGAACAAGAAAGAAACAAAGGTTCTCTTGGTAAGAACTGTAAAACACATCCTGAAAAGCAAATTTTCACATTTTCAGTTCTCTTAGTCATTGATATTGCCATCTACTACGAAGAATGTGCTTGTTCATTTTGAAATGACGCGGTTCTTAGGTACACAGCAAGATATTTCACTTCTTATGGAAGAGCATGTCGCTTTTCAATGGAATGTGCTATTGAAATAAATTAAAGTATGAAACTGATGACAGTCACTATTGGATCTAGTGCCTAAGTCCAACTGGTTAATGAAAAATTGGCCATAGTTCTACACATCAAAGACACTGTCAAATACACATGCTTGACTCAGTATAGTAGTACATAAAGTGATATACAACCTTCATGTCTATGCAGTTAAATCGAGAGGCGGTTGCAGCACGTTTCAAGACCGAATTACGATTAAGCGGGATTAATCGAATTTAATCAGCCAACTTTTTCAAAGCATATATTTTTAAAATTTAATCATAGTCATGTTAAAAAAATATATATTTAATCAAAATGGTGTAAATTTATAATTATATAACTTTACTAATTAATCATAGTCATACATTACTTTACTAATTAATCAAATGAGTTTAACTTTGCAAGTTGCAACACTTGTATCGTAACAAACAATATAGGTTTTCAACATCCAAAAATATCAAAACAATTGAAGCCCCTGACTAGGGTTTCTTTCCTTGTTTATATTTGTCATACCCAACCTATATAGTTTTGAAAATGATAGGTTTCATTATATGGTCAGGTGTTTTTAAAGAAGAAGACTCATTTACCATACTTGCATAAAACCACAGAGACAATGATCAGCCAGGTACCTTACCCAAGTCAAAAACCCCATTTTTGAAATCCCAAATTTATCCATGAACTTTTAATCACAAATTCAAATCCCATAAGTCATGACTGGTCATTGACCGGTGGGTGATGTACTATATATGTATGAGTTTGGATCTACAAAGTACTACACGTTCTAAATCGTGCGGGCCTTGGGCCCAAAGCGGACAATATAGTACTTTGTGAATCGGGTCGTGACAAAATGGTATCAGAGCCTGATCCAGCCGGAAGTGTGCCAACGAAGACGTTGGGCCCTAGGGGGTGGACTGTGATACCCTTGTGTGGGCGGACCTGAGGGGGAGGGTGCGAGAGAAGCCCATAAGCCCATGGATCCCAAGAGAGTTGACAAGCTACAAAGGAGATATCATAGTCCCACATCGCCTGAGTGAGGGTGGGTGATGTATTATATATATACGAGTTTGGATCTACAAAATACTACGCATTTTAAAGCCGTACAGGCCTTGGGCCCAAAAGCGGACAATATAGTACTTTGTGGATCGAGTCGTGACAGAAACCCTAAATCATAAAAATTTAATTGTTCTTGAAAGACTATTTTGGGTAAGTGAGTGAAAGGTACCACTCCAAGAGAAGAAGCAAGTGAAGGCTTACAGATGGCAAGAGAGTTGCATAAAATGACAAATGTTTGTTCCACCAGGCGTGCAAAGCGAGATCCATTTTTCTCTTTTGTTATGTTCTCTGCTATGCTCTCTAGGTTTCTCTTTCTCTTCAAAAATGTCAAATACACAGAATGATGAAAATTCAGCGTCATCAAAACGCTGAATCCAATTTGTTCCGACAACGATCAACTATTTCACTAAAATCCATCACTACAAACAACTTCAATCAACAAACTCTCCTAGTCCATATGAATTCTACACAGGAGGGAGGAGAAGAGGGGAGGTCGAGTGGGATGGGGACTGGGAGGAGAGGGAAGAGAGAAATTAGGGTTGAAGTGGTACATACCTTTCTGATTTGGTTTGAAGGGAATAAAAGACAGACTGAGAGAGATAGAGTTCGTCGTCGCCGTCCAGAGCTAGAGATCTAGTCATCGTTGTCACTCATAGATCCTCACCTTCTCTCTTCTTCTTGCTTTTCTTCTTCTCTGTAGGATCTGGGTTGGGGGGAGTTGCGACCCGCAAATGAAATGAGAATCATAAGTTTAGGTTTTTTTCATATACATAGCGATAAATCGGCGAGTCGGTTGGGCCGATTAATTGGTGACTCACTGATTTTTCGCCCATTAATCAGTGACCGCTAAACCCAATCGATTTCACTCAGTTCGATTCAATCAAACCCTGATTGTGATTAATCGGCAATTTTTTGCCACATTAATAACTTAGCTTCGTGTAGAAAATACAGAGATAATTATTCAGAAAGTTTACACATTTCACGTCGGCACAGTCATGTTCGTTAAGTCATACAATATCATCTACTGACAATAAGGATTTTGACTAGATTAGAATTTTATGTTGTTCAATCCTCCAAAATTGATGGTATATTAGTATTAGTATTTATTTAGTATTACTTTTTTATTTACTGGTTCGGTCCATGTTAATACCCAACTAGAAGTATGAGCTCGGTCCATGTTAAGGCCAACTAGGAGTACGAGTCAAATTAGGTTTAGGGCTTTATTTTAGTTAAATAGGCTTCAAAATTTGTAATCATATATATATATATTTTTTTTGGAAGAGATTATAATCAACTTTTTTCAATTCAAGTTTCTAGTTATTTGTTTTTTACTTTCACACTTAAAACTATCAATTGGTATTAGACAAATATGATGCCTAAGGGAACTAGAGTCACCGACACAAGGATAACTTGCATGGAGAAAGCCCTTATTGTCGTGCGGATGACACCTAAGGGAACTAGATTTGTTGTTGTTGAAGCTTCCCGTTACTCAGGATGACACATCAGGTCATGCAGCTCATAAGCACATTTCCTTGGTCGTTGATGGTATATTAGTATTAGTATTAATTGGAATCTGATGGTATATTAGTATTAGTATTAATTGGGTCGATCCAATTAAGGCCCAACCAGGAGTACGAGTCCGATTAGATTTAGGGTTTTATTTTGGTTAAATAGGATTCAGAAGTTGTAATCAACTTTTATTTTTTTAAGTTTAAAAGTTATTATCAGATTGAAGAAGCTTTGTCAATTCAAGTTTCTGATTATTTGTTTATGCTTTCTCACTTAAAACTATTAAAAACCATGCAGATTGTTTAAGCAGTTTGATTAATTGTATAAACAGGGCACAAAGGTGGCAAATTGAAATCTATCGAGGAAGGACGATGTGACACCTATAGGCCTTGGAATTCTTTTCTTAAAGAGGATGAAAGCTTCATATCAGACGTTTATAACAGTGCCAAACTTTTTGTGCTTGTAAGTCCCATGCACCTTTGCTCTCTCTGTTTACTTCAAGTTTTGTGGAAAGGTTCTAGTATTGTAGATTATTAATTTTAACTATAATAGAGCATGATTCACTTGCATCTCATGTTAAATGTAGCCATATCCATATAGATGTGGGAGCATGGTATACATTTGTATTATTCTTTAGAAGAATGTCAGTAACTCCAACCACTGCAGCTAAAGATGTAACATCTATTGGATAAAAAACGTAAAGAAATCTATATAGGAGCTGAACGGATGATATCAATTTTTATAATTAATTCTTTGTACAGACATCCATAAAATAGTAACAAACTTATTTCATGAACTTTTGTAGAACAATGAATATGGTACGAGATACGAAGAAAGTATAATGAGGTTTGCCAAAGATTTAGGACCAACAGCTCAAATGGTTGCAAACCGCAACGTGCGACAATGTCAAATCGGGGCTTCAAAAAGCCAGATACATGAACATGGGGCTGATGTTGTTGCTCCCAATGGAACATGTGTCTATGGCTCAACTGTCACCCTTTTTAGCAACAATGGTAGTCAGGGAATGGGAGAGCATAGAGAAGAAAGTGGTCCTCCTCAGAATGGAAGCTTGGAGATTGTTAATGAATGCGAGGCAGATTTGAACACTCATACACCTTCTGGTGGAAATGGTTACTTGGGGATGATGTTGGCCTGCCTCTCAGACACCGAGTCTCCCTGTGTTCTACCTCAGTCAATGTCCCTTGAATCAGGATCGTCGTCATCATCCTTGATGAAAACAGATAGCAACACTTTGAAGCCTTCGTGTGTCCTCCAGCCCATGTTGAGGGATTTCAATACAGTCCAAGCTCCCTCTAGCTCTTATACAAATCCAGTCAGCATGATTCAGTCTAGTCCTGTAGTGGAACATAGCCAAACTAGAGGGAATTTACATGGAGTCAACAATTCATGTCAGGCAAAAACTCTGGCAGGACAGATAGGAGGAGCAACAATAGCACCATCGCCATCAGTCATACTTGGGTTGACTCGGGAAGAAAACTCTACAAGGGGCCGAGGAAGCATTTATGAACACATCAACAACTTGTCTCATCATCCCAACTCGGTCATGCATGAGGAGCAATGCTGGCCACTCAACCGTGGAAATCAAACAAATTTGTTGAGTTCGCAATGGTTTAGTGCAGAGAACCAAAACAACAACAATCTGATTGGAGGGGCGTCAAGCAGCCAGAGAGGAAGCTTGTCATGCAAACAACCTGATTTCGTCAGCGAAGGAGCCAATGAAAGAGGAATTACTCGAGAAGCCAACTATCTGTCAAGTTACCAGAGTAATTCAGGTGGCCAGGTCCATTCTAACTCTTGCTTGGCTGGATTTGGGTTGAATCCAGGCACCGAAAAGTCCAATTTGTGCTTGAGCTCGTACTACAAGGATAGAGGGAGTGGCGGGTCATCAGTCCAGACGGATTTGGACGGGATAATGAGTAATTTTCTGCATGGAAAATATCACAATGAATTGATGGATGCAGCAACGGAGCCAAGACAATATGGAACAGGGAGGACTCAGGCTGAGACACAGACAGGGAATTCACTCTTATTAGATTGGTGCCAAAATCAGCAGGGACAGTCACTGTCAAATTCACATTTACAGTCTCAAGATGTTTACATGGAAACGGGCATATTTAATGACAACGGGATGAGACAGTCATCACCATGGGTCAGCCATCAATATTTTAATGGTAATGGTAATGGTAATGGTAATGGTAATGGTACTGGTACTGGAACAGGTTCTGCAAATGGAAATGGATATGGATCAGTGGCTCATAAGTCGCCTTAAAATCAAGCATTAGATACACTAGCGGTTTTGAAACAGATGGCTGGGGGTCGGGGGGGCTACTCTGCGACTGTGAGAGAGGGTCACATTCCTATGCACAATTATATGAGCTCGATACATCCTTGATAATCCTGCTCATAAAAGAAAACGTGATGATTTAGCTCTTCAACTTAAGTCGTGCACTTTTAAGACTCCTATTAGGTTCAACATTTTTGCTTAGAAAACAAATATCAGTTATTTTTAGAAACTTGTATCCTGGTCATTACATGGCAACTGAATGGCTCTTCAGTTGTTTGAGGATGACGTGATGCATATTTGAGTTTTATTTTTTGTCTTTTACTGAACTATTGCAAATTGAGATTTTAATGAGTTTGCGTTGTGGGTGATAATAGTACTGATATTCGTTTCTGGTTTTGTTTAGTTTGGTTGTGTGGGTGGAGGCAAGAAGCTAGCAAGTATCAGTATCACATGATAGGATATGATAATTGGCATAATCTAGTTACGTAGGCTTCATTTATTACCATGTATTGATATGGTTTGTGTGGTGGTTTTGCCAGGTTGGGATGATGAACATACCAACTAGTACCAGTAAATGAAGGAGAGGCACTAGTAGTGAGACATATGCCAGACAGAATAAAATTAATAAGTTGATTTAGCACAAAGCTAAGGTTCGGTTAATACTATTACAATACTTACATTAGATATAAGGGAATATAAGAGCTTGGGGTTTCCCTTCTAAGACTTGGTGGATGAGTGTCTCCAAACTCAACAGTAAAGCATAGTAGGCCTCTTATTATTTATTAACCACATCAAACTCTGTGGTTTTGTGTCCCCGGCCAGTCCCAATTTACCCACCCAAGTAGCAAAAGAAGTTGGAGTTGGGGTTGGTGGTTGCAATTGAAATTTCAAGTAGAAACTATGCTAGGGAGAGACTATTGTTTGGCCTTTTGGATTCTTGTCTTGAATTGCTTAAGGGTGTGTTTAGTTACATGGTATTCAATGCCATAGAATCCATGTGGGTGGGGTGGGGGGGGGGGGGAGCATTTGTATTTAAGGCCAATATGATCAAAATATGGTGGACAATTTATCATGAATTCGAAATTATGATCAAAAGTGGGGAGTTGAACCCCATGAAATATGGGAATCAAATTCTTTAGAGGGAGTAAGGAGTTGGGATTTCATGTTTCATGGGAGTTCAATTCCCACTTTTGATCAAAATGTAGAATCAATGGATTGTTGTTACATTGCATTTGCGGCACATGGAAGCAACATTTGCATTCTCATCCAATTAAAATATTATAAGAAGCAGCAACAGCAGAATAAAATTAATAGACAAAGAAGGAAAGGAGATTAAAATATCAATAACAGAGGCGAGCGAGAGATAAAGGTGGATGAGTTGAGACCACCGTTGATGTCCACTACTTTATATTGTTTATACGTTCATAACGAGAATCGAAAATGCCAATAGATTAGCAGGGTGTCATCTGGGAGTATTTAAATTGACCAACATGAATGTATGAATTCAATTAGTAATCAACCTATCACCGCTGAATTTGTTTGCTGGTTCACCACGGGGTTAACAAATTTCTATGTATAAACACAAGTGCATGAAGAGATAAAAGTCAATTCAAAAGACCTTAGTTTCCATAAGATAAAAGCAAAGGTTCATGTATAAGCAAGAGTACTAAAGGAATAAAGTGAAATAAGTTTAAGATTGCAGGAAATATTGATACCTCTAAGAAAGCAAACTACACCATTTGATGAATCTTTACGAAACATCAGGATCTGCTCTTGAATCCTTAATTGTTTCTCTATATCTGCCAATAGATCATTTGAAAAAATAATAGTCATCCGATTTAGTATTACTGAACTTTGCAGCAAAAAACTTACTAGACATAGCTCATGCTCCATTGCGTAGAACATCCCAAACTTAACGTCCTTCAATGATGAAATAAGACATTGCTGAAGTGGCTTCAAGATCCAACTTTTATCATTGTCAAATATATCCAGGTCAAATCCTTGTATACAAATAAATAATAAACGTGTTTAGTTGAGTAAGCCAAGGCATCTCATCATGTAATGACTAGAATGACAAACACATTTTGACTTGCCTTAGAAAGAACAAGGGATTCCAGCTTAGGAAAGTGTTGAAGCAAAATCATCAAGGTTCCACAATAGGAATTACAAACTTCCCTACTCACTTCTAGATGTGTCAATTTATGAAATGTGAACAAACGGGATAAGAGATCTTCTGCATAGAAGATAGCCATAACAGAGAACAATATAATGAGTCAATGTCTTTGCCTGTATCTATAAAGAGGAAGACAACATTTAAGTTGGAAAATCATTGTGAAGACATTCTTAATATTTTTGCAACAACAGTGAAACGCTAATAATGAAGAACGCAGACATACCTTGAAGAAATCATTCGATAGTGTTAGTAGTGTTATTTGAGGGGGCCCATTAAGAAGTTCAACTACATGAGAACCAACTTCTGCCTTTCTTCTATATAAATGGAAGCATTTACATACGCAACAATAACTGATGGTGCACTTATAATGATATTATCATTATAAACTTCATTACCACAAAAGCCATCGAAAGTTATTGCCAATTTCTTAAGTGCCACACCAGAAATTTTTATTGGGCTGCCTCCTAACAAAGAAAGTTCTTGTAAAGTTAATTCTGTAAGTGTCGGGCAACCAGAAAAGAAATGTTGTACTAAGCTGGTATTCGTAAACGAAACATCAAGAAAATGTACGACCTTGAGGCTTGGAAGACAACCGGAAGTAGGAAGTTCTAGTTTATCAATCTCAACTAGCTTTAAAACTGTTAAGAGATTTGCATGTGAAAAGGGAACAGGGCAAGGAAAATGGACAATCAATAATGCAGTTAAAACGGATAACTTACCCATAACGGCCCAGAAATGTTATAAGTTATAATGTGATATATCGGTATATAACGGAATATTTTGTTAAATATATTTTTAATACCCCGACAAAGTATTGATGTATTATAAAGACAAAAAAGTAAATCATGTTCATAACATTATATTCAAAAACATCAAAATATTAAATAAAAACATTTTCCCTTTGTATGAGAGTGAGATCGCAATAGAGAGTGCGATCGGATCTTCATCTTCTTCCCTTCTTATCTCTTTCTCTTTCAACCGACAAGGTCAGGTTCTCTGTCGATCGGCAATGGCGAGCTCTGGTCCTTCTTCGATCGAGAATGAAATTTGTGATTTTTTATATATTAGAACAAAAGGTTAAAACGGCGTTATTGAAAAAAGTGTTATCTCAATAACGGCAATATATCGTCGTTATATCGGAGCTGTGATACAAAAACGTGATAATCTCATAATGTAACAGCTCACCCTCATTAAGCGTCATATAGAATATCGGAGTTATAACATTATTTGAACTGCACAGACTATCAATATTGGTTTGAGAACAAGCTGTTGAACTTTACGACTTACTACAGCTTAAACCACCCACGGATTGATATGATTTCCATCAAAGTCATTATAACAAAATAGACGAAAATGCTGGATATTTCAGACAGGGCGAAAGAGTAATGCTCGGTAAACAAAATCAATGAAGCTCATGATATCAGTCTCATTTCCATTATAATTGGATACAGCTTCAAAGTCGAGGTTAGGGACAAGGGCCCAAAGGTTCCTCATCTTGTACACAATATACTAGTCCTTACAGCGCATTTTGTCAGGATGAAGGAAGGTATATGGTGAAGAACATTGTGGCGTAAGTTACTGATACAGTCTTGAGCCTCCCTTACTCTACATCCTTCAGCAACTTTCTGCCTTTTAGAATCAGGCATCGAACTACATCCGTCCATTCTCCAATAAATCCTTTGTGAAACGTAACGAGATTTAGAAAAGGCGGCAATGATATGTAAATTATATAAGGTATACAAATGTAGGATTTTACACATGAAAATACAATCTGAAAACGAAAGGGTTCTTGCCAAATTGCAAGTTTTTCTTTATAAAGAAAGGAGTAATAATAAATAAATAAAAATGACAATTTGAGTGTAAAAGTTTGTTTCCATGTTTCTTTTTACATGTAATTGCACTTGGTGTTCTTTTTCATAAGACCCAGATTTGAATTAATCAAGAAACTTAACCCTTTTAAACTAATGATGATTTATGGAGAATTGAATTAATTATTGGGTGAATGTTTAATTTGCTAATAAAAAACAAGAAATATAAAAAATGAGAAGCATATGAACAAGAAGTATGAAATCGAAGGGAGGAATACAGAGAGAACTTACCCTCACTCAGAGTACCATACGAGGAAAAGTAAAGATCCCCATTCTTTCGTCTATGGTTTGAGCTTGGATTGGATTGGATTGGATTGGATTGGATTGAATCGTGATTAGTGGGAGGAATTTTTACACATTTCCCCAACTCGTTAGGTTCACGTCAGTTTAGGGTTGACTTGTCAACTTCGTTTAAATATTGGATCAAGTTTAGGGTTGACTCGCCAACTCCGATTCGTTTTTGCACGTGAATAGGCAGTGACTACACCACACCATCATATCCTCTTTCACACCACCATTTTTTTTTATTTTTTTTACCTTTCTCACACCACCTATATAAACAAAAACTCTATTTTTCCCTCACAATTCAAATTGACAATAGTTCCTCCCTTCCCATTTGAAATCTCTTGCAATCTCTCCCCACACTCAAATCTCATGCAAATCTCCTCACTCTCCCTTGAAAACTCTCAAAATCCCTTCAAAGTCGAAACCCTTAAACCCAAACTAAATAAATATGCATAACTTAACATAACAGAGAAACCCAAACTCAAAACGAAAAAAACCCAAAACAGGATAATTTTCGACCAATTTAAACCCTCAATTGAGACTCATCCTCAACCTCATCAAAGCACAAATATTGTAATACTCTTCGTTATCTAATAAACACAACTTGAATCATTTGAAATGAGCAAGTTATGGTCATTTTACTAAAGTCGCACAAATCTGTCTCGCAATGAATGGGACAGTGTTCATAACTTTCAGCCAACTTTTGTGCTCGATTGAGATCGATTCTCAAGTTGATCAAAGCACAAAATTTGTAGTATTATGAGTTATCTAATAAAAACAAGTTGAATCACTTAAAAATGTTTTGAAATGAGTAAGTTATGATAATTTTACTAAAGTCACGCAATCTATCAAAAAAAATTTGCTATTGCAAAATGGGAACATGAAATTTTTTTATATTCGCATTGTGCAATGCTGGGTATCTAAGATACCACCGCATTGCACAATGCGAACAGGAACTCAGATAACCTGCAGTGCACTCTGCGAGTAGAAAGTTTTTTGATAGATTATGCGACTTTAGTAAAATTACCATAACTTGCTCATTTCAAAACATTTTTAAGTGATTCAAGTTGTTTTTATTAGATAACTCAGAGTACTACAAATTTTGTGCTTTGATCAACTTGAGAATCGATCTCGATCAAGCACAAAGTTGGCTGAAAGTCATTAACACTATCCCATTTTTATTGCGAGATAGATATGCGTGACTTTGGTAAAATGACCATAACTTGCTCATTTCAAAATATTTTTGAGTGATTCAAGATGTGTTTATTAGATATTTAAGAGTAATACAATACTTGTGTTTGATCAACATGAGAATGGGTATCGATCGAACACATAAGTTGGCTAAAAATCAAGAACACTATCCCATTTTCATTGCGAGACAGATTTGCGCGACTTTAGTAAAATGACCATAACTTGCTCATTTCAAGTAATTCAAGTTGTGTTTAGTAGATAACTAATGTATTACAATATTTTTATTTTGATGAGGTTGAGAATCAGTTTCAATTGAAGGTTTAAATTGGTCGAAAGTTACCCTGTTTTGCATTTTTTTCGTTTTGAGTTTGGGTTTTTCTGTTATGCATATTTATTGAGTTTGGGTTTAAGGGTTTCGACTTTGAGAGTTTTCGAGGGAGAGAGAGGAGATTTGCAAGAGATTTGAATGTGGGGAAAGATTTGCAAGAGATTTCGAATAGGAGAGGAATGAATCGTTGTTGATTTGAATGATGAGGGAAAAATGGATGGTTTTTGTTTATATAGGTGGTGTGAGAAATTATGGTGGTGTGAGAAAGAAAGTAGGTGGTGTAAGATACTGAATGGTGTGAGAGAAAAGAAATGATGGTATGGTGTAGTCGCCACGACGTTAATATTGGGTTCTGCTAACCAAATCACTTGGACCCCTCAAGTTTTCTTTTTAGAATTAAGTTTAAGGTGATAAAACATGCATTATGATTGGTTTATCTATTTCAATTGTCATGGGATTGTTTTACAGAAAATTGATTTTTTAGCTAAATTACTCCAAGAAGTTAGACAAGTTAAAACATGTTGGTACCAATCAATAAATGGGTCGGAATTGGGTTAACCTGCTAGTTGTTGGGTCCATTAGGGTTAAGGTTTTTGACACAATAATTTAAATAGGTTGAGTTTGGGTTAAGTCATGACATGCCGACCATCATGACTCAACTCAAAAGACCCACCAGAACCATTTCCTACACAAGAATGATACATTTTGGGTGAATCTCTTAGAAAGATAGTACTTCATACATTAGTTATGGAATTGTATATCATTAACACTTTTATCATGTTGCTCATATAAAGCCAAAAGTAGTCAGGTTGGTTGGTCAAGGCTGTGCTAGTTTGACACAGTGTTCTAAAAAGCGTTAGGCGGTGGGCGGGCGACTAGCATGTGCCTAGCGCTCAGGGGCCTAGGCGATTTTAGGTTTTCTATTATAACTTTAATAGTTTACAAAAATTATGCATAATACCTTATCAATTACATCCAATTTAATGCCAAGATACATATGCAAAATTTATAAACATGAAAAATTAACAATCATGAACAAAATTTATTAAAACTCAAATGACTAAAGTTTGTCATGATGAGTATTTTATACAAAGTTGAATTTGTGGACAAATATCTAAATCTACTCTTTTATTTTTCTTCAAATTGCATGAATGACCTCAGTCATGTTTGATAAAATCTACATTACTAAAATTGGTACCGACAGATCCTTTGAGAATTCGATTAAGTAATCATCCTTTACTACATTCAGACATATGCTGAATAAAAAACAATTAAATTGTTTCTTTCCAAAAAAGGAAAAAGAAAAATAAAATAAAAACACAATCAGCCTTTTTCAAAATAGTCTCAGCATCCTCTTTCGTTGGCCTGAGAACAACCAATCTCAACTCGTTGTTCACATAAATTTTTGCAACCAAGAAAAAAAAACTCGCCCAGACCGCCTAGACCACCCAGACCCAGCCTAAGCGCCTACCCGGTTTTTTATCCAGCCCAACCATTAATCTAGGCGTTTCTCTAACACCTTGCGCCTAGGCGACCGCCTAGGCCATTTTTTATAACACTGATTTAACCCCCACGTCTTAGTTTCGATACCTACTAGCGGCATGGGGTGGGAGGGGATAAGGGTAAAAAAAAATGTTGCTCATTTAAATTTTTTTTATTGAACTTTATCAACATCACTACAAAGTCAAAGCTTTAGTCAAACATTGGTCATGTTTTATTTTGGAGAAATGACTTATAGGTCCCGCTTTCGTAATTTTAGACCCAAAAAAATCACAACAAATGAATATACCCTATGATGTAGTCGATTTTCGCTTTCTGCTTTGACCTTGATCTGCTAATCTGCTGACCTGCACAAGAAACGCACGTGAGCCACAGACCACCATTGCGGTGGCCCTTGGCACTCTGATGTTAAAGTCAGACAGGGATTTGAGAAAGGCGTAATGTTGTAAACATGAAATTTGTAGCGTACCTCAACTTACCAACTTCATGTCTTATTTATAGTTCTAGAGTTCTGGTTCAACCAGACCATCAATGGCGTAGTTTAGGGAAGAAGATCTTCGTGGAGATCCCTCTCTAATTAGGAGTCGTGTTGTGAAGGGAAGTTTTAAATTGTTAGACTTATGCTCTTAGATACGCGGGAGATAGTTTCCAATCAGAGTGTTGTCTATAGATATAAGTTTTCATGTGCGACGTATACGGGTATTGAGAACAGTTGTGAGACGCGTGGGCTTAGCAGGCTGTAATGATTTGGGTCCGTATGGTGGACTACATTGTGCGGGCTTAGAATTGCTTGGGTCGGGCCAGTGTTGGGATGATGCTTGAGCCTATTATTTCTCGAGATCATCATGATACGTGTACGACATAGGAGAGATGGCGTTTCGATGTATCATCACCCCAAAAGGCCTAAATTTTTACAATTTTAGACTTAAAATCGACAAAATTAAACAGTCGTTAAAGAATACGAAAAAGGCAACTTTGCCCATTATTGTCAAAATTAAAATTCACCCATCAATCAACATCCAGAGACAACAACAACCAACATCTTAATCTAGAGCTTATTTTTTATATTTTCCCTAGATGCCAAAAGGTAGAGATGGATTAGTTATATTATTTGTTTTTTAGGTTGTAAATCTTTTTTTTTGGAAGGCGAGCTGGGTTTTTAAGGATCCCACAACCTATCAACAAGGTGCGACCTATAGGTCAACAACCATAAGAAAGAAACCATGTCGCAAGTGGGTCTCGAACCTAGGACGTGGGGAACAAACCCATACAGCCCTAACCACTAGACCATAACACCATTGGCGGTTGTAAATCTTTATTCACTTGATTACTCCATCAATTATTCCTTGCATGTCGTCACCATCTTGTTGAATAGAATAGCTCACTCAAATATTCACTCAAAATCGAAAGCAAATTTAAACATTCTTCAATCATAACTTACATTCATTCAAAAGTTCATTTTTCTAAAAACACACAAGGGATTAAAAATATAAACTATCTAATTCATGGGAATCAGGCATCATTAAGATCCTCAAAGAGGTTAGTTTGATCACAGTCATTGCCCCATTAACCTTTGATTGCTCACTTGTAACAGAGAAAATAAAAAAATTTTAGCAATCAAATGGTGGTATGGCGAAGAACAAATACAACTTTAGTCTTGAGTACCATGAAAGCCCTTATTTTAAGGGGTGGGAAGTTAATCGAAGCCTGACAATGGGTTGTTAAAGAGGACTAAAAATATAATATTGGCAGTAATGCTGGTAGGGTTGTAAAGGCTGAAACAATTAAGCAGCATCCGAAAAATGGATAGTTCAAACTGGAACAGGGGATGAGTTGAAAAGAAATTGAGGTTGATCAATTCGAATAACTAGTCAAATTTACTATTTCATCTAAATGAGGTTAGAGCATAGGGGAACAATACCACTTAAGGGTGGCAACAGGATGGGATTGGGATTGGATAGACATCATCCCATCCTAAACGGGTTTGGGACAGGACAAGACTATATGGTACTAAAAAGATTCCCTGCGGCAGCAAATTTATTCAAGTCTCACACCAAATATAATTCAACAACATAATACTACATGATTCAACTTTTTACACATCAACTACTTCGATAATTAAGTCTAAAATAGTTAATACCACAATTACATGATCATCAACAACATCAAGAATCAAGTTTGAAAATCAAGTCAGACTTAATTAAAATATGAAAAATAATAACAATAAATATTAAATAAATAAGTTTAGGACGAGACGGGATGGGCAGGATTGAAATAATCCATCCTGATCCCATCCCACTCTAGATCGGAATGGGACGAGATCAAGATAGGTTTGATCAATTCCAAAAACCAGAAAAAATTGATCGGGATAAAGATTACGGAATGTGATGCCCACCTCTAATACCATCCTTAACACAAAAGAAAAAAAGACATATAATGTCGAAGATGTTCATAGTCCTAAGACACAACAATGGGAGAGAACAAAAGTATCCACTACGCCTCCTTATTATCATGACAAAACCTTCATTGCCTCAAGGTGATGGTCAACTATTGCAATATCCGCTTCTAGAATAACACATTTTACTTAAACAACTACCTCTTCAAGTCCATGCTTGAGTTCCACATGCGGCTATTTTTCAAAAGAATGCATACTTCTGTGTTTGAATCTTATGGCGTAAATAAAATAATGCAACTGGATTGGAACTAATGAGAGAAAAAATCACCTCTTCAACTTTTTATTTTTTTATTTTTAGTAATAGTATTAGCATCCAAATGAGGATGAAACCCTCACAAAACACACCACTCACTACTCCTACTAGTACAATACCAACCCAAACACCTCACATTCTAACAAACACAAATTGAGGAAATCCTCCATATAGTCCACGAGCACAAAAAAAAAATCCACCAATGATGACAAGTTGATCACCACCACGGTTCAGAAAAAAAAATGTCGTAACAATTTCCAAAAGAGGAAACTACTCATTGACTGATGAATAATCAGAGGGCTTCATTGCGTTTGAGCCGCTCCAACACCACTAATCGAGAGTTCAATGTCATAGGAAGATGACTAATTCTTTGAACCCCAATTCTAGACAGCTAGGCTTTATAGCCAGGTTTTAGGCTTTTTACACTTCTACCCCTTCTATAGATAACGTTTGTGGGTTTTTTTTTTTTTTTAAGAAAAAATGTCAAAGTGCAAAAAAGGCCAAGCCTGACCGAAAAATGACTTTAAAGCCTGACTGCCTAGACAAACTCTTTTTTGAAACATGATAAACCAATTGAAACCACCATGACTAATAGAATAAAAGTGAAAAACATCCCAAGCCCAAGAGAAAACGAGTTAGAAGAACCACTACAAAAACAACATAACCACAAAAAGAAACACATAGAAGATACTTTTGAAGTAAATTTCGCCAAGAAAAATCCCCAAAAATGATTAAGCAAGAACCCTCTCGTTCAAAACTAGTTTTCCCTTTTCCATTTATTCTTTCTCACAACTAGAATAAACGAGACTTGTGATTTTGAGGATTAATCGATGAAAGAAAGTGGATCTCGACCGAGAGGAGAATTTGGTGTGGAGATGGGAGATGCAAAATCAGAGAATTGTTGTGACAAGAATCGACTTATGAAACAAATTTAAAAAATTAACATTAATAAGAGAAATTTAAGAAATTAAAAAGATAGAGCAATGATTGAATTAGAAAAAGACATGACGTTGAGACGAGCTACATAATCATGAGAAAATGTGCTTAAATAAGGATAATATGGAATGATTGAGGAGGAAGAATAGGTTGGTCACTGAAGGAAAAAGGGTAGTGGGCTTAGGTCAAGAAGGAAATGAGAAATCCAGTTGTGTTGAATGAGGGAAGGAAAATGTGCTTAATCAGAAATGAGAAGTGGTCACTGGTCACTGAAGAAATCCAGTTGTGCTGAAATGAGAAATCCAGTTCTCACGACTGAAGGAAAATGTGCTTAATCACGAGATGCTCTGATGGAAGAAATAAGATAGTTACAACAACAAAATTAGAAGTGGAGATCGAAAGCTCACTACACCAAAAATACCCATCAGCAACGGTTTGGAACCGTGGGGGTAACCAATTGTCACGGCTTAGAGCCGTGGGCAGTAGAGGCGTCGCCAAATCACCATTAATGGCTACAAACCGTGGCAAAACATATTAGCAACGGTTTTATGCTCGTGGACGGTTGTTGATTTAGCCACGGTTATAAGCCATTGCAAAAATTTTAGCCACGGTTTTAAGCCGTTGCGAAAATTTTAGCCACGGTTTTAAGCCGTGGCAAGCACTGGCCACGGTTTTAAGCCGTGACAAGTACTGGCCACGGTTTGAAGCCGTTGCAAAAATTTTAGCCACGATTTTAAGCCGTGGCAAGCATGAATTACCACGGTTTTAAGCCGTGGCTAATAAAAACAAAATTCAAAAAAAAAGAAATCTGATTTGTTGAGAGGGTTTGAAACCGTTGCAAAATAATATAATTGAAAAAAAAATTAAATTTTTGTTGCTGCTGCAGCAAAATCACAGCCCCACACCTTTTTTTTTTAGTTAAACCTCCAGTGGGGAGGGGCAACTTATGGGATGCCATACTTTTATTACTTATCAAAAAAATTGATTTACAATCAAAACGGGAGTACATTACGACTTTACCCGTATAAAAATCAAACAAAAATGGACAAAATAAGTATGAAGTAGAATTACAAATAAGACAGTGAATGTTAGAAGTCAGATAGACTACTTATTTATAGCACTAACAATATTGACAGCTATTCTAACAGTAACTCTTCCTAACAAAGTACTCACAGCAGATTGTATATCAGGAAAGAGAAGCAACACTGCCTAACATTGCGCCCTCGCCTTGCACCCAGCAGCAGCACACCTGCCTGCGCAAAAGCAATGCCATGTTTTGTTCCAAACCGCACTACATCCAACCACTTTCCAGCCCGCGCATATCACGTCCATTGCTTGCAATCCCTGCCAAGTTCCAGCCTCGACTAGGGCCATTCAGTTCTAAGCAATCAACTGCTCAAAGCTTGCCCCCAACACCTGGCCAGACCGTACTAAACAGAGTGCCCCGCATCTCCATAAACAGAGTGCACCATAGCACCCTGGCAGCCTGAATTGCTGCAGATTTCCTTCCCGAATACCAGCATCCAGCATGCCAAAATCCCTGGCAAAAAGTCTGTCGCGACACCACATAATGCTAAGCTTGTTCTCTTTCTGATATGATTCGACATACTGCAAGATTTTATAGACCTGCATCACAAGTTAGATAATAACACAGTTAAAGGAAGCATTATCCACTTTGAAAAGCTCATTGCCAGACATCTAAACATGAACATGTTAGTGATTGGCAAAGACATACATAATGTCTTATTGAACAGGTAGCCGACGTCGTCAGGTAGGATTTCCATATTGAAAACAAGGAGAAATGGCAGCAATGCTTGACGTCTGAACCGCACCCACAAAATGTTGACAACCATTTAGTGTACAATCGATAATAATTTCATAACATTTTCTTAGAAAATAAATACAATGATCCATCTGTCATATCATTAGACCCATCTCACACTTCATGTACTATGTTAATTTTAATTTAACATAGTGTTCCGCACATAATACTAATAAATTGTCAGAAAAAACATAAAGTCTAATCATCATTCGATGTGGTTACATACCAACTCCATTGTTCTTATTCTGATCATTCACACCAAGCCTTGCCATTGAAAACAATAGCAGATGATCAACTTAGAACTAAGGCTGAAAATTAAAAGGAAATGAAATTTGTATGATGTGGTTACATACCAACTCCATTTTACTTAGAGTTGTATGATGGATGATCTGCCGAGCCAATGACCTAGAACAGGAAGCAATGGACCAACACAAAATCCAGTTACAACCCCAACTACTGCTGCTACTACAACGTCCTGGACGAAATAACCTGCAAGCAATTGACAAAATTGTGCTATTTACGCATAAAGAATCTGAATCAGAATCAGTATAATCAATATTCAAAGTGACTCTGTATCAGACTTCAGCTATTTACGCATAATGAATCAGTCTAGATCGCTACTCACTAGCCTAGCCTGGTGACCTTTTCATGAAGAAAATTGCAAACAATAAATTATGCACTTCTCCATCCAAACAATAATTGTGAAGTATTTATCATGTCTAATGTGTATCAGCAATAAGTAGATTAAACTATGATTATAAGAAAAATTCATTATGAATATCAAATATAAGTAGACAGGACAGGGGACAGCACGCAGAATAAGCCAATGATAAAGATGAGGTGAAACATTGAATAAAAGTATCTTTTAAATAAACACTGGTAGAAAATAAGACGCAAACCTTGGTTGTTCTGTAGCTATCTGGGAGCCGCAATGTTCGACACTGAGTTGGTTCACTGATTTCAGTAAGTTTCCAAATCTTTGATTTATCATTAGCTTCTTCAAGTCTCTGTGGATTATATTGTTTTGGTGCAAGTAGTTCATTCCCTTTGAAACATCAATAGCTACTTTGAGTGCAGTTGGAAGTCTGAAAATTCCCTTTTGCTTATGCAAAAAATCATACACACTTCCACCAGACATAAATTCTGAAGCATAAAACCCCAAATGAAACTGATGACGATTAAAACAGGATCAGAGAAGAATTTGGTACATAGACTCGAAACTGAAAAGGCCACCTCATCAGCATACAACAACAAACATATCTGGAAGCCAATCGATTTCTTACCTGTCACAATGCATAAACTTGGAGGTCTAGTACATGCTCCAATGAACTGTACCACATTCTTATGTCGAACCTTCCTGCAATGGCAAAGAGCAGTAAGTTGAAAACATTTGAAACATGAAAAGGCCTCCAATCAAACCAGCAAGTGTAAAATGAGAAAGACAGAAACTATTGCCCTTTGAGGCTCCATTTGTGTCATCAAAATTTCATTCTTGAATGCAAAACTTTCTGGGAAACATCAATAAAAATAAAAATTACAAAATTGAGTTTTGCTCCATTAAGAAAATATAATGATTAAAAACATATCAATGTGTGTGCATTGAGGAGTTTATGGTTTGCGTACGCCTCAATGCCCAGAGTCTTAAGGGGGATCCTAAATGGACAGTCAAACTAGAAATTGGACTCTTTTAGTCAACATCTAATAATCAGAAGCATAAATATCTTGAACATCATAAATGGACACTATCCAAATTCGAAGAAAAAACTAAAATTTGACAATTCTAGTTTAACAAAACCAAATCTATCTGAGACAATGTCTAGAGAACAACAATCAAGATCCATATGAAGATTCTAAAAGATAACATAGTAAGGAAGACTTCTTTAAGAAAGATTTGTCGTCTTTGGATAACAGTAATTGAATTTAGAAAACTATAAATGTTATTAGAACAAAGCAGAGCAAGCATGACCAATATCCTAAGGAAAAAAACAAAAAATGTTAAGCCATGCATGTCAAAGGGCTATCAATTTACGAACCTCATTATATAGACTTCCTGAGCAAACTCTTGCTGCATATCTGCACTTACGCACTCAGGCTTGAGGACTTTAATAGCCACTTCCTGGCTACAATAAGAGCCTTTGTACTTACGTCCAAAAAAGGAAAAAAAATTGCAAGTGGTTCTACGGCCAAAAGGGTTAAGTAAAAGCATGGAAAACTTACAGATCTCCAAATGATCCAGATGCAACTTTGTTTTCAAATTTCAACAGCCTAGGGTCAATTTCCCAGACATCAGTGCCATCAGTAGGTATTTTTACAAGACCAGGGATGATTTCAGCTCCAGCACGCCCATCCTTGCTGAATGGAGGGGATGAATGTGGTCTCGACCAAGAATGCATCTGCAGTGAATCTTCAAAATATGATATACAAATTGCTGTATTCTCACAACTAAAAAAAACAGGGAGAATAAATAAGTTTAGACCTTCAACATTAATTACAAGTACATGTTACGGATCAACCAAACAGAATCAGAACTACTAAATTCTAGAGGAATGGGAAAGGAATCTTATGCACATTTTTACCTGTAAACATGGACGAAAAGTAAAATAAAAAAATAATTACCTCAATCTTCCCAACTTCCTTTTCCGGAGCATGCCTAAGATGCTCAGTTTCCTAACTTTCCAAAGAGTGATGAATCAAGTATTATATACTGAACCCAAACAACAAAAAAGAAAGAGCTATATTTAAAAGAACCAAATAAATATCTATTAAAAACCATAGGGGCTCACAAGTTAACATGTACATAAAACTAGATGAAATACAACTTCTAAAATATGGAAGAGAGGAGAACCTAAAGCTCATGTCTAAGGTTACAGTCACACACAGATGGCACAGTTTTATTGGTTACAAAAACAGCCTGTATACATACTGGGAGGACTAGGATCAAGTTTACTACTACAAAGACCAAATGATAGACTACATAACACAGAAAACAAAAGAACAACTGAATAACAAAATGTGGCGATAACCACTTAGTATGGATGAGGAAATCATACTGATTAACAAGGAATTTTTTTTTTCAAAATGTGTACCAGCTGAGTTGGTAAAGGTGTAGCTGATCACACATCACAGGTTCGAACCCGTTCAGTAGCATGTGGTGGGGAGGGCTAAAAAAAATAAGTTTCTTTTTTGTTGTTGTTGTGGATTGATTAACAAGTTTTCACATATCGGTGGTTCAAAACTACAGTATTCCAACATTTTGTGAACTTTCCTTTGTTAAGTTTCTAAAAAATGTCAATTTTCATGTACTTTTTCCTCTTTTTCTTTTTTTCTTGTTATGTACCAAGATCAATAACAAGTTCTACAAATCCAATAACCCCAGTTATTAAGTGAGTTCCAACTTCCAAGGTCAATATTAATGAGTGAGCTTCATGGCAAGAAGTCGAGTGAGCTTCATGGCAAGAAGTGTAGTGCAACTTTGAGCTTTACTTTGATTAATCAAATAGAAAATTTTCTATTTTGAACTGTGCCAAAACTCAAGTATGTGGCCACCATATCTCGTAAATGAATGCCAGAAATAAGAGTTAACAAATTATCAGATGTTCCAGAGACTTGGTCATGTTTACTAGAACACCTTTAACCTTAGAACTAAGAAATGAAGATTTTCCTTTTATCAGCAAACCATAGCAACAGTATTAACAATAAGAACCAAAACGACCACAAAATTTAAAATACATAAAATCTGAATCATATAAAAGATGTTAGCCACTAGATTTTTAAAGCATTTCAATTCAGCAAACTTATTCAAACACTTTTGAAAGACAAGAAGGTAGTAAAGAACCTTGGGACGCTCTCCACGCCCACTAGTTCTACGCTGAAGTTTCCAACCTGAGATTGAGATTACGAAAAGCAAAGAATCAGTATAAGCAATTTGATAGTGAAATGACAGCTAGAAAATCATACTGGAATCTGAAATGTTTAAGAAGCTACAATGGCCTCTGTTTAAAATACTGTATTCCTCTTATTTACTTTCTCCAATCTGAGAGATTATGGGATTGTTTGCATACATATGCAGTAAAAGCCAGTAATCATAACACATCGCAGACTTAACACTCGTACTGTTGTACAACCATCAGCTTGACTCTCAATTTATGTTTTGAGCATTCCAGCTTAATGATGACATACATAGAAAATAAGAAAGATCAAAATAGAACACACAAAAGTAACCCACCTACATGAAAAGACCAGAAAGAGAAATTAGTCTTACCTGTTTGAATATGCTTGAAACAGGGTCCAGACCACGAGGTATTTTAGAGAATAGCCTAAACATCCTTGACAGGTCCTCCACCTACAAATTACATAAAATTACATTTATGCTTACCATCTTGCAAAATCCCAATTCCAAGTATGTGTGTGATTCTGTGTCTATGGAGGAGAACATGGACCAGGTATTTACCTTGTCATCCCTAAGCAATGCATGGCATCCAGAGTGTTCCTTTTCAAGTAGTTGGCTCGCATATATATATATAATAGCTCATGTTGCACTTTCTGCCAAAGGAACATATATTCAATGAATAAACAACTGAAAAAAAATTCTATACAACTTCCTAAGGCGTACAACTCTTATCAAAAAAATAAAAATAAAAGATTTTGAAAAAAGGAAAACTCAAAATTTATTAATTGACTCAAATTATTACTTTGTTTTACTTCTTTAGCATCATCTATCTAGCCTAACCACAGGCTGAGAAATGACATATACCATAAAATTCTAGAAACAAAAACAAACCTCCAATAACTTCTGCTCGCTGCTAGAATGCAAGTAATGAGCTACCCTGTCTTTTTCTCGTTTTAAGCACTCCTCGGCCTGAAAATTACCACGGCACCAATATCACCAACCAGATTATCAGGAACAAAAGACAAATTCAAAGCACAAAAAAACTAATAGGTATTTCACCTTTAGCATGTAATCTGGACAAGAGTCTTCTAGAATCCAATTAGAAGCCTTCCGAGAATAGTAAGCAACTGTATCTTTAAGCAGAGCTTCCTCCGCATAAGATTCACCGACAACTTTTTCCAACTATATGACACCAAAATAAATATTTTTTGCTAATTAAAACTGCAAATTCCTTTGGAACTCAGTTACAGTATCTTTTATTTTCAGAGTAGCTAAGCATAATGGTACTCCATTTTCCAAAAAATTGTGTTTTTTGACACCATGACCATGCAGTTGTGCATATTAGCGTGTTCAACAACTTTGTCCAAGTGTAAATAAGAAATTCCAGGGTATGTCTCAATCAATGTATGGGAATGATTTTTTTTCGGTGGAACAAAACTTTTCATTAAAAATGAGAAAAACAAGTATGGAAGTTGTAAATCCCGATAACAGGATATGTAAGTACTCATCATGCAGAGTTGCATTATGGAAGGAACTCAACAATACTATTTAAAATCAAACCTAAATTGAGAATTTCAGATTTCTTCATAGAAAAACAACTGCTTGTCTTTCAGTAATAAGCAACTGTAGTTGAACTCAACTATAATAAGCAAGTGTCACAACCGTTGAAGTTCAGTAAGATCTACGAACATGGATAGCTTCTTAAGTCATGGTTTTTATTTGTCAAGCTAACTTAGTTAATGGTCATACTCCTAAACTGCAAATGACATAATTCATCACTACATACAAGAGCAAATATATATGGAAACAATAGAATAGGGAAACGATGAGTTCTTTCATGGCAATACTTTCATATCAATCAAACTCAAGTCATGGTGTGCATTGAAGCAATATATACCTCATATGGAGCTTTCCTGGTACTAATTGCATCATTTTCATTAAATATAGGAATAACCCTTAAACGTAACAACACATTCAATGTTTTAGAAAGCTGCTGTCTGAAATTTGGATCTCTAAAATCATTATCAGTCACAAGAAGTTGAGAGGATGTCACGTCCAACTGCAGAATACGTGCTACATGTTAGTAACAGAAAGAAACTAAAGCAGATTTGATGAAACAATATATGTTTCTACTTATGAATGAAAGAAATGTAGACAATGTGAATGGCAACTAATTGTTCAAAATGAATGATGGTGCAAAATTCAAGAGAATGTTGTCTTCTCACCTGACTAAACAGAGCATCATAGAGAGCCATAAGACCACTCTGTCCAACAGCTGCACACGCTTTTTCATCAAGCTCATTTTGTGGCTTCTGAAGATCATTAAAGCTGTAAAATATAAATTACAATGAGTTGTTCTCCCTCTATGTACACCAAATGACTAATGCAAACGATTTTTCATACTTCCACAACTGACTATGAATAAATAAAAGCCACTATTTTAAAACTAAAAGATGCATCAAAAATCTAAATGCATTCTTGTGGGGAAACATAACTGTTCAGATTTGCAGATGAGAGAGAAAGGAAAGCCCTACTATGGACTCTGTTTTTTAAATAAACACATACATAACAAACAAAAAAAATCTGAAAATAATGAATAACATGGGGAAATAAGAAATTAGTAAAAGAGCATATAACATATACTTTTAGTATAAATTATCATCTATTTTGATACTTCACTTCAAAAAAAAAAATCCCATTCCATTTGTTTGGACGCTCTCATACTTGATGGGATACTTCAGGCTTACATATTAATCATCAGTTCCATGATCACAGAAATCAAGATAACCACACGATTAGACTCTTTGGTATACAAAAATAAATCGATTTTATCCTCTTATAATTGAACACAGCTGCAAACGGTGCTTGAAGGTGAATAGGTTGCATTAGGAAACGATCATTCTCTTAAGCAGTGGGAACTTACAAGCAGGGACTCCAAGCATGAGAGCTAATTGGGTTTTCAGAAAATTTTTTATGCATTACAATAGAATTTATAGCTTGACCCTTAAAGTGGAACAATACAAATTGAAAGTTGTACTCTGTGGAGAAAATAAAATACAGAGAGAGGAAAATCATAATAATGGAATAACCTGCTATTGACTAATCTCCTGTATCTAAGCCTTTGGCGACCAACACCAACAGCTCCTGAAGCTACCAAAATAACCTCAAATCCTTTAGAGTTAAGATCTTTAATCTGCGGAAGATTCAATTTAGAAACTTATTACAAGTATGAGCTTCAAATGACACAAATGAACCAAGATAACATTTGAAACATCAATACCTGCTCACAAAGAGCTCCAAGTCTGCCTAATGCTAACCGCCCATCAGATCGCGTAACAACGGCTGTACCAACCTTTATTAACAAATGCTCCAAAATTAGTAATTAGTTTAGATATTGAAAACAAAAATAGACAAAAAATGTTAAGTGCAACAAGAGTTTGATTAAAACTTGAATAGTAACCAAATCACAAGAACACAATCATTTACTGGAAATTTTAATAGAGGTTGACGTATTGTTTCATAAAAATAAAAAAAAGCGAGATGTTTTGTGAAAATACCCTTCAGATCACATACAAGCTTTCAATTGTGAAAATACCCTTCAGATCAGAAGTGCTTATCTAAACCTAGATGTTTTGTGCCCCCAAAAAAATTTGCAGGTTAAAAAATAGATCTGAATGATTCCTTTTGCAGGGGAAACAACTATGAATGAATGAGAAAAAGGTTTGTAGTATCATTCTACTACCCTTGACATCCAACATCCTTTATTGATCTAAGCATGCTTCAAATATGTATATTAGGCAATATACCTCACATATCTTAAATTTCTTCATTTGTAGTATCATTAAACAAGGGCAACAATGATAAATCAATCAGATTATCCCTTGAAGTGAAAATTTTCCACTAAACCACAGATATGTACTTCACTTCAACACTAAACTTTAGTATCTAGTATCTACATCAATTCACAAAGTAGAAAACATACAAACAAGGAAAGAGACCACAAACCTAAAAAATTCCATGGAGTTGGTGAGTGGAGTAGTTGTAAAGGAAAAGAGGCAATCCTGGTGTTATTTGCTTCACTGAATCCCTGTACCTTGGAGGGAGCCCTGAAAAATCAAAATCACAAACAACACAATATCATATCAGATGTATCCACAAATCATGCCTACCCATTAATCAATAAAACCCAATTTCCAAAATTCAATAAAACCCATCAATACCCATGGATCAAAACATCAAATTAAATTCAAATGATCACTCAAATCAATTAACAAAGATCAATAAATTAAAAAAAAAATTGAACTTGAACAACAAAAAGCAAAGGAAATTGGGGGAAAGCTTACCAAAGAGTTGCCTCTTCAAGTTCTCTTGCATGGTATCATTATTGCAAACAAAGATATACCCACCAACTGGTTCACTCCTTGGAAGTGACTCTGATGGTGGAAGAGTCTTAACCGTTGTTCAGATTTTACGACTTCTTTCGACTTAACTTGTTCAGATTTCACTTCATCCATCGAAACCACACCGTTGTTCTCTTCTACAAAACTCAACCGAAACCTTACGTTTAGTACATCATCGAATACAGTAGTGATAGATAACGAACGAACGAATGGTAAAGGATGAGATTCAGCGAATTCTTACCTGCTGAGTCGAGCTGCAACGAACGGATGCTGGATTGGATCTCATCCTCGATGTCTGCAACAACAACAACAAATCAGGCAAATGGTGAGAGGAAGAGATTGGGAGAGGAAACCCTAACTTTTCAACTTTGCAAATGGGGAGAGGAAGCCCTAACTTTTCAACTTTGCAAATGGGGCGAGGAAGATATGAGAACAATAGACTATTATGCTTGAAGAAATCATGTTTGGGGTGCCATGAAAGATGAAGAAGAGAGGAGCTTTTGAGAGAGATTTGTGAAGAGGGAGAGAATGCGCCAAGGATGAAGAGAGAAAGAGAGGGGCAGAAAGGCAAGGAGGAAAGGTCAGGGGCACTTTGATCTGCTGTGAATGAGGGGGGAAAGAGAGCGAGACTGAGAGGGAAGCAAATGTAGAAATGGGAGGGAATCGAGCTGCGTGAATTTTAGTTTTTCCCGCGACTTTCATAGCGTTGTAGTGCCTCCACACAGGCACGTGAAAAGCTTGTAGACACGGTTTTAAACCGTTGGCAGTTAGCCACGGTTTTTTGCCGTGGCAACTCTTTTGGTGTAGTGTATAGCCACGGTTTTTATATTTTTAACCACGGTTTTAAACCGTTGGCCATTATAGCCACGGTTTTTGGTCGTAGCAAATAAACCAACGGTTTAGAGCCGTGGCCATCTCCCTGTAGCTAAACAGGCCTTTTGGTGTAGTGGCTAGGGTTAGAAAAGAAATCCTTCCAAGGTACATGGAATTTTTGGTCCATGATGGTAAAAAAAAATTGCAAAGAGAGAATCAATAGTAGAAAAACAAAATGGTCACAAATAGAGACATGTTGTTGGTGAGAGGAGGGGAAACACATCATTTTTAAGATTATTGTTTATGATCTTGATGTATCTAAGAATCTATGTCATCTAGATTGTTGCTTTATTGTAACATAGCAAATAACAAAACTAGTCAACCATAAATGCTAAACACATTAGAAAATGATGTACGGACATGTGTTGTACATGATGCAACAATTCTAGTCAGCCTTGTTTGCTAGCATTTATTTATTTATTTTACATTTCTTGCGTGTAAAAACACCAAAAAATGCTAGCAAACAAGGCTGACTAGACTTACTCTGCATGATGATACAACAATTTTCACAAATGTAAGATACGCTGCACAATTAACCTTGTTGTAAATACATTTTACAGTTATATGAAGATAAACACTAAACATAATTAAATCATGATGCATAATTCATAAACATCCATTAAACTCACGAGTCATAACTCATATCTCAATAGTGTATCATACACATTAAAAGCAAGGATTGTAATTTTGTAAAATTTTACGAAATTTCACAAAATATTTGGTTTTCTGATCTTGAAAATTAAACGAAATCGAAAAGTACAATATTTCGACGAGTTATTTTGCAATATTTCTTTTTTTTTTGGTAAATTTGGAATTTTCGTGTAAAACCCAAAAAATTATGAAGCAAATTAAAAAATTTTGGCTGAAATATTTCGTCTTTTTTATTTTATTTAGTTTTCAAATTTTTTTTTTTGTAAAATCCTAAAATTTATGAAGAAAATTACATTTATAGGGATACTTGTATATTACATTTTTGCATATTCATATATGTTTGACATATTCTCAAAATTTTTATATTTTTTCTACATACAACAAACACTACAAAAAAATTCAATTCAGCAATGGCTAAAAACCGTTGCTAATTGTCAAAAAACCATCGCTAGTATTTATTAGCAACGGCTCAACAACCATCGCAATACCGTTGCTATTTTAATCGTCGCTAACTCGAAAATTTTTGTCGCTAAAGCTGTTTAAAATTTCGGCTAAGGCTGTCGCAAATTGAAAAATAGCGACGGTTTTTGCTGTCACTAAATTGCAAATCCAATTGACAAAACAACCACGGTATTTGCCGTGGCTATTTAGGGACAGCTTTGTTGCAAATCATATTGACAAATGAAAATTACAAATTACAAATGAAAATTCATTTTTTATAATGAAATTAGCTCTTAATGATTGTCCATTCTGAAAATTAATAGAAACTACCAGAACTAAACTTAATTGATCAAAAACATGTAAGGAGACTTAATTGATCAAAATTATAACAAAAATTACACTGAATCTCTAGAATATCATACAAAAATTACAAAGAATTCATACAAAAATTACAAAGAACCCAAAATAAAAATAAAAATTATTCGATCTATAGAATATCTGATCTGATCTCCGAGATCTCTTGCAATAGGGAAGGGAGGGGAGAGGGAGGCGGCCGAGAGATCTCTGCTGCTGGGGTCTCCTCTGTGGGTTGAGAGAAAAATTTTGGTTGAGAGATAATTTTTGGTTGAGTTGGTTGGTAGAGAAAATTTAAATTTATATAGAGAGAGAGGTAATTGAAGGGGATTGGTTGTGTTGGTTTCACGCGGATCGGTGACGTGGTTTGGTTTAGTGCGTTGGATTGAGATAAAGTTTTTGGGTGTTATTGACAGTTGAGATGAGGTTTTATTTTTGTGTATAATTAAAAAAAAATCAATTAGGGATGGTTTTTTGTCGTAGCTAATAAAAAAATATTTATAAAACGTAGCGACGGTTGTTTGCCGTAGCTAAATGTTTTTGTTTATAATTTAAAAAAAAAATAATTACTGACGGTTTTGGGCCGTCGCTAATAAAATATCTTTGTAAGCTAAACGACGGTTTATTGCCGTAGCTAAATGTTTTTGTTTATAATTTAAAAAAAAATCAATTAGCGACGGTTTTGGGCCGTCGCTAATAAAAAAATCTTTGTAAGCTTAGCGACAGTTTATTGCCGTAGCTAAATGTTTTTGTTTATAATTTAAAAAAAATCAATTAGCGATGGTTTTGGGCTGTCGCTAATAAAAAAATCTTTGTAAGCTTAGTGACGGTTTTTTGCCGTATCTAAATGTTTTTGTTTATAATTTTTTTTAAACAAATCAATTAGCTACGGTTTTGTGCCGTCGCTAATAAAAAAATCTTTGTAAACCTTAGTGACGGTTTTTTGCCGTAGCTAAATGTTTTTGTGTATAATTTTTTTTTCAAAAATATCAATTAGCGACGGTTTTTTGCCGTCGCAAAATAATTAGCGACAGTTCTTTATGATTATGGGGTGAGTAAGTTGTCAGCTGCCTCATGCGTACTGACTGCTAAGCAGACTATGGAGACCTTGCAGTCCACACTGCAGGCTAACCCTCTGGATCAAGCCACAACTAACCAAGAACGAGATGTAGTGCGAAGATATGCTCATGCTATACGAAATGATGAATCCGAAGTAATGCAGAAGTCGAGAGCAAAACACATGAAGGAAGGCGATGAGAATGTTGCTTACTTTCATAACTATCTGCGTGAACGAAGATCCAAAAATAAAATTCTCTGCATTTACAATGAAGCTGATGAAAAACTAGAGGATATGGAGCAAATCAGCGAGGAATGTGTGCGATACTTCGACGACTTATTTGGCACCTCACAGGAAGACTATGATCCTTCAATCATTTAAAACTTGACAGTGACTAGGGTGATCTCGACTAAGGAAGGCAATGACCTCATAAAGCAAATCACCAGAGATGAAATCATCGAAGCAGTGGCATCTATTGAGTCCAGCAACGCACCAGGTCCTGATGGCTTCTCTTCAATGTTCTTCAAGTCAGCATGGAGGATTGTAGGTGATGACTTCGTGAAAGCCATTCATAACTTCTTCAGGAGTGGACGACTCTTAGGCGAGGTAAATGCAACCTGCGTTACGTTAATCCCTAAAGTTACTAATGTTTCCTATTTACGTGATTTCAGACCCATCTCGTGTTGCAATGTTTTATACAAAAACATCACCAAAGTCATGATGAACATAATGAAAAAAGTGATCCAGAAACTTGTCAGTCTGAACCAATCAGCTTTCATCAAGGGGCGCTATATCCATGATAATATCATGCTTCCGCACGAACTGGTGCGGAACTACCACAGGGATCAAGGACCACCACGATGTGCAGTGCAGATTGACTTACGCAAAGCATATGACACCATCCGTTGGGAATCTGTCACCCATATCATGCGCAAGATGCAGTTTCCTGAATGTTTTATCAGCTGGGTTCACACTTGCATATCTACTGCCAGATTCTCCATCGTGGTCAATGGCTCACTGAAAGGTTCTATCAAAGCAAAAAGAGGTGTCCGACAGGGCTGCCCAATATCGTCCTACCTGTTTGTGCTAATTATGGAGATACTTCATCTCTTACTACAACAACAGGTTGACGAAGGACAATACAAACTCCACTACAGATGCAAAGATCCTATCATAACACACCTAAGCTTCGCTGATGATTTACTGGCTTTCTTCCATGGTGATCAGCAATCAGCCACTGCACTAGTACACTACACCAAAAGGACTGTTTAGCTACGGGGAGGTGGCCACGGCTCTAAGCCGTTGGTTTATTTGCCACGGCTAAAAATCGTGGCTATAACGGCCAACGGTTTAAAACCGTGGCTAAAAAAATTACACCAAAAGGGTTGCCACGGTTTTAAACCATGGCTATAACTGCCAACGGTTTATAACCGTGGCTAAAGCTTCCAACGGTTTAAAACCGTAGCTATAAGATTTACACTTTCGCGCTTTGGCAAAAATATTTTCGCGCTTTAGAGGGAGCAATTTCGCGCTTTGGCGAAAAAATTTGGGGAAAAACATATTTACTCTCTCCACACCTCCCCTTCACAAGCACTCGAAGCAGAGAAGAAGAAGGACGAAAGAAGGAGAGGACGATAGAAGAAGAAGAAGAAAGTTTGAGAAGGTAAGATCTCCTTCTTCTTCTTTAGATCTCCTTATTCTTTAGATCTCTTCTTCTTATTTTTTTTCTTCTTTCAGCAAAGCAAACCCTAGAACTCACTTTCTTCTTTTCTCCAGCTCGATTTCTGAAGAGGAGAAGAAGAAGACTAAGAGAACCACTCAAAACAACAGGTTAGCTATTCAACATTCTCTCATTTCCTGTCTTTGTTCATTGAGAGAGCTGTCATTGCTCCTCTGACTTATTATAGTGACAATGAAGATTGGAAATAAAAAAATTATTTTACTTTTGTGGATTTTTCCGTTGGTAATTGGTGAGTGGGATGTTGTATCGTATTCTTCTATGATTCTACTACTACTACTACCACTTGGATTTTTTGAGATAATTTTCTGTATTTGATGCTCAATTTTCCAAAATGATTCCGACAAATTCTCCCATTTATTATCTGGAAGAGGGTTTCCTGACTTTTTCTTGGTCTAATTGCAGTGCAGAATCCCTTGATAACCACTTGATTACTATCCAATTGGAGAAGGAAGAAAGGTCCCGCTTAGAAGAAGTAAGAATGAGAAAGGAAATAGCTCTCCTGGAAGAAAAAAGATAAAGCTGAAGGACAGGTGAAGTATTTAGTTTCACCTATATACAATAAGTTACATATTTTCTAGAATTAAGTGAAACTTGTACATTAGACATCTTAGTTGCACATTTATTTGTCAAGGGCTATGTAATAAAGAAAAGAAAAAGTTCATGCCTATACATATTAGACAGTCATATGGGGGCACAATGCTCAGATCCTCAAATTTCACATATCTTTTGAAGGTTCAACTTCTTTTAAGCATATACTGTGGCAATTGAAAACTTTGTCTAAGAATGAATTTGGAACAGGAAAATATATATATATATATATATATAAATCCATGTTGTTGTTACATAGGCTCAATGGGTTGAATGTGCTTAAGCCCTTTTCCTATGGTCAGTCAGGATGGAATACTTCCTTCTGAAATCAGTGAATTTGAATTATGTTTTACCTACATAAACGAGCAAAAATATTTTCTGTGTTGTAGGCTGCAAAAAGGAAAGCAGAAGCAAAGAACGCAGCTTTAGTAGCAGAGAGGATAGCCAAAGAAGCTGCAGAAAAGAAAGCTACTGAAACTATAAAAAGGGGTTATGTTGAAGCACCACAAAATCTGGTAGCAGCACTAAAAGAAGTAAATGGTGGATATCTCCAACCCAAGAAATTTGAGACCAACAAGGTCAATTGCACTAAAATGGTAAGAATTAACTAAAATTATAGTTGTTGTTGACCTTTCATTTCAATGTTTCCTTGTTTATTTTCTGCGATTTCTTATGACAAAGTAGTCTCCTTGGAAAGTATTAGTGTGATAGGCATGCTTTTTTTACATGTTTTTAGCCCCTTTGTAGGAAGTAGATTGTTATCTTTGAAATCCATATCTGTTCTTTTTCTGCGTTATTGCTATTTCGTATCTGAGTTTCTTTTGCCTGAATCATATTGCACTCGAATTTACTGCTAAATGATCTTTTTTAGTCCATGGTGCTAAGTAACCTTGTGTTTTGTTTCCTTACAAGCTCTTTTAATTTCTGGCAGGATTTTCGTCCCTGTGAGCTGCATATTGGTAGACACATTAGACAAATTGCTGGAACCAGAGAAAGTGTCAGGTATTTTGAATTTTATATCTCAGACATGTACTTTTAAAATATGAAAGAAGAGATGGGAATCAGTCTTGCCCTCAGTGCAAGACTAGGTACAAAAGACACAAAGGTTGCCCTGTTGTTTTTTACTTATGCCTATTATTAGTTCCGAAGGCATGGCTTTATGCAATTTTGATTTGATAATTTCTGTTCCATTTTGTCTTGCCATCATTTGGTTGAAATCTGATTTCGCTCTACTAAAATAATTTCAGTCCTGAGTGCCCATTTGGTTGAAATTGCTTGAAGTAATCAGTTTACCATCATGGGTTTTCGCTAGTTTCATGTTTCTTATTGTGTTACCCTTCCAATATTGAATCTTGAAAGAAAGTTTCTTTGATACCCATTTGGTTGAAATTACTTGAAATCTTCCTGAATTCAGTTCATAGCAATGGGGTTTCGCTAATTTCGTGTTTCCTTCATTGTTGATTGAGTCTTAGAAAAATTTCGTTTTGTGAACTCTAGTACCCCCAATCATGTAACTGATCTCTTTCAATTTCTTTAGGAGATTGGATGTGTTTGTACATTTGTACTTGCTTTTGTTATTGTTGAAAGGAGAAAGAATGAATGCTCTTGTATCCATCCGTTAGTCTTGTTTCGACCAAATGGAGGCTATTCGTTAATTTCCGGTTCCCTGAAATCTCCATGAACTCCTTTCGCTAGAATTGTTGTTTTTCTCAGATATGGAATTCAATAAGCAAGGCAATTCGGAAGTCCCATAGTGATCTCTCACACAAACTCTATCCATGTTTGCAGTTGCTCTAATTTCTAATCAATTCTTTTGATACTCATACATGAATATAACCATTCTTTTGTATTCCTTAAGATGTAGTAGTCCAAATTGTACAGATTAGTTCATGGACCAATTCAAGTTCTCTTATACACTGGCAAAACACCGATTTTAGGCTTTCATTGATAATGTTTTAAGAATTATCAACACTAGTTCTTCTCCTCATAGTTTATCCTACTTATCATAGGTTGTGTTACTGTAATTGTTCCTAGCCTCTTGAGTTCTGTGTTAGAGTCCGTTATTTGTTCAAGTTCTTTGGTTTTGTCTGTCCTCTATTTCCTTGTTTTGTCGTTGTTCAAAAGGTGTAGCCAAGCTATATATCATGGAAGAAACGTTTACCCTTTCGTGGGATAAAAAATGACCACAAAGGAAAACTGTTGTGCTACAAACAAGACTGGACTGGCGGCATCCGTGCGGGTTTCAGGTCTGTGTACCTCATCTTCGTTTTTGAACATGATAATGCCTTTTGTTATGATGGTAGATGTTAACATATGGGTTTACTAGATGAATACTAGTTTGATTTGCTAATAATGTATCCTGATGTTTTTCTTTTACTAAAAGTTTTCTATCACTTAATGTTAAGAAAAACATCATTAATGATGTTTTTACATGATAAGTTATTGAGAGTTTCACTGTATAATCTATGTAATTGATGCCATATGTAAATTGACATCCTTTTTGTGATTCAGGATTCTTGCGCCAACAACATACATATTCTTTGCTTCAGCAATTCCAGTTATATCATTTGGCGAGCAACTTGAAAGAAATACATGTAGGATAATGCTAGCAGATCTCTTTGTTTCCATTTTCTTTCCCAGTTATAATGGAAGGAGGTATGACATGTACACTTATTCATTGTTGCAGATGGATCTTTAACTGCAGTGCAAACACTTGCATCGACAGCCATCTGTGGCATCATACACTCAATTATTGGAGGACAGCCACTCCTTATACTTGGTGTTGCTGAGCCAACAGTTCTTATGTATACATTCATGTTTGACTTTGTGAAAGACAGAAAAGATTTAGGTCAACATCTTTTCTTGGCATGGTCAGCATGGTATGTACTAAGATCTTTAAGTCTCAGTCTCCACCATCTCTGTGGTTCTGCTACATGATACATGTTTAGACAACTCTTAATGGTTATTGCTGTTTGTTTTGTTTTAATCACTCTTGGTTGGCTTTTCAGGGTATGTATGTGGACAACGCTCCCGCTCTTCTTTCTTGCTATTCTAGGTGCATGCTCCATTATCAATAGATTCACCCGAGTTGCTGGTGAATTATTTGGCCTGCTCATTGCAATGCTTTTCATGCATCAAGCTATTCGGGTAATGATAATGCTATATTTGTCAGTACTTTTTTTCACAGTAATGAATTTTCAGTTTATTGTAATGATCATCGAGTGCATTTAACGGTTGCATTCAAGTAGATGCTTTTGTTTATTTATCTATTCTGATATTTTGTAAATGTCTTGCCATCATTTGGTTGAAATCTGATTTCGCTCTACTAAATTTGGAGGCTTAGCATCTTTGAAACCAAAGATGACAGTCGTACGCAAGGTCTGTTTTTATGTCAAATAATTTATTTAGGTAGATTTTGAACCCCCGTTATTCTGTATGCTGAACTATTTCCTACTTTTGAATTATTTTCGACAGCACTGTATTGAGTGGGCTGATGGTGAGTTGCCTAGTGTGATGACTTGTGCTAATTATCTGAAGCTTCCTGCTTATTCTTCCAAGGTGAGATATTCGTCAACTGATTAATTTAACTTCTCTTTTATAAGTTGGAAACTTACTATCAAAAGATAAAAAGAAATTTAAGGGGCTCTTGTTGTCTGGAGGGAAATTTTATTCCTTGCCAAATAAATTGTTTTTTGTGTGGTCGTAGACATGATACACAGTAAGGCTCATTTGATAAAGTGGGTCTTAATTTCTTGCATTATGCACTTAATTTATCGAGCTTCATGATTAAGAATACTTTTTAGTTAGCCCCTCCCCCCAAATAAAAAATATTAACATGTACTTTTTTCAAGTGTAAGTACTCTTGACATTGACAGTTTTACATTTAATTAGTATTTTTATCTGTTCTCAACGCCTTGTTAACATATATCAGCATGGTGAAAATGGAAAATGTAACTCATTTTAATGGGATCACTGTATCAGTAAGAAATGAGAAGACTGTATGACAAATGGGCATGGTAATGGGAATGGAGACGTGGCTGTTTGTTTTGGCAGTGAGAGCAAATTTTGAATTTCTTGACAAGCTCGGTGTAGAGTATTTGTGCTTCCACAACAGGGACAATCTGAATCTGCATTTTGCTTGGCTGGTATGCACAAGATGCACAAGATCCAATTGTGTGAACATGGTTTATCCAATGTTCTGCCAACTACAACCTTGTGATTCAGATTCATATTTGGTCCAAGGAAACTGCATTTTGCTTGGCTGGCTGCCATGGGCATGAAGTGAGTTAATAGAGCTTACATTTTTTTTGTGGATTTCAAAGTTCTCCTTTTTTTAATTTTTCAATATTTTTACTAGCTTTCTACTTTTGCTTGCAAAGGGTGACATTACTAACTTGGCTGTGAGTTCAAACAACGCTTGGGTGGTATTTTTTTGAACCTTTCTGCACTTTTCAACCTTTCTAAATTGTACTTTAACCTTGGCATTTTCACTTGTACTTTTTAGGAAACTTCTATAACAAAAGAAGCAACTGTTAGCATGCCTGCTCGAGCCCAGCCTTCTGGTAAGTGATGGAAATTCATCTACCTGGCTTTCTTGTTTTCTTTTTATATGTAGAGGCTTAAGGATTAAGACATATGTTGACTGTATTTGGACAAAGTTCCATGCCATTAGCCCATAGTGACAGTAAGAACTCAAATGTAAACGGGAAGTTACCTGGATAATAATTTTACTGAAATTCTGAAGATGTATATTGCGTTTAGTAATTCTGAAACTAGCAAAATACATTTTCCAGTGGTGTTACCATTCAAACATCACAAATTCTTGATGTGAACATCACGTAATTCATCATACGTGTTTCTTGTTTTAATTTCTATTCTAATCCTAAAGGAACTTTTGTTACAGGAATTGCGCAAGGTCAAGTAGAACAGGTAAACTGCTGGTATTTGTTTATTTTCGATTTCTTTTTTTCTGACATAACTTTTATGTTTGGCATTTTCTCGGGAAAAAAAGAGGTTTGTTCAAATTGCTGATGATGTTTATGGTTCTAGAGATCCAACTTCGAAGCGAAAGTGTCGAAACTCTGCGAGCTTGGTTTTGGGAGGGATGCAGTAATTCAAGCACTAAAACTATTCAATGGCAATGAGGAACGGGCTGCTGGTACCTATTCAGGGGTTAGAAACAGTATGTACATTCTTTATCTAGAATGTGTTTTTTTCCTCTTCTTCTTACTTTTTTTTTGTTCAGCATAATAAGCTATAACAGGCTCCATTCCTTGTGAAGTATAATAAGCTATATAGAATGTGTTAATCCTGTGAAGCATGTGAAGTATAAGTTGTTTTTAGGCGTTCGTGCTCATAACAATTGAAGTTCTATCTAGCCACAGTGTCTAAAGGGTGAATTAGCATGTTTCAGAATCTGAAAGGTGAAAACTAGAGTGATTGCAAACTTGATGGTCAGGTGGTGGATGATATACAACAATCGCGACTGATTTATTTTCTAATAGTATGCAGTAACATGATGCTTGGGATTTATAAACAACTTTGTTTGCAAATGGACACATCTTCCAATTGTATGGTTGATTAAACTAAGTAGGCTCGATTGGATGGTTTGATCAGTATGCTAAAAGACAACATGTAATTTCACTGGCTGGTTTAATGTGCCTACTTGGATTTTGTACTATAGGGTCTGACAACATGTAGTTTCTTCTTTTTCTTATGTCCCATTATGTCCCATTAGTGTCATTCTTATGTCAGGCCCTATACCTGCAAGTACCTGACATAAGAAGGCTTGCATCAGCAATATACCTGCAAGTAAGCACAATCAGCCATGCCCTCATCTTTTTGACACGATCACGTAGTTGGTATTTTCGTGAGCGTCCTGGTCTTTTGCTTGTTGTGGCTTTCTTGGTTGCACAGTTGGTGAGTAATTTGTATCAGGCGAATCTTGCTTCCTTTCTAATTTTTTCTTTTCTTTGGCTTATCGACTTTTTCATGTGCAGATTGCTACTCTTATTGCGGTCTATGCTGATTGGGATCAAAAGAAGTTGTATGCTCTCAATTCTCAGCTTAAATGTTCCCAACTCTTCCATTTACTTCAAATCAACTCCTATAAGCAATGCCATATTACTGATATTATTATTATTATTATTATTATTATTATTATTATTATTATTATTATTATTATTATTATTATTATTATTTATTTTTAATTTTTTTAGGTTGCTCCTTATGAACGTCCAGTTCTAAGCAAGGAATACTTACTTCCTGAAGGTAGTGAGTTTTGCCAATTTAAAAATTCGCAACCAATTCAAACCTCAACATTTCTTTCCCTATAGAATGATCCATTGTATTACACTATTTAAGCACATTGTGCTAATATTGAAGACAAGTATTTTACACTAAATTTTCATTCCTATTTCTGTTTTACAGACCCTGTAAGGCTCCTTGATTTTCATGTATGTGTTGGAAGTGGAGGGCAGAGATTACTTCCAGAGTGGTATACTGAGAAAGGTGATAATTAGTTTCATGTTTATATAAAAATCCCAGTTGCTAGTCGAAATGATCATTTGAAAACAACAATAGTGTTCAATACACCACCTTTCTACCGGAAATCTATAGTAGGGTCATGGCTTGCTAGAGTTGTTTGATATTTAATCCTTCTCTATTTTCAAAAGCAAGTATACATATGTATTATTAGTTTGACACCACGGAATATCTATTGTTACATACAGGCATAGAGTTGATTCTTAACACTGAAATAGTAAATGTGGATCTTTCTTCCAAGACTCTTGAATGTGCAGCTGGAGCAATCTTCAAGTATGATGTTTTGATCATTGCAACTGGTAGTAAAGTAAGTATATAAATGCCTCTTTTGAAGTTTGCTCTCTGCGACGAATGTTAAGAATTATCATGTGTAGTTTTCCTTGCTGAAAGATAGTTTTACGGGTCTGTTTTGGACTGCAAGGGCATTGTAGGAGAGGCAGTTGCGGGAATAACAATGAGCGCAGGCACTCAGCCTCCTATACTTGCTGGACTGCAAGTGCGCGGTTCGCACTGGAGCTGTGCATTTCTCTGGTGTATAGGATGCTGTTGTTTTTTATGCAGGAGCAAGGATGTGCGTCGAGCAGGCTTGCAGCGCACCTACACTCTAGTACCACATCCAACAGGTTGTTGGCTGGAACACTCTGTTGCAAAATAGAGTGTATGCTGGGAGCTGAGATGTTGCAGAGTGATGGTTTTCTGCGGCCTACTGAGATGCTGCGGCCTGTTGAGGAGATGTTGTTGTTGTGCCCAGCGTCGAGATGGTGGATGCGAGGGATGGTTACTGCATGCTGCTGCGAAACACAGTTCGCGAGGGTACGATGCAGCGTCCTGTTGGCTGTTTTTCAGGGTGATTATTCAGATGGCGTTGGTGTTTCAGCGTGTGCTGGCTGCTTGGGCAGATTTACGCACATTCTGGTTGGGTCATTTGTTTTGGCCTCAAGTCTTTTTGATGTTTTAAGTTCTGTCTTTGTCGTGGCAATTGTTTTAAGGACATGTTTTTTCTATTGTTTTGGTTTTAATACGGGTAACGTCGTAATGTACCCCCGTAGCGTTTGTAAGTCAATTTTTGATAAGTAATAAAGGTCTGGCATTCCATAGTTGCTCCTCCCCACTGGAGGTTAATTTAAAAAAAAAATTGAATTTTTTTTACTAGCCACGGCTTAAAACTGTGGCCAGTCGCCGTGGATAGTACTTGCCACGGCTTAAAACCGTTGCTAAAATTTTAGCAACGGTTTAGAACCGTGGCTAAATCATCGATCGTCCTGAACATAAAACCGTTGCTAAAATTTTAGCAACGGTTTATAGCCGTCACGGATGATTTCGCGATGCCTCTACAGCCCACGCCTCTTAGCAGTGGCCATCGGTTACCCCCACGGTTCCAAACTGTTGCTGATGGGGAAATTTGGTGTAGTGGTACGTGTACTATCTAGTTTCAAAGCATGTACAGGACTAGAGATTAATATCGCAAAAAGTAACCTTTATGCAGCCGGCGTCCCCCATGAGGAATTTCAACGCATTATTAGCACACTCAGATTTCATCCAGGGACATTGCCAGTTAGATATCTTGGGTTGCCTTTGGTCACGACAAGACTATCCTATAATGATTGCCTTCCGCTGATCGAAAAGGCACGCAAGCGAATCAGCTCTTGGAAGAACAAGACTCTGTCTTACGCAGGGCGCGCTACATTGATTAAAGCAGTACTAAACAGTCTGCATATCTACTGGTCCTCATGTTACATTCTTCCTAAAGAAACAATCAATGAATTGAATGCCCTCATGCGTAACTTCCTGTGGTCAGCATCAGACTCATATGTTAGGACCCCAATGGTTAGCTGGAAGAGAGTTTGTAAACCATATAATGAAGGGGGCTTGGGCGTGCGATGTATTGAAACAACAAATAATGCAGCCATGATGCGACACATATGGAGCATTACCACCAACAAGGAGAACCTATGGGTACAGTGGGTGCGCAGGAACCTGATCAAGGACCGTGACTTTTGGCTCATGGACATTCCAAGTGATTTCTCTTGGAGCTGGAGGCGGATTCTTGGTATTCGAGACATGGCTAGCAAGCTTCTTACCCACGCTATAGGTGATGGCGAAGGCACCTACCTTTGGAAGGACCCATGGCACCCAATGGGAATTCTCATGGACAAGTTCCCGCAACATCTCCAATATGATTCAACCCTCCATAAGAGTGCAAAGGTAAGCGCTTTAATAAGAGGAGGGAAGTGGGACGCCCCGGCATGTGTTCAAGATACAATAAGGGACATTTACGATGAACTAGGTGCAGTGGAGTTGGATGCGCACACGCAGGATGAAATTGTTTGGCTGAGCGGGCAAAGTGGTGAGTACTCTTGCAGAGGAACTTACCATGCAATCAGAGAACGAGCAGCACAACTACCTTGGACTAAGCTGGTCTGGTTCAAAGGACGCATACCCAGACAGAGCTTCATTACCTGGCTCGCAATGAACAAAGCTTTAAAGACCCGTGAGAAATTACAGCGATGGAAGAAGATAGATTACTCCACCTGTTCCTTGGGCAATACAGACTTAGAGAATGAAGAACATCTATTCTATGAGTGTTGGTACTCTAGATTAGTGTGGGCTCACATATTACACTATCTGGGGTACAACAGACAGCCACTGGACTGGGAGCATGAAATCGAATGGTGCGTTCAACACTTTACAGGCAACTCCCCTAGCTCCATGATAAAGAAACTGAGCTATAATGCTACAATCTATCATATCTGGCAGGAAAGAAATCGAAGAATCTTCCAGTTGAAACACACAGTGGCTCTCGATTTAATTGCAAGGATTGTAGAGGATGTACGATTGAGAATAGCGGTCTTAAACCTGGAAATCGAAGACACTGATGCTAGTAGGAAATTATGTGAGGCATGGCGACTGTCTGTTACATATGTTCATCAGAAAGTTACATAACATCGTTGGCCCGACCAAAGCCTCCTTGGTACATGATTAATTCGGATGGGTCACTTGCGGGGAATAGAGGAGGTTATGGAGCTCTCATCAGGAATAACAATGGTGAAGTCATTGCAACAGCGGCGGGTTCAAGTGCAGCCAAATCAGTTCTCTTGCATGAAGTTCAAGGCGTCGAATTGGGTGTTAAGTTAGCCAAGAATAAAGGCCTACGACGAATAATCCTATGCATGGATTCCGCTAATGCTCTCATGTATCTAACCACAAACAAACCACCTCCCTGGGAGGCACGACACACAGTTAGGAGGATCAAGCGATCACTGGCCGAGTTCGAAGATTACAGAATCATGCATTCAGTCAGGGAGACGAATAGAGCAGCGGATATGCTCGCCAAAATAGTCCCGAATACGGAATTCCTAGAGTTAATTCCAAGCTCGTTTGCCGAGGATCTCAAGAAAATAATCTATGAAGATGCTATAGGTAAACGATACAACAGATTGTAACATCTTTGATTCTTTTTTTAGTGGTCTGGGGAGCCCATTTATACCCCGCGCTTGCCTTTCAAAAAAAAAAAAAAGTTGTCAAAAGCATTAGCGACGGTTTTTTGCCGTCGCAAATCTTTTAATTAGCGACGATTTTATCTGTAGCTATTGAAGCTTTTTTTTGTAGTGAAAATATTTCTTAAAATCAGTAAATCACAAACCTTGTTTAAAAGTCATAATACATAATAAGTGAATAACTTGTAACTTAAAAGGCTCGACCCAACCAAAACTAAAATAACGATGGTTTCTTCATATATCATGCAGTAGTACAAGCACCGATCAACAACAAAACTATTTCTCCATGATTCCAAGATGAGAACAAGTTTTGCAACAAAAGTCAGGCTAAGTCCTAGTACTTACTTCTTCTCTCCTCTTTGTTTCAGTCAAATTGGGTTTGACCTGAGACGGAATTGAACGCATGGTTTAAAAAAAAAAAAAAAAGATGACTATTGAAGTAATAGAAAATTTGACGACGAGAAGAGAGATTACTCACTCATTCACTCTCCATCTCTACAATTAATGATCAAAATCTCCCAACGTTCTTCTGCCTATTCCCTAACCCCCACCCAAATGCATGTATTAATTCTCTTGAGTTTTTAGGTTTAGGGGGTTCTTTAGCTTGGCAAGGGAAAGCCAACTTTGGGTGGATTGGTGGTTTAATAGCCAAACCCAAATCCAATGGAAGGAAAACTAGGTTAGGTGGTGACGTGGTGTGATCATTGCATGGAGTTAAATTCGATAGAAACGGGAGGGGACCAAGGCTAAGTTGATCAAGATGTGGGAATTATGGCAATTGTTCTCATTGAATTTAATTTCATCTTAGGGTGTGTTTGGTTGCATGAAATTCTATGCCATGAGAATCTATTAGGGGACCCCTACATTTTAGGCTAAATTGATATATCACTCCACATCTACCATTTGACCACCATTTGATTTTGTGATCAATGGTAGGAATGAAAGTCCCATGAACATGGGAATCCCACTCCTTGGTTCCCCAAGGCATGTGATTCTCATGTTCATGGGACTTTCATTCTCACCATTGATCACAAAACCAAATGGTGGATGTGGAGTGATACATCAATTTAGCCTAAAATGTAGGGGTCCCCTCATGGATTCCCATGGCATAGAATTCCATGCAACCAAACACACCCTTAGTTTTAATTGCATTGGACTTGTGATGCCATTTGCCACAAGCCTACCAGCTGAGCTAGTATCACAGGTAGGTGAATGATATTCTGACTTTCAATAGTGAGGAGAGAAGAAAATCATCAAATGGTACATCAATACTATATGCCTAATGGTTCTGATTCTTATATTACCTTGGACTGGTAATAAAATCTATAAGGAGATTCATTAAATTTCATAACCAAAACCCATAAACTTTTATTTTTTCCAAGTGTTTCTACTTGTACAAAGAAGTGTCACTGAGTCAATTCTAACATTACATAGTCGCATTAAACCTTTGTGTATACACTGATACCTTTTGTATGCTATATATTCCTGTGAAACATGATTGTGATATTGGACTACAATACTCATAATGCTGTATGCAAAGTGTACCCATTGGCCATTACAATATTATGCTTAGTACTGGTGATAACTGAAGCTGCTGCTACGACAAAATACAAGTGCTCTTGTATAGAAAGTTCCTCGCAACACCTATATATGCACCAAATCCTAAAAGGCCAAAGAATGCCAGCAACCAGTAGAAGTCATTGAGGTGAGCAAGATTAAGATTATTAACCAACCATTCCTCCCCAATTTTCGCACTAAAATACTGCACGACGGTTATAACAAGGCTGCTCAACAAACTCCCAATACCCATTACACTCAGATACATAGCAGAGCCAATGCTTTTCATCTCTGGCGGCATTTGGGAATAAAACAGCTCTTGTAAACCAACAATTGTGAACACATCTGAAACTCCTGAGATCATATACTGTGGAAGTAACCACCAGATGCTCATTGGCACAATTGCATTTGGATCATCAACTAGGCCATATTCACTTGCTATGTCAAGTCGTCTAGTCTCTACTAGAGCTGCTATGACCATTTCAATAGGGGCAAGAAACATACCAATTCCGATTCGTTGCAGCATTGTTATCCCAGATGGGTTTTTTGTGTACTTTCTTGTAAATGGGACGAGAATTCGATCGTATATGGGAACAAAGACTAGAACTACTACACCTATAGACACTTGAAGTGATGCCGGGGGAACATTAAAGAGATCACCAACTGATGTGTCCATTGTGCTACCTTGCTTGGTAAAAAAAGTACTTCCTTGACCAAATATGATGGCGTAAATCAAACAATTCAACCAGATTGGAAGTAATCGTAGAAGTATCTTCGCCTCTTCAACTTGCTTCACCGTACAAAGCCTCCAATTGTCTATGGTCATATTTGAGGTGTCTATCTCATCTACCACGATTGCTTTGTCTAAACATCTGATGAATTAATAGAACTTGTGAGATGAGATTATTAAATGTGTTCATGGCACAAAGCATATGCAGTACTGTTCAAAAATAATTCTTACTTGAATTGATTGGTACGAGACAGGGTGGTAGCATTTGGCCGATTATCCTTGACCGCACCAACTACCCCTTCTTCATAAAATTCTACAAATCCATTATCCCTTGACACAGATACATCCCGCTTACGGAAAGCTGCAACGAACACTTGCACAACTCGAACCAGGGGGCTTCCCTGTGGAGTATATATCCTGTATGATCTTTTCCCGAACAAAAATATAACAAGTGAGATAGCCATTGCAATTGCAGGAAGGCCAAACCCAGCCAACCATCCTACATTGTCTTGAATGTAGGTCACAATCAACAACGCTGCCGCAGCACCACCACTTATAGCCAAGTACCACCAATTGAAAAAGGAACTCTTAGCTTTCTTCTCCTCAGAACTATCTTCATCGAACTGATCTGCTGCAAATGTCTGCACACATGGCTTATGTCCACCCTCTCCAATGGCAACCAAATAGAGTGAGAGGAAAAATGTTATATGACGAAAGTGTGCTGGAATCACCGAGACCGATAGTGTTAACATAACTAGTCCCTGTGAAACACACGATCATAATCAAGATTAACCTACATTCTTTTGAAGACTAGTACATTACGGACACCGGAATATCTGACAGATTAAGGAAGAACAAATAGTCACCATGACATAGATTGAGGAAGCGACTAAAATCATATTAAATCGACCCCAGTAAGTATCAGCAATGAACGCTCCAAGTAAGGGGAGGAGTGCAACAGCACCGTACCATATGTTTACATTCATTGCAGCTGTTGCAGTAGATTCATTTAGGACAGTGGTGAGAAAAGTGATAAGGTTCCCATATACACCATACATAGCAAATCTTTCTGCAACTTCAACTCCTGTAAATAACCATCAGAGATTAGTAAACAGAACCAAAAAAAAAGGGGGGATGACAAACAAGTACTGTTAACTATTGAGTTCTTACCAATCAAGTAACCTGACGAACTCCATCCTCCCCTTGCAGATTCTTTCTTCACAGAGATCTCCATGTTAACTTGTTCATCGTCATTGGTCAGCAGTGTAGATGTTATAGAACTGTCTTCCATGCTTATTATTACTCACTTAAGTTGCAACCATGAAAACACAATTCATGGATATATATGGGAGGACTAGCCGATAAGATCAAGTTTTTGTAGGGAAAAGGCATCTTTTCTATAATTCGGTATTTATTTTTTATTTTTATTTTTTGGAAATAATCGCCCTTGATCAGCGTTAGATTCTTCCGAATGATGATTAAGGTTGATGTAAGGGCTGGTGATATATCACTCTCGAGTTTCCTATTTAAACATATTTAGTTTGGTTCTTGAAAATAAGAGACAAGGACATGAGTGTGTGTTTCTCTTTCTTTGTTACATTCTGCTTGCATTATAATAATAATCATCTATACACTTACAAATCAGTTTTCAGTTCATGAAAATGAACAATAACTTTTAACTAAAATCAAGGTTAATACTTCATTAACGGTAAATAAACTTTATTACTGGAACTGGCTTTTAGAAAATTTTCAATAAGATCTCAGAACACAACCACTGTAGAGTTGTTGGGTGAATGTCTAAGTTGTAAGCACATCCCTGTCACAAATTTCTTTCAACTAGGAGCAACGGTTATCAAGTCAATTGTTGATGGTGATACCAATCCAAATCCTATTCTAGTAGTTGTTGAACCTCCCGATTCATCATCTTGTCAAGGTCAGGTGTCATGGCAATTTTGTGCCGGGGTATGCATGCGTGTTTGGTATCTCTCATGCTGAAATGGTTCCTCGAGTAATCTTCACTCTACTGCCATCGTCTTAGCATAGCCACTGCTTACTCTGTTACTGATATGCCATGATATAATGCCATGCGTTTTAGTTTTATGTCATTAGTATTTTTATTTGGTTACGCATATTTCAAGCGAATAAATCAATTGCTAATTGAGTTTATTATACAAAGGAGTCGAATATCTCATCATGTAAGTTATCTGATTACCATTCAGTGGTTCGATGTTGACGGATTTATTTGTGACAAAATTTCAACACCTAGAATGATGAAATGATGATCTTTTGAATGCCACCTAATTTCTTTTTTAACCTTAATAAAGTGCACTTATCTGTCTAAAAACTTATAGAATCTGATAGTAAATTTCAGATCTCTAAATGATGATTTCTTCATTATATTTATTTAGTTATTTTGGGTTCTTGATGTAGTTTTTTATGAAATATCTCACTTTACAGTTGTAGGGTCATTTTCAGTGTAGTTCTAATATGGACATATAAAGTTATGTTTGCTTCATGTTTGTTCTACATGCTAACTTAAACATTAATACTCTATCATTGACATGGTTATAATTAGATACTTCACCCTCATTGCCCGTCGCTATGACTTCCTGTCGTCCTAAATTTTAACTGCACAAATTGACCTGATCCGTGAAAACACACAATCTGGGGCAGTTTTTTTTTTTTTTTTTTTTTTTTTTTTTTTTTTTTTTTACCAAACACTGAATTTTAAACTCCATATACTAAATTTCATGTCTCTGTTTGTCGCTTTCCGATGATCAATTGGTTCTGTGGTTTATTGAACTGATAAATGAGCATGCGTTGTCAGCTAAGTGTAAAGTGATGTAACAAGAAAAAAAGACAGAGAATAGAAAATACAGAGCAATAGATAATAATAGTGAAGCACAAAATAAAAGAATACGTTACGGCTACATACATCCTCCTACTGATACCAAGCACTATATCAGTAAACATTTCGTCCCTTGCTCTGACCTAGTCTCGGTGATCTGTTTGACCTGCACAAGTAGCACACGTGAGATACAAACCACCATGGGAAGGCTGATGACACTCTGATGCTAAAGTCAGACAAGAATCTGAAGAAGGAGTAATGCTGTAACTGGGAATTTGTAGTGTCCCTTAGCTTACCAACCTCATGTCTTATTTATACTGCAAAAGTCATGGTTTAACTGTTGGGATGAAGTTGGCTTGAATAGTCCCACATCAAGTAAGGTGGAGTTGTCACTAAGATTTATAAGGGAGTGATCCACTCCCTAATAGTAACGAGGCTTTTTAAGATAAAAAAACCCCACACCCATGGCCTGGATGGTAGGCCCAAGTTGTGGTGTTTAAGTTGGCGACAATATCGTTGCTATGTATAGTGGACCTAGGTGCGCGCACGCGGTCATGAGACTCGCGCCAACAAGTGGTATCAGAGCTAATGGTTCGGCAGGGACTTGGCAAGGTCGAGCAGGTGCAGGCGGCACATTGTTGAAGGGATCAGGCGCAAGGTAGCGAGCCAGGTAGAGCATCGCATGTGCGCGGTCCGAGGTGGAGGTGCAGGCGGCACATTGTTCTGGGGATCAGGCTCGAGGTAGCGAGGCAGGTAGAGCGTCGCATATGCGCGGTCCGCCAGATGAATGAATCTAGATTAGGTTCCAAATCCTTTCCAAGAGAATGTATCCTACAAGTCCGAACGATGTGGAGTTAGGGCGGTGGTTGCAATTAAGGTGGAGCCAATAATGCCGGGATAAGGTGGAGCCAATAACGCCGGGATAGCAGTCCGTACACCGAGTGCTACCACGTGACACTTGAGGAGGAGGTGTACTACGAGATGTTGCAAACTAGTGAATGAATTGTAGGATGAGTGACGATTCGCGCCAAAGGTGGAGATTGTTGGGATGAAGTTGGCTTGAATAGTCCCACATCAAGTAAGATGGAGTTGTCACTAAGGTTTATAAGGGAGTGGTCAACTCCCTAATAGTAACGAGGCCTTTTAAGATAAAAAAAACTCCACACCCGTGGCCCGGATGGTAGGCCCAAGTTGCGGTGTTTAAGTGGGGGACAATATCGTTGCTATGTATAGTGGACCTAGATGCGCGCATGCGCTCATGAGACTCGCACCAACATTAACCAGACCATTGTAGGCCTAGATTAGGGAGGAAATCTTCGTGGAGATCCCTCTCTAATTAGGAATCATGTTGTAGGAGGGAAGTTCCTTGTTAGCTCCGTGCTCCTAGATACGCGGGAGATAGTTCCCAATCTGAGAGCAATCGGTGGAAGGGAGTTTCCCTGTGTGGAAGCGAAGAGCAGCTGTGGTTGCCCGTCCGAAGTAGATCCTCGAGATATTTGCCTGAAAAGCTTAAGGGTATTGAGGATAGCTGTGAGACGTGTAAGCTTAACATGCTGTGAGAGTCCGGGTCCGTCTGGTGGGCTGAAGTTGAGCGGGCTGGAAACCGCTCGGGCTGGATTCGTATTGGGCTGTTGCTTGAACTTATAGTTCCTCGAGATCATCATGACACGTGTACGGATCAGAGGTGTAACCGATTTTATTTATCATCAGCTACTTCCCTTGAGTTAGTGGGCCGCCACATCGGTTCGCTAAGTCATATCTGGAAGGGATGTGCAGCTCATGATGATTGAATCTAAATCGTTGCTTGAGCTGTTTGATGCATTAATTGAACGTGTGTTGGTTTGGCGTAAAAGAGGTGGGAACCCATCGCCTATATAGGTCATTCACAGTGCAGCGTCTAATTCTTCTACTTTTCTTGTTTTCGAAGATATCGTTCTGATTAGAAGAGTTTGTTCGTCTTCCCCATGGCCCGAGAAGATCTTCCTGAGGGCCTAGAGTTTTTTTAAAGACAAGTTCTTGTCTGAATTTAGTCTTGCTGAAATCCGTACTAGGTTTGGAGTCCCGGAGGATTTGTCGTTGTACCTCCTAACGGGTGATCAGACGCCAATGTCGCCTCCGGACGGTCTTATTTGTTTACACCGGGGGATGCTTCAAACTGGAGTGCGTTTTCCGGTTCTGGACAGGATCTGAGAGTTCTTGAATCTGTTAGGGATTCCCCCAGCTCAGTTGGGACCCAACGGATACTGGGTTATCCTCACGATTCTGCTTCGTGCTAAGGAGGTCGGTGTTAGTGTGACACTGCGAGTGATCTAGTTGCTTACCGCTCCTCGGCTGCAGAGCAATGTTGTCTGTAAGTTGAGGATGCCGAAGTGCTTTGGTAGACTGCCTGATGACTTCAAGTTCTGGCAGAAGTTTTGTTTCTTGGCCCCTGCTGATTCGAAGTATTTATGATGCAAGGGTTGTCCGCTTGAACGACAGTTCAGACCGCTTCGTAAGTTCAACTCTTTTCTTGCAACTTTGATGTGTTTGACGATAGATTGACTAACCGTTGCTCATATTCTTCTGCTGGGAGGTTCCACACTACCCTTCTTTCTTTGGAGGAGCGAACCATCATGGAGAAATTCCATGACTTGCGTCAAAGAGAGGTGATTGACGTAATCAGAGTTTCCAACTTCATCCGCAGTAGGCTGTGGGATAATTGGCACGTAGCCCCCATGTGGTACCGAAAGGTGCACATCAAGTCAGAAGATAGAGCCCCTTCCAGAAAGAGGAAGGATACTAGGGCCAATGCTCCTGTCCCATCTGATGTGTAAGAGTCGTCTAAGATGCTAGAAGCATTTAAACTAGGGGTTTTGAGCTTCAAGGGACTAAGATCAGTTTTCTTGTATCAAATATGGCCAACTTTATTGATTGTGCATTTGAACTACCCAAAATGTTCTTCATCAAACTATTTGTGGCCTCGGTTCGACAAGAAATTTTGATAAATTATTTAATAACATAAAAAAAAATGTTGAACTTTCAACTCGATTTTTTTTTTTTTTTTTTTAATTAACCTCCAGTGGGGAGGGGCAACTATGGAATGCCAGACCTTTATTACTGATCAAAATTGACTTACAAACGCTACGGGGGTACATTACGACGTTATCCGTATTGAAAAACCACACCAAATTCGGAACAAAAACCTGTCCTGAATACAGTTTCTAGAATACAAAGCTAATACAAGCTAGAAAAGCTGTAAAACACCAAAAAGAAACCAATTGCATCCGGAAAGGAGACAAATGACCCAACCGATTGCAACACTCGACTGTCCAGCCAGCCCTCACACTGCAACGCAGACCACGCTGAAGCAACAGCGCACACTGTCTGGGACGCACTCTATGCTGCAGCGTGCGGATCATCCGCGAGACAGCAGCTTCGCCATCGCAGCACACGCCTGTGTTCCTCTAGTGTACTTGCATTGCATAACTGTTTCGCGCATTTTTGCAAGCCACAGTCTGCATTCTCGCCCCATGGCAGAGCCTAGAGTGGAAGCAGCGAAATTGCTTGGCGCACTTGCAGTGCAGCCACTAACCAGCAGGTGGCCTGTTTCGCCTACGGTTGCGTCCCTGCAGTCCAAACCAAACAGGGAGCAGCGAGACGCAAACATCCCACAATCCGCAAACTCGCCACAGCTGAATGCCTCTACATTTTTCGCCGCCATAGTGCAGTAGAGCCGCGAAAGCCCGTAAAAACTAACTCTACGCATCCCCATGGCGAATGTACGCCGTATGCAATCTGTCAAGCATGATCAAGCCTACATCTCTCCTAGGAAAGTCTGTCCCATCGAAAGAAACAGTCCTATGGTCTCGTTGTGCTCTATCCGCTAACGCATCCGCCACCGCATTGGCCTCTCTATAGATATGTTGGCAATCTAACGTCATTGTCCCTGCCAACAACTTAATGTCTTTCAAAATATTCTCCAAATGCCATGGGATTTTCAAAATATCCTTAAGCCAACCACAGACAAGTTCCGAGTCCGTTTGGACTACCACCTTTTTGAAACCCTAGGCAAGACAAAGGCGGAGGCCCTCAATTAGAGCTAAAATTTCTGTTTTATTGTTGGTTCCTGCACCGAAAAATATTTGTTTTCCCACAACGCTGTAACCCCGAGGGTCTCTAATAATCATACCGTCGGATGCCTTGCCCTTACGGGAGAATCCATCCACATTAAGCGCAACAAAATCTATGGGTGGGGGATGCCAAAAAATAATTCTAACGAACTTCCTTCTAACGGGGAGCACATCCAACCCCAAAGCCCGTAAGGGGGCCTTGTTACTGCTAACTAGCTTGGGGATTATAAAATTATTTGCCAATCGCAACTAACGCCTAATGTTCAAAATCGCAAAGGCAGGATTTGGGGGAGCATTTTCATAAACACATTTGCATCTTTGTTTCCAAATTTCCCATAAAATGAACATAGGAGTAAGAAAGAATAACACACCTGTCTGCGAATTGCGTTTAGCTCTCTTGAACCAAATAACTAGCACCGTTGAGATTTCTGCTGGTCGCCGTATATGTATTTCAAACATCCTGTCAAAGTGACTCCACACCTGCATCGCCAATTCTCCGTCCAGCATACAAAAAAATAATGCGTTAATTAAATTTCTAGCTAGATTCGATGTGTGATCCTTGAGATGCGCTCAAAATGAAATGATCGTTAGCAATAATGTAAATGCATAGTTTGATGACCATCCTTGAATCAAGCTTAAACTTTAGTATTTCTTATATTAATCCATATAATTCCTCATAATTTCAACTTAACAAGGTTCAAAGGGGTCAAGAAATAATTTAGTGAAGTACATGTCGGGTCCTTGAAATGCAAAAAACAACTAGTTCTTATTTGATATGAGAAAATTGTTTTAATCCCTTGAAGCCCTTTATTCTATATAAACTAAAAGGCAAGTTTTTGATTTGTTGCAACTATTGATAATTTATTTTCAAATTGTGCCAAAACTTCATTTGATTCTTGTAATTATTATAGGAGAATTATAATCATATATCGATTGATGATCTAAGGCTTTGCAAAGATCATTTAAGTGATATCCAATCCATTAAGATCAAAGTCAACTCATGAAGTCATAGTCAAAGTTGGAAGGAGATGTCAAGGCCTAAACAAGAAGTCAAGCAAGTCAAGATCAAACCTTTCCCTTAGTCTAAATTCTAGCCATTTAGGTTTTGTGATATGTGCAAAACTGCAAGTGCACACTATCATAAATTTTTAGTAAATGATAAGAAAAGTATCGTCCTCACGGATCACTTTTAACAAGTACCGAAATTATACTAATCCTGATTTTATTTAGAAAAATCACTAAGTTTGCTTGTTTTTGAAAATTGAAAATAACAAATCAAAGGAAATAATCAAAATGGAGTTGTTTGATGAAAGAATCAGTAAGAAACTTCTAGGAAACCAATTTCTCTTATGGTCTATTTGGTTGCACGAAAAATAAATATGGAAATTGAAACTGTTTCCGAGAATCTAATTCCAAGGCCTCCCCCTCGGATTTGGATTCCCATGAATAGTGGGAAAATAGTCTTATGAAGAATCAATTTCATGTTGGTAAATAAACAACCAAACACCGAAAATCTGCATAAAATAGAAAATGAATTTCATTTTCTCAGGAAAATGGCTAACCAAACAGATCCTTAGTCCCCCATTGTGCTTTTCTTATCTAATTAATTGAATTTATTTCTCCAAGTTTGTTAGCCAAATCTCCCAACTCATCCAATAGCTTATTTTGATAGTCTATTGAAACTATTCTTGAATATCATTTTACAAAAGAGTTTGCAAATTAAATAAACAAGAATGCATGAAGATTGACGATTCCTTTTAAAGCTACATAAGTTCTTATAAGTCTTTCGATCTTTATAATTGCCTATGTCGAATTATCCAAAGGTCTATTCTATAATTTCTTCTTTCAAAAGCAAATCACAAGATCCAATTCATCTAACGAATGGCCAATCAATTAGAAGCAATAAGCTAATGATAATTCAAACAAACAGATAAGAAAATTTCTTCAAACTAAAATAATAGAAGACAAGCATAGCTTGAGACTAGATTTCATTGTTTCCCTAGAATGAAATTACTTAAGCTCATGCTGCAAATCAGATTTAACATAGAAAATTCAACATGATTTGAGTTTGGGAATAGAGAAAATCAAACTGAATGATGTTGATCAGAATTGATTATTAGCCTTTGAAAATTGAATTGCAGCACCTTGATCGCCACTTTCTCTTTTTTCTTGCTCTTCCTCTATATCCTTTTCTCCCCAAAACGAATTGTTTCTCTCTGATTTGTCCCCAAGAAAAACTTATTTGTCTTCAAAACTACTCAATTCAAAAACCCTCAAGTTTGGAACAAAGTGACTCCACATAATTTCGAATTTCAACTGAAATTTCTCCACAATTTTAGGCTTCTTTCAAAGCAAACCAAGGCTTGAAAAATTTCTCCACAACATCAACTAGACACCATAGAAAAGATTCACCTCTTACCAAGCAATGATCTTAGCGAGATTTTATTAACCAATCATCTTACTCCTAGAATAGCAAAGTTAGCAGTAAAATCAATAAAAAATTTAACAATTTCTTAAGCATGAGTTAGGGGTTACTTCAACCTAAAGCTAAGACCTTGAGTGTATGTGTGAGATGGTCATATAAACTCCTAACCACCAGCAAACTCAGATAAAATTAGAACAACCACAACAACAAGAATTCTCTCAAAACTTAAAACCCAATATGTCCACATTTCTTAAATCCTCTCCACTAATGTAATCAAACACCAAAATCAGAAATCAAAGGACTGTAATTAGGTTGTAATGAAATAACACAACGTGAAGGCTAAGGAGAAAAATTATGTGGTTAACTCCAAAACAAAGAACCTTCATTTTTGTTGCAAACTTATTACAATCGTTAGATCCCTCATGATCTCTAATCTTGGCCATCCAACTTAAGGATTCTTCCTCTTGTTCATGGCAGCTTCTCAAGCCGCCAATGGAGGGGAGCACAAGGATGGGGATGGAGGCGCCTCGGCTTCGATTGTTAAGCCTCCTCGAAGTTTTCTACAAGCATTGGGAGTTGTGAAGAAGGCTATCATTGAAGAAGAACCTATGAAGGGGAATTGTTTTCGCAATGATGGTTTCCCGGCTCTTTCAATGAATGTTTCTGAAGCTAAAAGATGTGAAAGTTATGTTGAAAAATTTGTTATGGTTCTTAAGTTTTCTAGCTATCGGCCTTCCCTTGAGGCTATTCGTGAAACCATCCATAGATCTTGGGGAGTTATGGGTGATTTCACCATGGGTTTGTTAGATCCTAGACATGTGATAGTTAGATTTCAATCGGAAGAGGAAGTTAGTAAGGCTTTATCGAGGGATTCTTTTATGATCCGAGGCGTTAGATTCAAAGATTTCCGTTGGCATCAAGGATTGAGCCTTAGAGAAGATCCGGTGTTAGTCCCTTTGTGGGTGGATCTTCCTAATCTTCCTTTGCAATTTTTTCATCCTCTGTTTTTAAAAGAAGTTGGAGAATCCATTGGTTCCTTTCTTAGAATTGATGATAACACTCTTGGGTTTACACGTCCCGGGGTAGCTAGGATGTGCGTAGAGATGGATCTTTCTGAGGAGCTTCCAAGTAGAATTTGGTTGGAGTTTTTCGGATCCGACAGATTTTGGCAAAAAATTGTTTATCCGGGCTTTAAATATTGTGAAAAATGTTCTATGATTGGGCATACTTTTGAAGCATGTAGGAAGCGGTTGGGGATTCGCAAGGCTAATTATAAGGTGGACCAAAAAGATGATTTGAATAAAATGAAGCTTGAGAACACGGGAAATCAATCCGTTAGGGAGAGGGAGATCGTGCAAAAGCTGAAAGGCCAAGGTGTTAAACAAGTTTATAAGCCAATTTTGAAGAGGGCGGACAAATCAAATGGTAATGGCGTTGCAAATACTGAGATGGCTGGGTCTAGTGGAGTACAAAAGGTGGGAGCTGGAGTCGAAAAGAACTTTAGTCCTTGCCTGGAAAATACATTTGAAGTGTTAGCTACTGTTGAGCAAGATTTGCAAATTGATGATGTTAATGATGTTAAGGGAAATGTTATGTTAAATTCTAAATCTGTTCCTGTTAATACCAATCGTGATGAGCCTTCAAAATTGGTTTTAGAAACTGCTTTCCTCGATGCAAATTCAGTGGGAATGTTTAGGAACGAAATCTGGTGCTCAAGGTAATAAATCAAGGAATTTGTGACTGGTTTGGAAGGAAGAATAATTTCTAATAAGAAATCAGAGATTAAAGAAGGCAATGACACGGATTTGGAAGTTATTTAAGGTGATAATGGACTTTCTATTATGAGTTCGATGGAGAGGAAAGTGTCCGAATTCAAAGCTGATTGTTTAGCAGCTGGGTACACTTCCTGTGAGATTGCGCAAGCTTTGCAAGCTGAGTCGGAGGAGGTCTCGACTAGGATTGGGACTACGGATAATGCAGGTTTGGTGTCATTGGAATTGGCGGTGAAAGAAATCGAATCAGGGGCTGGATTGGCTGTTGCTGATCGTGCGATTACAGGGTATGCCGCGGCTGATGTTGATCGCAGATTACAGGGTCTGCGATTACAGGGTCTGGACTGACTGTTTCAGAGGTTTCTGCGGTTGTTGTTGATCGTGCGATTACAGGGGTTGTTAAAGAAACTGCGGCTGTTGTTGTTGCGGGCAGTGCGAAGACAACATGCTTTGATTCAGTGCATACTCGCCCTGCATCAGCACATTCTTTGGTTGCACGTCCTATTTCAGTTGATGTTTGTGCTGATTCTGGAGCAGCAATTGATGTGGACGTAGGGGCAGAGATCGTTGAATGTCAGGTGGTAGGGAAGATTAAGGTTGAGCCAATTTTGGCGCTTGCGCAGGGAGACGTAGAGGCCGTTAATGCGTCCTATGTCAACTCTGATCAGCTGCATTCAATAACAACAGAAACATTTAGCAGCAATGACAAAATATAGTTTAGAAAATAGAACAAATTAAAATTTTTAACAAAACTCTAACCAGGAAAAACTGACGTCGCTAGCCCCACTAGCGGAACTCTCGTAACGCTGCTCAAAAGTCTCTAAACCTGAAAAGCTAATCGGCTACATTCCCAAAGGAATGTACCCAAGAAGCAAAAGCTCACTTGGGTCAGCAATAAAGCTGGTGTGAGAAATCTTCATCCCAAAAATCAATAAAATCGCACGTGATAAACATCAAGCGAAACACAAACAACAAACCATCACACCAATAGGTAGTTCCTCAACGAGGCAAAGGTGTGATGCAAGTAAACTCAGTCCAAAGAATTTAGTTCCTCAACGAGGCAATCATATCATCATCTTAATATGTAAATATGCATTTACCTGTACTTACCCTATAGGAGTTGACTATGGCAAGTCGGACCTGCAGAAATATTAGTGGACTTGCCATCCTGCATAAAAAGAATTAGAAACAATGCAACGTCATTTATTCTTTTTATTTGAATTAGGTTCATCTTTTTAACGGATTGATCACTTAGACGATACCACATTCGCACCACCTCCGTGCCAAACATACATGCCCGTATGCCTCTCTCATATAAAGGAGGACTACTCCGTCATCCATGCCCAAGTGGGGACATCACATACAGGCATGCATCGCGGATACCCCTAACTATATGAGTACCAAAAGCCACCCTTGGGCTATCAATGCGCATAAACTCACGTCACATTTTCGATGGATAAATATCAAAGCCTATTTTAGGCATACAAATTCACCACATTTCTGCAAGACTAACCCGAAGGTTATTTTAGTTTCTCTAGTAAGAAATGGGTGCCCCAACTCCGCAAGACGAACCACTGGTCATTTAGTTTCTCTAGTAAGAGAGGGAAAATAATAAACAAAAGAGATGTGGTAGTTCTAAGTGATACAAGCCCAAGTGGTTTATATTTTCAGAAATCAAGGTTTACCAATATCATTTATTTTTGATAATTCAAAATTCCTCCACAATGACATTTTGTCATTCGTAAATTGATTCACAATCTATCCAAGTCGAGTATCTCTACTAGTGTCAATTAAAGCCTCACTTTAATTAGCTTGAATATAGCATGGGGAATAAGAAGGCATACTAATCAGAACACAGCCATACAATGTAGGCTGAAGCTTTAGCCTTGATGGGTTAAACATGAGATTATTCTAAACCCATTTTACTAAAGCCTGGAGTAAAAACCCTAGAAGTTATAAAGGCAAGAATCCAAGTAACAGATGCAAGATTTGAATCCAGCAACGCAACACCCAGAATTTACCAGTAAAAGCTAAAAAGTGCTAAATGAACACTCACACATAACTCAAGAAAAAATGTAGAATCTCAGAGATTGAGTAAATAAAATGCACAAAGCAAAAAGGGAGGAATGAAGAAACTCACCAAAATTGCAAATCGCAAAGGATTGCGCAGCCAACGCAATCGTCCCATCATCCTGCCACCTGTGATTTCTCCCAAACAGTCCACATCTCTGTTGCATCTCCTTGACAGCAAAGTTCTTGGACTCCAATATTTCAACCAAGTGCCTTTGGATCCTTTAGAACTCCATCCACACCAGGTTGTGGCCTATATGTAACTTCCTGTGTCAGCATCATGTCATTAACAATATTATGATGTTCGACATCTTTCCCACACAGAACAATCCAGAACCAGGTGGCAGTTTAAGATAGAGAATTGAGGCACAACTCCTTAATGAGTTCCAATAGGTCAGGAAGTGTCATGGGTTGGGAAATTGCCTTTCCATTTCTATCTTCTTCTCATCTCGATTGACACCTCTTATTTCGATATCCCGCTGGTAAAAGAGTTCTGTTTCACTTGTCCCAGCCTTATTTAAAGTATAAAGAACACAAGTAAAAGAGGCTTGGCTTACTGTGTATAGTAGTAAAATACGCTGAATCCATTGACAATCACATCTACAAGAAGGATTGATAATAGCACAAGGAATGCAATGATTCGGAATCCCAGCAGCCCAAAAAGGATGCATTTCTTTAAAACACGGCCTCCAGGCTTCATCCGCAAATAAAGGCACTGTCGTTTCCTGTTGTCTATCTCCTCCATCTATTCTTGATGTGTTTGGGCCTTCTTTTCTCCATATTATAAATGATGCAACAGGCATGGGGGTTATAACCCATATTGAACATAGCAAAAATCTCTAGTTTAGCCAATATTCAAGGCTAGTTGTATCAGTAGTCATGGACAGCTCCCAAGAAAGCTTTGGGGCAGCTTTGATCAATGTATTTGATCTTCTTTGGCAGTCCTTTTAAGGTCAAATAAAATGGTATTATGATGAAACCCCAATATCAGCAATAAGGCATCAGGAAAAGCAAACGAGATTGAGAGATCCCCACGTTCATGTTGATTGTAATTGGATATGTGTTAGATTGATTGAAGATGTGTTTGTTGTTGTTGTTCCCCTCTGTTTCTCTCTGACTCCTTCAAACTCCCACAATGAAACCCAAACCGTTCATGGTGCTTGAAAGCTCTCTATCTCTCTCGGTGATCCCCTGATCGCAGTCCGTCTCTCCCAACCTTCTGTGCAGATCTCGATCTCCAGATTCAGCCTCCATCGAAGAAGAAAACATAGAGGAAAAGATGAAGGAAGAAGGAGAAAAGAAGAAGGAGAAAGAAAAGGGAAGAGGGTTTTCTCTTTATAGGGTGGGTGGCTATTCACCCCCACTAACATTCTGAGAGCACCCTCCCTTTAACTCACCAAATAAAACCCTAATTTCGAAATTCACATTCAATTAAATGTAACCCTATTTTATTTAATTAAAAATAAAATAAATTATCTTTATGAAATTTAGGGGTGTTACATTATACACACGTTAAATGGAATCTCGTCCCGAGATTCGGATGGTAAGACAGTTAACTGAATTTCGAAAAATACTAGTTGTCAAACAAAAGAAGATTTTGAAACACAATTTCAATTGAATTTTAGAAACATAAATTATTTATTGTTATTGGAAAAGTAGGGGTGTTACAGGACCTTTGAATACTTAATTGCCCTGCTTGTTTGCGTTCAGTAGCGGATGACATTGAGCCTTGGCAGAGGTATTCATTTCTGGCTTCGGTGAATTCTTCGTACTTCAGGCTTGGGAGTCGTTGAGTCCCCAAATACTTCCAATTTGACCTTCGTAAGTTTCTTTGATACTAGTTTATTTTTCCGTTCCCAGGTGTGATGCTAGTTTGATGTCATCTTTTTTTTTATAGGCAAGTTTGCAATCCTGACTCTCACTGAGGAAGAAATACGGATAGAGAGGGAGTTTATGAAGCTCCCTTTGACCTCTGTTGAGGTGGTCATAATGCCAGGTAATGTTGTGCGGAACAGGTTGCTATGGTGTTCTCACGATGTTCTTGCTATGCCGGGTTCGCCGTTTAAAGGGGATGTTAGTCGTCATTCGCAGAAGATGAGTCTGGTCATGCCTAGCCCGACTAGGTTAACAGAATTGGAGGCGTGCGTGCTTCTTGTTGTTGTTCTAAAAAAGAAGCAGTCATCTAACTGTGCGGTTGCTACCCCTGGGCCATTGTGTTCTGCTCAAGTAGCAATTTCAGGAGGTCGTCATCTCATGCATGATGCTGTTATTCCCCTTGTTGACTCGAAGGGAGAGCTCATTGGACCTTGTGTTGACGTTTTGGGTCACCATGGGTCCGAGGTAGATACTTGCGCCCCTGAATCACATGGTTCCGTTGTGCTGCACCCCGGAGCTCGCGAGAGAACCCTTGCTTTGGAGAAGGCTTTCGCAGACCTGCGAGTGTCATAATCGGACGCTCTCTATCGGGTGGATTCCTTGACTGGTCGGCTACAGATTCCAGTACTACCGCGAACTTGGGAGCTGTGCAGACCACAGTGTCTGCCTCCGAAGCAAAGTTTGTGTATATAAGATCTCAACTAGGGTCGGCCAAATATGATTTGGCGTCAACCCGTGTTGAATTGGAATAAACTTGGGCTTAGTTTGAGCGCTTAGATGCGGCTATGGACAAGTGACCGTCCGATTTGCAGTCCCAAATCGTTGAGAGGAAGTGGGCGGAGACAAAATGGATCGTCGTGCGATGACAACTTGAGTCTGAAGTCGCTATGGGGCTTTTGCGTGTTCGTGAGGCAGAACGCTTACTGTTAGAGGAGCGTTCGCATTATGTTGCCTTGGTAGGTGCGGTGGATTTTGATATGTCGGGACGGAGGTCGTTGATCTAGTCAAGGGTCATTTGGGGCAGATTAGAGCTTTTGGAGCTTATCAGTGAAGAGCATCCCGGTATCGACCTTGACTTCGCCCATTATAGGAGGGTTGTTTTTGGACCCATCTCTCGAGAGGAAGGTTCTGGCTTCGCAAGACAAGCTGCTTAGGAGGCCGTTTCCCCTAAAAATAGTTGTAATGTCCTTCTCGGGACAAACCAAGTTTTTAATGAAAGTATTGTTTTGTTATGTACCGTCGTGTTTATTTTAGAAGCTTTGCAGATAGTAGAATTTGTACAACTGGGCAAAACGCCTGTTTTTGTTAGTTGAGTTGTATCGAAACTGATTACTTTTGGCTTTTATTTTTTATTGGTGAGCCATTCTAGACTCCCACTTCCTTAGCCGTCATCGTTCGCAAGCAGCAGACTAGGCGTCGGGCACTAGAAGCCGTCGTCATCAGTCGCGCAATTACTAAGCTTACCAGGTTAGTTCGGCGATCATTGTTTGTTGGAGTGCAATGATCCCTTGGCGAGTCAACGACATCAGACGTGTGAGCAATGACTAGACTCTTACTTCCTCAGCCGTCATCGCCCGCGTGCAGCGGACTAGGCGTTGGGCAGCAAAAGTCGTTGTTACCAGTCACGAACTAACTAAGCTTACGTGGTAAGTTCGGTGATCATTTTCTATTGGAGATTAATGATCCCTTGGCAAGTCATCGTCATGAGGCATGTGAGAGCTCACTAGACTCCCATTTCCTCGGTCGTCATTTCTCGCGTGCAGCGGACTAGGCGTTGGGCACCATAAGCCATCGTCATCAGTCGCGAACTGACTAAGCTTACCTGGTATGTTCGGCGATCATTGTCTGTTGGAGAGTAATGATCCCTTGGCATGATGTCGTCATCAGGCCTAGAAGCGTTGACTAGACTCCCACTTCTTCGGCAATCAGTGTCTGCGTGCAACGAAATAGGTGTTGAGCACCAGAAGTCGTCGTCATTAATCGTGAATTGACAAAGTTTACCTGGTAAATTCGACGATCATTGTCTGTTGGAGAGAAATGATTCCTTGGCGAGTCGTCATCATCAGGCGTGTGTAGACTCCCACATCTTCGGCTGTCATCGCTCACACGTAGTGGACAAGGCGTTGGGCACCAAAATCCATCGCCATTAGTGCCCATGGAATGCAGAACATGCCTATGGTGTAATTATCAAGAAATCCAAGGTATCCACTCTATTAAAATTCCACTGCTGTTCATTAAATGTGGATGAAATTCAGTCTGGTCAATTTATGGTGATTCAACTCTTCGAACTATTAGGTGAATTAAGTAAGCCAAGACACCCAAGTCAGAATTACACACCCAAGGCCAAACAGAGGCCTAACTTAACCAAAGCTTAGTCAGTTCCGATAATGACGATATCTTCTGGTCCGTTTTAAGACCGTAGTTCGCCGAGTGTGAATGAAAATGACTTAGAAAGTGGGAGCTTAGTCAGTGCTCTCGATGCCAGACCATGATGGCTTGCCAGGGATCATTGTCCAACTATAGAAAATGGTTTCTGTACCTGACCAAAGTTTAGTTAGTTCCGACTGATGACGATAGCTTTTGGTCCGCTCTAAGACTACTTCACTGAGTGCAGATGAATATGGCTTAGAAAGTGGGAGTCTAGTCAGCGCATTGAATGCTTGATCACAATGAATTTCCAGGGATCATTGTCCAACTATAGATAATGGTCATCGAACCCTTTCAAAGTTTAATTTGTTCCGGCTGATGACGATAGCTTCTGGTTCCTTCTAAGACTCTAGTTCACCGTGCGTGGATGAAGATGGACTGGAAAGTGGGAGTCTAGTCAACTCTCTCAATGCCTGATCATGATGACTTGCCAGGGTTCATTGTCTAACTATAGACAATGGTAGTAGAACCTGATCAAAGCTTATCAGTTCTGACTGATAATGATAGTTTCCGGTCCACTCTACGACCATAGTTCACCGAGCGCGGATGAAGATGGCTTAGAAAGTGGAAGTCTAGTCTGCGCTCTCAACTCCTGATCACAATTACTTTCCAAGGATCATTGTCCAACTACAAACAATGGTCGCCGAACCCGATCAAAGTTAAGTCAGTGACGACTGATGATGATGACTTCTAGTCCGTTCTAACACCTAATCTGCCAAGTGTGAATGATGATGACTTAGAAAATGGGAGTCTATTCAGCGCTCTCAATGCCTGAGCAAGATGACTTGCCAGAAATCATTATCCAACTACAGGCAATGGTCGCCGAACCCGATCAAAGCTTAGTCAGTTTCGGATGATGATAGTACTTTCTGGTCCATTATAATGTCCATGACCTTTACCTGCAAAGAGAAAACACGTGAGCCAAATACCATTGTTTTGGCGATCGATGGCACTCCGATGCTTAAGTCAAACAAGGCTTGAAAAAGGCGTAATGTTGTAAATTAGATTTTGTAGCGTACCTTTATTCATCAACCCTGTGTCCTATTTATAACGCGAGTGTCCTTGTTTGGCTAAGCCATTGGTGGCATAGTTTAGGGGAAAGATATCTTGCTAGAAATCATCCATGTAGGAGAGTTTCCCTGCACGACTTGTGCTCCTAGATCTTCGGGAAATTCTTTCATTGTGTAGTGTTGTCCATGCAAGACTTACACTCCAGTATTGGTTTCCTAGTCAGGATCAATGTATTACTTGCTTGGCCGTCTTAGATCGATTCTTCAAATACTTGCCTTATTAGGTCTAATGGGTATTGGGCTAGACCATGCGATGTAATGGCTTAATAGGGTGCTAGAATTTGGGTCCAAGTTTTTGGACCCTGCCAAGATGGGCTTAGTGCTGTCTGGGCTTTGCCAGATTGGGCGGGTAATTGGGCCCGCTTTGCAATGTTGATGAGGTTATCAAGATAAGCGTATGGCGTGGATTAACGGATCATTTGGTGTATCATCAGCTACTCGTCTCGAGTTTTTGGGCCAGCTAGTCGGTCCACTAAGTCATGTCGTGAACTGGGCGATCATGATGATTGAGTCTGAATCATCTCTTCGAGCGGCGTGCATCATTAATTGGGCGTGCAACCGCTCATAAAGGCATAAATTTTTCTTTTTATATAAATCTCATTTTCTGCAGAGTTTAGTTTCTTTCCTTTTTCAATATCTGAGACTCTGCTTTGTATTTTGTTTTTGACTTTGTTCAACTTCCATAATCAAAAGTTTGTATGTTCTTCCATAAAGGTCGCAAGTTTTTCAATGAGAGGTCGATATCTGAGTCAAATTTGGAGGGCATTCGTGAGAAGTATACGACCCCTAGTGATTTGGGGCTCTTCACATTGGGCGTTGGTCAGACGTTGTTGTCTCCACCGAAAGGATTGATTTGTTTACACCGAGGTATGTTTCAATCAGGTGTTCATTTTCCTGTCATTAAGGAAATTTGGAGCTTTTTGGCATACCTTGGCATTCCACCCGCTAAGCTGGTGCCATACAAGTACAGGACAATGATTGCATTCTGATTAGGTGAAGGACGTTGGTGTCCAAGTGTCTGTGAGGGTGATCTAATTGCTCACCTCTCTTTGGATAAATGAGCACGCCGTGTGCATGTTGAAGTCGCCGACTTGTTTTGGCAAGCTGCCTGACGATTACAAGTTCTGGCAGAAGTATTGCTTCATGGCTTCTGCAGACTCAAAGTATTTTGAGCTTGATGGTTTCTTATCTAGCCAGAGTTCAAACAACTAAGTGAGTTTGATTCCGTTCTCGATCCGTATTGATTGCATATTGAATTGTTATCCGCGCTTTCTGTTGGAAAGTTTCCAACTACGCCCCTTTCTTTTGATGATGAAGCAACCTTGGATAAGTTTTGTGACATGCCTCGGATGCGGGTGGAGGATGTTGTTCAACCTTATATTATCAAATGCAACGAATTGTGGGCTTACTGGCATGAGGTTCCCACCCTTTTAGAGTTCCGTAGCCAAAGTTTGACGGCGAGCCTTCTTCGAAGAAGAGGAAGCTCTCGAAAGTTAAAATCCCTAGCCCATCAAGGAGGGCGGAGTTGAATGAGACACTTTCTTCTTTTATGCATTCAAATAAGCATCGTACTGTGCCTAAGTTTGTTCTTGAGTGTTCGCCCCCTTTAGAGTGGGTACGTAGAGTTGCGAGGCAAAATCTTGATTCGTCCGCCAGGGCGGAAGTTGTTTTACCCGAGGGGCATGATGCTCGGGTGAAAGCCCACATTTCCCTTCCCAACTTGGAGAAGGCATATCTAAAAATGGTTGGGGTTGAAGATGCAATGAAGTTGTGCACTGAGTAGGCGAAGGTTCTTAACAACCTGTTGCTACAGGCGGGTATGGTAGCTTTATCCGATGCGGTTCTGACTCATTTTTTTTCATTAGAGGATTTTATGTATAACCCCTCCTTGGACCGTGAGTCTTCTGAACCTGGTGAAGATTCGCCTGACTGTCATTCTTATGGCAAAAGGTTCCCTCCATGTCGCCCGTATTTTCCTCCGTCTCGATCTCCTCCGAAGCCAGAAGGCGATACTCTCGGAGAGCTCATGAACAAGCGGCAAAAAAATCTTGTGTTGGGGATGTCATATGTGAACCAAGTTGTCGTCGCTGGGATGGAAGTTGAGGCTGCTCGTGAAAGAGTGTATACCATGGAGCGAGTCTCTCTGAATTTGCAAAAGTCGTACTTTGTTGCTATTTACGAAATCGAATCATTGAGGAGAAGCTGGAACAACTGGAGCAGCTGGAGCAGCTGCTCGCTGAGTAAAAAGTACGTGAGGAGAAGCTCCTCAAGGCTCAGGGCACGTTCGAGTTTAGTAGAGTTGTGCAAGGAAGACTAGAGTTGTTGTAGGTGATGAAAAAGGAGCATGCTGATTGGGACCTCTATAATTACAGAGAGGTCTCCTTTGTGGAATTTGGAGAATCCTCCGATCAATCAGAAGAAAAGAGTGATCAAGATAAGGGTGTCAGAGTGGCAGCGTGTGGGGACACATCCCTTGCTTATTTTCCTGCCAAGTCCAGCTCCATTGTATTTGAACTTCCTCTTGACGAGGAGTAAACTCTGTATTTTTCAGATTATCAATAAAAAATGATATGTTGAGTAGCATTTTGCATTTGTGTATTCATTGAGTTTTCTTGCTGTTTTTATTTTTATTTTTTTTATTTTTTTTTGCTTTGACTTATTGTGGTGTTATCCTTTAGACAAGAGGTTTTGATGAGTCAGGAAACCGTAGAGTTGATCTACTGATGATAGTTCTAACCGCTTATATTACGATAGTTCAAGCAATCCTGGTATGTACTCTTTAGAGATTGAGAAGTTGTCTCAGCCAAGTCTTGTAAGCTGGCTAAACTCCGTGTGAGGGGATAATTTTGGCTGGCAATAGATAATTATGACCATGCCATAATCCGCCCATGTGATCCACCATTATAATCCGTCCTTGGCGACAAGGCTGTAGATTGGACCACTATTTGTCGTCGCTAGTATAAGCAAACAAGAAAGATTGTGGTCAAGTGTGTGTATCACTGAAAGTGGTCAGGGCAGTGATCCTTATGAGTTGCCTGAGTTAAGCTTCATCAGCTCTGACTGGACCGCCTTTGTCCGCTTTTGGCGGACTAGGCTTCAGGTCGTACCAAGAGTTATTGTCACTAGTCGTAGCTAACTAAACTTAGGTCAGCTTATGCGACCATTGTCTGTGGTTGGACAATGATCCCTGGCAAGTCATCGTGACTAGGCGTTGAGATCATTGACTAGACTCCCACTTTCTACGCCATCTTCATCCACGCTCGGCGAACTACAGTCTCAGAGTGGACCAAAAGCTATCGTCTTCAGCCGAAATTGATAAGCTTTGATTGGGTTCGAGTACCATTGCCTGTAGTTGGACATTGATCCCTGCCAAGTCATCCTGATCAGGTGTTGAGAATGTTGAATAGACTCCCATTTTCTAAGCCGTTATAATCCCATTTGGCGGACTAGGCGTTATAGTGGACCAAAAGTTATCGACATCAGTTGTCACTTACTAAACTTTGATCAAGTTCGGCGACCATTGTCTGTAGCAGGACAATGATCCCTGGCAAGTCATCGTGATCAGGCATTGAGAGCGCTGATTAGACTTCCACTTTCTAAACTATCTTCATCCTTACTTGCCAAACTACTGTCTTAGAGCAGACCAAAAGCTATTTTCATCAGTCAAAACTAACAAAGCTTTGATAGGTTCGGCGACTATTGTCTATAGTTGTTCAATGATTTCTAGCAAGTCATCGAGACTAGGCGTTGAGAGCACTGACTAGCTTCCCACTTTCTAAGCCATCTTCATCCGCGCTCGGCAAATTACGATTTTAGAACGGACCAAAAGCTATCGTCATCAGTCGAAACTGACTAAGCTTTGATCAGGTTCGTTAACCATTATCTGTATTGGACAATGATCCCGGGCAAGTCATCGTGATAGGGCAATGAGAGCGCTGACTATACTCCAACTTTTAAAGACATTTTCATTTGCGCTTAGCAAACTATGGACTTAGAACAGGCCAAAAGCTATCATCATCAGTCAGAACTGATTAAACTTTGGTCTGGTTCGAAAACCATTGTTTGTAACTGGACAATGATCTCTGGAAATCCATCGTTGTCAGGCGTCGAGAGCGCTGACTAAACTCCACTTTCTAAGCCATCTTCATTCATGGTCAGCGAACTACGGTCTTAGGGTAGACTAGAAGCTATCGTCATCAGTCAGAACTGACTAAGCTTTGGTTAGGTTAGGCCTTCGCTTGACCTTGGGCGCGTAAGTCTGACTTGGGTGTCCTGACTTACGTAATTCGCCTAATAGTCTGATGCGGGGTTGGATCAGTAAGTCTAATTCTAGAGTCGGATCGCCATAGATTGACTGGACTGAAATTCATCCAGATTTAATGAACAATGGTGGAATTTTATTAAAGCGAATACCTTGGATTTATTGATAATATCACTGTAGGCGTGTTCTGAATTCCATTGGCGCTTAAGGCATTCGCTATTTGTGTTTTTCTTTACGTTTACTGAGCCATTATCTGTATCCTGAGTCAGATCTGGTAGGGCACTCGCTTGGGTCAATTGGTTGGCTGACCCTATTGGAGCAATCATCTTGCCATGTGTACAACGTAGATTGCGAGGCGGTTTAGTGTCAGTTATTGTTTGAGGCTGAGCATGTATTGTCGGCCCTTTCTGATTCGTTGCCTGCCGATAAAGTGGGTGAGAAACATTTTTGCCAGCGTCCAGAATGATTCATTGGAATTCGGAGGGAGGCTGTGGAACCATATCAAACTTTGGAGAGGAGCAAGAATGAGATATCTCATCCGTTGGACGAGCATGAGAGGAGCCTCATCTCTACTGACAACGTCCTCAATTTTGCCAAGTGGTCGGATTATGATCCTCGTGTCATCAATAATCAGATGATACAATTCACCTTGGAGGTGTCTAATGATCCAACTTGCACCAAAACCATAGCTGACTTTGACTACAACCTAATGTTTGACTAGGTTGAAGTTGACAGTGGTCAAAGTTCTAAGTCTTCTCCTCCCACATCTCCAAGTTGTGTTGCTGATGTAGCGACATTGCCTTCTTATTTTCCTGGTCGTCCCACGCTTGCCACTGCTGCCTTGAAAAAGAATGGCAAGAGTGGTATTTTTGTTATTACCACCATTCCGACTGTCAGCCAGACTCAATTCTTCTAGATCCCTTTGTCCTTCATCCATAGATTTGTTGGAAAGAACCTATCCTTGGAGAGATTTGTATCAACTCGGAGAATTTCAGGTGGTTCTCTGATATAGATATTGAAGACAGTGTTAGTAATTTAATCTTTTCGTGGCATAAGCATATGGTTGAGAGAGTCTTGATGACAGTGTTTCGACCAGGTAATCACCTTGATCAGGGTTTCAAACAGATCATGGAGAGGATGAATCACCTCACTTTTGCAGGGATGATGGGGTCAAACTACAAGGTTGCACAGACCATGTGGCAGTCGTGGAGAGGAAGATGGCTAGGAAATCATTACTGGTGTCCAATGTTTTACACCAATTTGGTAAACTGAAGGCAGAACGTGCTGAGCAATAGAGATTAGGTGAAGTTGCTCGGGCTTCGTTGAAGGAATTTGAGTCTATTCGAGACAGTTTGATGTTGAATTTGAAACCTTGGAGATGGAGATGAAATTTTTTTGTGATCGGTTGGATGTTGTTGAGAACGAGTTGTCTAGTGAAAAGGTTGGTCGTGACGAGGCAATGCGTTCTGCTGATGAGCATTCTGTCAATCGTAAAATCGATGAGGAGGGAGTGGTGCAATTGACCGTTGAGCTTGCTACTGTTAAGTCGAAAGTTTCTCGAGGCTTACCACTGTTGAGGGAGAACTTGTGTTGACCAAGAATGAGCTTTCAGAAGTTAGGGATAGACTGAGGTTTACAAAAGTAGCAGACTGGAAGAGGGTCGTTCATGGTCGAATTGACCTCATCAACTTTAGGGAATCGAATGAGGTCTCGATCTATCGAGATACCGTGGCTTGGCTACCAAGTTTTTGAAATTGGCAATGATGGGGAATATGTTCCGGATCCGCCAAGTGATCTGATTGACGAGGAACAAACATCTTCTCTTCCCTCCGATCCTGTTGCTGCGGTTGAGACTGATCCTGTTGGTGGAGGTAAAGCGCCACCACCATCTAATGAAGAGAATGGTCTGACTCCTTTCAAAGACAAGACTCCAACTCTTCATGCTAACCGTGCTATTGATGTTAGTGCTCAGTCTCCTCTGCGTATTTATGCAAGTGATGTTTTGAATGCTTCGACTTATCCCTCTCAAATCATTGAATATTCTTCTCTGGATGTAACCAAATAGAAAATCAATGAGAAAATCTTTTTATTTATACTTGTATGATTTTGTTTCTTTATTTTTTTCTTAGTGATCGTTTTCTGATATGCATGTCTCTATTTATATACTGTGTCTTTGTCTAACTTAGTAGTTTAGACTTGGCTACTTTTGAACTTGCTTATTTGTTGTTTGAAACTTTCGATTCGTCCTAACTTGTTAGATGTACCCCGTGAGCCAATATGGTGTTCAGATTAGAGGTTGTACGACTAGGTCTAACTTATATGTCTTGATTTCTTTAAGTACATTTCATGGTCCAACTTGTCGATCGGACCAAAAGATTTCTTGAGTAAATCTGACTTATATGTCCAGATTAAACATTCTTCTTGGTCCGATATGTTGATCGGGCAAAAAGATTTTTTATTAAGTTCGACTTATACATCCAGATTTTTTTTAAAACACGTTTTGTGGTTTGACATGTTAGTCGGGCCAAGAGATTTATATGTAAGTATGACTTATATGTCCAAACTCTTTTAGACACACTTCTTGGTTCGACATGTTTGTCGGGCCAGAAAATTTACGAGTAAGTCTTACATATACGTCCAGTCTCTTTTAAACACACTTCGTGGTCCGACATGTTAGTTGGGCCAGAAGATTTATGATTTAGTCTGACTTATACGTCCAGACTTCTTAATACACTTCGTGGTCCTATATGTTAGTCGGACCAGAAGATTTACGAGCAAGTCAGACTATATGTCTAGGCTCTTTTAAACACACTTCGTGGTCCGACATGTTAGTTGAGCCAGAAGATTTACGATTAAATATGACTTATATGTCCAATCTTCTTAATACACTTCATGGTCTGATATGTTAGTAGACCCAGAAGATTTTAGATTGAATCTGACTTATACGTCCATACTCATTTAGTTTACTCCTGATCGAACCAGAAGTTTTATGGGTATGTCTGACTTGTTTTTCCTACCTTTTTTTTTTAACTTCGCTTCGTGGAACGATATTTTGATCGAACCTGAAGTTTTACTAGTAGATTCCTAGTCTGACTGGATTAGATTGTTTGAGTCAGTGTTCTAAAAATCGGTCTAGGCGGCCGCCTAGGCGCTAGAAGGTGGAAAACTGCCCAGATTAATGCCTGGGCGGGCAGTCTGGGCGGGTCTAGGCGGGTCTGGGCGGGGTCTAGGCGGGCTAGGAGGTCTGGGCTGGCTAGGCGGTCTAGGCGGACTGGGAGATTTTTATTTTTTTTATTTTTTTATTTTTTTATTTTTTTTATTTTTTTATTTTTTTATTTTTTATTTTTTTATTTTTTAATAAGGTTGATTGTGTTCTTATTTTATTTTTCTTTCCTATTTTTTAGAAATAAACTATTTAATTGTTTTTTTAGAAAATCTCGGGAATGGGTTTTGATGATGATGATGATGATATGTCTAAATGTAGCGAAAGATGATTACTTAATGGAATTCTCAAAGGATCTGCCGGTACCAATTTTACTAATGTAGATTTTATCAAACATAACTGAGGTTATTCATGCAATTTGAAGAAAAATAAAAGATTACACAAATTCAAATTTATATAAAGTACCCATCATGACCAACTTCAGTCATTTGAATTTTAATAAATTTTGTTCACGATTGTTAATTTTTCATGTTTTTAAATTTTGCATATATATATTGACATTAAATTGGATGTAATTGATAAGGTATTATGCTTAACTTTTGTAAATTATTAAAGTTATAATACAAAACCTAAGACCGCCTAGGCACCTGCTCGCCGCCCGCCCAGCGCCTAGCGATTTTTAGAACACTGGTTTGAGTATGAGACGAAAGGTTCCTGGAATTTGGAAGTTTATTGATCATACTTCTTCAAGTGTTCGACATTCCATGGTCATTTTAGTTGCTCGCCCTTTGAATGTTCTAACCAATATGTTCCTGGTGTTTTGATTTTCACCACTTTGTATGATCATTCTCAGTTTGGGTTCAGTTTACCTGCGCCTGGTTTTTTATATTGAGTTGAACTTTTCTGAGTATCCAGTCCTTGATGTTGAACGTTCGGGGCTTTATTTTTTTTATTGTAGTAACCTGCCATTTTTTTGGTAGGTTGTTGTCTTGATCAAAGCTTATTCTCGTTTCTCATCGAGAAGGTCCAGTCCAACTCGTAATTCTTCGTTGTTATCCTATGTTCAGAATACTTAGATTCTGAATGTTGGCATGCCAATTTCTACTGGTACCATTGCCTCAGATTCGTATGCTAGAGCAAACGGCGTTTCTCCAGTAGAAGTTCTATTTGTTGTTCTATAGGCCTAGAGGATGCCTGGCAATTCCGACACCCACAATCCTTTTGATGATTTGAGCTTCTTTTTTATTGCTTCCAGGAATATTTTGTTGGTCACCTCCGCTTTTCTGTCTGCTTGTGGGTGGGCGGGTGCTGAGAAGTGTTATTTGAAATGTAAGTTTTCACACAACTTTTGGCTTTTTTGCCTTTGAATTGCTTTCCATTATCAGTGACAATTACTCTGGGGATTTCAAATCTGCATATTATGTCTTTTCAGAGAAAGTTTTCAATTTGAACTTTTCCAATCTTTTCCAATTGTTCTACTTCTACCCATTTGGAGAAGTAGTCTACTGTTACAAGGAGGAATTTCTTTCTATCGGACACTGGAAGTGGGCGTACGATGTCCATTCCCCATTGTGCAAATGGCCACGGACTACTCATTGGGATTAGGTTTTGGCCTGGTATGTGAGTGTATGGAGTGAATTGTTGACATTTGTCACAATTCCGAACTACCTCATTTGCATTTGTTTGCAATGTCGGCCAGTAGTATTCCAATATCAAGGCTTTATGAGCTAGTATTCTCCCTCCTAGATGGTTCCCACATATACCAAAGTGTACTTCTCGTAGGACATAGTTGGTGTTGCTTGTTGTAAGGCATCTTAGAAGCGGACTTGTGGCAGATCTTTTATTGAGTATGTCGTTAATCAGCGTGTACCGCGCTGCTCTTTTTCCGTAGTTTACGGGCCTCCATTTTTTTGCTGGTAGTGGTCTGCTTTGTATGTACGTCAGGATTAGGGTAATCCAATTGCTCTCCTGATCTGTTGTACATTTTTTTGCGCTTGGTTTTTTAGTATTGAGCTCTCCTCTACTGTGACGAGTGGGTTATCGATTTCGTCAGTTTGTAATGCCTCTTTGGCCAAGTTGTCAGCTCTGTTGTTTTCCGCTCTTGCGAATCGTTGAACGGTTTTAGCTTTGAAGATTTCGATCAACTCACTTTTCTTCTGGTGATAAGCTTTCATCCGAGCATCTTTGACTTGGAATTCGCCGTTCAACTGGTTGACCACCAGTTTGGAGTCAGTGAAAACACCGACTGCTTTTATTCCGAGGTGTTTGGCCAATTGTACTCTAGATATCACTGCTTCATAGTCGACTTCATTGTTTGAGGATTTGAAACTAAATTTTATTGCCTTTTCCAACGTTACTCCTTTCGAGTTGTACAAAATTATTCATGATCCACTCTCCTATTCGTGGGATGCTCCGTGGCAGCGTAGAAACCATTCATGAACAGTTGGTTCGGTGTGTTCTTCCTATTGATTGTTGTTCTGTCGATGTTTGCGAACGCTCGTCAATTCAGCAATGAAGTCTGCTAATGCCAGAGCTTTTATTGCAATGTTAGGAGGATAATTGATGTCGAATTGACCAATCTCTATTGTCCACTTCACCATTTTCCTGGATAGCTCTGTTTTGTGTAGTACTGACCGAAGTGGTTGTTTAGTCATGACAATGATGGGCTGAGCTTGGAAGTATGGTCGCAGCTTTCTTGAAGATACGACTAGTACGAGTGCTATTTTCTCCAAAGAAGGGTAGTTAACTTTCGCGTTTGCAAATGTCTTGTTGACTTAGTAGACTGGCTTCTGTGTGCCATTTCCTTCTCGTCTCAGTGCTAAGCTAATTGCATGTTCGAAAACTGATAGATACACGTACAACGTTTCTCATATTTTTTGATAGCAGTTCAATACTTCCCATGTACGCCTTCAGGCTTTGGAAAGCCTTTTTACATTCTTCATTCCACTTTAACGTTTTGTTTCCTTTCAATATTTTGAAGAGTAAAATACATTTATCTAACAATCTGGAGATGAATCTGTTCATGGTTGTTATTCTGCCATTGAGGCTTTGGACACCCTTAATGTTGGTAGGCGATTGCATGTTGAGGAGCACTTGTATCTATTTTGGATCAGGTTTGATTCCTCTCTGATTGACCATGTATCCCAGGAATTTCCCTGATTCTACCCTGAATGTACATTTTTTTTTGGTTTAGCTTCATTTTGTAATTTCGAAGTTGGGAAAAGGCTTGCTCGAGGTCTTTGATTTGTTTTTTTTGCGCAGGCTCTTGACTAGCGTATCATCAATGTACACCTCCATGTCCTTGCCTATCTAATGTTTGAACCTCCTGCTCACAAGACGTTGGTAAGTGTCTCTCGTATTCTTTAGTCCGAATGGCATCACTCGGTAGCAGTCCGCACCACATTTTCTGTTATGAAAGATGTCATTTCCTGGTTGGGTGGGTGCATCTGTATTTGATTGTAGCCGGAATATGCGTCCATGAAGCTTAGGAGTTTGTGCTGGGTAGTGGCGTCCACTATCTTATCTATTTGTGAGAGTGGAAAACTATCTTTTGGGCAAGCCTTATTGAGGTCCGTGTAGTCTACACACACCCTCCATTTACCATTCTTTTTCTTAACCAAAACCATGTTGGCTAGCTAGTCCGAGTCATCGAATTCCTTGATCATCCTTGCATTCATTAAACAATGCACCTCCTTGTGGATTGCTTGGTTGCGTTCTGGGGCAACTGGCCTTCTTTTCTGTCGGATTCTTGCTTCTTATCCGGGTTGACTTGCAACCTCTGAGTGATGACGAAGGGATCAATGCCTACCATGTCTTTAATTTTCCAGGCCCAGATGTTCTGGTTGTTTTTCAACATTAACTACTTTGTTAGTTATTGGTGAAGTTTAGTGCTAATCCGGATTGTTTTTCTTCCCTTTTTACCGTCTAGATGGACTGGTGTTGTTTTTTCTTCTGGTTGTCCATTGTGTGGTCGATCCCTTCGACTAATTGGAGCTGCATTGTCCTCTAGTAGGCCGTGATTCATCTGTGATTGATCGGGTTGCTACAACGACTCCCTGGTCATGACATTGATTACTACGTGTTCGGGGCCTTCATTGCTACTTGGTGGCTTTCACGTGCAGCTGGCTGATCTCATTTGATAACTCTGACATCGTTATTGATATATTACTTCAAACATTGATGCATGGTAGAGGACACTGCACCCATCTCGTGTAGCCAAGGTCTTCCGAGAAGCATGTTGTATGCGGATGGTGCATCGACAACAAGGAAGTCCGTTAATAGGACTCGTTGTTTACCTGACTCTCCTGCTTTGACTGGTAATCAAATCATTCCAAGTGGGCGACATTGTTCTCCACTGAAGCCTACCATCGGCTGGTCGTTGGTCGTAAGCTTCTATTTGTTGAATTCCATCTTTCTGAATGTCGTTATGTATAGAAGGTTGGCTGAGCTTACTATGTCGACTAGTACTCTCTTGATCTCCCATGTGCCTATCAATACTGAAATTACCAAGGCGTCATTATGGGGGAAATGAACTCCTTGTGCATCCTTTTCGAAAAAAGTCAGAGTTCGTAGATTTGTTATGACGCATTGGGCGGAAGGTTTTGGGTATCGGATCTTTGTCCGTAAATCTCAGATTGATTGTTTTCGTGATCGGTTAGATAGTTCCTTCTATCCAGCTACGCCGTGAAGGATATATATCAGTTTTCTGGACATTTCATTCGACCCTGTAGTAGCGTCTGTTTTCTCTTTCCCTTTGGACTGCTTGTCATTCAACCCGACGAATTCACCAAGCCGTCCTCTTTGGATCCAATACTTGATTTCAACTTTTAAGTTATAGCATTCTCTGTATCGTATCTGTGGTCCTTGTGGAAAGCACAATATTTGCTCTTATCTCGTCCGACCGGATCTCCCTCAGCTTGAGTGGCCACTTGATGTCTTCTCACATTGCCATGGACTTCAAGACATTTGCTTGAATTGTGTTCGAAGCCGTGAATGGTTTGTATGTCGTGTTGACCACATTCGTTGATCGTTCGTGTCTGGCTCTTTTGGACTGCGACTTTTCGGGTTCTTGTTTGTTATAGTCAGACCTGCCATTGTTCCGATATCTTTTTGACTAGCCATCTTCCTCCCATGGCCTATCATCTCTTTTATTCTCCTATCTTCTTTCCCGATTTGTTGGGAATGATCTTTTTTCGGACTCGTTCTTCTTCTTTGTGGCCAACATCTCCTCTAGAGTGATGTATTTTTAGCAGTTTTCAATAAGGTCGCCATGTTTCTCAAAAGATCCTGATTCAAAGAGTTGTCAAACGACCCTCTTTATAATTAGGAGGTAAAAGTGGTTATGGTCGTGTCGTCACTGCATTCGTCTATCATGGTTAACTTGTCAATAAAACGTGTAACTTACTCTCTGATAGTTTTTCGGGCTTTTGTTTGGTGTGGAGTAATAATGTGGGCCATTTCTGATGCACTGATTGCCAATGAGCCTTGTGATGAAGGTTGTGGCTAATGCTTGGAAGGAGTCTATCAACTTGGGTGGAAGACTGTTGAACCAACTCATCGTTGTGGACATGAGGATTTTTGGAAAGGTTCCACACAAAATGGATTTCGTACTTTTTTTCAGTGCCATCATGTGGTGAAAATGCCGTAGATGGTCTGTCGGATCAGTAGTGCCCTCATAAGTTTCAAACTTTGGGGGAGTAAACTTTTCTTGCAGAGGGGTTTTCATGAGTGCGTCGTAGAATGACGGACTGGCCAACTTGTAAAGCTCGTTCGAATTTGTAACTTTGATTCTAAATGGAACTTGTGGAAGAATTCCATCACTCTGGGAGCCATTTCCTTGTGGTTCACTGCCATCAAAGTTTGTTCATCGAAGTTCGGTAGGAACTTTGTGGTTTTCTCGAATGTGGTTGGCGGAATTTTGCTGAAGTGCGTTTGGGCGTGCTCGATAGGTGCAACACGCTCCTGGGTGAGATTTTCAACCACTTTGATAAAATAATATATCTGAACTAAGAGGGAATCTGTCATCGTACCACCAGACGTCTGAGATGGTTGGACCACAACTCCATGTGGTGGTACTACATTACATGACATGATTGGTTCTCTTGGCGTTGAATTTGGAATGTGCCTAATTGGTAAATTAGTTTCACTAGCGGAAGGGTTGCCTTGATTGTTAAATTGAGAGTTTGTAGCATGTTCCATTTGCACTAAGTCTTTCTTTACTGATTTGTACTAAGGAAACCAACAACAAACTCACTTTTAAAAAAGGACACTATTGTTCCCACGGACGACACTAAATGATGCATCCAAATCCGGTCTCCTAGAGATATGTCTTGCAAAACAAGGTTATATTGCCAAAGACCACCTTTTTGGTGGCCGAAGGCACTCCGATGCTTAAGTCAGTTAATCTGTGGGAGATGACTAAATTTGGACAGAGTATAGTTTAGTTAAATTTACATACCTTTGTCTAATGCTTTTTTTATACCTTTGTCTAATCCTCTATAACGTCTTTCTTATCTTAAGGGAAGAGATCTGTTGGGCCTGTATTCAGGCCCTTAATTATGATCTATTATTAAGAATCATTTTTGACATTTTTAATGACTGGGCCTGTCTTTTCGGGCCTCTTAGATTGGGTCTAGACTGAAGTGTCTACTCCTCGTGATAGATGATATTTGTCCCGTGTACGATAGTGATTCGGGTCTCATTTGATGTATCATCAGTCTGCTACTCTCAAGCTTGTGGTTTAGGTTGTAAGTTTAATTTTCAACGGTAAGCATAATTATCTTCTGTGCATCTCGAAGGGGATCCAAAAGTTGGTTGGATTAGAGCTTTCTATTTTAGAGCATATTTTTATAACAATTTTTATCTATTTTTATTTTTCTTATTTTATTTCATTGGAAGTATTCAAACTCTGACACTTCAACTGGCAAAAAAAAGTTTGTTGGTTTGTGTAATTTTCCTATAAATTTCTTATTTTAATATGATATCGTAATTTCTTATTTTCTTTGTTGGTTCTGCTTATGTTGATGTTTGGAATATATAGTTTTAATGTTCTTATGCTTAATTTGATTTTGCTTATAGGAAGAGCCACGAGAAGAGAGTGATGGATGATGATACATCAAATAAGACTGTCATCAGAACCGTACACATGGCAGAGATCGTCCATCAGAAGGATCAAGTATCCCAAAAGCAGGCCAATTTATAAAGCCCAAAAAGTGTGAATCCAGTCATGAAAGCCTAAATAGAGCCCTTCAGAATAAATCATAGACAAAAGCCCAATAAAGTTATTCCTTAAATAGGAGGAACGTTACAGAGAAAAAGAGTCGTGGAGGGAGTTACGCCTTCAAGGACGTATCTTCATAAAAAAAGGAGACTATTACAGATAATGTCTCCCGTCTTAGCGCCTCACATGCTTAAGTCACGCAGGGAATTAACAACGACCATTATATAAGGCAAATGAAACATTCGACAAAGGTATGCAACTTTAACTGAGTTTTATCCAGGTGGGAAACGACAGTTTTCATTCAAGAAGAGAATCTGCAATAGGAAACTTCTTTAGTTCTGATCAGCGATTGAAAAGCTTTTAGGACAAATGGGACACTCTACAAACCCTCAACCTAGCAATGATCAAAGCAACACATCCAACTGATGAAGAACATGAGAAAACACCAATAACTGTGTTGTAATCTTCCTCTCAAGAGCAACCACCTGGTTACGACCTACCTAATAGCCCAACCCATTGCCCCAGCAAAAATGAGGTGATTCATCTCTTCCAATACTGCTTGAGGTCGTAGTTTAGATGACAGTTAGGCTCCTGTACAGGCATCGGAGGCCTCTCCATCGTTCGCCTATGTCATTCGTTGATCAACTTGCGTGCACTATCATACACGTCAATTTCAGTAAACCAACTAAACTTCCTATCCGATTTAATGCGGATGTCTTCTGGGATGGGCTCCTTCCAACCAGTCTGTGGATGAAGAACTAGGGTATCAGGGAGCACTGAAGACCCACCCCCGACGGCCAAAAGAACGATCAAAATAGCGGTGATAACAGAAAAACTACTCTTGCCTTTTCGCCTTGAAACAATCATGGCTAGAGTAGGGAAAACAGTAGTGGTACCAGTAGCAGAAGTTGGAAAATCAGGAGAAGAAACCAGGAACTCCATTGCATCATCGACATGAATAGAGGAAGATGGGGGATGAGGAACTTCAGAAATTTGACTACGATCACCGATCTTCTGTTCACACAGAGGATCAAATTCAAAGTCAGGTGCGGTCTTTGAAGTATTCGGATCCTTGGGCTACTCCGTTACACACTGAAGCATCTTGTTGTCAATAACTCAAGGGTCAACATCTGACCATTCAATGAAGTCGGTAAAACCATAAGTCGAAAGGAGCCTTTTTTCATTATCGTTTAACAGGCGAGTTATTTCTTTCTTGCTCCTATCCATCGCTAGATTCATCTCCTCGACCTCCTAGAGAGAAATACCATCCTCCTTCCCACACTTCTTATCAGAAGAACTTGGATGAGGAGTGGTCCGAGTAGTACCACAAACAGATTTAGAAAGTTGTTTCCTCTTGGGAACACGACCGGAGCTTATCGCCAATCACTTCAATGGACTAGCAGGCGTCAAAAACTTCCTCTTCCTGGTAGTCAGGTCAGAAACACCAATGCTGACATGACCATCGAGACCCATAACCTCTCTGCCAGTGCTCACTTTCCCATCAATGCTAACATCACTAACACCAACAAGAACAACACGAGTGTTTTGACCTTGACTTACAAACCTACTGACCTGCACAAGGAACGCACATGAGCCACAGACCACCTTTGTGGTGGCCAATGACACTCTGATGCTAAGGTCAGACAGGTATCTAAGGAAGGTGTAATGTTGTAAACAAGGAATTTGTAGCGTACTTTAGCTTACCAACCTCACGTCTTATTTATAGTGTAGGAGTCCTGGTTCAACCAGATCGTCGATGGCGTAGTTTAGGGAAGAGGATCTGCATGGAGATCCTTCTCTAATTAGGAGTCGTGTTGTGGAGGGAAGTTTCCCTATTAGCCATGTGCTCCTAGATATGTGGAAGATAGTTTCTGTTTCGAGAATAGTCTATAGGTAGAAGTATCCATATGTGATGTGTACTTTGAAATATGCTTTCTAATTGGAAGCAAAGAGCCGTTGTAATTGCCCGTCTAAAACTGATCCTCGAGATACTTTCCATAACAGGGCTTACGGGTATTGAGGATAGTTGTGAGACATATGGGCCTAGTAGGCTGTAAGAATTAAGGTTCGTTTGGAGGACTGCATTGGGCGAGCTTAGAACTGCATGGGTCGGATCAATGTTGGGTTGATGCTAGGGCCTATCTTTCCTCGAGATCATCATCACACATGTACGGCGCAGAGTTGGGACTGTTATGATGTATCATCAGCTACTCCCCCGAGTTAGTCGGCCATCACATCATTTCTTTAAGTCATTTCTTGAAACACTACAAAAAAAAGCCCTTTAATAGCGGTTCAAAAACGCTATGTTTGCCGGCGCTATAATAGACCCTGGGTCTATTATAGCGGTTTAAAACCGCTATAGAAAGTTACCCTGTTATAGCGTTTAAAAAACGCTATGGTAGATCCTTTTATAGCGTTTCTAAAACGCTATGATAGAGTCTACCATAGCGTTTCAAAAACGCTATGGTAGGTATGCATAGCAATTTTTTTTTTTATTATTTTTTTTTAATTTCATTTGCTATCAATTTGAAATTTCAGAAACACTATTATAACACTAATTTCTTTAACCATAGAAGCTAAACAATTTGAACAAGTTCAAGAGAAATTGTACAAGATTTTACAAGATTTACACTAGACCGCATGTCTGCAACCCCAATTTGGGAAAACACACCGTCCACCATTACACGGAAAATACTGTTGGACCTATAAAAGTACTGTTATCTACTGCAATGTAGCTCCACCAGTTTGTGCAGTACCAAAACCCCTAGCCACAAGGGAAGGAGAACCACCAGCGTCAGCCTGCAGGAACATGCAGATTACTTAAGAAAATGCTTTCTACTTGTGTGAAAAAAAAAACAAGGAAAAGAAAACAAAATACAAGTAAAAATAAATAAACACCAAACCTCTGCAATGACATCCTTTATCAGTTTCTCAGCCTTGTTTATGTTCTCCAAGGATCCTATTAGTTCCACTGGCTTGGTGGAAGAATGCCAATCAGCTTCAGAATCCCTTGTAATTTGAATTTTAGCTCCTGAATTGTATTGCAGAAACCGAATCGTATCCCCAGCTTTGCCAATGAGAACACCAACCTGCACCATTGTTTCAAGTAATATTTCAGAGCACAGACAGACAACTTCTGGAATCTGCTACAATATGTGCTAAAGAAACCTACAAATCCAATGCCCAATTGCATAATGGGAACTGGACCTTACATTTGAACTACATTTTTCTTCCTTTGTTAGTATAACAACAATTAGTACAAGGACGAACAAATGATTCACCTTAACAAAATATTATAAATTATGATACACTAGCTCCACCATAAGTGCACCTTATTATTAGGGACTTCCATCTTTCGATACATGGTTTGACTTTCAAATTCAGGTTGTTGCTGTGTTAAATCGTCTTGCTCAGTGTTCCCTGCAATAGGCTGTTGTTCAGCAGAAGACTATATATTTGCTGGGGTATCACTGCAGCGGGGTGTGCAAGGCCCCCTTCAGAGGAAGGCTGAACATCTGAAGCCTGAGGATTCTCTGTAGACACTGCATGCTCATTCTCTATCTGAGGATTTTCAGCAGGCCGGTCTTTCACATTTTCTGTTTGAAGGTCCCCTACTACACGTTGGGCATCCTCGGGCTCAGCATTCTCAACGATGGTGTTTGAAGCATTTTCAGTTGCTGTCTCATCAGTTTTCTGCACCTCATAGCCATTTTCCAAAGCTGAGAAAATAAAAGCTTGTTAAAGACTTGTATTTAAAATTCCTCAACAAATCTAAATCTTAAAACATATAACATTGTACAAGCAACCTTGCCAACTTAAAGGGTTCCTTTTATCAAGTAAACAACAGCAGAATTCATTAGAAAAGAAATAGGATCACAATGCAGAGAGAGTGAAAAACTCCCACAAACAATGGAAATTTGCAGCCTTAACTATCTCTCTACTGCAATCTAGCAATGCCGAAGCACAAAATAACACTCCATATGTAATGCCGACACCAATTCCTTTCACGAATCCACTCCCTTTTCCCCAACTTCAAGGCCTTTCCAAGAGAATTGGAATAGGCTTCAAGAGCTTTTTCCGCCCCAACAAATGAGTACACAGTACGGATTTGTGAAATAATCCGGTCCATATAGAAAAAGATATCAGGTTGCTACTGTAACAATTCATAATATTCAACAACTGGGTCAATGGGTTGTCACCCAAAGCCTCTTTTTGCCTGAGGTTTTTTCTTGACACATGGTGAGTCAATAGGCTCAAACTAGACTATATTTGATCAGTAAACTCATGGACTGATAACAACTTCACAGACAACCCCCCTCTTTTTCTGTCTTTCTCTTATACACAGAACCTTGACTCGAATGAAGAAGCTAGTAGTCCATACGAGCAGGAATTGTCGAACCCTAAAACAAGATAAATAACAAAAGAAAAAAGAAGAGAGATAGAGAGTTTAAATGGATCTCTCTTGATTTTATAGAACAAGGACTTTCTGACATTCCCCAAAAAGGAAATAATTCGAGTTTTTAAGTTTCATGTTATGTATAGTCACCCTCAATCCCCATGTTGTAGTTGATACTTCCAGATAGCGATTCACATGTCAGATATTATTGGATGAGAAGCAAAAAGGTAAGAACATAAATGGATAACCTCAAACAAATTTACGGACTATATTGCATTGATCTTTCATTTCATTTTTGGTCAGAAATAAGAAGCACTGACAAATGAATCACAAGGAAATGGACAGATATACACAATACCTCTTCAGCCACCTTGCCAGCTTCAGCACTTGTAGCCTCACCCTTTTTTGACAAATTAGACATGATTATTGCATATGTTCCTCCCACTATAGCAATTAATGGCACAACAACCACTGTAAGAAGTGTTAGCTGCCATACTGAGGTAAACCCTACAGCGAACCTAGAGAAGAATTGAGCAAGGTATCGCAAAAAATGACCCATCTGCATGTCATGCATAAGGAAAAATATTATACACATGGATTGGAGTTAAGTAGCAATCATATATCTTAAATTGAGGAGATAACTACCTTATCACCTATTGCATCCTGCACAAGAATTGCATCACTCGAAATGCGAAAAATAATGTTTTCATCCCTTGCTTCATTGTCAAAAAAGTTAATATCTCGTTTCAGGACTGATCTGAGATGTTCTACTCTCAGTCGAGCTGTATGTCTCTCTCCAGTTTGCATCCAACAAGCAACACCTGAGAACTAACACACGAGTTAGGACATTATTTTTTGATAAACATGAGGCAAATTATCAGTTGGGTGCTCCTGTGGAAAGGGAAATAAACATTACAAAAAAAATAAAAATTCTTCGAATGACCTAATCATTTTCCACCTCATGGTTTCTTTAGAAAATCTGGAAGGGGAAGGTGGACCAAGAAATAATTTGACATGGAAGGAAACTAGAAAATACAGTCATTTTCAACCTCAAGTGTTCCATTTGTTTTTCTTTAAAACCAAACTTAGACTTGGTTTAATGTGCAAATTTGTTTTGTCTGACAAACACAAACGCAGCTCAGAAATTTGAACAACTTACGAACTTAGGACTTACCAATCCACGCTGATACCAAGACAACGAGTCCTAAATAAACCAAGTACAAGGCATTCTGCAACAAAAGTAGGAAAGCAAACATGAGTTGAAGTTCAATCTAGGAACAAAAGCCTATTCACTATCTAGAGTGTCTTTACTTCCCCTTGCCCTTTTTTATTAACAGAATATGCTGGAAAAAGTGAAGCATTTTAGGGGTAAAAAAATGCAAGCGCATAAAATAATCAACAGAAATCTACCTGCATACATTGGAAATTGACACACAGAAGATCACTGATAAAATCATGCGACACATTAGTCAGTCTCTTTGCTGACATTGCTCCTTGAAACAACCAAGATGAACTTAGGTTGGGCTGCAGAACATGAATTTCTATTTGATCCAGAAACTATAAAGCTTGTAATCTTTTGCAAGGCCATCACAAACCAACCATGTAAGGATTTAGCAGGGACAAGCTGTGCGAGTCTAGCAAATTGTTATTAATTGCTTCATATATTCCTGATTCCACCAGACATACACACACCAAAAAAAGAAAAAAAAAGAACTGTCATAACCCACTTTTCGCAAAACAAGAACATTGTTATGCATGTTAAATGTCAGAGTTTAAAGTAATTGGAAAAATGAAGGTATAAGATGGTTTGAATGATGTTGTGCAATGAGCATCAAGATTCCGAAATTTCAGGTTATCTCCTGTGTTGGTAGATTGTGCGTAACACATGAGATGCAGGACAAAATGTTTTATTTATTTATTTTTATTTTATTTTTTTTGTTAATTTCCAAATGGATGTAGAGTATCCCTTGTTAAGGGTTATCTTCAATAAAAAAATTATACATCAATAGTGATACCTGCTGACAATCTGCCAAGATGCCTAGTCAAGCTCCCAAAACCACCAAAAGAGACTGGTGATTACAAAGAGTTCATTATAACCAATGTCTATCTCTTTATAGGTACATAATTTGGAGATGAGTGTGTATAAATCACCTGTAAGATAAGATTAAAAGCTGTTGGCAGTGAACTCTCGAAAAGTTTATTCACAGACATTATCAGACAAACTCATTATATATGCAGAGTATAGGATCAAAGATAGTTTCCAAAGCTAAATGTAAATTATAAAAGGAAGCTTTTGAGTGAATATGACTAATACCTGTCCTGGTAGATAGGAATATGCCATAGATCACTCTTAGTATCTCCAAGTTATCAAGAGAAACTCCCTGCCAGATGAAAGAGCAGCAGGAAATTCGTTCCAGTCAACATGTAAAAACTTTGAATTTAATGTTAATCATGAGAGTTTGTTTTCTCATGTACAGAAGATTCAGGGTGAAATGATAGGTAATTACTAACAGAAATTAACAAACTGATTCAACAAAAAAAGTCTAACAGAAACTGCAAGCTGATACACACGTTTGAACTTAAAAGCATGGTGAACCTGATAAGCAGGCATTAGGTCCCAATAATCTTCTAATAACTCTTCCAGTCGTGGGCTCCCCGGTTGCGGATCAACATAGTTGAATATATAAGTAGTACGATATGTACTACCTGAGCCAGCCGAAAATGCCTGTCAACACATTCTTAGAAGCTCAGCTGTCTTTTCATATATAAAGCTTTTCCAGCTGTTATATCAAATGTGCATATGAAAGGAAGAAATGAAATAACACATGAATAAAAACATTAATAGAAGTTAAATTACCTCCTAAAAGTATTTTACATTTGAATTCCCAACCTTCTTTATTGTTGAACTACTAAAGATGACATCACTTGTTACGTTTTCCTTAAAATCATGAGCACAGGTGCCAACAACAAAGCAAACACCATCTGGTTTCTTTCCTGATCTTACCTGTTAGACATGCACATGTAAATATTCTATTAATAGCACTTGTTTCCAACAATCCATTTCTGTTTCTTCTCAAGTGAAACAATAAACAAAGGGGACAATTCAACCAACTAAAATAGCAAAGAAAGTTAACCAAGAAAGTAGATGACCTCCAATTTGGTTTTCTCTTGCATACTGTTCTTAAGCTTAAATTATGTTTCTTTTAACTTCAGTTTAGTTTTCTCAAGCTCCTTTCTCAACGAGTCCCTTTCCCTTGCTAAACAACTGGAAGATAAACATGATACTTCCTTTTCAAGATTTCCAATTTGAGAGAGGAAATCATATTTCTCCAAATCATGTTGTTGGCACAGCTCCTACAACCAAAGAGAAAGGAGGCAATGTCATTTCCCACAGTTTTACATCCCTGTATATGTCATTTACAAAAAGTTCAGAAATGCGATTTTCTCATTTCCAAGAGAAAGGAGGCAATGTCTACCTTTTTCTAGGAGTTTGATGCAAGAAGAGAAACTGCATACGTTGTCTTGGGACCAGGAGTTTAATAATATCATCAAAGCTCTGTTAATCAAAACACATTCCAGAGATTTAGGAGAAAAGGAAGCCACAATAAGCATAATAGAAATCAGAACATGTAATACCTTAAACATACAGGGCACATAATGCTGCTAGAAGGGCCTTTCTTTTTTCTGTCCTACTATTACTTCAATTCAATAATATATGCAAATAAACCCTCAACCAGTAATATCATGCAACACCACCCAAGTAAAGTTGCCTTAAATTTTAATGTTGGAAACCCGCTTAGGGTATTGCTAGTTGCTAAATATTTTTATTCTTCAAAATCGTGTTTGAATGTATATGAGATGAATAATACAGTGATAAGAAAATTATCTGAAGGATGTGCTGATTGAAGTTATGTGCATAGTCCGCAATTATATCTAAAGCATCAAGAGACCATTTACGAAATAAGCTTATCGAGGAAGGAGGGAACTACCTTAGGCATTAAGTTTTCATTCGAACTATCATGAGAAAGAGACATCCAATGCCTTCTCAAGAGCATTCCGTACTGAAAATTGATCCTTTAGCCGATTCTCGAGCTGCAGAATCTGCAAGAAAAACATATATGAGTATGTTAAACTGAAATATTTATCTTAAATCAAAAGAAAAGAGAAAAAAAAAATCCTAGAATTAAAACCTCAAGTTAAGAAATGCAAGAAAATATATATATTGACTTTGAGAAAATCATGGAAACATATGTAAATAGCATGCCACACTATCCAAGAAAAACAAAAATGAAATAAACAACTCATAGGACTTATAGATCTTTGGCTTACGAGTTCAATTCCATACCTCTTGCTTCAAAGAAATTTGCAGCTCAATCTTGGGAGATTGTTTCTTCATGGGTTCAGTACATCCGTTTACTTGACTGATGCGATAATAATAAATGTGAAGAGGAAGAACAGATTAGAAAATCCTTGAAAGAGAAAAATGGGTGTCTTACCAGCTTGTGAAGATGAGACACTTCTGGTGAGATGCCCAAAATCTCTTCCTTGACTTTTCTACAAGATTTACTGCCATCAGCCAAAGAACATAAATCAGCTTCAATAGGATGGAAAAATACACATCTTGCAAAGATGGGGTTTGAAACAAAAACTATAGTAAACTATTTTTTAATCAAGTGGTGAAACCAAGAAGACCCACTAATCTTTCAAGTACAATCAACCCTCATTAACTTGAACACGTTACCAAAATGCACTCTTATATCCTTATTCAAGATTGACTCTCATTATGGGTAGTTGATTCTCCAATCTAAGTTTTCAAACTCCAATATCCGATTTTGGAAAAACCCCAATCCATTGAAGGAACCCATAAACCAAATTAAAAACTACTAAATATGAGATAATGTATGAATTCATAATGCAAAGAAAAGCTTACCTCTTAGAGCATTCGTGTCTTGGGGTTACTCCCATGAACTTAGATGATTTAGGAATGGATTCATACCACTTGACTTCATGATGTTTAGAACCAGAGCTTGCTTCTGACCCCATTCTTGAGACTTGTCCAAAAATGCTGCAATTTGAGGCAAGATTTGCATCACAACAATGAGACAAGGGTTCACAACAAAATAGACATTTTTCTCATAAAAACAAACACAAACAAGAAATGGGTCCCTGAGACAAACCCCTAGTATACAAAAAATCAATCTCAAAAATTGCAAACTCTAGATTTTAGCTATGAGATTCGATTCTCGCTAGCTGGTCATCAAAACCTTCAAGAACAAGTCCCTATCACAAAGATCTAAACCCAAACACCACCACTCTCAACATCCTGAAACATCAATCGAATTCTAATCCAACATCGTCATCTCCCTCCAATGACTCTTCCTCTCACCAACTCACCAAATCGGCAGTCCCAATCTCCACCTTCGGAGTCTGATTCAACTCAACCTTACTTCTCCACCTCCCCCATCCCCCATCCCCCATCCCCCTCCCTCCTCTGATCCTTTCCCTTCTTGAAATTTGCAAACAGAGAAGAACTCACCTGAAGCAGGCGAAGGCGGTGGAATGGCGGATGCGAGTGGCGTCGACGGTGGTTCTCTTCTCTGTGTGCGATGGAGACTAAGGGGGAGAGAAAATTAGGGATTTTAGGTTTATATGAAGATCTCACTCGATTCGTTTTACTAAGTCAAAGAAAATGGAAAAGCAACATCACATATACACAGAGAGATGGAGATAAAAAGACAGGGAGAAAAGGCAACAAGAGCGAGAGGGATGGAGAGGGAGTTTTGCTTTTGGTGAGGGAGAGTCGCGAGGGAGGAGAGCGAGACTGAGAGGGAGAAAGACATAGATGTTGAAGTGGAATCGAGCGAGGTCGCTTTTTTTATTTCCCGCCTCGCTATTAAAATTTGCGCTCTGTGAAGCAATTGTGGAGCGCGCATTTCTTTTTCACTTCCCGCGTGAGGCCTTTTGGTGAATTCAATCAATTATAGCGTTTTTGTGAAAAACGCTATAAACATTTGCTATCAATGATCACTTTTCTTGTAGTGAAAAGACATGCCGTTCATGATGATTGAGTCTGAATTGTTGTTTGAGTTGCACGTTTCATTAATTGAATATGCGTCGGTTCAGTGGAGAAGAGGCGGGAACCTAATCCCTATTTAGGTCATCTTTAGTACGGAGACTAACTCATATTTTTTTACTTTTAGAGATACTGCTATGTCCATCTTCTAATTGAAAATATTTTTGATCTTCTTCATGGCTCAGCAAAACCTTCTTGATGACGCAACTTTGGCCAAGGGCCTTGAGTTTTCGAAGACATGTTGCTTTTTTAATCATGCCTTGCTGTAATCCGTACAAAGTTCGGGGTCTCTGAGGGTTCGTCTGGGTGCCATTGAGTTTGATTTGGCAGAGGCGGTTTCGCAAGATGATGCGACCGATGCGCGTTCTGAACTACGATATTTTGCTACGGATAATGCCTTGAAAGAGGTTGATTGGGCTGTTTACAAGCAGCAGTTGGAGTTCCAAGTGGAGTTCATTGCTCGGGAGGCGAGGAAGGCCGAGGACCAGCTTGAATTGGAGAAACATGAGCTTAGTGTTGTAATTAGCAGTTTGACCACGGAGCAATCTCAGGTTGATGCACTGAAATGCTAGTTGAAGCTGTCGGAGTGTGAACTTGTTGACGCAAAGGCGCGCGTAGAAGAGTTTCTTAAGGAACAAGGCAAGTGCAAATTCCGCTGGGTTGTACATGGTAGATTTGAGTTTCCTGCGCCAATGAAGGAAAAGCATCTGAAATGGGACCTTGACCTCTATAAGAAGATGTCGTACATAGACTTCTCAGTGGCTTTTGCATCATTAGACGAAGAGGGCAGTTAGGATCCTGATGCTGAGGATGTGGCACATACAGAAGCAACTCCTGCTTTCTCATTCTTTAAGCTAGCTTTTTTGTTTTTGTACCTTCTCCTGATAAGGAGTGAATTTTATACACTTGGACCTTTTTGTTTCAACTGTTTAATGAAATCAGGTTTATTTTGAATACGCTCTGTATCCGTTTTGTGTTTGTTATCCCTATTGTGTGTTTTCCGTTTTGCCTCGTCATTCTGCTTTGGCATAGGCTGGTAGGATCAATAGGAAGTCGAGTGGTCTGTCTGTTGTTGAGAGTTTGACCGTTTGCATTGCGAGTGACTTAGAGTCAATGTTGCATAGTCACATTCAATAGTGGGTGTTCCGCGAATGGTTTAGAAGCGAGCTATGCTGCCAAACTTTGGGCCATTCTTAAGGTAAGCCGCTGTGGGGCTCGATTTGTAAATCTGACTTTCGGTCACGGTTGCTGGAATGAATGGACTGTAATAGTCGAGCACATGTGTTGGCTCTGACCTAGAGCGCTTATCTTGAGTCATGTTTCGTAAGCTCGGGCTGGCATTCCATGTAGCCCTCATCCGCGTGTTGGTGGGAAGATTTATGGGTCAGCATGAGCGGCATTTGCCGGTAATGGAATGTCAGCTTGTGTGAGCTTGGAGACACTGCTTGAACTGTGATTATCTTTGGGTCGCTATTTCAAAAGAGAACGACGGTCGCGTGGCGGGCTATTTAGGGCTCCCACCTTTCATATCATCTATGTCCTAGCATGGTGGAATACAGGTTCGGGGAGCGAGAATTCGGCGATCATGGTCTGTTGAAGAGCGATGATCTTGTTGCGAGGCATTGACATCAGTTCGGGACTGACTAGTTCCTACCTTTCAAACCATTTACACCCACGCGTGGCGGGCTACAAGTTTGAGATGAGGGGTTTGACAATCAGGCTGGAGAGCTGTGGTCCCGTGGCAAGCCGTCAGAATCATTTAAGGACTTACTAGACTCCCAAATTTCAAATTATCTACACTCGTGCGCATCGAGCTACAAATTTGAAAATACTCGAGGACCATGGTCTGTAGTAGAGCAGTGATCCCGTGGCATCGGAATCAGCTCGGGAGTGACTAGGCTCCCACATTCCATACCATCCACACCCGCTCAGTGGGGGCTACAAGTTCAGGGTTGGTAATTTGGCAATCATAGTCTGTAAAAGTGCAGTGGCCCCGTGGTGAGCTGTCGAAATCAGTTCGGGACTGACTAGGTTCCCACCTTCCAGACCATATACACTCGTGCAGTGTTCGGGGTTGGAAATTCGGTGACCATAGTTTGTAAAAAAGCATCGATCCCGCGGCAGGCCGTCAGAATCAGTTCGGGACTTACCAGGCTCCCACCTTCTAGACCATTTACACCCACACAATGGGGCTACAAGTTTAGGGTTTGATCAGAAGCTGTCGTTGCCAGTTGGCACCAGCTAGGCTTACCTGATCGGGTTCGGCGACCATTGTTCGCGAGGGGGGCAACAGTTTCTATCATGCATGATCAAAAACCTACCATGCGATCTATGCCATACACGTAACATATTGCGTATGAGCACTCTATGAGCCCATGGGCTTGGCCCACTATTCAAGCAATATTCGACCACGTGCTTGACATGAGCATTAGGAACCTCAGTCATTCTTTACACATGGATCACACCTGCATACCACCAGATGATCTAAGGTACTCCTGTCTCTTCATAATTCATCCGCACAATGCACTCCGCTCGCGGATACAGGCTCTCTACCTAGTCCACCCAGTAGCTATCATGGGTATTGTGGATAGCTGTGAGACACGTGGGCGTAGCATGCTATAAGAATTAGGGTCTATTTGGCAAAATGCATTGGGCGGGCTTAGAACCGCATGGGTCGGATCATTGTTGAGCTGACGCTAGGGCCGATCTTTCCTCGAGATCATCATGACACGTGTACGGTGTAAAGTTGGGACCATTTTGGTGTATCATCAGTGTACAAGCCACTACATGCCACAATGTCCTCACACTACAACACAAACACTCATTGATAGCATTCGCGGATAGCGTTTTTGATAACAATGCTATAAAAAGTGCAAAAGTTCAAGTTTCAATGACATTCCCATTTTAAAAGGCTATAGAAATGAAGGCGGGAAATTAAAAATATTAGCCGCGCTCGATTTTGGCGAAATGCTAAATCGTTCCCTCACCCAAAAGGCCAAGAGAACTCATTTTCTCTCGTTGTTGCCCTCAATTTGTATTGCGAAAGCGAGAGAGAGAGAGAGAGGGAGATTCAGATCCAAATCCAGATCTAGGGACAGGGAGAGAGAGCGAGGGAGATGGAAAGATCGAGGGAGAGAGTAAGGGAGATCGAGAGTGAAGGAGATGCACAAACCCATTACAACACACAGCTTCGTCTCCGAACTCTCAGCGGCTGAAGCGAAAATGTTGTCACACAAGGCGTTCATCATCAAGAAGAATTTGGCGAAGATGTTGAGGCAGAACAAGCCCATCCCTCACAGGATCAGCAATGAGGACTGACAACACCATCAGGTCTACTCAAAATCGAAAACCCCCAAATCTTGTTTTTTCATTTTTCATCAAACACCTTGTTCAATTGGTTTTCTGAATTGTTGATTTGCTTTGGGTGTTTTCATCAAAAAACCTCACTCGTTCTCGGACTCTCTAAACTCTATGGTAAATCACCAAACCTGTCTTTGTACTTTCCGTCCTCTTTCTGCATTTCATCAAAACACAATTTATTTCTGAAATTTAGGGCTCCATTGAAAAAAACTCAGTGTTCCAATGTTTTCTTGAAAAAAAAAATTAGGTAATGGGCCAAAACGAAAAGGTAAAAGGGCAGTTAAACACAAGGAGCCAGAAATCCAAACTCAAGGATCCCATTTGCTAATAATGAAGGTAAAATGATGATTATTATGTGCTATTAATTGTTTCGTTGTATCCATCATTCTTGCTCGTTCACAAATTAGAAAGAAGATGTAGTCTTCAAACCCGCTATTAATCTACAAGATTTAGGCCAATTTGCTAATAATGTGATGCATAGAATCTCTACGGTGTTTTAATTTTCAGGCGATAATACATATAGTGGAACTATGAATTTAAATGGTTTGGAAAGTTTAAATGGTTGCAATGAGATGAGGAGATAATTTTATCGTGGTATCGTGGGTGGGGTTGAAGACTAAATTTCTCAGAAAACGTTGTATGCAATCTAGTGAACTATTACCATAAAAAAATTCAAATAGTAACCAAGCACATGACATAGGTTTTCAGGTGGATTAAAGTTTATTTCATAACAAAAATGTTCATCTGATTGATCAAATTTGTTGTTAAAGACCACACAGCTTATATCTGTCGAACTCTCCCTATACTTATTAAAATTTCATAATTTCTGCTTTATTCTAAATGACAAGTATGCAGTGAAATTTGGATCCGTGTTCTATATTATTCTCATAAAGATGGCAATATTAGCCTGATCATATGCTTATGACCATAACCAAGTCTGACCTATATTTGTAAGATGTCTCCAGTCACAGGGATACCTTGGCCTTCATCGCAATCGTTCTTAGTTATCATAACCTTCAAACTGTAATTTATTCGTATGATGTGATTGCCACATTGATATTGTTGAATAGACACCTTGGCTCAAATATCTGATGTAGCTAATGAAGAAATTCATAATAGATCAAAATCAAGTAATTACATGTGTTAACCTTAGTTCAGGTACAACCAAGTAAAAAAGTTTGGCATAGAGATACCACATTGGCTATTGCTTAATCACTTCACTTGCTCAATTTCTACTTTAAACTAGTCTATCAGGGGATGTATCCTTAACCACTATCCGAGCTTCTGTTGCAAATGAAATGATTCCAATGAAATCTATATATTTACATAATTCTTGTTAGGGCATTTGGTTCTCATCTACTTTGTTGATTCTCTTATTTCAGATTTAATGCTCCAAAAGCTTCTCTTAAAAGTTGAAGAAGGGATTGCGGTTCAGCTCAATGATGCTGAAAGAAGGATTACAGTAGTCCATAAGGCAAGTTTTGTTTTTTAATTTATGAGTTAAATCATCGTAAGTCCTAGTTAAAAATCCTTACTTTTTAGAAGGCACCGATACGTACCCCCTTTTTTGCATGCAACCTTAGCCTGAAACACAGTGATTCAATACATAGGTGGTACCATGGACTATAAAGAGGGTTGTATCATGTAGGCTTGCCTTTCAAATTTGGATCCGTGTTCTATATTATTCTCATGGATGATTCTGTATTTATTTCAATTTGATGGCATGAAAAGGCAAAGAGAGCTACATTGAAATTTTGATACTTATGAAGCTAGTTTAATGTTTTGCATGAAAAACTAGTTGATGCCCATGTAGGAAATTGGAAATGATATGCTCCGTTTCCTGGATTCATATTTAGGTTCTGGTGCTTCCCTCAAGTGCCTGCTTGTGCGGAAGGGCTGAAAGACCTGCAGCTTCTAGGAACTTTGACCTGTTGTTTAAGTAATCTTCGATTAGGTACGGTCCTCCATGACTGAAGAGACCTTGCAAACAATGTTCTTGCTTTTGAAATTAGCTTCATGTATTTTAAATCCTTTTTCTACCTTCCTACTGCCTTTCCTCTGTTCATCTACTTATTTTAGGAAGCCCTTCATTCTTCTGCTTCCATTATTGGATCCCACGTGTGTGTCCATCCACAAACTCCTGCTCCCTTGGTATTCTTCACGGCTATACTTCCTGGTGAACAGCTCACAAGTTGTATCTATTCTTCTTCACCCATAAAAATCACTCAATGAGCCAAATACAACCGTTGGTTTTGACCTTTTATCTGGATGATGTAATAATATGCAGATTTGCCATGATATCGTAGCTGATTAAGGTTTATTCGCCTTTGGCTTGAAGTCATATAAGCAATCATACCAGCTCAATCATTCTCCAAACCGTTCTTAACTTTCATTGTATCACGATGCTTATAAAATAGGTCTGGTTTCAACTTGGGCATAACCTGTTTGCTCAACTGGAGAGACTACAGAGAGTAATAAATAGGCAGAAATCATAAACAAAGAAGATAGAAATTCTTTTATCAAAAGTCTTCTTTTGAGACCACTGTTTTTAAGTTGGCCTCAGATTATGTCGCAATGATAAACAATAGAGCTAATTATGTGCTTTTTTTTTTTTTTTTTTTCCATTCCGACTTGATAATTCCTTTATACTTATGTGCAGGCCAGTGACAGGTTTAATATTAATTCCCAGCTTGAGCATCTGCAAGCTAAATATGTTGGAACAGGGCATGCTGATACGAACAAATTGCAAGTTTCTATCCCCTTAACTTGTATTTATGCATTTCTGAATTATGAAGACGTGTGTCATTCTAATTGTTTGTATTTTTTGATGTGCAGTGAGTAGGAAGTAAATATTCAGCGTGACAGCTATGCTTCATATGTTGGCCATTACCCCATGTTATCGAATTTCGCCATGGCTGAAAATGAATCCATTGGAAGGGAATGCTACAACTTTATGCAGGTATACTTTTACATATGTATCTTGATTTTAATTAACGTGATTAAGGCTCCATTAACAGGTTAACCTGGCACGACCCTTCACAACCCATTTTGTTGACAAGCATTAGAATAACTTTAATTAAATCAAGCACATCTAAGGGGACTGTTATAATTTTATACATGATTCTTATATCAGACCACAAGGAGCAGTTAAAGAAAGGCACGACAGTGATTATAAAAGCACACCAGGCATTGGTGACTAATAGCAACTAGCATGCTGACTTGAACCTTTTATAAGCTTTGAAATAGTAGACCTAATTCTGTGGGCTAATGAGTAATGACACCATATGTTGAGATGGTTTGTAAAAAGCAAAAAGTTGTCCAAATTGAGGAGAGTCACTCTATGCCTCTTTGCAATATTTCACATGCCTAAGAAAATTGCGTTGTGTATGGTTAACTCTTTACTGCATGGTGATGAAGATCATAAGGGATTCCGTACTGTGAAATTTGGATAAGGGATTAGTGTGCTTTGGATAGAAGATTGGGAGGTTAAGAGTTGTTGACATCAGTCCTTTTATGAACCGGGATCTTCTAGGCAAATGGTTGAGGAGATTATGATATGAATGAATCTTTTCTCTTCTAAGCAAATGGTTGTGGAGGTCTGGTTCTCCAGAACTGGCAAGAAGGATGAGCCGGGTATGGTAAGTGGCTTCATGAATTAAAGTGTGTTTTGTGGTCTAAGTCCCCAATTTTTTCCACTTTGTTGATCATCTCTTTGGACTCTAATGGGGTTTGAGAGATTGGGTACATTGGTCTTTTGTTGATGTCTCTAATACTTTTAAGAGGGTCTTTGTTTTGGTTTCAATGATATTTGTTTTGTGGCTGTTCTTTCACAAGAATAGTAGCTTTTCATGGAATATTTCTGAAACTTGGATGCATTGGCAGGTTGCATGGAAGTAGACACTATTAAATACAACTACTGTCTGTGTACAAGTAATAGATAATGGAAGAGAAGGTGAAATGCAAAACCCAACATTTTTGTTACCATAATGTTAATCTCAAATGAACCCACATTTTTGTTGTCTAGTGACGGTATGCGGCCTGGATGATGCGGGGAATTGCGGTTGCGACACATCTAAACAGGGGCAGAATTCTGGCAGAGCACTCTGTTGCAAAACAGAGCTGCTCTGTTCTGCGCTGTGTTGCTGTTGCGGATGCTGCTGCTGAGTCGCTGATGCCGCTGCTGCGCTGTTGCTGCTGCTGCTGCTGCTACGCATTGCTGCTGTTGTTTGCTGCTACGCTGAATTGCTGCTGCTGCTGCGCTGATCTGTCGCACCGTTGGTTGGAACATTTGCACTTTGAGCTGGTACTTGTATTCAAGTAATCAAAACAGTTCTTGTTTAAATTTTACAACCACTATGCCACTTGTAAGTAGTGCAAAATCTCGAAGTCGTCGTTAAATTTTAACCAACAATTTACTGTGAGTTCATTGATGACATATTTTTTCTTAGCAGTTGTCCATAATTAGATATTAATGGTTTTCAATGATCTTTACTTTGTTGGTTGAGATTCTTGTGATCTAATATACTTTTTCATCATTCACTAGATATCTGATATGTTGTAAAATAATCACTGGTTCCTTATCAATTGTCTATCATTAGTTTTTTTTGACAAGTTTATTCCTAGATTGAAACCATTCATTACACTTGGTTGTGTATCGTTAAGTTCAATCTTCACTTGATGGACTCGCTCTTTCTTGCAGTTTCCAGGCTTGCATTAAACTGTTCTTATCTAGATTTAGTTAAACTTTCTTCTTGGCTATGGATGTTATGAATCATCTTGCAGAAAGAGGAGCTGGATGAAATACAATGGATGAGGAACACCCCTGATTTCTTCAATAAAATTGTTGATAGCATTGCGCCTACTGATTTTATTCTCATCGTAGGGACTGGATCATCCCAACTGTTTCAGGCTGCACTTTTTGCACTCTCTACTGCTGATGCTGATGCTGAACAAGAGCAGCCCATGAATGTTGTTTCTGCTATCCCTCACTACTCTGTAAGCCCCCTCACTACTCTGTAAGCCCATGATGCTGAACAAGAGCATCCCATGGATGCTGCATACTGCTAATCAATGTTTTACGATAAATCATGCATGCCTATTAGTCCCTTTATTTGTTATATGATTGTCTATGGACTTTTGACTCAGCTTTTGATTCTCAATTGTTAGCAGCTACAGGCTGCTCTGTTGATCTCTTTTTATTTCTTGTTGATATTACATTGTATTTAGTTTATCAAACAACAGTCTCTTTTGGCTTGAATTTCTTCATTATTCATAGGTTTTTCTTCCCTAATTTGATCAACATCACCAATTTGTTAATTTTGACGATCACTCTTTTTATCGACTCTAGTTATGAACACTTTCAGTGTCATAAATTGTTTGAACTATACCATGCATGGAAATAATAAAATTACAAAAATGTGAAAATCACCGCTTAGGTGCTAGGAAGCATGGACACAGACATGTCCCTGAAAAATAATGTACACAATTAATTTTCCATTTAATTTAACTAAGTCTCTAAGTAGGTATTGCTAGAATGGTTTCTTCATTAAAATGCAATCATAATTCAATATCATAAGTGACATCTCATACATAAACTCATTCATGTTCATCCTTTCGAAAAAATAAAACAGAGATATATGTCAAGTCCTCCGTTTGACAGTTACACTTCACAAGCATAAATGACTGATAATTATTGTCTAAAATCACCCTACCCATGTGCTAAAAATTAACTTCTATTGATCTTATGTAATTTTATTCATCATAAAGATATTAACTGGGACCACATGACAGGTTAGTGAAGCTAGGAGCTTGGACAGAGATTCAGTGGAAAGCAGCCTCAACTTTGCTGGTTTTGCAGTAATATATTAAGCTGGATACCACTTAATCTTTTTAAGCTCTTCTTGTGCTCTCTCTAAATTTATTGAATTATTTCCTTCTTTTTTTGCTGAATTTTTATTTCTGCTGTGCAGGTTTTTAATTGCCCTATTAGAGGGGATTCAGCTTCTGTTTTATCTGAATTAAAGGGATCATCACATGACTTGGTGAGTGAAGACCTGTTTTTTGACATTTTAAAGCACATTAAACCACTTGCACAAGAAACAGAAAACATATTAAAAACTTTGTTTGGCAAGAGTTTGGGTTTTCTTGTCGTACTAAGGTTTGGTTTACAAAAGTTACCCTCAGTATGAATTATATTTTAGGGCCAAAACTGTTTATTTTTACAGCCTTAAATTTTCTCTCAACATGTCCCCACCATTTCTAAACACTTGCTAGAAACTCTCCCACGTTATTTTCTATCGAAAGTATCTCAACATACTAATTGTCATATAACTATAAGTCTATATAAAATACATCAAGCAAAAAAATCAAAGGAACCATATAAATCGATTTATTATACAACTACTACTACATCAAAAGGGGGGGTTTATGAACAAAGCAGCCTTGGTGTTAAAACACTACTAGCAAATATTCGCGATGAAGTTCAAATTTGGTAAATCATAGAGTACTTTGTTTGAATAGGAACTACCTAGTTTGTTTGTATCTAAATTCTCCGCATTGCATAGTAATCACATTTGTTGCCTTTATTTCGCCATCTTTTGGATTGGAAAAAAAGTTTGTTTTCAGTTTTTGAACTGCAGAATGTCACCAGAAATTGCTTTTGTGCAATAGAGCTATAGTTTGAAGGTTATTAAAAAAGAAATGAATGTTTTATTTTCTCTACTGTTATGGTTGCATTGGCTTGCATCATTTTTATAGGGGCGAAGAAAATAAATTAAATTTTCTTGCAAAAGCTTGTAGAATGCTGCAAGTTCAATAATTTTTAATTTGATTTTGCAGGGGCTTTTCTCTTCTCTTCTGTTTCAAGAAGTATCTAGTCTTAAAATCAGTCCTAGACAATGCTGTTTTTGGTGTTTGAAGTAGTCTTGTATTCTTGCTTTCCTTGTAATTCAAAACCTTCAAACACACCCTTGATAATATACTGTCCCAAAGTCATTTGAATTTTTCACTTATTCTTGTGTTGGGCTTCAAATCCTAAGCATGGTAAGAAGTGAAGACTGCTTATTCGTGTCGTTTCTAAAATTTTCCTCTTTGCTTAGTATATTATTTGTAAAAAGGGAAGACTAGTCATTTCTGTGGTTTGTAGAATCTTTCCCTTTGTTCATACTTCATAGTATATGTGTGCATGTATGGGAAATTCAGTATGTGCATTTGATGTCGACCTACTTGTAATTGTGTTATAACTTTTGTCTTTCAGCTCGTGCATTATGTTAACCGCGATTCTCTGGGCTTAGCAAATGACTTCCTTTCCCTTGGATTTATTCCTGATGGAGTTGATATACAGTCCGTTTCAGATGCTTTACGAGCATCCTTTGGTGATGAGACTCGGCCATCCCAAGATTTCCAGGTCAGTGTTATTTATCTATTTTTTTTACTTTTTTTTTCCTTCCAAAAGAAGCTTATATAGAAGCACACCTTGTTTCTCGACATTTCTACTAGTTTCTATTGAATTTGGTGGCCAAAGTATTAAGTAGTTCTTGAACTCTTTCTACTTGTTTTCAGGGTGTAATGAATCATCTGTATGATGTTATGTACGAGTTCAATTTCTCTCTGCCTCCAGATTATGCACTGGTAATCAGGTCTTTGGGATCACTGGAAGGGATTGCCAAAGCATTGGATCCCGACTTTAAAGTTATAGAGAGTGCCTATCCATTTGTTGTTGCAAGACTTCTTGCAGATCCAAATCCTGATATGAGGAAAATACTAAGGGAGCTTCTTATCCGCAACAATGGCTCCATACGGTGGAACCGCCTAGAACACCTGGTAAGGAATATTTTCACGTTTTTCTTCTAAATCATATCGAGTAATCATTTCCTGCAAGCATTATATTATGAAAAGTCCGTCATTATATGCTCACCTTTCTCAATTTTTTTTTTGTAAGATCAAATGTGAATGCAGACATTTTCTATTACAGCTATGCCAACATTTTCTATTACAGCATATTTTCTAGTAGCATTTGCCCCCAATCGATTTTCTAGTAGCACACTTCCCCAGCATTTTCTAACCTACCAACAGTTTTGTTTCATGAGTTGCTTATTTATATGTTTCATTTTGATTATCTCGATCTGCTTCTTTTGTTTTTGCTTATACACACATATATGGATCAAGCCTTAACTGGAAATGCATCCTAGGGGGGAACAATGGAAGAAAAAATCACATTGTATTCTAGGTTGGCACCCCAGTATTCCCACAACCAGAGTAGTTTTCATATTGACAGAGCTACCACCTTTGTTACATACACATCTTTTGTCTATTTAAACTTTAATCTAATTATGCTGCATTGAGACATAAAAATTGGGGCAAAGAATTGTCAATTTTGTTGGTTAGTGTTATTTCTGAACTTGAACATACAATTACTTGGTGCGTATTGCCTTGACGTGTAGGCTTTTTTGATGTTTTATACAATAAGATCATTATATTCTGCAAAAAGTCACAATTATAGGCGTCCTGTGAGCATTTATTTAAAGGACAGTTATAATTGAGAAGTAAGAACATCCATTGCTTGTATACATAGTTCATTAATTGGAAATTCCAATATCAAATTCTGTTGTTCATGTACTTCAGACCAAGATCCATAATTCTAATCACTATACTCTATTCCAGATAGCAGCTATATCTGATCCAGCCAATGATTCTGCTGCAAAACCTCCCGATGATTCTGCAGCAAATGCTTCAAATGTCATGGGATGGAAGTACTTTGATATGCATTCAGTTGTGAGTGCGACTGAAGATCTTTTCCAGTTTATTCTTTCCGAAAAGGGATGGAGGGTGCGTGTTCTCCTTGTACAGAACATTATTAAAGCAGCTGATTTTTTTCTATTGGAGGAAGTTCTTCCATGCATTTTCAATGAAAAGTTGGAAGTGCAACAAAGACCCAAGGGCTTCAAATGTGGGAAAAAGTAAAGCCTTTGTGTGCATGTTAGTTAACACTCTGGAAAAATATGATTGTAAAGCGTGTACTTAGCCATATATTATGAAGTACCTTTTTGTAGTATATTTAACAACATAGGGAGAATGTTTTGGAACAATGAAAGTTACACGGAACATAATGTCAAGAACAAAACCGATAACATGGTTAGTGATTGGAATGACCTATTTCTTTCTTGAATATGTGAGAAGATTATTTGAAACATACATTATCAAGCTTGCATGGAATTGCATATCATTCATATCGGAGTCTTTCTTAAGAGCCATGCCCAAAAAAAATAAAAAAAAAATAAAAAAAAAAAAATTTGCTATGTATACTTACCATAGCGTTTTTAAAACGCTATGGTAGAGTCTACCATAGCGGTTTTGGAGTCTACTATAGCGTTTTTAAAACGCTATGGAAGAGGCTACCATAGCGGTTTTAGAGTCTACTATAGCGTTTTTAAAACGCTATGGAAGAGGCTACCATAGCGGTTTTGAAACGCTAAAGCCAAACTTACCATAGCGTTTTAAAACCGCTATAATATCCCCTGGGTCTATTATAGCGCCGGCTGTCATAGCGGTTACTAAACCGCTATGGTAGCCTACCATAGCGGTTTTTAAACGCTATTAATCACAATTTTTCTTGTAGTGTCAGAAAATAACGCTTCCACAGGAACCACGTGAAGCTTTAAGAAACAGTCACTTATCATCTATTATTCCACAGACAATGGTAGGTCCCTCTATTTATTAGGGACTTGAAAATATTGAATAATTTAAAGACCTCGCAAGTTAAAATGGCCGGATTTGACAGAAGCGTAAAACCGGAATTTTGACTAATCCCCGATGTCATCATTAAGCTTCCCAAAATAGACATAAGAGCGGAGGAAACAAATATTCTTGGTCACCAACAGACCAACCACAGAGTGCAGAACCCTAACGGTCAAGGGAATGCCCAAAAAATCTAACAGAGTGCATAATAATACCCGTAGCCAAAGTTATGGCCAAAATACCGAAACGCACCCAAAACTGCCTCAATTAGGAAAACAATCACGATTTCCTGCCATCTTTGCGCTGATCTGCCAACTCAAGGTATCTTAGTGCCAACAACGTGCTATCTGATAGCTCAGCATCATCGGACTCGGATCTTCCTGCATCAAGAATGGCCCAAATCTTGACTCAATAAAGTTTTCCCTTAAAGAGGATGAACATTACAGAGAAAAAGAGTCGTGGAGGGAGTTACGCCTCTGAGGACATATATTCATAAAGGAGGAGAATGTCTCCCGTCGTTGCGCCTCACACGCTTAAGTCACGCAGGGAATTAACAGCGACCATTATATAAGGTAAAATGAGCATTCAATAAAGGTTTGCAACTTTAACTGAGTTCTGTTCAGATTTAATTTCATCTCCAACTGAGTTACTGACTTTAGCATCAGAGTGCCTTCGGCCACCAAAAAGGTAGTCTTCGGAAAGTTAACATTTGTTTTGCAAGTCATACTTACAGGAGACCGAATTTCAGTCGCATCAATGATGATATGGGATTCTAACTTTTTCGATTAAGAGACACCCTTTTCGTATGAATTTTATAAGGTTTTGTTAAAATTTTCAATGTTTTTGTAGACTGGCCTCTGTACTAGACGGAATGACCTTTGAGGTTCTCATTATCTCATGAGTCTTTGTTTAAATTGTTTCGAGGTTTATATTTGCTTTGGTTTTACTGTATTATGGTGAGTTGATAATAGGGTTTAATTTAAATGGAGTGATATTTGATAGACATCATGGGCAGAAACCAAGTTGGATGTGCTTGAAATTAAAATTTGTCTTTTTTATGTTATTGTGCATTTTTTTTTATTTGTTTTATTTTTTTCATTTTTTTTATGTTATTGTGCATTCATTTTAATGTTATTGTGGTTAACTTTCAGAGTATTTGATAGATATTATGAGATTAGTTATATTGAGAATTTTAAAATTATTATTTTATTCTAATTATTGTTTGAGGCAAAATCAGGATTGTAATTTGTTTAATAGATTAAGGTTACGGAACACATCCAGTGTGTGCCAAATTGAAACGCTTGTCATGTATTTCTTATAGAATGAGAGCTCTTTGTCTCTTGGAACGGTTTCTGAACCTTCCATAACCCCCATTTTTGTCTAGTGTGTCATCCCTGAGATACACGTTGAAACCAATTGAGTGTTAGCTATACTACATGCACAACTTGATTATTGCTTTACATTTTGTGGTGGTCCAATCCATCGGTGGATTTTTACAATCTACACTTGCTTTATATACAAATTGAAGCATATTATATATATATGTGGAAGCAACAAAGGTACTTATAAGAAGCTCTTCTACGTAACAGGTGTCCCAGCTGAGATGGTAGAGGTGTGACGGATGACATCACACGTCACAAATTCAAACCCGACCGGCAGTATGGGGTGAAGAGGGTTAAAGGTTAAAAAAAAAAGCTCATCCATCTCTAATCTTGATTACTAAAGTATAATAGGGAAAGGTAATTATAGTATTATATAACTGATATGTTTATGTTGAAAATATGGCTTGTTTTGAGTATGCGACTTATTTTAAAGGCGACTCTAAGATAGAATGGTAAAATTCCTTAGAGTTCTTAAAAACAAAAAAGCTCAATTAGGTTGTTTTGTAAAGAATTTAAAGTGGTAGATATGCAATATTTTAAGGTGCCCCGCCTGTAGGAACTTGTAACCCTACCCTTTCTGGTATGCATTGATCATGTTTTCACAACAAGAAATCTATCTTTTACCAACAAAATTATGGCTACAAATATTGATTTCCGTGTTAATATTGTAGCATTGTCAACGAATAAAAAATTTCCTTGAAAAAGCCATAAACTTGTTATTGATTTCCAACAAAATATATTTTGTAGGAAACATTCCTTGTTAAATAGGTGGCGGGAAACATTCCCTCCAAACCAATTTCTCGCCAAATTGATTTAACAACGAAGTTATTTTTATGGCCACAAAATATTTGTTCCTTGGTAATTATGACATCATCTGGAATGAAATATTTTGTTGCTAAAGAAGACTAATTAAATCTTATTCATCTCTCTTTAGTAAGGAAATATGTTTTCCTAGACAATAATCACATTATTAGTACAGATTGATAATTTTTTCCATTAGGTTTTTTCTTGTTAAAGCTCGTTTATTAATTTATAACAACAAAGTAATATTTCGTTGAGAATTGTCACACTATTGACAACGCTTTTTATTTTGTTGGAAACAATATCTTTTTTAATGAAATCTTTGTAGCCATGAAATAAGATTTAGTTGGTAATAATAACCTTGTTCGTAACAAATTGTTTTCTAGGTAAAAGCTGATAGTTATTTTCATGAAAAATTATTTCTCATTAAAGCTCACTAACTATTTTATGGCGACAAGTCATTATTTTCTAGGTACAAAAAATGTTTTATTTACTAACAAAATTTATTTTCCTTGTTAATATGTTACTATTTCTAACAAAAATAAATTTCATTGAAAAAACCATTGAGTTGTCACTTTTTGTAACAAACTCTATTTTGTTGGCAATTTTTCTTTGTAAAGGGATGGCGAAAAATATTCATTCCAAAACCAATTTTCCTCCAACATTATTTAGCAAAATATTTCTATTTCAATGAAATTTTAGTTTGTTAGTTATAATGACGATTTACAATAAATTATTTTATTGCTAATAAATATTAATATTATTGACAAACATTTTCTTAGTAAATGCACTATAACAATTGTTCGTGTCTCTTCAATAATGAAACTAAATTTTATCTAGCTAATTACCACGTTATTGCAACGATTTATTTGGTTACTTATAATGAAATTTTTTTCATGAAATTTATTTATATTTAAAGCTCCTAGCCTCTTTATAGTGGAAAAATATCAATTCGTTGAAATATTTTATTAGTAGCATTGATATTATTTCATCTGAAAAATCAAATAAAATTTATTTAACAATACAATATTATTTTATTGTTAATTATAATATTAATGATAACAATTTATTTTGTTGCAAAATATTGATAAAATTTTCATGAACTTTTTTCTTATTAAGGCTCGTTTTCTTATTTACAACAATTTAATTTTATTTCATTGGGGATATAATCAATTTCCATAACATATAGCATTGAAATGCTATTACTATTTTGTTGCTAATTATATTGGTGTTATTGTCAATTTTATTTCATTGCTAAAAGTCGTAGATATTTAACATCAATCTTATAATCGTGAAAATATTTAGTTCTAATTTATAGTGACAAAATATTATATATTGGTTCTAATTTAGTTCTAAATATTTAGTTCTAAATATTATATATTTAGTTCTAATTTACATGTGCTCCCAGTTCGAAGAAAGTTAGCTAGAATTGTTTTTTGGCACCCCCTCCGTCCGATTTTGTTGCTCTTAATGTGGATGGATCCTCCCATAAGAACAATGCATCTGGCGGTGTGCTCATTAGAGACTCCAGGGGTTTCGGTGTTGTGGGAAAACAACTATTTTTCGGTGCAGGATCCAATAATAAAGCAGAAATTTTGGCTCTAGCTGAGGGCCTCCGCCTTTGTCTCGCATTGGGTTTTAACAAGGTGGTAGTTCAAACGGACTCGGAACTTGTTTGTGGATGGTTTAAGGAAACTTTGAAAATCCCATGGCAATTGGAGAATATTTTGAAAGAAATTAAGTTGTTGGCGGCAACAATAACGCTAGATTGCCAACATATCTATAGAGAGGCCAACGCGGTGGCGGATGCGTTAGCGGATAGAGCCCAACGTGACCATAGGACTGTTTCTTTTGTTGCGAATGCTTTTCCTAGGAGAGTGGCAGGCTTGATTGTGCTTGACAGATGGCATACGACGTACATCCGTCACGGGGAAGAGTAGATGCAGATTTACCATGATTTATCTAGTGGCTCGGGCTGAACTTGCGGGGCGTAGACAGGTTTTGGAGTAGCTGCGAGGCACAGGCAGGGGCAGTCTATGGTATCAGCTGGGGCAAGGTTGTTTCTGCTGGACGCTGGACTGTTTTGCGTCCAGGAATTCATGCTGCCTGGTGGTAAGCAGCACTTGGTTTTTTGGAGCAGCGGGAACGGTTTTTATATGCGGGAGATGCAGACGCGAGGCTATCTCTGCCTGCAAGAGCTGCAGGAGTGGGTTCTCTTGGCGAGGTGCTCGCTGCCTGAGTTCTGGAAGCAGCCATCTGTTCTGCCAAGTGACGATTGGAGCTGCAGATGCGAGGATGCGCATACAGCCGGTGCACTCTGGTTTTTGGAGAGTTTCACTCTGTTTTTTTTTTTTTTTTTACTCTTTTTCTGCCAATGTGCTTGCTATTGATTCTTTTAAGCTCATGGGCCTTTAGTTTGCAAGTAGTATCAATTAGTGGGCATATGGGCTTTTGTCGAACTTTTTGTTTGGTGTTAACACGGGTAAAGTAGTAATGTACCCCCGTCTTGATTGTAAATCAATTTTTTTTTATAAGTAATAAAGGTCTGGCATTCTATAGTTGCCCCTCCCCACTGGAGGTTTAATTAAAAAATATATATATATACGTAGCAATGTTTTTTTTTATTGCAAAAAATGAGTAATTTGATTTAATAAGCTATAAAGTTGCTTCACTAAACACAATTATTCAAAGAGCTCAATTGGTAAATATTGCAACAGATTTTACTACACGTCAGGAGTTCGGTTCCCGTTAAGCCTAAAAATAAATATATTATATATGGAATTCCATAGTGGACTCTAATCATCAAGAGTGGTGTCCCTGTAGTTTGGGAGGTAGTGGGTGGTGTCCTTAGAGATTGGGACCTAGATTAACTCGTCCAAAAGTCGAAAATGATCGTTTTAATATATAATTTTTTTTTGAAAATAATTTCTTTGGTAATTGTTAATAGTACCTATGACAACTTTCATTGATATACATTCATTTTACAAACGAAACAGTTTTTTGATAAAGGTAGTTACATTTTCCCACGACAATTTTCCTGAAGATTCTAAGTTTTTTCGAGAAAAAAATTCATAGGTAAACAAAAGTTTTCTTGCAACAAAACAATTTGTTGGTAAAACTATTTGATTTTTACCACGAATTTCCTTGGTAGTTGTGAGTATTACCAACACTGTGTTTCCTTGACTTATCAATTGTTTTACCAACAAAAATGTAATTCCTTGGTAAAAACCTTTAGCTACGGGGATGCCTGCACAAACATAATAACGAATTTTTTCCTTGTTAAAAGTTTTTCCAACAAAATTTTGTTTTTTGTCAAGGAATTTTTTTCTTTAAAAATGCCTTAATTATTGTAGTGTTTGACGAGTTTTAAATTTTTTATGTGCCAACAACATGGGGAATACCCTAGTCTATATTACAAAACAGAACAGTGTTTAGGGTGGGAGATAAAAGATGGCTCAAATTTACCCAATTAGAAGAAACTAACCGATCACATAGAACTTAAAGCACCAAGAGTGCATGGGTTCGATTCTCATACCCAACATTTTTATATTTATTTATTTTTCTTCAATTGTTGATGGTGGTGATTAGGCATATAAATATGAATGATGAAAACTTAAGGGTGATCATGTTTTGACAAGTTTTAAACTTTTATTGTGGCAAGTTATAAATTTAAGGGTGATCATGTTTTGGCACGAGAAAAGTTTAAAACTTGTGAAAACATGACCGCTCTCAAGTTTTCATCCTTCATACTTACATGCTGTCAGGACTAGTACCGTTGGTCAAGGAAATCAACATCAGAGGCCTTTCAAGACTTTCCTAATGGTCTCAAAACTCAATGTTCCCTTTTGAAAAGTGCCCAAATGCTTAGCATCTATATTATAGGGGGAAGGTTTGAGCTATTGACTGTGAGGACGTGTTGCCTCAATTGCATAGTCGGGCCAAACTGTACCGCTAGCATTTTTATTGTTTTCTTTGCATTGCTTTTCAACTTCAAACTTGTATTTCCATCGATCGATAGCATCGAACTAGTCTTGAGCAACGTCCTTTCGAACGTTCCTCCCCATTGTAATCTATTGAATGTTAATGAAAGCTTTTGCTGACTATTGTGCATCGTTATATTGTCTACAGATTGATATTGTGCATTCTCAAGTTAATATTTGTGCCCGTCAAAGTAACTACTCATAGGCTTACTAGTGAATTGGATAGCTAGTGCCGCACGAATTGCTAGTCCGTGACAGTTGGTATCAGAGCCAGAGCTTGTTGAATGCAAACCAGGATGCAGGAACTAAGCGAGCGCCTTAGCGCTATGGAGGAACGACAGGCTAGTCGAATGCAGAGACTAGAAAATGGAATGGACCAGTTGAATAGTTTGGGAGAACAAATCAGTCGGCTTGATGGACTCTTTCACTTGGCAGACAGAGTGGATTCGCTGGCTGAGCACGTCAATAATTTAGAGGGACGGACAATCGCTATGGAAGAGTCGCCTCACCCCACAGCTCAGGTGATGAGTGACTTCCAATTACAGCTGGAGGACTTATTTGCAAGGGTTGGCTGTTGACCAAGGCCACAGGGACGACTGATCACCCTAGGATGAAAGTGCCTGAGCCAAAGTCATATGTTGGGGTACGAGATGGGAAGGAGCTAGAGAACTTCTTGTTTGATATGGAGCAGTATTTTCGCGCGGTGAACCCCGAATCAGAAGAAGCCAAGGTCACCATTGCGACCATGTACTTAGCAGGTGATGCGAAACTATGGTGGAGAACCAAATATGCAGATATGGAAAAAGGTCGCATCCTTATTAGAACTTGGGCAGATCTCAAGAAGGAACTCAGAAATCAATTCTTGCCTGAGAACACTGATTTCTTAGCAAGGAGGAAGCTCCACACCATCAAACAGACAGGCAATATTCGAGACTATGTCAGGCAGTTCTCAACTTGTTTGCTAGATATTCGAGACATGTCTGAGAAGGACAAAGTTTTCTGTTTCATGGAACAAGCTCAGCCGCTTCTGCAAACAGAATTGCAAACGCAGAAGGTGACAAATATTACAAGTGCTATTGCCGCAGTAGAAAGGTTTAGCGATTATATGCCCATGGCTGGATCCACTTCGCTCAATCACTCTACAGCTAGAACTGACAGTACCAATTCAAGCTCAGGGTCGAATGCTCGATCACCTCACCAAAACTGGGGAAACTCAAGTCAGAACCGAGGAAACTACAATTATCGACCGTCCAACCAGAATTGGAGTTCCAACAGAAATTGGAATGCCAGCCCTAGCAACTCAAATTACAACAACAAAGGAGGGCACACTACACCAAAAGGCTTGTTTAGCTAGGGGGAGGTGGCCACGGCTCTAAGCCGTTGGTTTAATTGCCACGGCTAAAAATCGTGGCTATAACGGCCAACGGTTTAAAACCGTGGCAAAAACATTAAACCGTGGCCAAAAAACACTGCACCAAAAGGGTTGCCACGGTTTTAAACCGTGGCTATAACTGCCAACGGTTTTAAACCGTGGCTATAACTGCCAACGGTTTATAACCGTGGCTAAAACTGCAACGGTTTAAAACCGTAGCTAAAAAAATTTCATTTTCGCGCTATGCCCAAAATAGTTTCGCGCTGTCACGGACTAGTAATCCGTGCGGCACTAGCTATCCAATTCACTAGTAAGCCTATGAGTAGTTACTTTGACGGGCACAAATATTAACTTGAGAATGCACAATATCAATCTGTAGACAATATAACAATGCACAATAGTCAGTAAAAGCTCTCATTCACATTAAATAGATTACAATGGGGAGGAACGTTCGGAAGGACGTTGCTCAAGACTAGTTCGATGCTATCGATCGATGGAAATACAAGTTTGAAGTTGAAAAGCAATGCAAAGAAAACAATAAAAATGCTAGCGGTACAGTCTGGCCCGACTATGCAATGGAGGCAACACGTCCTCACAGTCAAGAGCTCAAACCTTCCCCCTATAATATAGATGCTAAGCATTTGGGCACTTTTCAAAAGGGAACATTGAGTTTTGAGACCATTAGGAAAGTCTTGAAAGGCCTCTGAACCTTGATTTCCCTAACCAATGGTACTAGTCCTGACACTCTCCCACACTCAATTCGCTGACGCCCTCGCAGCGAACTTTTCCAAGTACTCTTCCAGTTTTGAGAGGTATGGTAGCAGATGCTCGACTGGCTCCCAACTGATCTCTGAAGGAGGTTCATCCTGCCACTTGACCAAATATTCTCTATCCGGGCCTGTGTTGTTGATGAGGCGGTCAGCTAAGATTTCTTCCACTTCTCGATCTGGCTTAGTAGGATGCTTAGGCAATGCTCGGGTAGATACATTTCTTGTGGGATCAGCGGTATCGGCATGGTAAGACTTCAAGTTACTTGCATGGAAGACAGGATGGGTGAAACGGAGCCAATGTGGTAACTTGACGCGATAGGAGACTTTGCCTACTTTCTCAATAATCTGTACCGGTCCCTCATACTTGCGAAACAGATTGTTGTGTGCTCTAGCTGTACGTTTATACATGTTGAACATATCTAGCTTCACCAATACCAAGTCCCCGACTTCAAAAGGATCAATTCGTCATTTCTTGTCGGCCCATTTCTTCATGTGACGGGAGGCTTTCTCAAGATAGGCTCGAGCAACTTCAATGTTTTTCTGCCAGGCTTTGACAAATTCAAGAGCTCTTGGGCTGGGTCCTTGGTATCCGGTCAGCACTGTATGTGGTGTCAACGGTTGCTGACCAGTGACTAATTGAAAGGGGCTGGAGTGAGTAGCTGAGCTCTTTTGTAAGTTGAAACAGAATTGTGCAACATCAAGTAGTCCCACCCAATTTTTCTGGTTTGCACTTACAAAATGACGAAGGTATTCTTCAAGCATAGAGTTAAAGCGCTCAGTCTGACCGTCAGATTGGGGATGTTGGCTTGTCGACATATTAAGTTTGGATCCCAAGAGCTTGAACAACTCCTTCCAGAACTTTCCTGTGAATCGAGCATCACGATCGCTAACAATGTTTTCGGGCAGTCCCCAATACTTCACTACATGCTTGAGGAACAATTGCGCCGTATCTTCGGCTGTGCAAGTTAGTCCGGTCGGCACAAAGGTCACATACTTTGAGAATCGGTCAACAACTACAAGGATGCTCCTGAAATCCTCCACTTTCGGTAACCCAGTAATGAAGTCCATGGAAACACTTTCCCAAGGACGAGTTGGAACAGGCAGGGGCTCTAGTAAGCCTACTGGTCGATCTCTTTCAACCTTATCTTGCTGGCAAATAAGACATGTTCGAACATAGGCCATTACATCCTCCTGTATCTGCGGCCAATAGTGCCCCCTCTCTAGCAATGCAAGTGTCCGTCTCCAACCTGGATGTCCCGCCCAATGGGTGTCATGGCATTCTCTCAAAAGTTCTTTCCTCAAACCAGAAGTTCTCGGAACATAGAGGCGATTACCAGTTGTGAGTATTGCTCCATCTTTTATCCAGAACCGTCGAGTTTTGCCCTGCTTGATCAACTCTGTAATCGCCTTCGCTTGTGGATCCGTCTGTAGGCCTACTTTGATCTTCTCCAAGATGGTGTGACTCGGACAAGTATGGGTTAGCACTGCAAGGTCTGCCCTTCTACTGAGTGCATCAGCTACATTGTTAGTGAGCCCTGGCTTGTATTCCAATACTAAGTCAAATTCTGCTAATTTTTCCTGCCATCGAGATTGCTTGGAGGTTAGCATCTTCTGAGTAAGGAAATGGCTTGCTGCAGCATTATCCGTTTTAACAAGAACTTGAGATCCCAAGAGGTAGTGTCTCCACACCCGTAAACAATGTACAATGGCTAGCAATTCCTTTTCCTGAGCTGAGTAACGAGACTCTGTATCATTCAACTTTCGACTCTCATATGCTACCGGGTGACCATCTTGAAGTAAAACTCCCCCTAAGGCATAATCAGATGCATCTGTTTGTACTTCAAAGGGCTTGGTGATGTCTGGCAAGGCCAAAACTGGATCTTTCATCACGGCCAATTTCAAATCTTGGAATGAAGCTTCACACTGCCTATCCCATTCCCATGTTCGGTCTTGTTTCAACAAATTTGTCAGGGCAACAGCTCTCTTAGAGTAGTCCCTTATGAAGCGACGATAATAGTTTGCGAGTCCAAGGAAAGAACGTAGTTGAGACACGTTCTTAGGAGAGTTCCAATCATGGATTGCCTTGACTTTCTCCATGTCCATCCGAATCTTGCCATTGCCAATAACATGACCCAAGAAATTGATCTGGGTCTGGCCGAATGAGCACTTTTCCTTCTTGACAAAGAGATGATTATCTTTAAGGATTTGGAACACTTCTCGCAAATGATGTAGGTGTTCTTCTATAGTCCCACTATAAACCACAATGTCGTCAAGATAGACAACCACAGACTTGTCCAGAAGGTGACGGAACAGGCCATTCATAAGGGTGCAAAATGTAGCTGGAGCATTGGTCAAGCCGAAGGGCATTACTAGGAACTCATATGACCCATATCTAGTAGAACAAGCAGTTTTGGGTTCGTCACCAACAGCAATGCGGACCTGATGGTAACCTGATCTCAAGTCGAGTTTTGTGAAGTATCTGGCGGATCCAAGTTGGTCGAATAAGTCTGCAATGAGCGGCAACGGGTATTTGTTCTTTATAGTGACTTTGTTCAATGCTCTATAATCAACACAAAGGCGAAGACTGCCATCATGTTTCCGCTGAAAAAGAACAGGTGCCCCATAAGGTGCTTTAGAGGGCCGAATGAATCCTGACTCCAACAAGCCATCTAGTTGTGTTCTCAATTCGGTCAGCTCTGGAGGGCTCATGCGATATGGACTACGTGCGGGTGGCTTGGCACCAGGGACTAACTCAATTTCGTGATCAATGAGCCTTCTGGGAGGTAGATTCTTTGGCAATTCATTCGGCATCACTTCGCTGAAGTCAGCAATAACTTGGGCAACTTCCTCGGGGATTTTGCTAGTATCATCTTCCATCTCTAGCTTTGCCACAGCTAAGTATGTATCTTCTCCTTTGGCCAAGCCCCTCTTGACTTGGAGCGCCGACAATATTCTATCATGAGTTGTTGGTCGAATTGAGGTTGGTACAATGCGTAGTCTGGGTCCGAAAAACCCCAAGGAGTCCATGAAAGGTAATGGTCCTGCTGCAGCTCCTCGGAAGAATTCTTGGCCAAGAATCACCTTAAAATCATCAAGTGGAACGGCCAAGAAGTTTGATCTTCCTTCCCATGGACCAACCTGTAGTGGCACAGCTCTAGCCATACCATTAATAGAGATTGCCTCAGAGTTGACAGCTTTCAACTTACCCACATCTCCTTCTAAGTTCAGACCCACACGTCTAGCTTCATCTGGGGCAATAAAATTGTCTGTCGCTCCGGAATCCAACAATGCTTGGGAAGGGAACCCATTGATAGTGATGCCGATGTATTGTAAAGCCTTCTTGTGTGGGTGCTCATACATTTCTCCTTTGACAGCATTGAGCTTGCGTAGAGCTCCCATTTGGGAGGTCTCACTGTTGGTGGGGTTCGAGCTCGATGCGGTCGGGTTAGAAGGTTCTGCTTGAAGCAAGGACATTAATGAGTGTAGAGCTGGTTTGGATGGACATTTGCCTGTTGGGTGATCCCTGCTATTGCAAAGAATGCATGGGGCAGGGGCAGATGGTCTCCACTGCCCAGAGTAGTTTTGCCCTCCTTTGTTGTTGTAATTTGAGTTGCTAGAGCTGGCATTCCAATTTTTGTTGGAACTCCAATTCTGGTTGGACGACCGGGAATTATAGTTTCCTCGATTCTGACTTGAGTTTCCCCAGTTTTGGTGAGGTGAGCGAGCATTCGACCCTGAGCTTGAATTGGTACTGCCAGTTCTAGCTGTGGAGTGATTGAGCGAAGTGGATCCAGTCATGGGCATATAATCGCTAAATCTTTCTGCTGCCGCAATAGCACTTGTAATATCTGTCACCTTCTGCCTTTGCAATTCTGCTTGTAGAAGCGGCTGAGCTTGTTCCATGAAACAGAAAACTTTGTCCTTCTCAGACATGTCTCGAATATCTAGCAAGCAAGTTGAGAATTGTCGGACATAGTCTCGAATATTGCCTGTTTGTTTGATGGTGTGGAGTTTCCTCCTTGCTAAGAAATCAGTGTTCTCAGGCAAGAATTGATTTCTGAGTTCCTTCTTGAGGTCTGCCCAAGTTCTAATAAGGATGCGACCTTCTTCCATATCTGCATATTTGGTTCTCCACCATAGTTTCGCATCACCTGCTAAGTACATGGTCGCCATGGTAACCTTGGCTTCTTCTGATTCGGGGTTCACTGCGCGAAAATACTGCTCCAGATCAAACAAGAAGTTCTCTAACTCCTTCCCATCTCGTGCCCCAGCATATGATTTTGGCTCGGGTACTTTCATCCTGGGGTGATCAGTCGTCCCGGTGGCCTTAGTAAGCAAGCCAACCCTTGCAAATAAGTCCTCCAACTGTAATTGGAAGTCACTCATCACCTGAGCTGTGGGGTGAGGCGACTCTTCCATTGCGACTGTTCGTCCCTCTAAGTTATCAACGTGCTCGGCCAGCGAATCCACTCTGTCTGCCAGTGAAAAGAGTCCATCCAACCGACTAATCTGTTCTCCCAAAGTGTTCAACTGGTCCATTCTGCTTTCCAGTCTATGCATTCGATTGGCCTGTCGTTCCTCCATAGCGCTAAGGCGCTCATTCACTTCCTGCATCCTGGTTTGCATTCAACAAGCTCTGGCTCTGATACCAACTGTCACGGACTAGTAATCCGTGCGGCACTAGCTATCCAATTCACTAGTAAGCCTATGAGTAGTTACTTTGACGGGCACAAATATTAACTTGAGAATGCACAATATCAATCTGTAGACAATATAACAATGCACAATAGTCAGTAAAAGCTCTCATTCACATTAAATAGATTACAATGGGGAGGAACGTTCGGAAGGATGTTGCTCAAGACTAGTTCGATGCTATCGATCAATGGAAATACAAGTTTGAAGTTGAAAAGCAATGCAAAGAAAACAATAAAAATGCTAGCGGTACAGTCTGGCCCGACTATGCAATGGAGGCAACACGTCTTCACAGTCAAGAGCTCAAACCTTCCCCCTATAATATAGATGCTAAGCATTTGGGCACTTTTCAAAAGGGAACATTGAGTTTTGAGACCATTAGGAAAGTCTTGAAAGGCCTCTGAACCTTGATTTCCCTAACCAATGGTACTAGTCCTGACACGCGCTTTGGAGGGAGCAGTTTCGCGCTTTGGAGAAAAAAATTGGGGAAAAACAGGCTCTCTCCACACCTCCTCTTCACAATCACAGATTCTCGAAGCAGAGAAGAAGAAGGATGAAAGGAGATGACGATAGAAGAAGAAGAAGAAGAAGAACAAGAACAAGAACAAGAAGAAAAAGAAGAAAGTTTGAGAAGGTAATCCTGTGACATATGTTCTTTTTGTTTTACCTATGGAGATGTCTTTGAAGGAAATCGAATCGAAGACCTAGAAGATAATCTAATGGAGGTGTAGTGAGCTTCATTGATGGCTATTTTTATTTCTAGGTCTTTTGTGTTTCATTTCAGATACAAATTTTTCTTTGAGTTCATCGATTTTCCAAGGTAAATGTATCAATGAACTCTCATCTTCTTTAATTCATCTTGCTTTGAAGATTTAGAGGAAAACCCTCTACTTCGAGTAGGAAAGATCATTAACAGCGAGAATTACTAACATTGAGAATAAATATGTGAAAATTTATCCCTTATGAAAGAGTTTGAACGATATGGAACAATTTGACTTGACACACGAGTTGTTTGATAAAATGCTTCAATTAATCTATCCCTTGATGAAAGAGTTTGAAAGATATGGTCCTAGTGAAGGTTCTTGACAATGGAGGTTCAACTGCAGCAGGTCCTCTTTTCAGCTGAGTAGCTTCAAATAATATACTTCCTTGATTTAGAGTTGTCTCTTCTCATGTACGTTTACTTTTAAACTGTTATTCATAGATGTTATTTTGTTTTTACAAGGGAGTGGAGCCAGGAGTTACTTACAAAAATTTGGGATTACCAGCTGAATGGTATGGAGCATTGGAATGGGTGTTCCCCACCTGGGCAAGAGCACATGCTCTGGACACAGGTGAAGCTGTTAATATTCTTAAGGGTGCAGTTGTAACAGCCGATCGCATCTTGACAGTTAGTCAGGTTAGTATACTTCATTATGAATCCTTGTCATCAATTTCTATTTATTGAAGATGATTTAGTAATGGGTGTGCATCATGTTGAGAGGTAAATAAATAACGGAAGTGTTCACTTTTATATATAATAGTTAGAGGATTTCTTAAGAAATATTTCATTTCTTCATGATATTTTTTCTTCAACTTTAACCTTTCTTACAGGGTTCTTCGTGGGAAATAACAACTGTAGAAGGTGGATACGGTCTTGATGAACTCCTAAGCAGTAGAAAGAGTATTCTGAATGGTATATGTTAAACCTACATCATGAAGACATTGTATTTGGGAAAAAAAAGACTTTCTTGGAAGCTTAAAATAATTCAATTTTCTGAAAGAAGTTCCCTTGATAATTTCTTGTCACAACCAGGAATAACAAATGGAATCGATATTAACGAGTGGAACCCAGGAACAGATGAACATACTAATTTCCATTACTCCATCGAAGATCTCTCTGGAAAGGTGCAATGGATCTCCAATCTTCATGTTTCCTAGTTTATCTATATATGTGCCGTGATTGCAGTGTTTTTTTTTTCCCTCTCTCTTTAATTGGGTATATATTGTATGAAGCAGGTTAACTGTAAAACGGATCTGCAGAAGGAACTTGGGCTCCCTATCAGACCGGACTGTCCAATTGTGAGAACTAAATTTTGTATTCTAGTTCTTTCAATATTGAAAATTTGAAATAGCTCATTCCTTCTATTATAACTTATTTTGCAATGATTTTCGTAGATTGGATTCATAGGAAGACTGGATTATCAAAAGGGAATTGATCTGATCAGAGATGCAATGCCAGATCTTCTGCAAGATGATGTCCAATTTGTAAGCTTATATTTTTATTATTGAGGTGTTATTTAGCTTTATTTCACCTTATCCCTTCAATAAGAGTAATTCGCTTCTCCTTTTATAGTTGTTTTTGTGCCATCCTCTATCATCAGCACTCTGCCTTCACTATTCTCATGAAATTACACAATGTAGTTATAGTCACCCAATTAGACAGCGTGGTTGTCTTTTATGTGGTTATATTAATTCTTAAACTTGCTCTCTGTCTCTGCAGTTATAGGGTTGTAGATTGTGTTCCACAAAATGTGTATTTTATTTCTGACTTGAGCTATCTTACCTTGTTCAGGTTATTCTTGGGTCAGGGGACCCACAAACTGAAAACTGGATGAGAGCTACGGAGGCTGCTTACAAGGACAAGTTCCGTGGTTGGGTTGGATTTAATGTTCCTATTTCTCACAGGATAACGGCTGGGTAGGTTACTATTGATTTTTAAAGTGCAATGTTCTCACTTCAAAATTTTCAATAATGTTAATATATTTGAAAATACACAGCTGTGACATACTATTGATGCCTTCAAGATTCGAGCCTTGTGGTCTAAATCAGTTGTATGCAATGCGTTATGGAACTATTCCTGTAGTTCACTGCACTGGAGGTCTTAGAGTAAGTTAACCTAGATTTGTGTTTGGTTGGCGGATATGAAGTTGTCAACAGTCGATAGTTATGATTTTCTTTTTTACTTCCCCAGTCTTTGGGTGCTATATGTCCTAAAAATTATGTTAAGACCAAATAAGATATAGCCATCTGTCCTTTTTCACATGCTCAATTTCTCGCCATCCTCGTGCTTCTCTTTTAGTCATTCATATATGTTATCAGTTATAAAGATAAGTTAACTATATCTGATTGGTTTTTTTTTTTTTTGTTGCGACATATATGTATGAAAACAAGACAAAATTTAAGAAACAGTAGAAGCCTCCGTCAGAAAGACCGGAAAGCTACTTGTGAGTGAATTTTTTCTCTACAATATTTTTTCTAATTGTAGTTCTTGAATTTTAACCAAACCTCCCTATGTCCAATTGTTAAGTTAGTCATGAAGCTCCAGTGACTGGAGGTTTTGGAGCCGAAATCTCTGATTCTATTGCTGAACGCTGCTTCTTGAGGGTAAGTTCTTTCTTTTGGTTACAATACAAATATACAACACTGCTCAAACTAACTTGTTTTCCATCTGAGGCATGGTCTACCTTATCTTTGAGTAATTTTGAAGACAAAACTATAGCCTTTAAAGATTAAAGTGGCAATAGTTTAGAGGTGGAGTTCGGGGTAATGCTCAAAATGTATATTAGATTTTCATTGACTAACATAAACCCTTACATTTCTTGTTGGCATTTGCAGCTCATCTGCACTCAGGCGAGCTTGTAGCAGTGAAAATACAGAGACCTAGTATGTCACTCTTATTGACCCTTGATGCCTTACTATTTAACATGATTGGAGGCCAATTGAAGCGATTTGGTAAGGCTCGAAAGGATCTTTTGGTGGCAGTCACTGAAATGGTGAGCTACCATTTCACTTTTTCTTTCCTTTTGTTCAGCCACTTTTGTGGCCATATAAACTTGGATTTCTTACTTTGACACTTGCATACATTGTTTCTAATCTAAGAAGAATGGGATTTTGAATATTGATAATCTTTCTCTTAACATTAATATTTCTTCCTTGACTAAAACAGGGGTATGGGATTTATTTCATTCTTAAACTTTTACTTAGTTTTTTCCCCCATAATAGAGGGTATATATTTGTTAACGTTGTTTTTTTTCTTCTTCCTGTTTTTCTCTCCATCTATTTAGTGTAGCACTGATGATTTTCTATATTTAGAACTTAAAAACGATAAAGTTTTCTCTTATGAAGTAAGGGAAGTTTATAATAGGAAGTGTGTTTTATTTTTAAATTTGAACTTTCTACTAGTAATTTTATTTGTTCAACATTTTAATCCATTTTCAATTGCCAAATATAGGTTGAATTGTCAAAAGGCTGCGATGCGCAGTTTGCGATTGGCTCGAAATCACTCTAGGTCTGAGCATGAAAGGCTTGTCTACGAAGGATGGATTTTGTATGACACTGGTCACCGTGAAGAGGCATTGGCTAAGGCCGAGGAGTCTATCTCCATTCAGAGATCATTTGAAGCATTTTTTCTCAAAGCATATGTAGCAGACACAAACCTTGACTCTGTGTCTTCAACTTACGTCGCCCAACTTCTAGAGCAAGCTCTTAGATGTCCTTCTGATGGTCTTCGGAAAGGACAGGTAAATATTATCCGTCTGTCAACAAGAAAGCATACTATTTCAGCCTATGAGAAACGTTCAGAGTATTGTGAGCGCCAAATGGCAAGAAGTGACCTCTGTATGGCAACTAAATTAGATCAACTAAGAACTTACCCTTACAGATACAGAGCGGCAGGTAAGCTCAATGGTTCTTCATTTTTACTGTGTTCTGCACAACTTGATTTAATTGGAAGTGTTTCCTATCTTTTCCTATCTGATTACTAGATGTCCATCCTCTTAAGCCTGGTTTTGACGTCTCTTAAAGTTCTTGAATAAAGTCTTGCATATGTTTTATAAGATAGGAATCACTAGGCTCTAATTCCTAGCTTTCTATTCCATCTCTAGTCGCTTCATAATTCTGGCCAAAAAACAGTCTCTCAGTAAAACTTCATTTCCACCTCATTTAACAGAAAATTATGTTGTTGAGTACCTGGATAAATTTGATCAAACACTAACTAACCAGTGGTGTTGGTTCTTGACAGTGCTTATGGATGACCGTACAGAAGCAACTGCAATCGCAGAACTTAGAGATTGTTTTGCACTTTCTATCGATGGCAGATAATGTTGAACTTACTTCCAAGCAGTTGTTGTCTTTCACTTTCCTCAAGTTTTTTTAGGATAGCCTGATTGACGAAACTGAGTTAATCAGGCTTCGGAGCTTGTATCATATTTCAGGGATCTGGAAATCATTCCTATGCCTGCGGCTAGGGCTACATCTTCACCCCCTCCAGGGTACATAGGGTTGCCTCAGGGCATGTTTGAATCTAGGCTCTGGTTCCTAGTGCTAGACGATGTTTGGCACTTCTTTTTTTTATCTTTGCATGCCTCCCGCTCAAATGGCTCCGAGCGTGTTCAAGATTTTGATTGTGATTTTTCAAAGAGCGCACGATGTTGGCCTTCGTTTAACCCCAGCAATAGTTCATCATCTGACCACCGCTCGGTTGGATTCCAGGGGCCTTTACATACTGAATAACCTTGTTTGTTTGCATCCGGTAGCGGATGACATTGAGAAATGGCAGAAGTATTGATTTCTGGCTTTGGTGAGTTTCTAATACTTCACGTTCGAAGGTCGTCGAGTCCCCAGATACTTCCAGTTGGACCTCAGTAAGTTTCTTCGTTGTTGTCTCATCCTTTCATTTCCGGATGTAGTACTGATTTGATATGTTGTTTCTTTTTTCAAAGAAGTTCGCGGCTCTGATTCTCACTGAGGAGGAAAAATGAATAAAAAGAGAGTTTATCAAACTCCCATTGATGTCTGTTGAGGAGGTCATAATGCCAGGTAATGTCGTACGGAGCAGGTTGTTACGGTGCTCCCATGATGTTCATGCTACACCAGGTCCGTCGTCGATCGTCGTTCGAGAAAAAGAAGCTTGGCCATGCCTAGTTCGACTAGGTTGGCAAAACTGGAGGCGAGCGTGCCTCCTATTGTGATTTCGAAGAGGAGGCAACTCTCTAACCATGCAGTTTCTTCTTCCGAGCCATTGTCCTTACTTGAAATGAGTTGGTTGTTGCGAAGCGCGAATTACATTCCTCTACCCAGGAGGCCATTTTAGGGGATCATCATTTCTCGCTTGATATTGTTATTCCCCCTGCTGACTCGGAGGGGGAGCACATTGAACTAGGTGTTGACGTTGTAAGTCACCATGGGTCCGTGGTGGAAGCTCGTGTTCATGAGTCACATGGTTCCATTGTGTTGCACCTTGATGCTCACGGGAGAGTTCTTACTTTGGAGAAGGCTTTTGCAGACCTGCACGTGTCATATTCAGATGTTCTCCATCGGGTGAATTCCTTGACTGATCAATAGTAGAATTCTTGTGCTGCTGCGAACTTGGAGGCTATGCGAGCCCCGGTGTCTGCGTCTGAAGCAGAGTTTGCAAACATGAGGGCTCAACTGAGGTTGGATGAATCCAATGTGGCTTCAACCCATGCCGAACTAGGATGGGCTCATGTCGAGTTGGAGTGCTTAGACGTTGTTGTGGACAAGTGGTTGTCTGATCTGCAGGCCCAGGTGATTGAGATGAAGCAGACGTAGACGAAATGGGTTGTCACATGATGAGAGCTTGAGTATGAAGTCGTTGAGGGACTTCGTCGTGTTCACGAGGCAGGACACTTGTTGTCAAAAGAGCATTCGCATTATGTCGCTTTGGCAGGTGCGGTGGATTTCGGCACTTCAGAACAGAGGCTGCAAATCTCGTCAGAGGTCATTCAGAGCCGATTAGAGCTTGTAGAGTTTAACAAAAAAGAGAACCCCGACATCGACCTCGACTTTGCCCATTATAGAAGGGCTTTTTTTGGAACCATCGTGCAAGAGGAAGTTTCTGGCTTTGTAGGACAGGCAGCTGAGGAAGCTGTTTCGCCCCTTTCTATTTTAAAATAGTTGTAACGTCCTTTTAGGGACAAAGAAAAACAAAATTTTAATGAAAATTGTGTTTGTAACTTTGCCTTTTGTCTTGTACTGTCGTGCCATTGTGTCTTCTTTAGAAGTTTTGCAGGCCGTGGAATTAGTATTTTTGAGCCCTACACGTTGGCAGATCGTTTGTGTTTGTCAGTTGAGTCATGTCGAAACTGACTACTTTTAGCTGTTCTATTTTATGGGTGAGTTGTTGTGGTCCTTAATGAGTTGCCGCTACGAGCCATGGCCCCACTGAATATACTTTTAGCCGTCGTTGTCCGTGTATTGTAGACTAGGCGCTGAGATGCTCCAAAAGTCGTTGCATTTTAGAGATCATTGGTTGTTCTGTGAGTCGTCATTATCAGGCGTGAGAGCGTTGATTAGACTTCCACTTTCTCGGCTGTCATCATCCTCGTGCAGCAGACTATGCATTGGGCACCAGAAGCCATCGTCGTCAGTCATGAACTGATTAAGCTTACTTGGTAAGTTCGGCGATCATTGTCTGTTGGAAAGATATGATCCCTTGGTGAGTCATTGTCATCAGGCGTAAAACCACTGACTAGACTCACCTGGATTGTTCGTTAAAGATACCTCGAAGCCAAGGGGAACGCCTACGTGGTCTGGTGTGGACGAGCAACTCTCTAAATGCGAGGTGCACTTCTGCTGGCAGACCATGGACTCCAACACATTGTTCAGCTAGAGGCTCAAAACTAGGCGGGTAATTAAGAGATAACAAACATTCTTGGGTCGGGTTGGAAGACTAGCTCCTTACCGACCCAATAGGGGCGCTACAACCCTTAAGTTTCACCTGCCCCACTTTGTTGGATGGAGTTGATTTAGTAGATCTTAGTTCAAGCATGAACCTAGATCTGGTTGGAAAAATAAATAAAAATTAGTCCATTTAGTGGCTCTGTCGCGCTGGTTTTATTTAGCCAGCTCTTACGAGTCCCATTGGCCTGCATGGACATCTTGGTCAATAAAATATCCAAGTTGAAGACATCTTCCACCATAGCTTCTAAGACCTTCAAGTAATTGCCAGAAACTTATTGATTGATAAACTGTGCCAAATTACGTTTCAAATTGGACATGGGCCGCTGGTAAGGTGAAAGCCTAACAATACCCTTACCTTTATCTTGCTAAGTTTGGTGAGCTGACTCGGAGGTCGGATTACCCACTTTTCCCACTAAGCTAGAGAAAGAAGCAGGGAAACGGGGAAGCAATAGATCTTGCCGGTGAGACTGACCACTCAAAACCGAAAAAATAGTCAAAGACTCCTTCTGCTCCTCGCAAGAGGTCACTTGTGGAGAATTGGCGAATACCATGAAAACTTTATGGCCACTAGGAAGAACAACAGGCGTCCATTGAATTACAAAATTAGGCAAATGTATTACCGATCTCGCACTGTTCTCTCCTGCAACTGGGGGGAGATTTACTATTTTTTTAGGAGTTTCCTAATAAAAATAGTTATGAGAATAATTAAGTAGATGTTATGAGTGATTTCAATCAAGCATTTAAATTAAATAATTATAATTTTGTAACGGTCAAATATTTTGGGGATTTTCTTTCCAATTGATTTTGGATTTTGAATTTTTATATAAATGTCGTTTTGATATTTTATAAAATAGCTAGGATTATGTTGTTATTACGCACTATTTGAGCTTTTCAGAATGATGAATAAAGGTTAAATGCAAAAGGAATGATTGTTGATCTTGTATAAATGTCTTTGTAGATAAAGAGGGTCAGACCCTTCATACCTCATCACTTCAGGGGTAGACTTCCTTTCAATTTAATGGTTTGCCTTCTTGGGCTTATTATATGTGTTAGGGGTGGGCATCCCATCCCGCGATCCCGTTTCCGTCCCGATCCCGTCCCGTCCCGATCTAGAATGGGATGGGATGAGATGAAGATTTTCAATCCCGCCAATCCCGAGTTAATTTTTTAATATTTATTATTAATATTTTTATTTATTTATTTATTTATTTTAGGATTGCAATATTAGTGTAATTGAAGAAAAATGAATTTAGTTGAAATCAGTATAATTGATATTAGTCTATATCTGCAACTACTTGATATTAGTTTATTTCTAGAATTTTAAATGAATTATTTAATTGAAAACTCTTTAAAACTCAAAATGGGATTGCTAACTAAATTGGAGATTTTATTTCGTGTCAAGACAATGAATTTCATGACTGTTTTTTTTAAAAGCAATAATGAAACATTCTTCTTAGCACCCCAAATCTACTCATCATTTTGTTCACTATTCGAAACAGTAGAGCAAGTCCACCATTGCCATTATACTGTCAACATCTTAAACTCTGCAGAAATCTTAATTACAGGGTGAATTTCAGCTATCATTTATGGTAGTTTATTATGATGTCGCATACTCAATCCAAGGCTATCATTTATGTGTAGTTCAACGAATTGCCTTTGCCTATTTTCAACTAAGCAAATTAGGTCTTGGGTAAGCAGAAATTTGTCAAAAAATGAGAGCACGCTGATCTCGTTCCGTCCCGAACCCGTTTGGGATGGGACGAGGTCGGGATGAGGTTTTTCCCATCTCGTCCCGTCCCGATCCCGTATGAACGGGATGTGATAGGGATGAGTCTATCTCGTCCCATCTCGTCCCGTGCCCACCCATAATATGTGTTACTTGAGCTTGACAAATTCAATTCTGATTTTTGTGGGTTAACTTAACCAAACGGACAATTGTACCCCCTAACTTTCAAAATAATTTTAGTAACTATTCAATCTTACAAAAAAATTAATTATATAATGTATAATATTATATGATAATTGTTCATTCACTATTTCTATACGTTTATGTTAGTGTAATGGTTGAAAGTTTAATATTTTTAGTAAACGACCCAAGTTCGATACTTTTGGTGCTTAAGAATAATATACATTTTTATAGATTTTGACAATTACTATTAACTATATATTTTTATGTCTATTAATAATTACTATTTTCTATCATTGTTACGTATCTAATTTTATTTTTATTTTTAAGGTAGTTTTATTAGTACTTGCAAACCACTACTACAAATATAGGCTTGCATAGTGCTTAAAAATAGGCTTAGATAGCGCTCAAAAAGCGCTATGCAAGGCGCGTACTTGAATAGCGCTTCGCTATTAAGCGCTATCTAAGCGTTGATTTTTTTTTTAATTAACTTCAATAGCGCCTTAGAAAACGCTATGTAAGCGCTAATTTTTTTTTTAAATTAGCTTGAATAGCGCTTTGATGAGCGCTATTTAATTTTGTTGATTTTTTTTAATTAGCTTCAATAGCGCTTTAGAATTTCGGTGAATTTTTTTTATTAACTACCATAGCGCTTAAAAGCGCTATTTAATTTAAATGAATTTTTTAAATTAGATTTGTTTATCAAGCTCAAATCATCTGGTTCGTATCTGATTTGACTTTTAACTCTATTGGATGCGTCTTTTGCATTCTGCATATCTGAAGGGAACTCAGTATCCATGTAAATAGCAGTTCGACCCTGATCTTAATGTGTTATTCAGTATCCATGAATAACACATTTTCGTCCAGCTCGGTAGGAGACTTAGTTTTCACCTAGGCGACCTGGGTTCGAATCCCGCCAATGAAACTTTTAGAGGTGATAAGAATCTCCACGCATCGAGAATTTTGGAGAAGGCGATTTGGAGGCGATTTCGGGCGATTTTCGGGGGTATTTCGGTCTTTGACCGATATCTAATCTCCACCGTCCTTCCTCTGTAAGATTGCATCCCAGCCATCGCTGGTGGCGGCTAGGGTAGCCACTACGACAACCCTAGGCGGCTCAGCCATCCTTTGCCAGCATATCTCTGGTCGCGACACGCGATTCAGTCTTGTTTTTAGGGGAGATTCTGAGCATTGATATTTGGGAGGCCGCTATTCAATTCTTTGAGGGGGAAGCGATGCCGGCTTCTTTCTCGGCTAATTTCTTGGCTTTGATTCCTAAAACTGAGAATCCAGGTTCCTTTTCTGAATTTCGCCCTATTAGTTTATGCAACGTGATTTATAAGATCTTCAGCAAAATCCTTTGTACTAGATTGGCAGATCTTTTGCCTGTACTTATCTCTCCGGAGCAGGGGGCATTTGTTAAAGGCAGATTTATTGGTGAGAATATTGGCCTTGCACAAGAGTTGATTAGGGACATTAACCGGAAGGTTTTCGGCGGTAATGTGGTTTTGAAAATTGACATGGAGAAAGCCTATGACAGAATGGAATAGAACTTTTTGTTGGCGGTGCTTACAAAATTTGGCTTTAATGGTAGATTTTGTCATATCATTTCCAACTGTATCGCTTCCTGTGGCGGATTAGTTACTCAATTGTATCATTTCAGGAGATCGGCGCCTTTGGTTAGTCAAGGTGTGTGGCCTTCGATAAATGAGGTGATTTCAACCAACTTTGAATTGGTTAATCCAGAAATCAGACATCTAGCAAGGAGAATTTTTGCTGATAGATTATATGGCGAGGAATTTCAAGAGGATGAATGTATATGGGTTCCGAACCAAAATGGGATTTTTTCTCTTCAGTTGGCCTATGACTTGTTTCGGAGGAAAGGGACGGTTAATGGCCTTTATAAATTGCTGTGGCATGACAGTATCCCTTCTAGAATCTCAGTTTTGGTGTGGAAATTACTCCATAGAGGGGTACCAGTGGATGGGGAGTTATACAGATGCGGATTTAGTCTGGCCTCTAGATGTAGATGTTGCACCATGCCACAACGAGAATCTCTGAATCATTTTTTCTTGGATGGAGAACTGGCGATGCAGGTTTGGCGCCATTTTGAGTTGATTTTTGATGTGCATATCAGAAAACCGGCGAAAATCTCCACGACACTTGTCATTTGGTTCAGGCGTGCCAAAATGAACACACAAATAGGTGTGCTATCACTTCTCACTCCTATGTTTATTTTATGGGAAATATGGAAACAATGGTGCAAATGTGTATATGATAATGCTGTTCCTAATCCTGCTTTTGTGATTCTGAATATTCGGCGCAATTTGCTTTTAGCTAACAATTTTATAACTCCTAAGCGAGTCAGTTTGCATAAGGCTCCATTATGGGCTTTGGGGATACAAGAGATTCCAGTTTTGAGAAAGCTTAGTAGAATTGTCTTTTGGCATCCCCCTCCGCCAGATTTTGTTGCTCTTAATGTGGATGGATCTTCCTGTAAGAACATGGCTGCTGGAGGTGCAATTATTAGAGACTCTAGGGGTCTTTGTGTTGCGGGGAAGCAAATGTTTTTTTGTGCAGGCTCAAATAATAAAGCGGAACTTATGGCTCTAGCTGAGGGACTCCGTCTTTGTGTCTCGTTGGGTTTTAAGCAGGTTTTTGTTCAGACGGATTCGGAAATTGTTTGTGGGTGGTTTAAGGGTAATTTTAAAATACCGTGGCATTTGGAGAATATTTTAAAAGAAATCAAGCAGCTGGCGGAACAATTGACGTTGACTTGCTCCCACATTTATAGAGAAGCCAACGCGGTGGCGGATGCTTTAGCCACTAGAGCACAACGCGAGCATACGACGGTCTCTTTCGCTGCAAATGATCTCCCTAGGAGGGTGGCAGGTTTATTAGTGCTTGATCGTAGTCATACGGCTTATATACGTCATGGGGAAGACTAGGCGTCGCAAGTTTGGGCAGCGGAGATTACAGATTCAGCGCATGGCAGGGCACTCTGCTGTAAAACAGAGTGTCCTCTGTTTTTTGATGCTGCGGACTCGAGCATCCAGCGGTCTGTGCTGTGGCCTGGACTGCAGGCGAGATGAGGCAGTCTGGTCGCTCGCTTCTAGCACTCTGGTGCTGTGCTGGGCTGAGTTTGGCTTGCTGCGAGGCGGTGGTTTGCTACGAGGACATGGCTTGCTGACTGCTGGGTGCTGTCTGGTATGCGGTCTGCTGAGATGGTGTCAGGTTGGTGGCTGCGAACGCGCGGCTGCGTCACAGTTTTAGTGCTGATACGCTTGCAGCGCTAAATCAGGAAATTGAGGACAACCGCAGGGATCATTGCGCCTTGCTGCTACATGAGCAGGTGATGCAGCTGCGGGATAAGTGCAGGGACTTGCTGTCTGTCACTGCGATGGTTTTTCAGCATGGGTATGGTTTCTCCATGGTTTGCAGGGTACCGTTGGTTTGCCGTAGGTGCGAGGTTGCGCGTCAATTTCTTATTTTGTATGGCTCTTTAATTTTCTAGGCTAGCTAAGCAGTTTTTGCGGCCGGTTTTTGTAGATTTTGGAATGGATACCATATTCGGTTCCTTTCCAAGACTTGGATTTTCTACGGGTAAAGTCGTAAAGTACCCCCGTTTAGTTTGTAAATCAATTTTTTGATAAGTAATAAAGGTCTGGCATCCCATAGTTGCCCCTCCCCAATGGAGGTTCAATTAAAAAAAAAAAAAAAAAAAAAAAGAACTATAAAGGATTCATCAGTTACTTTATGTAGTGAGCTCCTATCCAAACTATTAGGACCACGCTCATACACATTTCCAGCCAATGGATCTGATTGTGAACTTACATTAGACAACTGATTTTCTCCTCTAGCAATCATAAATGCATCATTACTCATTCTTCTGTATCCTCCACTTCCACCTTCTATTTCTGCTACCTGTCCATCCACCTTGCAGTCACTGGGCTCTTTCCCAAAGCCTCCTCCAGAAGTCAACAGTTCATCAGTCGATGCCTTCAGCGTGTGCGACACCTTGCCACCGATCGCGTCAAACTCTATCATCCTCCCATCACGACTTTCATCAAAATGTTGCCCGTGAGGAACTATAGGATCTGATGCTGTTGAGTATTTCCAGCGTACCATTTGAGCCTCTTTTTCCATTGAGAAAAAACCCTGATCAACATCACGTGTTTCTTTGTTATCATCTCGCAACAAAAACTTCTGGAATGCTTGCCAGTCTCCACCATCTGCTTCCTGCCCATGAATAGTATCGTCCTTTACACGTGACTTCCCAATATCAGCAGATTTTGAAAGGTCACCGCTTTTCAAAGAATTGGCAATGTTCTTAGGCTTCACCTCTTGAGAATCGGACTGTGAATTCTGAGAATCATCATTTGAGTCTGGGTCAGAAGCAGATTCTGATTCATTTCCTGATGAATTCTTCCTCTTTGAAGTGATATAATTGATGTTCCGAATGACAACCATGCCCGATTTTTTTTTACCTGATCGATTAGTCTTTCTTTGTCGTTCTCCATTCACTGATCCTTCCTCCTCTGATTCAGAAACATCTTTTGATCTTCTCCTGGAAATACTCCGTTCCGAAGTTTCTGATTCAGTGTTGTAATCTTTACCATCCATGGAGTGCCTCTTCAGACCCATTCTTTGTGTTGAGTTGAACCTAGGATCTTCCACTGGAGGATAGGGTGGCTGAAAATAAGGACCAGTTGGATAATTCTGATAATAAGGTAAGCCTTGCATAGGGTAGGGATGATAGACTGGTGGCACACCAGGCGGCCATTGAGGATACATTGGATGCTGTGGAAATTGGCCTTGAAAATAGTCCTGATTGCTTGCTGGTACTTGGGCATCCAATGGAGGTTTTCCATCTAACCAAATATAAAAAGTAAATAAAGTTCTTAGTTGCAATTAATTATCTTTTTTCCCCTGGATAATTGAAGTTGCTCGAACTCAATTAAGGAAAAGAACAAAACAGTGCATGGCCCAATTTACATTATTATACTTTGTGTTTTATAGATGTAGTGTACAATGGTTTTAAAATATGGATATATTTCTAAGCCAAAGATGTGATGGTGTAATTTGTACTATACCACTATAGGCGAGACCAATAATTTGTTTCCTTCATGGCATACTTCTCCAATGGGAGTGCTACATGCAATGGTTGTATTAAACATGGATATGTTTCTAAATGAGGGAAGAGAAAGAATAATATTGACTATCATTAAGAATTGTTAAAGGCGAAGAGATTAAGAACTTGTCGTACTGTTAACACAAAAAATTTCTATTCTACCAGCTAATTCCTCCAAAGGAAATACTTTAATAATTTTCTAATGACATTTTGTTATGGGCTTCCCAGAGCTTTCAGAGGTTTAGTCCATGTTGGAATATGGCTCACGTAAAAGAAATGTAAATAATCACTATGTGCCTCCAAAGATCAGAGCTTATACCTGTGCTACCATTATTGGCCGCCTTCCCATTACCATCAACTTCCAATTCAGAAATGGACCTAGGCCATGCTTCCTTTAGATCATTCTTTGTCTCAACATTCATTGCAGAGAAATCTGACCGACTAGACATTGCTTCAGCTGACTCAATATCAAGCCACTGTCCAGTTTCATGTTTTACCTTCCACAGATGGACAAACCGCAAGCATGCTTCCCTGTTGCAACAGAACCGAAGAAGAATTATTAGCTGATGACTCACAAATTTCAAAACATAAAGGTAAAGGCCAAATCAAATCTAAAACAACAGTGAAGATGACCCAAAAAAACAGAGAGAGAGAACATAAAGGAGCACAACTTACATTAGACATGTGGCCCCGAAACTTTCACCAAATGATATCAAGTCCTCTATGTGATCCATGTCGAAACTGGCAGCTACAGCACGTGCATGCTCTTTCTGTAGTACAATTTTGCGAGTCTCTAAAACTTTCAACAGCTGAACTCTAACAAGATAAATGCACACTGAATAAGATTTACAACCCCATGAAAGTGCCTCATCATGTATAGCAAAGAACCTATAACATTTGAATTATCACATTACAACTTAAATAATGTTGCCCCCGGCGCCATACTTGCTTTCCAAGAGCATCTCCAATGGATAGCAGTAGCACAAACAATGTATGCAGGTATACACAAAGATATCTACTTGATTTCATGTTTATGGCTATCTAATTGATTTCATATTTTAGTTATATAGATATGGTTTTCACTGACCCCACAGAAGAGCAGATGTTTAAAATTTACTTCCTTGTTGCAAAGATACACAAAGAGACATCTTCATAAACGCAAGGAGTGACTTTTGACACCTAGGCTACACTTGGTTCCACCGTAACTGTGGAATGTTTTCACAGGAAAATCTTTAAATATAGGCATGATTGTACACCTCTGGAACATACCTTGTTTTCTCACACCTCCCACAATAAATGAATTTCACATGGGGATGATAAAACAATGGATATTCACTAGTCATATGATAAAAAAAACACTAGTTCCCTCACAAATTTGGATGTACAAACAAGACTATATTTTCCTATCAAAGACCCCTCAGTGGTCTTGAATAAACAAGTAACTTAAGTTGCAATATCTATATCAATAACACTGCTACAAATTGCTTACACCTATGTATGATTTATGAATTTTATTACATGATCAGTTGTTCAGTGACTGCTACTATATATGTTGTTTCGAACTTAATAGCATCTGGATACCAAGGAATCTAAATCAGTAGGAAGCTGAAGGTAGATATTAAATCATGTTATTTATTACAAAGTTTAAAGAGAAAATTTTACCAACCAGTAAGTGAGACACACAAACAATGAAGTTCGAGTTACCAAAAATTAAAGTTGGAATTGTTATATTCTTTCGTAATCATAGTGTGGTCCATACTTTGAATTTTCCTCCTTCAAAGTAGATCTGTTAGACTCAGATTGATGCGCTCCAGGCTGCCATAAACCCAAAGAAACGAAAATCAGGATACAAGTAAAAGAATCATAATATGAGTGAATAAACTCATACCTAGATGATATCAAACAGTCCTCTGCTCCTCAAATCATACTTCACTTCATTCCCATTCTCTCCTTCTCCTCTTCCATCCTGCAAACAAATGGTCAAAATCAGAAAAAACCCAAAGGAGAAATGGTAAAATTAAACACAAAAAAAATGGTTTTTACCTGATGGGCAGAAGATGGCATGCGCTGCAAATATGGAGAACTCAGAACCTAAAAACCCCAAACCCAAAATTTTAGAGATCTAGATTGAGTGAAGAGCTCGATTGGGGGAAAAGGGAACTCTCTGTTTGTTGTATTTATAGAGAGGAAAAACAAGAGAAAATAGAATTCCCTACCTAACAGTAGCATAAAAATCCCTAATTCAAACAAATAATTCTAGCATACTGCATTGTCAACCAATTCAAAACCCAATATGGAATAAACCCTAACAATATCAAAGATATAAACTTTTCAACAAATCATCCAAGAAAACAAATGCCTTAAGCTAATCAGACGATCTTGAGAGTGCAAAGAGTAATAGTTGACCTAATTCAACTTGGAATCGATTCGTTGTTGTGAATTATCAATAGAGATAGATGAAATTACTTGACTAAAAAGTTTTCGATCTTGAGAGATGAAAAACTGACGATCAATTGGAGAAAGAAAGAGAGGAGCACCACAGAAAGACAGCAACAACACTCCGTCGAGAAAGAGCCAAAGCTCGAAAGCGAGAGAGAGTGAGAGCGGTGGAGTGAGGGAGGCAGGGAGAGCAATGGAGAGAGTGAGAGCAATGGAGATAGGGAGCAGGGCGAGAGAGAGGGAGGGAGAGCTACGCACAGAGGGGGGACGAGAGAGAGAAGGAGGCGTTGTTCTCCCCTTCTAGGTTAGATCGAGCGGGCTTTTAAAAATTTGGGTGAAATAATAAGCGGTTTTATGTATTTGATCTCCCGCTTTTATTCGGAAGCGCTATCCTAAATGTAAGTAGCATAGCGCTTCGGAAGCGCTATGCAAGCACTTTAAAAGCGCTATGGTAGCTTTGGTAACGTTTTTTCTCATAGCGTTTTTTAAAGCGCTATCTAAGACATAACTAAGATAGCGCTTAACTGAAAAAAAAATTAAAAGCGCTATTGTAGTGTTTTTTTTTTGAGATAAATAAGCGCTATCCAAGTGCCCACTTGGATAGCTCTTTAAAAAAGCGCTATCTAAGTGGCGTTACCTAAGCTAATATTTGTAGTAGTGAACATTAAAAAAATTGTTTAGTTTAATAAAAAAAATTGTTTTCGGTCCTCTTGAAGCGTAAGATTTCTTTATGGCTATTGACAATTACTATTTCTATCATTGTGAGATGCCCCTACTTTTTTTTTTTCAATGCAATTTTATATGTAATTGCAAATATTAAAAAAAATGAATTGTTTGTTTAGAAGCGGTATAAAACCTCTAACAAAAAAATATTTGAAGTTAATATCTAAAATAATAACTATATAATTCAATGAAAATACAACATTAGCCAACTCATACGAAATTTGAGGCTCGTATAATCCATTTTTTATGAAATTGTATTAGGATCTTATTATGTTCACAAATTTCAGATTTTTTAAGCTTAAACTAAATATTTTTCCTAATAATTTTGTGATTTTAGTTATTTATTCTAGTTATTACGCTCATTTGCCATTTCTAAGATTATCGATATTGTGACCTTATTTTGCCTTAATATTGGACTACACTGGATTCAATTTGGTATACGCAATTTACTTGGTAGTTGTATTTTTTTTTTATTAGTTACTAGCTCGGGTAGGAACAATATTTTTTGCTCAACACTTGATAACTATTATTATCAACTAATAATTATTTGTCACTTCAATCCGTCCCTCCTACTCAAAATCCTGAGTCCGCCACTGATTTCAACCTAAGTTCATGTTTTCAATGGGACAACTACAAACTACGCGGATTCTTAAATATGGGTATTTTTTACCCTTGATCATTATTGAGCTCAAAATAATTGTAGAAATTTTATAGTTTTGGAAAATAATTAATCACAAACTAAATTTCATGAGAATGATTCTAGCTTATATTTCATTTATATCGTTTATACATAAAATCTCATTGATAATTACAATCGATGACCATAACAAATAAGCTAACATGATTTACAATTGAGATTGACTGAATATGATGATGGGTTGAAAACTGAGTCCACTTGTCAGATTTGACTCAGGTAATAAATTTTTAAAAGTTTAATTTCATCAAAGTCCATGAGTCAATTCAATGATTTTTTGTGGGTATCCTATCGACGTAGTTTGATCAGTCCATAATTTGGCTTTCTTAGTCTATTTCGATAATGGATTTTATACCTGGGGGTGGATCCATTCCCTATGCCAACGTATCCACCTTCGTGACTGGATGTTGGGTGTATCAACGGTGATCTTGACGGTTCCGGTGAGAATTACTACCCAATCGCCCTTTCAAGTGAGTGTTGATTCGAGATTGTCTGGAGAACGACAGTGTGAACATGGGGCATTCAGTACTGAAGACATGGCCTAATCTTCCATTGCAAAAACAAAAATTTAGGGCGTTTTTATAACAAAATTTGACATGGTACAGTCGACCATCTGTAATTCCAAAATCAGTGTCCATTGTGCATGGAAGTTATTAAAGAATAGAAGTCTACCTATGTTACAAAATAGGAAAGTGTTACAGATATGTTAGGAAAGTCAGAATAGAATAGAAGTCTTAGGTTTCCTATCTCCACAATGTTAGGTCAGAGTTAGCTTTATAAGCTTGTATTCATCAATGATATTACATAACACAACAATTTATTACAATACAATTTTTTACATGGTATTAGAGCAAGGTGACCTAAAACTTTGGGGAATTAATCTCTTCTCCGCCTCCGACGACTACCTAGACGCAAGAGGCAGGGAAGGGAAGACAATAGTAATAGCCTACCTCAATCAATTCAACAACTTCATGCAGAGCAGCCACACGTAACCAACCTGCAACTCAAACAAGGAATGGAGGACAAGAACAATAGCCTGCCTCAGTCAATTCTACAATAGCAGCTTAGTGGTGTTTTTGATCTTCAAACAACAGCAACTTCACACAGCCAGATCCTTGACCTTGACGCCAATCAGCAAGCCCAAGGAGATATCACAAAAAAAAAGTGTTGACTTGAATTAAACAATACCAAAACTTGTGTTGTCTAGAATTGACAATACTAAAATTTGTATTGACTCGAATTGAGCAATACCAAAATCTGTGTTGTCTCGAATTGAGTTTTGACTTTTCTAATATATCCTATTCTGTAACACTTTTCTATTTTGTAACATAGGTAGATTTCTATTATTTAACAAAAGTAGTTTATAATGTCAAACCAAATTTTGAAGCGAATAAAAGGGGTTCTTAGATGAGAAGAAGTCTATGCTTCTATGAGCTCACTAACACAGGCCGCCAGGGTTTGAAGGTTCTTGAGAGAAATTTTGTCTGTCGGGTATTCATGGAATCTAATCCAACAGGAACCTAGGTGAAATCAATTGATAGATAATCTGCCTTCAATAGTTTTGTCGAAACCAACCACCCAGATAGAACACAAGATCTTGAAGAGATGACCTTTTCCTTGTCTCCAATGTCAGTAAACTTGATCAGGTAGTAGGAACTACCTAAATTGAATTTGAGCGCCAAATTTTCGACATGAAAAGGGTGTGCAACACCATTTGATTTTCAAAAACCTCCTTGCGTAGCTGCTGATTGTGATAGTATTTAGCCACCACCCAAAGTTTGATGTTTTCATTGTGGCATTCACTGCGAGGCTCAAACACAGGGGTAGGGAAGGTGAGGTTTTCTCTAATTGGATTTCTAAACTTTTGATTAAATTTTCAGTAGAGGTCGAGGGTGATGGGGTATGTGGGGACTGAGATGTTGGAGTGGGTGATGTGTGTTCCATCATGGTAGGAGGATGAGGGATGTGATGGAAATGTTGTAGAGGATTGAAATGTAAGATGGGGTGGTTAAGTGGTGTTAACCTTGTGATGCTACTGGGAAGTGGGGTTGTGTCTGAAATCGGTGTGGTGGAATGGTGAGAATAGTCCATAAGAATAGCTCTGTAGCAGAAGTGTGCTTGGTATATGTACATTGATGGGTCTGGGATTGGGTGGGGTGGATTTTGATGCAAGGGGCGGGATCTAATAACTAATAGGGTGGGAAGTAGTTTGGTATGTTATTATGTGATTAATTGAACTGTCGTTGTTGGGTGGGAAGGGTTGTGGATTTCTCATATTGAGGAATTAATTCGATTTGATGGGTACGGGCTGAAATGATGATTGAGAAGGGAGTTTTAAGGCTAATAATGGCGGAAGAATGATGAGGATTGAATGCGCTTCACCCGAGACCTGCAAAATAAACAAAAATAGAAACAGTAAACCAACAGCAGAGCGAATGGTCTAAAAGTTGTTCCCGAAACGCGACAATATTGCTTGAGGATATCATTTATTCTTTGAATACAAGTAATGAAGTGTTAAAGTAAGGAAATCCTGGTCGGGAAAATGAATAGACTTCGTAGGCAATCATGACAAAATAATTTTTTGTAAGTTTTTAGTACAGCTTTCAAACTAAAAATATTGATGTAAGAGTAAGCATATGGTTCTGAGGGATAAATAAAAATATCTTAGGTTATTTAGACTTTAAGTCCCGTGTTCATATAAAAGCAAGCATATGGTTGTGTTTCTGATGAATACTTTAAGCATAGAATATCTTAGTTGACCCAATACTTTTTAAGTTGATGAATATTTTAAAACACCAAATTAATTAGATAAAAAACCTACTCAACATTGTTATATCAGTGAAGAATTCAAAAAAAAAAATTTAATAAAATAAAAAAAAAAGTAAAAAAAACCTTGCTTATGATATTCTTACTCAATACATATAAAAGAGCATCGAAGTGGTGGAAGTCACAAGGATCCGATTAATATTTGCATCTATAGGCACACTTGCACACATATTTCTCTGGTGCACGAGGGAATACTAGAAGGTCACACAATGGCTTAGATCCAGGGTGGTCTTGTTGGCATGTCCGGATGCAGCCAACATCTTTGAGACAACTTGTGTTAATGGTGGCCCTACATTGACGGGCAACCACGTAGTCATTCACTGCAAAATAAACATCAAAATAAATGACGAATTGTCAAAGGAGATGTTTGATTTGAGGCAACAGTTTAAATGCCACAATTCACTTGTAAAACTATTCTTATGGTGTGTGATTAGCATGGAACAATATGAAAATGAGGATGTTAAGAAGTTTTTACAAGCATACCCGAGAAGATCATTAGGATGAGCAAAAAATATATAGGAGACGATTTAACCATTCTCTCAAACCTTCAAACGTACCAAATTTCAATGTGTTTAAACTTTTGGTTGCAAATGAGAAGATTTTATAACATTTAAATATGATAATGGAAAATGTTGCTTAGTTGATACATTTTCCAAGATTGAGTTGAATTTTGTTGGTCTAAAAAAATCATAGACACAATAAAATAGCATTACGTTATTGAATTTTAATTTGTATATAGACTAGTGTAATACCCGTGCCGTTGGCATTATTGTAAATTACATCCTACCTTCACGGTTATGTCGAATACTCACATTTAGGGTTTTGTTTTGATTTCTAAAAACACTTGCATAATTGTTTATTACAACAATTATGATGAATTAATTTTGTAAAAGTTAATACTCTTGAATAGTAAAACAATGTTAATAAAACTAATCAACGCAACCAATGTGCTAAGGAATTTAATCTTCATCAATTGTCAGCTTAACTAAAAATAAGAAGGAAAGAATTCAATATTAAAAAATATCCCATGTTTGTCCAAGTGAGTTTTGGCTGAAATTGATGCCCGATTTAGTAAAGCAGCAGTTGAAGAAACATAATTAGGGCAAACAGAATGACACATTCGGTTTAGAAGAATTTCAAGATGTTTTTTTACAAAAATTAAAAAATATTTAAAATTTTGACAGAGCTTCCCCTTTTTTCAATATTTAAACTTGTCATAAGCATTTGTACCTTACATAATTTGGCATTCACAAAAAATTGCTGCCTCAGCGCAATATATAATCAACGTTTTCAGTATTAAAAGAGGTTTGGTAGTAGAACATGGTATTAAACAGTTAAAGAGACATGCACACAATATCATTATATCCAAAAAAAATTTCATTTTTTGAATAAAGTAATTTATCTGAACATGTCATAAGAAAATATATTTCACATAAGTGACTATAATGACAATCAATGTCATGAACAATTAAAATTTCAAAATTTCGACAGAGTTTCCTCTGTATTTTTCAATATTGAAACCTGTCTGAACCTGTCATAAAAAATTACAATGGCAATCAATGCCATGAACACCACATAATATCTCTACACACCAAAATTTTCATTTAATCATCAAAATATTGCAGTATAAAACATTTAAGTACATCAAAGCTTTTTTTCTTAAGGAGAAAACTGTCCAATTATGGTGGAAAAACTAAGCATTTTTCTTACAGTTCCTTGTACGGCTGAATCCACTTGCAAACAAAAAATGTGTCATACATATGAGATAACCAATTTGAAGTAAGATGTAGTATCAACCTACTATAGTTCCTATCCGAAAATCGTCATTTCGGAGTAGGGTGTTTTTTGAACTAAGTTGTCCATAATTACAGTCAGGCACAATGCAAGGTTAGCGATCCCTGAAAAGAAAAATGAAATTTTTTAGATTGCAACCAAAGATTTACAATTGAGCTATCTTTTTGGACCAACCATCAATTTAACCAAAAGTGAAGACTATAAAAAGGTGGAACAAAGAACCATGTGGAAAATTTTCCATCATACCTTTTTCTTATGGAATTGACATTATTCTTTCAATCATACTTTTTTCCATTGTATTCATTCCATAAATTATGGTAAAAAATTAAATTTCCATTGTATTCTTTTCATTGATATATATATTTAAAAAAATAAAACAAATGATCCATCAAGTGTTCAACCCCTCTAAAAAGGACTATACATAAAGGTGTTTCCATGGTCACCATAGTTTAGATTCATAAAAAATTTTAAACCATTCATGGTCACCATGGTAATCATGTTTCCATTCATGGCGGATATATTCTAAATCATGGCAAAAAAAAAATTTCATCATACCTTTTTCTTTTCGAATGAGATTTTCATCAAGTGTCTTCTTTGGCACTACAGATAATTTTTTTTTCTTTTAGTTAAATTCATGTAATGAACCCATCCGGCATGGCTACCGTGTAATGCTGTAGCATCTACTAAACTTTCAAAATGGTAGTAGAGAAGAGAAGTGATAACCTTATATGAGATTGTTGTTCTTCTGGTGGTTTTGTTGGTTGGCAAAGCTCGTATGTTCTTCTGTTGGTTTTTCAATGGCAAGGGTTGAGCTAGGGAATAGGAAAACCAAAACCCAGGTTTCAACTTAAGATGAAAGAGGAACGATCAATGTTGTGCATTTGTTGATTTGGAAACCTTGGCATAGTGTTTGAAATAGATAAATTAAACTCAACTCAAACCCAAAACCCTACTGATGAAAGTGAGAAATTTGAGAAGAAAGTTAAGGCTTTGGTTGTAGCCTTTAAAAATCCCAAAACCCAAATTGAATGAAAAAGGGTAGCACCAGATAAAGAATAAAAAGTGAGGAACCAGAGGAAGAAGTTCTTCGCATAGCCTTCTTCTTGGCCAAACCACGCTTTCTTTCCTAAAAAACAAACTTCAATTAACAGGCTATATAACTAATCAGGTCAATAAACAAAAAAGAATAATGAATGCATCACTCGTGTTGTTATTGTCACAACAGTCTGTTAGAAGTTACCAAATATTGTAGACATGCATTTAATTCGATTGAGAATGTGTATCTAGCACATAAAGGGCTATTCTGGGCAGACTATACAATGCAACAGTGGCAAGAAATGCAACAGTGAACAGTGTCCCTATATTCTATATGAAATGGAGCCATTCAATCCAAGAATGGAAACTTTACTGTGAAAGAACATACAGCTCCAAAATTCCATCTTCTTCCTACTGTGGAAAACTATCATTCACATTCCAAAGATCATTCACATTCCAGTAAATCACATTCCAAAAATCATTCACATTCCAGTAAATCATTCACATTCCAAAGATCATTCACATTCCAGTAAATCGTGTTTTAGTTTTTGTGAGAAACAAACCTGAAATCACGTTTTAGTGTTTGTGAGAAAGACGGTTGTGAGAAACTAACCTGAAATCACATCAAGAACAATTGCAAGAACATAGCTCGTCAAGAACACAAAGCTTGAAGCAAACCGCCCGTTCCCTTCGGTCAAGAACTTGAAGCAAACCAACTTCATTCAATAACGAAATCAATTAATTACTAATTAGAAGAAGAAGAAGAGAATAGAGAGAAAAGAAGTTGAGGTACCTGTTAATGGCGAAAATCCAATCAACTAATTGACTATTGAATTAACTGCCTTCCTGAAACAGCTCCTGAGAAGAAAAAGAGAATAGAGAGAAAAGAAGTTGAGGTACCTGTTGATGGCGGAAATCCAATCAACTAATCGACTCTTTTGAATTAACTGCCTTCCTGAAACAGCTCCTGAGACATCACAAAGATCATACAACACCTTTGACTTGAGAAATGTTGAAAGATACCGAAATGACATGCAACTAATGTTAACTGAGTGAACAACATGTAAGGCAAAAATCAAAAAACAAATGAGGAAGCTATGGATACTACCAAAATGGAAGCATGTACTGAAGTTGGATGTACTAAAGCTAAGGATGCTACAAAAAATGGAAACATGTAAGGCAAAAACGGAAGCATGTACTGAAGCTACAAATATGTAGTAAACAAACATATGGAAGTTGGATGCTCTATGTGATGCACATATGGAAGCTATGAATAGAGATGTTTTCAATCAAAAACATACTGAAGATGCAAAGAAGTTTTCAGTCAATCAACTAATTAATGATGTGATGAGCTACCTGTTCATAGTAGAGTTAATGAAGAGAATAGTAGTGAGATTTTTTATCTCTTCTTTCACTCAGATTTTGATATCTTCTTTTTAGTAAGTTTACTTGAGCTTTGCTATGATAAGAAACCAACCTGTTGAGAGATAGTAATTGTGGTTTAGTGTTTTAAACCCACCGTCTCTATGAATAAAAATCATGTTCTTAATTCGGATTGAAGCTTCAAAATAAATTAAAGAGCCAACTTTAACACATCGATAACTTGAAAAACAATGAAAAACAATCTTATATTAACATTTAGGTTAAGTGGATCTATTCCTATGCCACTGCATGGGTCTGAATGACTATTTTAAGTGAGAATTCCAGTAACATTTGTGTTTAGGCAGAGTCAAGGCCATGCAACACACTTCATGAATAAATTTGTACGCCTAGCATGCTCAAATATTTGGATGTTGAACTATACACCAAGAAAATCTGATACTGCAGCCCACTAATCTGATACAGACTCCAACTGTATGATCTTCTTTTAATGGAATTGGTTTTTTTTTATCTGGCAGCTTATATCCGGGTTCATGAGTTCTTCAAGACGTACTCCTTACTTTAAGACAGGGATTCAGCTTCTCCTGGGTGCTCAAAGTGCTCTCCATAAACTATCTAGGTTTTGCAATCCATCGGTCGTTACGTAAGTATTAAGAAATAAACATGTAAAAGAGAACTTTATATCAACTGTAATTGAAGGTATTGACAGAATGTAATAAAGGACCTCACAATTGAGTGGATTGAGGAGCACTATCTCGGATTGTTTCAAGAAATTCAGTTTGGAAACCATTTTGCTTTGGATGAAAATTCAAGACCAAAGGAAGAAATATGCAGGTAATAACCATACTCTTCTAATCTCAGCTTCTTACATCTCTAGGTATACTTGTTTCAAACCTATTCATTTAGACCCTTCACTAAATTTTTTTAACATGTTTGCTAATCTAATTATGCTATCTTACTGTTTCCCTTTTGTTAGACACCATGTACGTCATCTTCTTCATCCATTTATCTCCCATAACAAAATGGTGCAAATTGATTTTACAGATACTTAGGGGCTTAAATGATTGATGACAAATGCACGCTATGTCTTGGAGTGTGCAGAAGTTGGAATTAAGGTCTTACTGTTTGATTATGAAAACTCGTACCGTATGAGCAAGATGGACTCAGAGACTCGACATCCTCTCGTAACCAAAGTTCATAATTGGGACGAAGTGGAGTGAGAGCTAGGTTCATGGATCACTTCTTGAAATCACGCTGCTGTCCTCAGTCTACAGCCCAATTCACGTCACCCGCAGCAAGATGTTTGATCAGCTAGATGAGAAATACCAAGGATTTAGAAAGGGAAATCAGCTAGATGAGAAATACCCAAAATCATCAAAGAGGGATTCAATCATACCTTGAGTTTCTTCTCTTTGGTTGCTCTTCTAGACAAACTCTAAATCCCTTACTACAGTGTTAGAGAGAATTCAACATATTAGACAAACTATAAATCCCTTACTACACAAAAATTACAGCAATTTGTGAACAAAGCAATTCAATTTTAGACAAACTCTAGTTGAAACAATGTGCCCCAAGCAAATTTCACTTAGAGATGAAAATACCCAACAATAATAAACATAAACACTGCAATAAGAACCAATGCTCAAGCAATTTCGCGAAATCAACATTCACTTAATATATATTACACCTAATGAATATTGCCTCATTAAAATCTGATTGTGCCTATCACTTTACCAGTTGAATAAAATGTAAATGAAAAAAATTGCACCTGACTTAGATATTCAGAGAATCGAAACTATAAAGCACACCCAAAGGAACCAATGCTAGAGTGATTTCATTCGATCAAAATGCATGCTTGTCTATAAAAAGATCAAAATCAATGCAACATCATGATACCCAAATCACTAAAATTGATTCCAAACAAACAATCTACTCTAGGGCTTATGCTAAAATAACACCAAAAGTGAAATCAAAGCTTGAAAATGCAGAGAAGTTTAAAGCTTGGAGAGGGTTGCTTACCACCTCCACCACCACCACCACAGCTGAGAGATAGAAGAGATGAGCTGATAATGAGAGAGAGAGCTAAAGTGAGTTCGAAATTGGAGTCTGTTAGAATATACTTCTACTGTGGAGACAAAGCATTTTATTGTGAGTGTTCTCATACAATCTACACTACTACTCTACTGTTTTTGAGCTACTGAAGAATTTTGTGACTGGTTTCCATTAATAATTTTGTGACTATATAAAAAACGTAGAAGGTTTACATTGCTCAATTGTGAGGAATCGTCATAATCTAGCATGATTAATTATTGTAAGCTATCCTGTTATGTGAAACAAAGAAATTTACAAAGTGGTTTTCAATACCCAATGTCTTTCCAAGTCACGCACCATAATCCAATCTTGTAAATTATAGACCAAACAACAAAAACAATATCACAAAGATGCATCATATAAATTCAGACCTTATCAGTAATTCCCAAGTTACAGAACACATAGGTCTCATCCAATCCATTTGATATATATATTTAAGGGGTCAAATAGCAACTAAAATCCATCAAGAGACACTGATGACGCATAGTATTTTCATATCAGAGAAAGGTAAATAATAATAATGATGAAATTGACGAGAGAAGAGAAAAGTAAACCTGAAGATGAACCATCCTTCAATGAAGAAGTATGCACCAAACCCTTTGAAACTTCTTGTTCTGCTCCTTCATCTCTATTTCTCTTAATTAAACTCTCATCACTAATCATAACCATAGTTTTCTTTCACTTTTAGAACCCAAATCAAACACACTACTTTTTCTCCCACTTTTAGAAGAACCCAAATCAAGCACAGTCTTTTTCTCACTTATGGAACCCAAATCAAGCTTTTTCTGATCATGGGTGGTATCTCCAAAAACCAAGAAAAAAGCTCTTTGAATGAGGTCATCAAAGGGTAGATATAGTTTCTCAAGATCAATAACATAAAGTGCTTCCCTCTTCTCTTCATGACTTTGCAACATGACCTTATTCCTTTTCACATCTTGCAACACATGGAAAAGCTCCTCGGGAACATCTGGAGGTTTTTGTTGCTTGGAAATTTCATCAAGTTTCAGCTGTTCTTCAGAGTTGACACTTTTGAGAACAGTCATGGCTGCTTCAACTTGCTCAATTGTGTCATAGTGGTTTTGAGCTACTGAAGAATTTTCAGGCTGGTGCTGTTTCAAAAAACAATCGAGGATGGCATAAATCTATCCTCCTATCTCCCCGAGCAACAATGTAAGAAAGATGGGGTGATTCAATGAAGTTAATCTCAAGGGACTCAATGAGGTTGGACTCTAAATCCCTAAATTCAATTGAAATTTTAGACAAACTCTAAATCCCTGTCAATAGTGAAGGTTTACATTGCTCAAGTGCATACTTGCATGAAGCAAAACCACATAAAGCAGTAACAAAACCAAAATTTAGTGTACTTTGACCTAAATCACATTCCAGTAGATCATTCACATTCCAGTAAATCACCAAATTTCACAATCAAACCATACAAAACCCATTCATCAAAATCTCACACAATTCGCTAAATCAACCACCAAACACAAATCCCATTCATCCAAAATTCAACCTTTACCCATAAAACCACCAAAATCTTTCATCAATCCACAAACACATTGATACCCCTTCATCAAAACCAAAACTTTTCTGAAAAAAAATAATTTCTGAAACATATTTGAAGAAGAAGAAGAAAAAGAATAATTTCTGAAACATATCTGAAGAAGAAGAAGAAAAAGAAGAAGAAGAAGGATCTTACCCGGAAGGAGATCTGAACCGAGATTAGATCAGTGTGTTCTTCACTGAAATCTTCTCAAACTTCAAAGAAAAAAGATTCAGATTCTCAAACAATGAGTTAACTCCGACTTACCCCACACACTTTGAGCCCTACCGAGTCAAACCCATCACTGGCGCATGTAAAAACCTCCAAAAACACCATTAACAGGCAAAGATTTATTATTAAAGGAAAGAACCATTCATCAACAGTACCCATTAACACAAACACTACAAATTTGAACAAAAAACACAAATCAATCAGAACACAACCCCATTTCTCTAAATCAACAAAAACACAAATTTATCAGCAGTAGTCGTATAGCAAGATAAGGAAAGTTTATTTATTACCTCTGCTTCAGAAGGCCAATAAGAGAAACCCATCTTGAAATCGCTCTGAAACTCGCTAATCTTGAAATGGGTTATAAGGGTTTGGCTTATTAAGGTGTTTTGTTGAGATTGAGAGAGAGACTGGTTTTACGCATATTTCCGTTGTTTGAGAACGATGAGGATGAGGATTTTATGGAGAGGGATCCTTCTTCATCGCAGATGAGGATGAGAGGGACAGGGACAGGAAGAGGGTGAGTTAGAGGAAAGCATCGGGGTCAAAATTTTCACTTAACTTCTGCCACAGACATAATATTGCCATGTAGGACAAACAAACGCCACGTAGGATAAAAGACTGATGTGAATTGTAAGGAAGATGTTCGTCAACATTCAGATTCAAGTGTATAGTTTTTAAAAAAAGAAAGGGAGAATGAGGATTTAGGAAAATTGTGTAGATAATTACATTAATTTTAACCAATACTTAAACTATTTTGTTAGATGGTACCAATCATGAACCAATAAATCACGCCCAAGCCATGTTTGAAAAAGTATCGGTTAGACTGTACCGAATATGAATCAACAAATCATGCCCTAGCAATGTCTTGAAAAAGGGATCATACAAAGACTGTGATGGGAGGTGTTGTGTTTAGGTCATATATGATGGAATGATATTTTCAATTTGCATTACCTAATGCTTGGTGGATAGCTAACGAGTCTAAGACAATTGTGTTATTTTTAATCCCTCCAAATTAATTTTTTCTCTCAAATATTAGTAATTAAAAAGATAAAATATGTTGATGATTTTTGTAACTACTTAAAAAAAAACATTTTACAACGACCATCTATAAAATGAAGCAAAAGTATATTTAAAAAAATGGCGGAAAAGTATGAAAAGTATTGCAATTTGACAGACTGTTGAATGAAGGTTTGCAAAGGCAAAGTAGCCAAGATAAAACCATATGGGCTTAACTTAGGAAAACAATGAAATTATTTGGAAGCTCATGTCCCATATTGGCCTAGGGATACACATGGTCATGGTCATGCCCACGCTTGATGTCTCCTCCGTAGAGAAGATGGTAAACAAAAAGGGCGTGCTTGAACACTCATTCTAATAAAATTTCATAGGGTTTTAGTGCAAACACATGCCTTGACTTTGGAAATTATTATGTATAACAACTTCCATCAAATTTTAGAGGGTTCAATCCTAATTCCAATAATGACAATTGAATATTTTTGAAAAATCTTTTAAATTTTGATTAGGGAACCAAAAAGTTGTGTTCTATCATATTTGAATATGAATTTGAGAAAAGTTAAGGTGGGGTATTTAATTCGGGATTTAAATGGACTCTAAAGAATTTTAACTCTCATGGATTTTAAAAAGTTTCAAATGATTTTACAAAATTCACTAGATTTTGATGGATTTTAAATGATTGGATTTTGTAGATTTTATAAAGGTTTGTTATGGATTTCTATAGATTCTTATAAATTCAATGAATTTTTATAAATGTGTTATTAATCATAGGCTACAATGAAAGAACAACGCCTACATTGTTATCCATGCCAACACAAATCATAAAACATCTCTCAAAACATCAATTAAACAATTGTTTGTATATATGTTACAAGACTTTTACTTCAAATTAAAAAAAAAAAAATCAAATACATTGAAGATGGTCCAAAAGTAACACAAATAACTATTTTACTTCAAATTGTTATCCCTGCCACCGCCACCTCTCCTCCTTTCCTCTTCTTCAATCACCACCACCACCATGCTACCGCTACCTCTCCTCCTCCTCCCCCTCTTCTTCTTCTTCTTCTTCTTTTCCATCAATCACCACCGCCACCTCTCATCCCACCTCCACCCATTTTCATTTTCTTATTCTCAACCTCCTACCCCTCACCTTTTTTTTCTTTTTATTTATTTTTTCTTTTTCTCCTATCTTTTTTTTTCTTTTTCTTCTTTTTGCCCTCGTGAAGGTTCTAGCAAGTGGGGAACCTCCATTCACAGGAACCTCCGCAAAAGCGAAGAAGAAAAAAATGGGAAAAGAAGAAGAGAGGAGAAAAAAATAGAAGAAGAAGAAAAACAAAGAGAAAAGTAGTAGAAGAAGAAGAAATCAGAAGGAAAAAAAAGAAAAAAAAACAAAGATGAAGAGAGGACAAGAAGAAGAGAAAATAAGAGGAGGAGAATGAGAAGAAGAAGAATGATAATAACAAAAAAGAAGAACAAGAACAAAAGAGAAGAGGAAGTGCGAGTGGTGGTGTAGCCAGCATCGGTAGGGCATGGTGGTGTGGCCGAAAGTTGTGAGGCAAGGTGGTGTTGCTACTGTGAAGAGAGAAGATAAGGAAAGGTGGTGGTGTCTTTCAGCAAATCACAAAAAAATGGGATGGTTGCGTCCTTCAGCGAAAATGGTGGTGTTATTTAACAATAGCCAATACAAATTTGTTGAAATGTGAGGGGGGGGGGGGAGGTTGGATTTGGAATAACCCTTGTTATATATACTTTCTACTCACAAATCCTTCAAAATCCACAACTTTAACAAATTCATTAAAATCCACTACTTCTTGAATACCCCCTGATTTTGGTGGACTTTTGAAAAACATAAATTGAACACCCCATGATTTTGATGGATTTTAAAACAATCCTTTAAAATCGATATTTGAATACCCCTAGATTTACATGTATTATTTAAAATCCTTAATTGAATACCCCTGAATTTTAATGGATTTTAAAATCATTCACAATCTATTAAAATTCGTAATTGAATACCACCCCCTAATTCACTAGTAATTTTCTTAAACTAAGGGATGTCTAACCTAATCAATTAAACTTTTGTTACTCATGAAAACCTCATTACTATATTTCATTTACTGGTTATCTTTCCATATCTCCCTTGCTTTATTTGTTGTGGTATTCTATCTCTTATTTTCCAATGGCAACGACTGTTTCACACCACCAAAAGTGTTTTCTCACATCTTTTCACTTTCTCACACCACCTACTTTCTTTCTCACACCACCTATGTAAACAAAGAAACAATATTTTTCTCCTCCTCATTCAAATTGAAACTCGAGTCTCCCCTCCCCTTCCCCATTCAAATCTTCCCTCTCCCTCGAATCTGTTGCAAAATTGAAACCAATCTTCCATCTCCCTCGAAAATCTCTTTTCGCTCCCTCAAAATCTCTTCCTTCTCCATCGAAAATCTCTTCCCTCTCCCTTAAAATCGAAACCCTTAAAAATCAAACCCCAAATCGCAACCTCCCAAAATTTTTTCAGAAAAACAAAGTAATCTCATGGAACCTACAGAAAAATTTTCAATCACAAAAACATAGTAAACTTTAGAAATTTTTTCATAAATCACAAAAAAAAAACTATTGTTCGCCTGAGATAATGCAAGTTTTTGCAAAAACCTTTCATTATTCCAGGTGATATTTTTAAAAAATCTCTCCTGGAACAATGTGAGGTTTTTGCAAAAACTCGCATTGTTTTGGGCGAACAGGAAATTTTTAGCAAATTTTTTCGAACAGATTTGCATGACTTTAGTAAAATGACCATAACTTGCTCATTTCGAAACATTTTCAAGTGATTCAGGTTGTGTTTATTAGATAAGTTACAAAACTATAATTTTTGTGTTTTGATGAACTTTAGAATCGATCTCGATCAAGTATACAAAAGTTAGTTGGAAGTCAGGGACATTATCCCATTTTCATTGCGAGACAGATTTGTGCGACTTTAGTAAAATGATCATAACTTGCTCATTTCAAAACATTTTCAAGTGATTCAAGTAGTGTTAGATAACTCAGAGTACTAAAATTTTCATGTTTTGAGATGCTTGAGAATTGATCTTGATTAAGGGTTTAAATTGTTCAAAAGTTACCCTATTTTTAAGTTACTGTTTTTTTCAAAAACAAATTTTTGGGTGGTGTAAGTAAGAAAAAAAATACCTCAATGGTGGTGTGAAAGCGCTTTTGGTGGTGTGAAAGTGCTTTTGGTGGTGTGGAGTAGTCGTTACCTTTTCCAATCTCTCTAACAAGCAATAAGGAGACATGTTATCTTAATATGAGAATACATTTGAAAAGATGTTTATTTATTTTTTTGTGAGACTTGAGCTTTATATATAAGATTTTTTGTTGGTATTGATTTTTTTGTGGTTTTAAATTCGTTGGATTAATTAGTTTGATTAGACCTAAAATTTTCTTGACTAGATTGAGCCTTATCTTGTAGATTATTTAATTTTGATTCAGATTGCAATATTTTTTATTATGATCTAAGTAATTTGTCTTTTTTCTCCCATTTGTCATGATTTCTTTTGATGTGGCCTGGTTGTCCACATTTTAAGCAAAGCCTTTCTGGAGAATGTTTTTGCTTTTTAATTACTTTCTTTATTTGTAGGTTTTGTGATGTGATGTTTTAATTTTTGTTTATAATGCTTTTCATGTTTGTTTGGTGGAGATTTATTTAGGTTGTCATTGTCTTGATTAGAAATAATATTGATATTTAACTTGTGATAAGATTTTGGCTCAATAATTTAAGTTTGAAATGATTGAGGATTGTGATTGAAAGTGATATGGCTAGGCTTAGGTTTGATGTTTGATTCTTTTGGTTCTTGGCTATGTAAGCATGATGTGGCTTCATCCTTATCCTTTGAATAATTGTTTTCGTACCATTGAAAGAATGGTTTGTTGATTTGAAATTGGTCACATAAATTATAAAATATTTGACCTATTTTATCTCTTTCTTGTTCATTGTGTTTTGAGTAATTTTTTTTTCTTTTTTGAATGTTGTAATTTTCCATGAACTCTAGTATAATATATTCTTTGTCTAATTTGAAATTGGTATCCATATTTTGATTCTGAGATGGATAGAAATTGAAGGGTTTGTTTGGAAAGGTTCAAACCTATTTTGATTCTTGACTATCAATGCATAAGAATCTCTGATTAAATCAATTGATGATGATGGAGGAAGCTTTGGAAAATCATCGTTGTCGATCATGTCGAGCCATCTGGGCTTTTGCTTTGAAGAGGAAGCCATGGATGGCTTATTGTCTTGTGATTGCCAATAAAAGAGTAAAAAACTTTGTAAGTCGATCTGATAATGATACCCAAAGAGATCAAATTGGGGAAATGTTTTATGAATTTTGTGAAATAAACAAAGTCAATATTCCATTTTTCCAATGGTGCGACAATCATTACTCAAAACCCCAAAACAATTCAACAAATACAAGAACTCCAAACTTGGAATAACAAATTAATCACAGACAAGTATAATTAAAACCCATCTTAGAATCACAATCTTCAACCCTAAATTCAGGAACATCTTATCCCACCAATTTTCATCAAGACTACATACATAGGAAGAAGAGAAAGAAGAGCGAGTCTGCTGGGCCTATTGAGACGAAATCTAATGTTCCCGGCTTGGAGGAAGATTATCTGCAGTTGGCGGGAGTCACAGATGGGTCGAAACTTAGTGATGCGCAGGTCGAGGCTCTGAATGACCATCTGGTGCAGGTTGCTTCTGCTGACGCTAATTCGTGTGGGTCGTTATGATAGAAGGCCATTTTGAAGATTTGCCCGAGGTAGTGGAATCCGATTGCCCCACTAATGATTTGCCTGAGAGTGGCCGTGGTACCGATCGTGTTTCCTATAGTCCGCGTGGTTCATCATCTCATCGAGGGTCACAGTTAGAAGTGTTGGAGAGCCCTTTGGATACTTTGCTTCCTCCTCTCCCTCCGGATTCTGTTGAGTCATCTCGCAGTAAAGGGTCGGCTACTCTTGATAAAGGAAAAGCCACGGAGGAGAGTTTGAGATCGGTGGTGACCGTAAAGGGTGGCACTGGCGTAGTTTCAGATCAGGGGACGCTCGCAGGTCAGGCACCAAGAGGTGGATATAGAGTATGCTTTGAGGAAGCATATAACTAGGCATCACAGCTGGCTGATGGACCACGCTCCGAAACCCAAGGAGGATTCGCTTGAAGAATGTATGGATAAGGGCTTGAAGTATTTTATGTTGGGTACATCTCATATAAGCCACGCGGTCGTTGCTGGAACGGAAGTCGAGGCAGCTCGTGAGAGAGTGTATATCTTGGAGCGTGTCTTCTCGCATGTGTAAATGTTGTATTCTGACGCGCTCCATGAAATTGAGTGGCTTAAGAAACGGGCCAAAAGATGTAGTTGAATCAATCGACTGTGGCCACTGAGGCTGATGCAAGAGGATTTCTAGGGTTCCTAATTTGGGTTCCTAGAGTTCCTAATTTGGGTTTCTAGGGTTCTTAATTTGCTTTCAAAGTTATTTACTAAATAACTTTGAGTAATCTTTCAATTTAATTAGGAATCTTTTAGTTTCCTTTTAGGATTAGGCATTATTTTCTTTTAGGAATAGACTGCTTGTTAATTTTTGTAGTTTCTTTTCCCTTTATAGTAATATTGCAATTATAGTTTAGGAAGTGATTCTGAACCCGATTTGGGCCAGATTCTTGGCAGATTATTTCTTTTATTACGTATTTCGTTTGAGCATGATTATTGGCGTGTTTCCATTTTTGGTAAAATTCAAATATTGATGAGTTTTAGCTATAAAGCCCAGCTTGTGGGCTGATTTTAAAGAGACCTTTGATTTGCATAATTTTGAATTGACATTAGAGATATTTATGTGTTTTGGGCGATTCTTTTGTATTATTCCTTGTGAATTATCTGTTAGAACTAGCCTTCAGGATAATCGCTATTCTGCCCGGCGTTAGTTGGTATTAGAGCTTCAGCATCTTCTTGGGGTGAGATTTCATCAGTTTCTATGTCTGGTGGTCGTGGTCATCGCGCGCAGGTTCCGAACGAGGAAGCCCCTCACCGTGATCGTAACGTTAAGAATATGATGATTGAGGATTTACAGAGGCAAGTTGCAGAGTTAACCCAGCGTCTAACGACGCAGGATTTCGGTAATCGTGAGATGGAAGAAGATCACGATTCTGATTCCAGTTTTGAAAACCCGTATCCTAATCATGCTCGATTATGGGAGCATGGAGAACCTGTGTATGACGACGATGAGCTTGAAGAGCCTACTTGACTCCACCAGATGGAAGCAGACTATACCGCTAACCACTCGGACGTAGGTGATACGTTGAATAAGGCGTTATCTTTGGTTAAAGAAAATCGTCGGTTACGAAGAAAAAAATTAAACATTAATACTCTTGAGAGCCCCAGTGAGGATAGTGATGATTTTGGCTCAGAGTCTGAGGTCGGACCACAGGCAGCAGTGATTAATGATTTGGATTTAGGAGCAGTGACAGCAGGAGAGGCAAGTAAGAAAAAGAATAAGACAGTCAAGATGGCGCGAACACCGAGTACGCGTTGTATGACGAGGCCGAATGTTCTTAATGCTAAAACTAAAAATGTTTGACAACATTATGTTTTGGAATGCCCGTAGGGTTAGTAATAGAACTACGAAATGCAGACTTAAAACAATGTGCAAAGAATTTAAAGTGCGTCTCATTATGATTGCAGAGCTTATGATTGAAGCTAGTCGTTTCTTGGAGATTGGTAACAAAATTAAGTTGACAGATTTTACGTCTAATGAAGCAGAGGGCGGCAAGATATGGATCTTTTGGGATTCGACTTTAGCGGTCTCGGTATTGGATAGGTCAGAGCAATGCATTCACTGTCAGGTATCTATTTCAAATAATCAATTTTCTTTATTACCTTCATACATGCTAAATGCACAGCGGAAGAAAGAAGAACATCGTGGTCTCAGATGGAGATATTGGCATCTCAATACAATGGGCCTTGGATGGTGGGAGGGGATTTCAACGCTATTGCCAATGAGCAAGACAAACTTGGCGGGAATCCTTCTGCCTTGATTAGCATGTCAAATTTTGCAGATTGTATTGAGCATTGTGGATTGATTGATTGTGGCTACACTGGTCCGAAGTATAACTGGTGTAACAATAGACGTGTTTGTGACCGGATTTGGGCTAGACTGGATAAAGTGTTTGTTAACACTTTATTGCTTAACAATTTTCCCAATACGAGGGCGGAGCATCTACAGCGCACGTTTTCAGACCATGCTCCGATTTTGGTATCATTTCCCATGCAGGATAGGGCAGGCTTTTATCCTTTCAGATTTCTGGATAAGTGGACGACTCATCCGACTTTTCACACTTTAGTGGAATCGGTCTGGGGTCAGAAGTGTTCTAATAGGAGGGCGTTGGGTGTTATGGACTTTAAAATTAAATCTATTCATAAAACGCTTATCCAGTGGAATAGGGAGGGTTTTGGTAATGTTTTCAGGGGACCGCGGGCTCTTGAGGAGGAAATGTGTCAATGGGAAAATTATCTGATTTCAGGTTGGGAAGCGAATGGCCATTTTGGTTCTAATGTGAATGCTAATTGGGATGTCAACGCTTGCTGCAACTTGAGCAAATGTCAAGCGGAATACAGATTGGCTCTTAAGCAGGAGGAATTGTTTTGGATACAAAAAGCAGGGGAGAAAGATTTTAAGGATGGGGATGCTTGTACTAAATATTTTTTCACCTCGGTCAAATCTAAACAGAAAAAAGGTCGATTTCATCAATCACTTTACAGTGTGGCAGGGCGATATCTGATTCGGGGAAAATTCTCATTGAAGCCAATAGGTTTTTTCATCAACTTCTTTCTTCTCTGGGTGATCAAGGAGTTGATAGTCATTTACTGGATTGTATCCCTTCCATTGTCTCCGAATTGGAGTGTGACTATATAGTCGCAAGTCCGTCATTAGAGGAAGTAAAGAATGCTACTTTCGACATTCCGAGGAATAGTGCGCCAGGCCCGGATGGGTTGATAGTGGGTTTCTTTCAGTCTTGCTGGGAGATTGTTGGTGTTGATATTTGGAAAGCGGCTATCCAATTTTTTGAAGGTGAAGCATTACCTTCGGCTTTCTCGGTAAATTTTCTTGCTCTGTTGCCTAACGTGGACTTGCCAGGTTCTTTTTCTGATTTCCGCCCTATTAGTCTTTGCAATGTCATTTACAAAATTTTCAGTAAAATTCTGTGCAATAGGCTAGTCGTATTGCTTCCAGGAATGATAGGCCAAGAACAGAGAGCTTTTGTCAAGGGAAGATCCATTGTGGAAAACATTGGTTTGGCTCAGGAAATGGTGCGGGACATTCATAAGAAGGTTACAAGAGGTAATGTTGTTTTCAAAATTGATATGGAGAAGGCATATGACAGGTTGGAGTGGCCTTTCCTTTTATCTGTGCTTAAAAGATTTGGGTTATCAACTAGAGTCTGTCATCTGATTTCCAATTGCATTGCTCATTGTGGGTTCTCGGTGTTGTTGCAAGGAGTCTATAATGGGTATTTTCAGTCATCCAAAGGGTTGAGACAGGGGGACCCTCTATCTCCGTTGTTATTTGTTATAGCCTCGGAGGTACTTAGTCGAGGATTATTGGATGCTTTTGCAAGAGGTGACATTTGTTATTATTATACGCCGAGACACTGTCGGCATTTAACACACCTTTTGTACGCAGATGACACACTTATTTTTGTAAATGGAAGAAAGTCTTCCATTATAGGGTGTATCAGGTTTTTGGAAAAATACGTGCGTATCTCAGCAGCTAAAAGTTCCTTTATGGTAGAGGAAAATGCAGCAGTGGAACGTGTGGTGGGTATTAAGTCCTATACAAGTTTTCAATATACAAGATCCCCGTTGAAGTATTTGGGAGTGCCTATTTATCAGGGAAGAAGTAAGATTATTTATTTTGATGAGCTGGTTAATAAAATACAAAGACATATCAATGGGTGGAAGGCAAAGCTTTTATCTCCGGGTGGGAGATTGATTTTGATTAAGCATGTCTTGAGTTCTATTCCAGTCTATACTTTAAGTGCCATGTGTTCCTAATCAAGTAATTTCTAGAATTCACAAGTTACTGGCGGATTTCTTTTGGGGCGATTATGAAGGCAAATAAAAAAAGAAATGGATTTCGTGGGAAAAAAATTTGTTTCCCTAAGGCAAAAAGAGGTTTGGGAGTTAGGAACCTTGGTACTGTCACTATGGCTTTTAGTATGAAAGCGCTTTGGAATGTGATAAATTCTTATTCTTTGTGGGCAAATTACATGAGATGTAAATACTGGAAGGATAGGGTTCCGATCTTCTATCAGTCAGAAAAGAATAATGTTTCTCCTTTTATAAAAGAGATCATGAAATTTAAAGGAGTTTTGGTCCAAAACAGTCTTTGGCGCATTGGTTGTGGGAATTCGAGTTTTTTTGCTTCTAACTGGAATTATTCGATTGTGTTCCTGAGAATGGGTGGTTTGGAAGCTCAAGGTATCTAGCCCACGATAGCGGAGGTTCGGAGTGGGGATTTTGAGCTTGTTAATTCTGAGGTGAGATCGTTGGCGAAATCTCTTTTTGATGACAGAATTCAGGGGATTGAGCTGGATAAGGACACTTGTATTTGGACCCCGGATCCGGATGATTGTTTTAGCACACATTCGGCATATGAGCTTCTCTGTGACAAGAAAGGTAGAAATATGCTATTTGAAAAAATTTGGTTGTCCTTTTTGCCTTCGAGAATTTCAATTTTTGTTTGGAAGCTTCTTTTAAGAGGCGTTCCAGTTGATGGGGAACTTCACAGATGTAGGGTCAGTCTTGCGTTGAGATGTTGTTGTTGTGATTCTCCTAGTGTTGAAACTCTTAATCATTTATTCCTTGAAGGTGGGCTTTCTAGAAGAGCATGGAGTCATTTTGAAGCCATTTTTGACATACATATTAAGAGGCCGGCGGAAATTACCACGATCTTGAGAGTTTGGTTTGGGAAATCCAACAAGAAATCTCAAGTCGGTTGCTTTATTTCTTAACACCGATGTTTATCATTTGGGAAATTTGGAAACAGCGATGTCGAGGTGTTTTTGATAATGGCAAGCCAAATGTGGTAATAGTTATTCTACTTGTCAGGAGGAACATTCTTTTGGCGAACTCCATATTTATTCCTAAGTGGGTGAGTGAGAACAAGACCCCACTTGTAGCCCTTGGTTTGCCTATTTCTGTTGTTATCATGAGGGGCAACAGAGTGGTGTATTGAAATGCTCCCTTGGAGGGTTCGGTGTCACTTAATGTGGATGGGTCGTCGAGGAAAAATAAGGTGACAGCTGGTATTATTGTCAGGAATACTTTGGGAGAATGTCTGGTGGCAAAACAAGTTTTTCTTGGTGAAGGCTCTAATAATGTTGCAGAGGTTCGAACAGTTTTGGTGGGGATACAGTTGTGTAACAGTTTGGAATTTGCTAAAGTGTGCATTCAAACGGATTCTAAAATTGTTTGCAGTTGGTTTTATGAGGACTTTAAAATACCTTGGCATATGGAAAATGATTGGAGGGAAATTAGGAGATTGGTTTCTCAAATGGAAGTTAGTTGTGCTCACATTTACAGGGAGGCAAATGCGGTAGCAGACGCTTTGGCGAATAGAGCTCAGGAGGAGGGTGTTAGTCGTGTTTTCTATGCGGTGAATCTCCCACGCAGGATTGCCGGTCTAGTTGGTTTGGACAAAGCTCATACAGCGTATATTCACATTCCTAAATGAGAGGTGCTATTACATGTTTGTGGTTGATTTAGGCTCTTTGTCTTGTTGGTTTAAGCAATTTGATAGGACTGTTGAAAATCTGGAACCTGTCTCTTAGATATGTATTTTTCTAGTTTGTTTTTGCTTGGTTTTTTAATACGGGTAAAGTCGTAATATACCCCTGTTTAGTTTGTATCAATTTATTTGATAAGTAATAAAGGTCTGGCATCCCATAGTTGTCCCTCCCCACCGGAGGTTTAATTTAAAAAAAAAGGGCTAAGAAAGAAATTGGGAAAATACTTGGTGGAAAGTAAATTATGAAAAATTGACATCTAATTCAAACTGAATGCATAATAAAACACAATCCCCAAGCTTATTCATTTGGTTACATGGGGCTTTGATAAACTCTATTTTCTTCTTTTCTCTTTGAGCTTTTATTTAGCAGAATTTTTTTTTGTGAATTAACTCTCTTTGAATAAAAATTTCCACCAAAATATTTTCTCAAAAAGTATAGGGTGAATCATGGTTTTTCAGGCTTAGAAAGGGAATGATAGATGTGGTTAAAAGAACAAAGAAAAGCTTATGTGAAACAAGGTTCAAAGATGGTCGACTAGGGGAAATTAATCATGCAATGATAGCATGACAACAAGGATGGTTGGGAAAATGCAAGGCATCAAACACCCCCAAACTTAAATTAAATAATGTCCTCATTGTAACATAAAAAAGAAAAAATAATGAAAGGAACTTCCCTGGTTTCATGGTGGAACATCAACAATTTGAATTTCCAACTTTTTATTCCTACTAAACAATCCTAAAAAAAAGAAAAACAAATAACTCAAATTAACACAAAGAAACAATACTAAGTGAAAAATCGAAAATAAAGGAACGAAAGAAAGTTCTTTGGGCTGCCTCCCACAAGCACTTGTTTTAAAGTCTACAGCCAGACTTTTGGATCTTTATCACATAGGGGCTCCGAAAGGAATAAGTGCAAAGTTTCTCTCCAGTTGTTCTCCATAATAATGCTTCAATCTCTGGCCATTAACTCTAAATGTATATCCCGTCTTGTCCTTCAAATCTATAGCTCCAAAAGGGAAAACTTTGGTAATGATATAAGGCCCATCCATTTTGATTTTAACTTGCCGGGAAAGAGTCCGAGCCGCGAATTGAATAGTAATACCTACTGTCCCGGTGCAAACTCACGCCTGAGAATTTGCCTGCCATGCCACTTCTTTGTGCGCTCTTTATAGATCTTTGCATTTTCATAAGCATCATTATGGAATTCATCCATTTCATTCAATTGCAGAATGCGCTGCTCCCCTGCTGCCTTCAAATCAAAATTATGTTTTCTCACTGCCCAATAAGCTTTATGCTCCAACTCCACAAGAAGATGACATGCCCATCTAAACCCTAATCGGTAAGGAGACATTCCAAAAGGTGTTTTAAAGGCTTTACGATATGCCCACAAAGCGTCATCAAGTTTCTTTGCCCAATCCTTCCTATTGGCGTTGATCATTTTCTCAAGGATATTCTTGACTTCTCGATTGGAAATTTCAGCTTGACCATTAATTTGAGGATGGTAGCCAAGTGTTTCGTCACTAATGATAGCCCGGGGACTGCCAAATCTTGTGAATATATTCTTATGCAAAAATTTGAGCACAACTTTTGCATCATTTGTTGTTGTAGCAATTGCTTCCACCCATTTTGATACATAATCCACTACTAGCAATATGTAAACAAAGCCAAAAGAAAGGGGATAGGGGCCCATGAAATTGATTCCCCAAATATCAAATTTCAATTTCCAAAATGTTGTTTAAGGGGATAGGGCCTTGAAATATTTCCCATGCGTTAGCACCGGTCACAACTCTTTACCAAGGTATAGCTATCACGAAAATTGAAGGCCAATAGAAACCACATTGCAGTCCTTTAACGGCCGTTCATGTTGCTCCAAAATGTCCTTCATAAGATAATGAATGGCAATGATGGAGAATGGCTTGCATCTCTTCTTCCAAAACACATCTTCAGATGATATGATCGGAGCATCTTTTGAATAACAAGGGTTCATCTCAAAGATAGAATTTCACATCATGAAAAAACTCATTGTATTGATGGTAAGTGAAGTCCGGAGGCATCACTTTGCAGGCTAGATAATTTACAGTATCAGCGTACCACAAAAGCTACAACTGTTTATCAGGGAATGCTTCTTGAACCATTGAATTTGGTTTTACTTTTTCTTGTTCCAGCCGAGAGAGATGATCAACAACTACATTTTTGTTTCTTTTCTTATCATGAATCTCCAAATCAAACTCTTGAAGAAGCAAAATTCAGCGAATCAACCTAGGCTTAGCATCCTTTTCGTCAAACAAATAGCGGATTGCAGCATGATCAGTGTACACCGTCACCTTTGTACCATTGAGGTAGGGCGTGAATTTGTCACAAGCAAAGACCACAGCAAGCATCTCCTTCCCGGTGGTATTATAATTTAATTGAGCTTCATTTAAAGTTCGATTTGCATAATAGATGGCCCTATATATCTTGTCTAGCTTTTGACCTAACATTGCTCCAATTGCAAAATCACTTGCATCACACATGACTTCATAGGGTTGACTCTAATCTGGTACAATCATGATTGGTGCTGAAACACGGTTCATTTTTATCACATTAAAAGCATGCAAACAATCATCGTCAAAGTTAAAATGAGAATTTTTTTCAAGAAGATTACATAAGGGGTTAGAAAGTTTAGAAAAATCTTTTATAAATCTTCTATAAAATTTCGCGTGACCAAAAAAGCTTCGGATTACCTTCACTTTCTTTGGAGGTGTTCATTTTTCTATGGTTTCAATCTTAGCTCGATCAACTTTAATTCCTTTAGAGGATGCTCGATAGCCAAGCACGATTCTTTCTTGAACCATGAAATGGCACTTCTCCCAATTGAGGACTAGATTTGTTTCTTCAAATCTCTGCAAAACAAGAGTTAAATTAGGCAGACCAATGGTCAAAAAACGCACCAAAAACTACATAGTCATCCATAACAACTTCCATAATATCCTCCACCATGTCGGAAAAAATGGCCATCATGCAACGTTGAAATGTAGAGGGAGCATTGCACAATCCGATTGGCATCATCCTAAGAGCAAATGTTTCGTAGGGGCATGTGAAGGTAGTTTTCTCTTGGTTTTCGGGGGCTATGGCAATTTGATTATACCCCAAATAATCATCTAAGAAGCAATAGTAGGAATACCCTGCCAATCGATCCAACTTTTGATCGATAGAAGGAAGTGGGAAATGGTCCTTTCTTGTTGCTTTGTTCAGCTTATGATAATCCATGTATACACGCCAACTGTCCTTGTAGGAATAAACTCATTGTTGTCGTTCCTCACTTCCGTCATTCCACCCTTTTTGGCACAACTTGCACTGGACTTACCCAAGAGCTATCAGAAATAACATAGATGATTCCAGCCTTGAGGAGCTTCAAAATTTCAGTTCACACAACTTCTTTCATTGCTAGATTTAATCTTCTTTGGTGTTCGATTGAAGGTTTATAATATTCCTCCATTAAATCTTGTGCATACAAATGGAGGGGTTTATACCTTTGATGTCGGTGATAGTCCGTCCCAATGCTGTTCTATGCTCCCTTAACACGCGCAGCGGTTTTCCCTCTTCTTCAGAAGTGAGTGACACGAAAACAATCATCGGAAAGGTATAATTTTCACCCAAGAATGCATAGTGAAGGTGCTAAGGTAATTGCTTCAATTTTGGAGGTGTGTAAGTTATAGTTTGTTGCAACTTTTCATCTGTTATAACTACTGATTTTTCTGTAGAATTTTGCTTGGGTTCAATCAACTCTTAACATTTCTACTTTATTGCTAAGTGATGTGTGCTGTTGTAAGGCTTCCAACCTGAATAAATAGTGGAGAAATTCTTCACTAACAACAGGTAAATCTGATCCACGAACAACTAAATTAGTGAAATTATAGGCTTGAGATCAGGTGGTGATACATCGGTCTAGGTGATTAGCTATACATCTTCTTGAAAGGCTTCTTTTACACAATGCTCAATCACTTCTACCTGAAAACAAGTGCTTGTCTCTTCTGGAAATCTCATGGCTGGGTAAATGTTGAACATAACCTCTTCCTTGTTCACTCTCAATGTTAATTCACATTTTTGAACATCAATTAAAACCCTTCTGGTAGCCAAGAATGGTCGGCCAAGAATTAGTGGAACTTTTTGGTCTTCCTCCATATCTAATACCACAAAATCAGCAGGAAAAATGAATTTATCAACCTTAACCAAAATGTCTTATATGATTCCACGTGAATACTTGATGGATTGATTTGCTAGTTGCAAAGAAATGGTTATTTGATTCATCTCTCCAAGTCCTAATTTCCTGTAAATAGAAAGTGGCATAAGATTTATACTAGCTCCAAGGTCACATAAAATTTATCAAAAACTGAATTTCCAATCGTGCAAGGTAAAGTAAAACTCCCTGAATCTTTTAATTTTTGAGGCAAATTCTTTTGAAGAATAGCACTACATTTTTCGGTGAGCTTACTGTTTCAAACTCCTCAAACCTTTTCTTCTTAGAAATGATGTCTTTAAAAATATTGACATAAATTGGCATTTGTTCCAAAGCATCTGCAAAAGGAATATTTATATGAATTTTCTTAAAAAATATCCAAAAACTTATAAACTTGCTTATCGTATTTCTGTTTTGGGAAACGTTGAGGATAAGGAAGGGGAGTAAAGAGAGTAGGAGGAGTGTCGGGAAATGAAATGGTTGGAGGCTTGTCAGCCTCTTTTGGTGTTTCGGCTGCAATTTCCTCTTCCTTTTTTATTTTTTTTATTTCTTTGGTCATTATTACACTGTAGGGATGAATTTGGTTTCCTTTGCTGGTGACATCTCGATTTCCTTCCACTCCCAAGTTTGATAGCTTTGCATTGTTCTTTTGGATTCACTTCTGTGTTGCTAGGGAAAAAGAGGCATAGATGGTGGTAGCTAGTTGCCCGATTTGAACTTCAAGATTCTTCATCGTGGCTCCCATGTTGTTACAATGAATCTCAATGTTGTCCAACTGTGTATCATGCTTCTTGAACCTTGCATTTGTCACTTCAACAAATGAAACCATGGCATCTTCAAGTGACATCTTCTTCTCCCTTGGTTGACTATCAAACCCCCGAGGAGGTTGCAGCACATTCTTTTTTTTTTTTTTTGAAAGGCAAGCTTGGGGGTTTATATGGGCTCCCCAGACCACTGAAAAAAGAGCGTAGAACTTTGGTTACATTCGTGCATATTTTCTACCCCTAGCGTCATCAAATACAATTTTCTTAATGTCTTCCGCAAAAGAACTAGGAATTATCTCTAGAAACTCATTGTTAGGAAGAAGTTTTGCCAGTTTATCCGCCGCCTGGTTTGTTTCCCGTACTGTGTGTCGGACCTTGCAGCCCACAAACTTTTTAAGAGCCCCCTTAATCCTTCTAGTAGTGTGAATCGCTTCCCATGGAGGAGCCTTATCTGAAGTGAGGTACTTAACAGCAGTATTGGAGTCCATGTTAAACTCCACTCTCTGTAGTCCATATCGCTGCGCCAACTTGATGCCCAGTTCGATCCCCTGGAGCTCATGTAGCAGGACAGTCTGTGCGCGATGACTCCCTGTCCCAGCTGCCACCACCACTCCATCATGGTTCCTGATTAGTGCACCAAAACCGCCTCTAGTTCCTGTCAGTGAACCATCTTAATTCACTTTAAACCAACCTTGTTCAGGTCGCCTCTATAAGAATCTAACCGATAACATAGAACTTACAACACATTCTTTATGTTTCCATAGAAAAATTCTCATGATTTCGAACCCCTGGATGGTAATAGTTTGGCATAGGATTCCCACAATAGTTGTTGTTCCAATTGTTGATGAACTGGACTTATTCTCGACTTGCTTCATTACCCGGAACTATCATACTTGCAGTTGCAACAGATTTTCCACTTGGTGGTATTCCTTGGGTTGTCAAAGTGGAAATTTGACGAGAAAGAGAAGCCACTTGAGCTTGAATGGCTGCTATTGGCTCAAATTCATGAATTCCAACAACTTTCTTAGTCGTAATTCTTTCAGTTGGCCATTGATAATTGTTTGAGGCCATTTCTTCCAAAATAAAGGTAGCACCTTCAGTTGTTTTTGACATCAAAGTTCCACCAGTAGTAGCATTTACTATGGTCCGAGTTGTCCATTCAACCCATTGTAAAACATCTGAACCTGTAAGTAGTCCGACAATCCATGTTGAGGGAAACATCGAATCAAATCCTTAAACCTTTCCCATATTTCATAAAGTGATTCAAAATCATTTTGCTTGAATTGACCAATCTCACTCCTAAGTTGGGCAATTTTGGTAGGTGGGAAAAATTTAGCAAGAAACCTTTCAGCCATTTCTTCCCAATGAGTGATACTTCCTTGTTGTAAAGATTGTAACTATCCTCTTGCCTTGTCCCTCAAAGAAAAAGGGAACAATCTCAGCCTAATGGTGTCTTCAGTAACACCATAGATCTTTACCATGTCTCAAATCTCCAAGAACGTTGCCAACTGAATATTGGGATCATGTAGTGGCGATCCGCTGAACTGGCTTTGTTGCACCGTGCTAATTAAAGTTGGGTTGAGCTCGAAATTGTTGGCATTGATGGTTTGGCACCTTATACCGGAATAGTTTCCATTCACGACTGACCTTACATAATCCTTTAAGGGGCGTGGTTGTGGAGCAGGTTGTTCATCTGCCATGGTTAGTACTATATCTTTCTTCTTCTTTAATATCCTAAAAGTTCTTTTGATCTCCAAATCAAAATGAATAATGTCAAGATGTCTAACACGACGCATCCAACATCAAGACACACCTGTTAAAAAATATTCCTAAATGAAAACCAAGATTGATTAGTATCAATATTGGCAAAAATAAAATTGAATTAGTCCCCGGCAACGGCGCCAAAAACTTGATCAGTGCAGAACTGCAAGAGCACAATATAATAGTTTTTTAGTAAAGTGATAAGAAAAGTATCGTCCTCAGGGATTGATAACTCACTTTGAACAAGTATTGAAATTATACTAATCTGGATTTTATTTAGAAAAATCACCAAGTTTGCTTGTTTTTGAAAAATGAAAATAACAAATCAAAGGAAATAATATAATTGGAGTTGTTTGATGAAAGAGTCAGTAAGAAACTTCTAGGAAACCAATTTCTCTTAGTCTCTCAATATGCTTTTCTTATCTAATTAATTGAATTTATTTCTCCAAGTTCTTAGCAAAATCTCCCAACTCATCCAATAGCCTTTTTTTTATAGTCTATTGAAACTATTCTTGAATATCATATTACAAAAGAGTTTGCAAATTAAATAAACAAGAATGCATGAAGATTGATGTTTCCTTTTAAAACTACATAAGTTCTTATAAGTCTTTCGATCTCTATAATTGCTTATGTCGACTTATCCAAAGGTCTATCCTATAATTTCTTCTTTCTAAAGCAAATCACAAGATCCAATTCATCTAACTAATGGCCAGTCAATTAGAAGCAATAAGCTAATGATAATTCAAACAATTAGAGCAGAAAATTAATTCAAACTAAAAAATAGAAAACAAACATAGTTTGAGTCTAGATATCATCGTTTCCCTAGAATGAAATTACTTTTCATGATGGAAATCAGATTTTACACAGAAAAATTCAACATGATTTGAGTGTGGGAAGAGAGAAAATCAAACTAAATGATGTTAGTGAGGATTGATTGTTAGCCTTTGAGAATAGAATTGCAACACCTTGACCACCACTTTCTCTCCGGTGTTCTTCCTTCTCTTTTTATTGTTATTCCTCTTTTTTTTTTTTTTTAAAGGCAAGGTAGGGTTTTGAGGATCCCCGAACCTTATCATTAAAATCAAGAACATAAAGGTACATCAGTTTTACACCACTCACTTGCTCCTTCATCATTCATTACATCATCACAAAGAAAGAAAGGATCATGAACCTCTTCAATCAGGCTAAGAAATAAGACAATGAGTTTTAAGCGAAGAGTTAAACTCACCAAGTGAAAGGTTGTCCGGATAGTTCCTTCATGGACAAGCCTAAACTCGTGGTCTTGATAGGCACCAATCAATTGTTTAATCATTTTGAGAATAAGGATCTTCAACCCCTTCCCTAACAAATAGAAAATGTCAGAATAATGTTCTTGAAGCACATGGACTCAAAAAGTAAGACAATAAAAAACTAGGAATAAGCTAGTTCTTGAAAGATTCCAGCAGCTAAAGTTGATCTTCATCTAACTTAGCTTTTTTGATTCAAACCCTAAACTTACAGTTTGCTTTCTTGATTCGAGAAGACCTTCGAAGAACATCTCCCTTAGGGGACTGAGTAGTGGTTACCTTATCTTCATCTTCAATAGTGTTTAGACCCACTGTAGTAGCTTCCTCAATCAGAATAGTTTTTAAATCTGTGAAATGTTTCTTCAAGTCTCCCGCTCTGCATTTCTCTATAGCTTCCTTATCTTCACTGCTAACTTCGTCGCCATTCTCATAATCTTCTATCGCTTGCAGAACACTTTTGAACTTAGATAAGATTACAGAAACATCTATGCCGTCAAAGTAGAATTCATGTTCATCCAAGGGTGTAGAGGTAACATCCATTTGAAGGTTGTTTGACGTTTTTGGAGACTGAGTTTGTTCTTCCCCATCAGTCGACCCATTTTCTTGCTCGATTTCTGGAGCCATATGTGAATTAGTCTCATCTCTTTATCTTCCTCACAGTTCAGATTCTGATAAGTATTTTGAACTTCTTCAGTGTTCTCGACTTCTATCTCACCCATTGGTTCACTAATCTGAGTTTCTTCAGTGTTAATCTCACTAGTATCTTTGCCTGCTATAGTTTGCTTATTGGATGATTGCTTGGCTCTCCTGTCCCCATTGTTTTTTAGTTTGAATGCGTTCTCCTCATTATAGCTAGTGTTTGTTGTCTCTTTTTCTTTTTTCTCCTGTTGACTTGGGCTCCCCCTAGGTTTGAAAGTGTTTTTACCTGAGGTGCCATCCCTCATCGTGCTTTGCATTGTCAGTCTTCTTCTCCTCATTGGTATTGTTGGTTGCTCTCCAATATTTGGTGGTTTTGGTACTAGGTTTCTTTTGTTTGGGGCAACTATTATATGCATGTCCAAAACCTTTACAATGACTGCATTTGACAGGTTGCCATGAGTACTCGGCCTCCACATTAATTAGTTTGCCATCATCAATTGCTACTGATATCGTGCTTGGGAATTGACTGTTAGCTTCAATCTCGATGCATACTCTTGCGTGGGACAATATAGTTCTATTCTCTGTAGCCTTATCAAGCATTAGGGGGGGTGCCCAATGCACTTGCAATGGCTTGCAAACAATTAGGACTCCACGAGAATAGTGGTACTTTCCGTAGGTTTACCCAAATCGATATTGAATTGAAGACCTTCACACTAGATCTCTTCCATGTATGGCTGCCATGGTCGAATCAGAAAGATCATGTTTGCTATGTGTACTGGACCGATTTCTAACACCTTCTCTCTATCTTCATCATTAGTGAATTGGAACACAAAGGCTTTGTCACCATAAACTGTCATCTCGAATCCGCTATTCAAGTTCCATACTCGTTTTAACTTTTCTTTAACAAAATTGTAAGCTAATCTCTTCTCAACAAAGTTACCAATGAGGTAGTTCTCACACTCCCTACCCTCATCTCATGTTCAACCATCCTGATGTGTATGACCTGCTGTCCCTCTACCACAGTAGGTTTGATGTATTGCAGTTTGGTGTTGCTATTGCTATTTCGTTTCTCAAACAAGGCAGCCCAACCCATCATTGATGGTTGTGTGCCCTGGTTAGCGTTTGCATCCACCAAAGCTTTTGTTACCTGATCTTCTGATAAAATTTATGTTCCATCAGTTCCTGGTGTGTTAGGAGACCTTGCATGAGCAGAGAACCCATTAGGTACTCCAGGAGCAGAGATCTCTACCTGATCTTTATCTATTTCTCCTCCTCTATATCCTTTTCTCCCCAAGAAAATTGCTTCTCTATGATTTGTCCCCAAGAAAAACTGATTTGTCTTCAAAATTGCTCAATTAAAAAAACCCTCAAGTATGGAACAAAGTGACTCAACATAATTTTGAATTCCAACTAAATTTCCTCACAATTTCATGCTTCTTTCAAACAAAACCAAGTCTTGAAAAATGTTTTTGTGGCTGCCAACTCAACTCTGTGTTTTGATTTAAAGTTGGTTGCTGTGGTGAGTTTGACTGTAATTGATTCTTGAGCATGATGGGTTAGGCCATGAAAACTCAATTTTATTTTCATCAAATCTGTAATAAAATGTAAATGAAAAGCAATGAGGCCTAAGGAAAGCGACCAGTTGTACGGTTTAACCTCTTCTACAGTAAATTTGCCAACAAGACCAACAGAAACAAATAAGATTTGACCGATTTCTAAAGTTAAAAAGGTAGTTAAAAGCAATTGGCAAGTTAACTCTACATTTGTCTTTCCCTTTATAAACCTATTAATGATTTGAATGACTTATTAAGTATCATCCTTTTGGTGTAATTTGGCAAAATCAACCACATACACTCTTCATTCTAAAAGAATTTTGAATGAAACAACTCTTTCAATTACATGTTGCCAAATCAATATGGAATTTTATAAAAAACAATAGCAAACTAATAAGGCAACGACTACTTCACACCACCATATATGTTGTCTCATAACATTACACTCTCTCACACCACCTGTTTTATTTCCCACACCACCACTGCTCTCCTACACTACCAATATAAACAGGCATCCACTCTCTCCCCCATTCAAAATCGAATTCTTCCCTCTCGGCCCTAATCGAATCTTCCCTCGCTGCACCATTCTCTCCCCCATTCGATTGGTTCGATAGTTCGTCCCTTCTCTTGCTGCTCCATTCTATTCTCCATTTGATTGGTTTGATTGCTTCTCCACCGGCTCCACTCTCTCCCCCATTCGATTGCTTCACCATCTGTTGAAAAAACAGTAACATAAAAATAGGGTAAATTTGACCAATTTAAATCTTCAATTGAGACCAATTCTCAAACTCATCAAAACATGAAAATTATAATACTTTGAGTTATCTAATCAACACAATTTGAATCAATTGAAAATGTTTTGAAATGAGCAAGTTATGGTCATTTTACTAAAGTCGCGCAAATATGTCGTGCAATGAAAATGGGGTAGTGTCTCTGACTTTCGGCCAACTTATATACTCAATCGAGACCGATTCTCATGCTCATCAAAAAAAAAAAAAAAAAAATTGTAGTACTGTGATTTATCTATTGAACACAATTTGAATCAATTGAAAATGTTTTGAAATGAACAAGTTATTGTCATTTTACTAAAGTTGCTCAAATCTGTCAATAAAAATGGGGTAGTATCCCTGACTTTCAGCAAACTTATATGCTTGATCGGGACTGAATCTCAAGCTCATCAATAAACATAAATTTTATTACTATGAGTTATCTAATAAAAAAAAATTGAATCACTTAAAAATGTTTTGAAATGAGCAAGTTATGGTCATTTTACTAAAATCGCGCAAATATGCCTTGCAATGAAAACGGGGAAGTGTCTCTGACTTTCGGCCAACTTATATGCTCGATTGATACCAATTCTCAAGCACATCAAAACCCAAAACTATTAATACTATGATTTATCTAATAAATAAAATTTGAATCACTTAAAAATATTTTGAAACGAGCAAGTTATGGTCATTTTACTAAAGTCGCGCAAATATGCCTTGCAATGAAAACGATGAAGTGTCCCTGACTTTCGGCACACTTATATGATCGATCAATACCGATTCTCAAGCTCGTCAAAACAAAAAACTTGTAGTACTATGAGTTATCTAATAAAAAATTTTGAATCACTAGAAAATATTTTGAAATGAGCAAGTTATGGTCATTTTACTAAAGTCGCACAAATCTGTCCCAAAAAAAGTCTGTTTTCACCCATTCGCCCAGACCCATGTGAGGATAAGCCTCAACCTCGCATTGCTCCAGGAGATGGCAAGGAAAATCCTCGCCTAGATCAATGCAAGGTTTTTCCAAACCCTCGCCTGGACCAATGCGAGGCTTAGGCTTATCCTCGCATAGGTCTGGGCGAATGGGTGACAACAGATTTTTTTTCCAGACAGATTTGCGCGATTTTAATAAAATGACCCTAACTTGCTCATTTCAAAATATTTTCAAGCGATTCAAATTGTGTTTATTAGATAACTCATATTACTACAAGTTTTGTGTTTTGCTGAGTTTGAGAATCGATCTTGATTGAGTATATAAGTTGGCCAAAAGTCAGGGACACTACCCCATTTTCATTGCTAGACAGATTTGTGAGACTTTAGGAAAATGACCATAACTTCCTCATTTCAAAATATTTTCAAGTGATTCGAATTGTGTTTATTAGATAACTCATAGTACTACAATTGTTTTTGCTTTTATGAGCTTGAGAATCGGTCTCAATCGAGCATATAAATTAGACGAAAGTCAGGGACACTACCCCATTTTGATTGCGAGACAGATTTGCACAACTTTAGTAAAATGACCAGATTTCAAAACATTTTCAACTGATTCAAATTGTGTTTATTATGTAACTCAGAGTACTACAATTTTTGTGTTTTGATGAGCTTGAGAATCGGTCTTAATTGAGGGTTTAAATTGGTCGAAAGTTACCAATTTTTATGGTATTATTTTTTCAAAAAACAGTTTATTGGGTGGTGTGAGTTAGTAGCAAAAAAAAAAGTACATGGTGGCGTGAGACAACATATATAATGGTGTGGAGTAATCGTTACCAACTAATAAATGTTAAGCTAGTCAAAGAATATATGGTGGTGATGGTTGCGGTGACTATGGTGATTGTGGCGGTGGTGGTAGTAAAGGTGGCGGTAGTTGTGGTGGTAATAGTGGTTGTGATGGCGACAACAATTATGGTGGTACAAGTGAAATTGGTGTTCGTGGTTGTGATGGTTTAGTTATGGTGGTGGTGGTAATAATAGTGGTGGCTATGGTGGTTGTGTTAGTAGCAATGGCGGTGGTGGTTGTTACGTTATGTTGGTTGTGGTGGTGGCTTGCGATGGCGACGATTATGGTGGTAAAAGTGAGGTGGTGTTGGTTGTAGTGATTATGACATGGTAGTGGTAGTGGTAGTGGTAGTGGTGGAGGTGGCGGCGACGGTGTGGAGGATGTTGTGATGGTTATGGTATGGTGCTCGTGGTAGTGGCAATGATGGTAGTTGTCAGGGTGATTGGGGTGTTTATTAAGGAGTTGGGAGTACTCGAGGAGATTATCAAAGTTTTGCAAAGTAATGTGGGAGATTTTGTCCCGTACAGATTTGCAGAATTTTATAACCAAGAGATGCAGAGGTCTTGAATTCAAACTCCAATAACTGTTTTTCGTAAAGCCAATCAAACACCCAATTTATGTAACCGTCGTAAACTTTTACATTATGCATTCTTTAATTTCTTTTACCGTGTACCAAAGAATTTCTTTTACCGTGTACCAAGCGGAGCCATATTTTCATCCATTTACATTCACCCACAGCCACTTAGTTACACAGACTACTTATTTAAACACACGGGCAATAACTAATTTGGTGATAATAACTAGATAGATGTCACAACTGTTGAACCTTAATTTAACTATCATAATCCAATTTTTATAAGTTGGAATTTGCATTGGTTATTTGGGTTTCATTTAAACATCATAGGCAACTTGTTAGAAGGATAGACCTTTCACTGTGACCCACGTACCCAAACTATTTGAAAATTTTCAAATCCAGTACAAACAACTGTACCGATCACAAATCAATAAATCATCTTTAAAAAAGGTCATACAAAGAGTGTGCCTGTTTGTTTTATTTTTTTTTTTTTTTTTTTTTATAAATTAAACCACCAGTGGGGAGGGGCACCTATGGAATGCCAGACCTTTATTACTTATCAAAAAATGATTTACAATCAAGACAGGGGTACATTACGACTTTACCCGTGCTAATACCAAAAAAATCGTCAAAAGACCTTATGCCCACTAATTGATACAACTTGAAATAAATGGTCCATGATTTTAAAAGAATTTTTAGCAAAAACATTGGCAGAAAAAGATCCAAAGAAAGGGATATCTCCAAGACATATTGCGCAGGCTGTATGCGCAAACTCGCAATACGCAGCGCCAAACAAACCTTGACAGACCATGTGGTCCTTCCAGAACTCAGGCAGCAGGCACCACACCAAGAGAAACCGCTCCTGCAGGCAGAGAAAGCCTCGCCCTGCAGCATCCAACGTGCATGGTCTGTCCTCCGCAACCGAAACAACGCACTGCAAGACAGCACAGCCTCGCATCCGCTCCGAACAGCACTGCCTCGCATCCCCTGTTTTACATAAAACAGGGAGCATCCTGCAGACAACACCCATTCCCTTTGCATGCCCAAGCAGCCCACGCGCCACGCTGAAAAGCAGCCAAAGCACGCCGAAGAGCACACCGTAGACGCGCTGAAAAATACGCTGACGAATCTGCTGAGAGTCAGCTGCGAACGTTGAGTGACAGCGCACTGCAGAGCAGCATCGCGCATTCTGTCTAAACAGGGGCACTGTGACGCAGCAGCTTGCAGCATCCAGCCTCGCAGCCGCCTTCTCAACCCGACCAGCACCATGCCGCCACACGCCCTCAGCATAAGCAGCACTACGCCGCAGCAGATGATGCCCGCAGCATACACCTCGGGACGCAGAAATCCAGCCTGACCCTGCCCATCAAATTCAGCCCGTGAGGTACCAAATAAAACCTGCATCATCTACTCATCCCCGTGGCGTATGTACGCCGTATGCCAGCGGTCAAGCACAATCAAACCTGCCACTCGCCTTGGAAGATCATTCGCACCAAAAGAGACCGTCCTATAATCTCGTTGTGCTCTATCTGCTAACGCATCTGCCACCGCGTTGGCCTCTCTGTAGATGTGAGTGCATACCAAAGTCATCTGCATCGCTAACATATTAATTTCTTTCAAAATATTCTCCAAATTCCAAGGAATTTTAAAAGTGTCCTTAAACCAGCCACAGACAAGTGCCGAGTTCGTCTGAACAACCACTTTTGTAAAACCCAATGAGAGACAAAAGCGGAGGCCCTCAGCAAGAGCCAAAATTTCCGCTTTATTGTTGGAGCCTGCGCCAAAGAACATTTGCTTGCTCCCAACACAAAACCCCCTAGAGTTTCGAATGATCACACTTCCGGTCGCCGTATTCTTATAGGAAGATCCATCCACATTAAGAGCAACAAAATCAGGCGGAGGGGGGTGCCAAAAAATAATTCTAACTACCTTCCTCAGAACTGGGAGTTCCTGTAACCCCAAAGCCCGTAATGGCGCTTTGTTACAGCTAACTTGTTTAGGAATTATAAATTTGTTAGCCAATTGCAGATTACGCCGAATGTTCAAAATCACAAAGACAGTATTAGGCGAAGCATTTTCATAGACACACTTGCATCGTTGTTTCCAAATTTCCCATAAAATGAACATGGGAGTAAGAAGGAATAACACACCTATTTGAGAGTTATGTTTGGCTCTCTTGAACCAAATTACAAGCACCGTGGATATTTCTGCTGGTCGCCTTATGTGTATGTCAAAAATCCGGTCAAAGTGACTCCACACCTGCATCGCCAATTCTCCGTCCAGAAAGAGATGATTCAAAGATTCGTTCTTTGGCGAACCGCAACAACGACACTTAGAGGCAAGACTGCACTAGCAGCCCGCAGTGCAGACACAGAAGTGATACAAAAAGCTAAAGCTAAGCATATGTTATCAGGAGATGAAAATGTCAGATACTTCCACCAGCATTTGCGTGAAAAGAGATCAAAAAACAAGATACTGGCAATCTACAACTCTCAGAATGAAAAACTAGAAGATATGAAGGACATAGAGACTGAATGCATTAAGTACTTTGAAGAGATTTTTGCTGGAGAACAAAGTGCACATGACCCTGCAATCATAGATAATCTGCAACCCGAACGAACAATCAATATAGTGGAAGCTTTGGAACTGGTTCAAGAGGTAACTAGGAATGAAATCACTGAAGCATTGGCTTCCATAGGCTCAGATAAGGCCCCTAGCCCGGATGGCTTCTCCTCCCTTTTTTTCAAAACAACCTGGATGGTCATAGGCAATGACTTCACAAGGGAAGTACAAAACTTCTTCAGAAATATGAAGATCCTTGGGGAGGTAAAGGCTACTTGCATAATTTTGGTCCCAAAGATTACTAATGCTTCATATTTGGCTGATTACAGACCGATATCATGTTGCAATGTCTTGTACAAATGCATCACTAAGATCGTGACCAATAGGATGAAGAAATGGATTCACAGGCTTGTCAGCTCGAATCAGTCAGCATTCATAAGAGGCAGGTACATCCATGACAATGTGATGCTAGCTCATGAACTAGTCAGAAACTATCATAGAGATAAGGGAGCTCCTAGATGTGCTGCAAAGATTGACCTTAGGAAGGCCTATGATACGGTCAGATGGGAGACAATTGAACATGTCATGAAAAAACTGCATTTTCCTGACTTGTTCATAAACTGGGTGAGAGCTTGCATCACTACACCTAGGTTCTCGATTTCACTCAATGGCTCTCCCAAAGGTTTCATCAAGTCCAAGAGAGGGATACGACAAGGTTGCCCGATGTTACCATACCTTTTTGTCTTGGTCATGGAAGTCCTTCACTTAATACTCAATAACAAGGTGACAAAAGGAGAGTATGGGCTGCACTCGAAGTGTACAAACCCACAGATTACACATCTATGTTTTGCAGATGATTTAATTGCATTCTTAAAGGGTAGTACCAGGTCTGCAATGGCACTATCACAAGCTCTAACAACTTTCAGATTATGCTCTGGACTTGCCATTAATTGCTCCAAAAGCAACTTGTTTGCAGCTGGGGTGCCCAGTGCAAAATTTCATATGATAACTAGTTGTCTTGATTTCAAACTAGAGGCCCTTCTTGTGAATTACTTGGGTCTCCCTCTCATCTCCTCCCGCTTGGACTATAACCAATGCCTCCTACTGATAGACAGAGTCAGGAAAAGAGTCCAATCATGGAAAAACAAGACTCTCTCATATGCAGGCAGGGCTACCCTTATCAAGGCAATTTTGAACAGTCTCCATGTTTACTGGACTTCTTGTTTTATTCTGCCTACTAGCGTACAAGAGGACATAACAACAATAATGAGGAACTTCTTATGGTCAGGGTCAGAAAATTACACAAATAAGCCAATGGTTACATGGCAACGCATTTGCAGTCCTTATAATGAGGGAGGCTTGGGCATAAGATGCATTGAAACATCAAATAAGGCAGCAATGATGAGGCATGTATGGAACATAGTCTCGAATAAGGACAACCTGTGGGTGCAGTGGACTAAGTCCAATATAATCAAAGATAAAAACTTCTGGACTATGGACACTCTGAATGAAGCCTCTTGGTGCTGGCGTAATATACTAAAGTGCAGGGATCAGGCTAACTCACTTATAGTACATTCAATTGGTGATGGAAAGGATACTATGTTGTGGAAAGATCTATGGCACCCTCAGGGTATCCTACTAAACAGGTTCCCCCAACATCTAACTTACCACTCCTCACTTCACCGCAATGCAAAGGTTAGTGAACTCATTCAGAATGACAAATGGGACACCACCAGGCAAGAGAGAATGAACATTGTTGACATCTGTGAAGACCTTGGACTGGTGAAAATAGACACTGACCATAGAGATGTCGTCACCTGGATGGGGGGTCAAGATGGGGAGTTCTCAAACAAGAGTGCATACCACTCAATAAGGCACAGATCTCAATCAATATCATGGTCTAAACTTGTGTGGTTCACAGGAAGAATTCCCAGGCAGGGCTTCACCAATTGGTTAACAATACACAAAACACTCAAGACACAAGACAAACTAATGAAATGGGGAGTCATTGATCGCTCGATATGCCCCCTATGCAGTGATGAACCAGAGTGTGAAGAGCACCTCTTCTTCAAGTGTAGGTACTCTAGATTTATATGGACACATATTCTTCACCAGTTAGGCTACAACCACCAACCAATGGACTGGGATGCTGAGTGGCATTGGTGTGAGAACAAATTCTCTGGCACTTCACCTATCAATGTGTTAAGAAGGCTTGCCCTGAATGCAACTACATACCATATCTGGATAGAAAGGAACTGCAGACTTTTCCAATCCAAGGTTAGAGCAACTACTGAAGTGGTGACCAAGATCATAGAAGATGTTAGGCTTCAAGTTTCATTCTTGGACCTTCAAGTAGAAAATAATGCTGATAATAGGAGGCTGTTTGACAAATGGAGAATTCAAGTGCAATTCAATTTTTGTACAACCACTTTGCATGCATGGCAGCGGCCTGAACAAGGCTGGTTTAAGGTTAATTCGGATGGCTCACTGACAGGAACTAGAGGAGGTTATGGAGCACTAATCAAGGACCATGATGGAGTGGTGGTGGCAGTTGGGGCAGGGAGTCAAAGAGCACAAACAATCCTTCTTCATGAGCTTCAGGGGATTGAATTGGGTATCAATTTAACACAAAGATATGGCCTTCAGAGAGTGGAATTTAGCATGGACTCCAATAATGTTGTTAAGTATCTCATTACTGATAGAGCTTCTCCATGGGAAGCAATTCACACTACTAGAAGGATCAAGAAGGCACTCAAGAAGTTTGAGGGATGCAGGATCATGCACGCAGTGCGGGAAACAAACCAGGCAGCGGATAAACTGGCAAAGCTACTATCTAACAATGAGTTTATTGAGATAATTCCAAGTTCTTTTGCGGAAAATATTAAGAAAATTGTATTTGATGATGCTAAGGGTAAGAAATATGCACGAATATAACCAATCTATTCCAATCTTTTTTCAATGGTCTGGGGAGCCCATATAAACCCCCATGCTTGCCTTTCAAAAAAAAAAAAAAAAACTACATAGATACCACAATGATTGAACCTTAATTTAAGTATCATAATCCAATTTTTATAAGTTGGAATTTGCATTGGTTATTTGGGTTTCATTTAAACGTCATAGGCAACTTGTTAGAGGATGGACCTTTCACTGTGACCCACATACCCAACCTATTTGAAAATTTTCAAATCCAGTTGTTTTAACTATAATGATCACAAATCAATCAACCATGCCCCAACCATGTATTTTTATTTATTTATTTATTTATTTATTTATTTATATTTATATTTTATTTTTAAACTTTTTTAAGCATTATGCATTATAGATTAAGAGGAAAACATAGAGATGTCTATCCTAGTGGCAAGGTTGTGGGCCTCATAGTTGAGGACCCAAGAAATATACAAACAGTGCCAGTTACTAAGCAAAAGAAAGATGTGTTTAATATTACAAGCAAGGGGGAGCCACACCCAATCCAAAACAAAAGATGAGTCGGTATCCTGTGAAGAGATTGTCGTCATGAAGTTGGTGGAGTTGCCGAAGATAAGTCCAGTATCCCATCGTTGGGCTTGGATCAACATAAGTGATGCCTTTTCTACGAAGAATTCTGCCATGGCGTTGTCCAAGATCTTCCCTTTGATAAAACTAAACATTGTAGCGAGCACCTTTCCTGTCAGATCCATGGCCATGACTCCAAGAGCACCCCTTTGAGACTAAGGAAAGAAACATGCATCAAAACAGACTATCACCGAGTCAAGAGCCAACTGAATGCCAAACTAAAGAGAATGAGGTAGATTGTCATTAAAGTAGTGGGATTTGGCAAACTCTAGTTGGGCCCGAATGAGGGCAATCCTAGAAGCTATAGTTGAAGAGGTGAATTCCCCGTTAAGGTGTTGAAAAGTGGCCAAGTTATGGCAACCTGGGACCAGATCAACGCGAGTTGAGCTCACAATCTATGAGGTTGTGTGGAACATCAATGTTTGTTCGACCCGCGAAGGGCTAAACCATTGGGAATACCAGGAGAACCAGATGGCATTGACCGTTTTGGTAAAGAATCTAGTATTGAGTATGGCTTTTTTGAAAATGATGTCATTTTTTATCTGCCAAATGGAGAGGAGGACATCAGTGAATTGTAAGAGAATTTCATCCGTTTTAACCGGATCATGGTGTGTTGTCTTCCAAAATCAGTGGAGCGCTTAAGGAACCGAGGAGGGATGAAGTGAGGGATGGGACCACTGAAGTGGCAGAGGAGAGATGAGACATAGATGGCTAGTTATGGGGCAAGTAAAGAAAAGATGAAGAACATCTTCAACATGGGCATGGAAAAAAACACATAGATTGTCAATTGGCATAGGCATGGACCCTGGCAAGATTAGATGTTGTAGGAAGAAGGTTTTGACTCATTTTTTCACAAAACAATGGCACTGGGAGAAGCTTTAATGCGCCAAAGAGATCGAAGAATCTTTGGTTGAATGGAACCCTAACCATGTCTTAAAAAAGGGTCATACAAAGAGTGTGCCTTTTATTGTGTTTGAGTCAAATGTAATGGAATGATACACTACACCACAATTGCTTATTAATAGCATTTGGTAATAGCATGTTTTTTATTATGCTATGAAAAGTCTGTGTTTTAATAATATTTGAATCTTAAAACGTTGTGAATAAAAGCGGAAATCAAATACATAAAATTGCTTATTATTTCACCAAAAGTTTTGAATGTGCGCTCCCACTTTGTGCGTCGCTTTCCCTCCATTTTTCTCACCCTGCTCTTTATCTCTGTTGCTCTGCCTCCCCTACTCCATCACTCTCCCTCTCTCTCGCTCTCCCTGTCTCTCATTCTCGAGCTGTGGCTGTCACTCGATAGAGCTGTTGTTGTTGTCTCTCCGTGGTGCTCATCTCTCTCTTTATTCAATCGATTGTCAGTTCTTCATCTCTCAAGCTCAAATTCAACTCTTCAGTTAGGTAATTTCGTCTATCTCTATTGATAATTCACAACAACGAATCGATTCCAAGTTTAATTAGGTCAACTATTACTCTTTGCACTCTCAAGATCTTCTGATTAGCTTAGGGCATCTGTTTTCTTGGATGATTTGTTGAAAAGTTTATATCTTTTTCTGTTGTTAGGGTTTGTTGCATATTGAATTTTTGTGAATTGGTTGACAATGTAGTATGCTAGAATTATTTGTTTGAATTAGGGATTTTTATGCTACTGTTAGGCAGGGAATTCTATTTTCTTTTGTTTTTCCTCTCTATTAATAGAATCACAACAAACAAAGATTTCCTCTTTCCTCCAATTGAGCTCTTCACTCAATCAAGCTCTCTAAACATTGGTTTCCCAATTGATGCTAAGTTCAGCTATGAACCCACTTTCAAACACTACTACAAATATTAGCTTAGGTAACGCCACTTAGATAGCGCTTTTTTAAAGAGCTATCCAAGTGGGCACTAGGATAGCGCTTATTTGTCTTAAAAAAAAAAAAGCGAAAAAAAAAAAAAAAAAAAACACTACAATAGCGCTTTTAATTTTTTTTTCAGTTAAGCGCTATCTTAGTTATGTCTTAGATAGCGCTTTAAAAAACGCTATGGGAAAAAACGTTACCAAAACTACCATAGCGCTTTTAAAGTGCTTGCATAGCGCTTTCGAAGCGCTATGCTACTTCCATTTAGGATAGCGCTTCATATTCATATCACTACATTTAGGATAGCGCTTCAAACCCTAACCCCCTAAATTTCGTTCTCTTCTCTTCTCTTCTCTGCTAAACTGCCTCAGAGCTGCATCTCTCTCCTTAGCAGGAGAAGTAGAATTAGAGGAACGAACAACAACTTAGAAACCCTAATATCTTCCCCAACCCTAATTTTATCATTCCAATGCCTTCAATCCCAATCACTGATTCAATGATCTTCGAAGAGCAACCCAAAGGCAAGAAGAAATCTTCGAAAGACAAGAAGCAGACAAGCGACGCCGCCGCCATGGAGATAACAACATCGACGGACAAGAAGAAGAGCAAGGAGAAGAAGAGCCCCAAAGTGGAGGAACCAAGCAGCGATGACTCTGCGCAGCTGAAGAAGTCGAAGAAGAAGAGGAGCGCTGAGGAGACTGAGACTGAGACTGAGACTGAGTTGGTGGGGGAGTCTGTCAAGAAGCAGAAATTGCTGGAGAATGGAGAGGTGGTTGCTGCTCCTGCTGTAAAAGAGGATCCGAATGCGACTTCGAGGTTTAGGATTTCTAAGCCTTTGAGGGAAAAGTTGAAGGCTAATGGGATTGAGGCTTTGTTCCACTGGTTAAGAGCTGCTTGGCTGGTTTTAACAATTCAATTATATCATATGGACAGGTAGAGATCAGATTTGTGTTTTTTTTTTTTTGTAAAAGTTTGCTAGACCTTTTAGTTGATTTTTTAAGTAGATTGAGAAGGCTTGCAATTGTTTGATTAAATTTCTGAAAGACGGGAAGTGGGAAGACTTACACAATGTGGGGTCCTCCGAGCGCAATGGTTGAAGGTCACTTACCTAGTAGCAATCAAGGCGTTGTTCCACGCATCTTCCAGATGCTATTTTCTTAGTTTCAGAAGGTGGGGTTTGTTTTATACATTTTATTTGCTAGAGAAAACATTGAATTTTGAAATGTGTACTGATTTGTTGTTATGATTGGTTGTTAGGAGAAAGAGAACTCGGAAGAGAAACAGATGAATTATCAGTGTAGATGTTCTTTCCTAGAGATATATAATGAGAAAATTGGTGATTTGCTCGATCCCACTCAACGAAACCTTGAGGTAGAGATCTTTCTATGTCTACTCTTCATTAAATCAGACTCATTTGGTCTGGGCTTTCTATGTTTAGTGTAACTAAAGGGCATTTTTCACTTTCTCCAGATAAGAGATGATTCCAAGAATGGTTTTTATGTTGAAAATCTGAGTGAAGAATGTGTTAGTAGCTACGACGATGTAACACAAATTCTAATCAAGGTAAGTAAGAATTGGTCTATATTTTTCTGATTATAGTGTAAATATGACATTGGTATTGGTGTATATTGTTTGATCCTCATGTCTAAAAGATCATTTTAAATATGTTGTGCAAAATATGTCTTTCCTACAAGGTCTTTCTGTGGTTTCAGTGTGGTACTGTGGTTGAATCAAATTTAACTTTCATAATGTAGGGGCTTTCAAATAGTCTGTATATGCAATTGGGCATCAAAGTCTAGTTTCAAAGAGATGTCTTTTTCCAGATCTTGTAAATTGGGCATTTGAATATGTGAAGTCTTATATGCTTTGTTGTCGGCCTTGTTTGGCTAGGGCAAGTTATTTGGTGCATGATCCCACATGACACCAATGTAATGAACTCTGGTTGATTGGCTGTGTTTGTAATTTACCATGAACATATTTGATCCATCAAATTTTGATTTTTACTAGCTGTTCTCAGTATCTTTATTGATACAGGTACCATGCTTTTTGTGTGGGATTTGATCCAGAAAGCACATTGGAGAATTCATGGTTATGCCCGAGGTAACTTAGATGAAAATAAAATGACTTCCGTTAGTTGGAGACCTTTTGTTCTGTAAAATCACGAGTTCCATCTCATTGGAACTTCAATGCTGGCAGCTTCTTATGTATGTTAAACTAAATGCGGTTTCCCGCTGTATATGCTAGAGTGAAATGAAATAGTAGTTGATTGAGTAAACATGGAATCTTCTAGAAAATTTAATTTCATGTTTTCGTCCTTTATATGTCGTCGTATATCTGGTGTTTGCTTGGGAGGATCAGTATTCTCCTTGCCTGGAGATTTTGTAGAAAAAGATCATTTCATCGAGATGATTACTGTCAATTGGTTAGGGACACAGGGAACTCGAAAGGTTATGGTTTCTGCGTGTATCAGGTTTGTAACTATGGCAATCAGGGTTAGTCCCCTGTTCCAGTATTTTGATTTATTTAAATCATTTAAGAATAACATTACTAATTTCTTTTTTAATTATCTACTCGCTTCTATTTTTGCACTTGAGCATCATTTTGGTTATTTGTTCATAGTGCAATCGGTAGTCTTGTTTATTTTCACATGTTCTATAATCGTTTTGCAAGAAGTCAATGATGTGTTCTATAAATCAAGGTTGCTATCAGAAAAGATAAAAAAAAAAAAAAAAAAAAAACCGTAGCCCACTGTTGTTTGTGATATCTAATATACTTTGTGAATATCAGGATTCAGCAGTGACAGATGTAGCTTGTGCTGCTCTTAATGGTCTTAAAATGGGTGATAAAACTTTAACTGTTCGTCGCACCACTGCCAGGTTTGTGTATTTTCATTAATAATTAAATTCTCAGGAAATGCAGCACATTCAAGTTTACTTTTAGGATGTCAGTGGTATATGTAAATAAAATTTTTCTTAGTGGCTATTTAAACCGTTACAATTAATTCTTCGCATTATTTATTTATTAGCATGGGTGGTAAATTCATTCATTTACGAAACTATTAGGTCAACACATATTTATTGCCCTTTACAGCAATGGGCCAACAAAAGACTAGGAAACCATATTGCAACAGGCACAACAGCATATAGCTATGCAGGTATATCCAATACCTCATATTGACTATTATTGTGTTTTACCATCTATAGAAAGTTCTTGGTAGCATGAGGCACAATTGCTCTGATACCATCTAAAAATTGACACCTCAATAGACACTTAGAGTACTCCTTGATCTTCTTTTTTCTTCTATTGAAACGTGACTTTAACTGATTCTTTATTCACACCTTTTATCATTTTTTGGGCCTTGTCTGTGGTCTTCTGTTGAACTTAATCCTGCAGTATGTATCTTATTATCTTTAACCTTGTACTATTCTACATTTCATCACACCTTTTGTCATTATTTTTGACTCGCAATCAATACTTATATGGGTTTGGTCTGGCTGCAGAAAATTGTTATGCAGGCTAGTGGCGCAAGCTTTCCTGGAGTTGGAATGGAAAATGCATCGCCAGTAGAGTTTCCAACAAAAGTTGTGTGCCTTACTGAGGTATAATTTCTGTTTTATTTTTTTTTTCCAGCGTGCATTTTGTATTGGCCTTTTAGAACCGCACAATGTGAGATCATTTTGGAAGAAATCAATAAGAATTGCAGTGGTTTTATTTATTTATTTATTCGTATGGTTTTCAACTAAGGGTATGTTTGGTTGGCCATTTTCTGTGGAAAATGGAACCCAATTCCCATATCAAGTGGTTTTCTGCTGTTTAATTGTGTATTTAACAACAGGAAAAGAATTCTGCATGTGCTTAGTTTTCCCATCTCTCATGGGAATCTGAATCTTTAGTCCCCCCTCGGAAACGGATTTCACATAAACGGTTTCCATTCTCAAGTCTATTTTCTATCCTACATAACTTTCTCTACAAAGCTTGGATTTTGATTCTGCTTGTTGCTAACAATTTCTACGCACATGGAGGATCAATGGATACAAACTTTTTTGGGAACAGATGTTAATTTAAGTATGTTCTTGACAATTTTGGCATACATGTCAATTCCCATACCCTATGCCTGTGCTTCAATGACATGATGTAAATTTGTAAGCAGTTTATGTAGTCTGATGAAACTTTTTGTTGTCTTATGTATGACTTTGCGAATACTAGCATTAAACACAACTATGTTTATAGGCATATGATTTGATACGCTTATAAAAGAAAAATGGATGCTCACAACAAGACACGACTTGACAACCTTGCTCCCCAATTTATTTGTTGTCAATTCAGTGTGATCCAATAATAATAATGGTGTTTGTGGTTTGACTTGATGTTGGTACAAAAAATAACTATAGAAGGTCACATGATGCAACTTCTTGTGATCAATGGCCCCATAAATACCGACTATTGTTGCACACAAGTTAAGTTACTAATTGATTTTGATATCTCTCTATTTATATAATGTTTGATCGCTCTGTATTTATATAATGTGTATTTTCTTTATTCATCGGGTTTTTCAAGCATCACTAGTTTCTTTGTAATCAATACAGGTGATGTAGGAGCACTCGGATGGTGGGATTTATTTATAAATTTTGGGTATGTTTCATGTGTTTTTAAGCTTATTCTACCATGGTGGGGTTCACTTTCTGTAAGTTATTGGTTGCTAAATTTGATATTTCTGTGCAGAATTGCTCAGTGCTTCGCGTTTCTTGTTTGCACGAAGTGGTCTAACCCTGTGATTCATAGAAATACTCACAGCAGAGAAGCTAGTTCATCATCTACTACTATCAGGTATCTTGACTGGAATAGTGGTCTAGTAGTTTCTGCAGAGGAGGAACCACAGCAGGATAGAATATGTGGTCTTCAGGATATTGGGGGCCACATAATGAAAATTCCACTTGTTGGTTTTCAGATCTTGCTCTGTATGCGTTTCGAGGTATTGTCAGCCATGAAGTTCTTTGTAGATTTTATAGTGTTGGTTGCATTACTTCTCAGTATATATATACTCACTGGTAGTCAGTTTCAAACTTCAGGGAACGCCTCCAGGCGCTAGACATGTCCCACTTCCAGTTCTTTTCTCTCCACTTTTTCTACTTCAAGGGGCTGGGGTGTTGTTTGCAGTTTCAAGATTGGTTGAAAAAATTGTTCTCTTACTTCGTAGTGGAACTGCTACAGGAAGATATCTGGCAATCTCTTCAAGAGCTCGTGATTGCTTTGGGTTCTTGCATCATGGTTCAAGGTATATTGATTAGTAGTTTAAAGTCAGATCTGATGCTAGTGGGTTACTTACATGTTAGAAACATAAAAGTTTCAATTTGCACACTTTGCACCTGTTCAAAGCCGACCCTGTATCGGATTTAGATGATCTTGAAGTGGTGGTCCAATGGGATTTGACCAATCTTCATATCCTTATCTCTTGCCTGAACTTGAGGATGGAAGAGGATGAGTGTGTGGAAATAAGGCAAGACTGTTGCAGATTCTTGCAGACTGTTTTGAACGACCAGGCGTGTTGCTTGTTAGTGCCTTCTTTGCCGCTCAATTGGTGAGTATAAATGATGTTTCATGCCATTGAATATATCTGTATTCTCCATTAAAACTGACAATTTATCCATCCATTGTGTTAGGGTGGCTACATTGATAGCTGTTTATGCAAACTGAGACTTTGCAAGGATCCAAGGCATAGGGTGGGGATGGGCAGGAGTGATTTGGTTATACAGCATCATCTTCTACTTCCCTCTTGATGTCCTCAAGTTCTTGATCCGTTACAGTTTGACTGGCAAAGCTTGGGATACCGTGATTGAGAACAATTTTGTATCTTTATTGAATTTTGTATGAATGCTTAAATTATATTTTGAATGAATGAGAAACAGTTAGTTATCATGTTGTGTCTTTATTGATTGATTGAACGTTGTCATTATTATATTAAATATTATATTTAGCCCAGAAAATCGGTATCGAAAAAATAGAAAAAACAAATCAAATAACTTAGATAGCGCTCAAATAAGCGCTATCTAAGTTTAACATATATACTACGATAGCGCTTCTTTTAGCGCTATCTAAGAACAATCTAATTACTTCCATAGCGCTTATTTACGCGCTATCTTAGCAGATAAACAAATCTAATTTAAAAAATTCATTTAAATTAAATAGCGCTTTTTTAAGCTCTATTCAAGCTAATTTAAAAAAAAAATTAGCGCTTACATAGCGCTTTAGAAGGCGCTATTGAAGTTAATTAAAAAAAAAAAATAATTTAAAGCGCTATCTAAGCGAAGCGCTATTCAAGTACGCGCCTTGCATAGCGCTTTTTTGAGCGCTATCTAAGCTACCATAGCGGTAGCTTAGATAGCGCTAAAAAGCGCTATCTAAGCCTATTTTTAAGCGCTATGCAAGCCTATATCTGTAGTAGTGAAATAAGCAAAATAATCCACAAAAAACTACTTATTGAGTACAATTTATCACAAAATTTGACCCATTTGTTTCAGTTTTTGTTTTGCAGGTTTTATGTGGGAGTTTACTCAGTTGATTGTGCTTTCTTTGTCTCTGTTCTTGTAGTCTGTTACATTGGTGAGTCCAGGAAGAACTAAGTATTTCACCATTTTTTCTATTGATTTGGTGAGTTGGTCTTCATTGATAGAACTCTTATAATTCTCTCTCTCTTTTTTTTATAATATATTTATTCAGGGAAGTTTCAGTGCAGCTTTTGTTGACAGTCTGGTCGACAGAAGAAGGTCAGTCGACTTACTGTTATTTGCAACTATTCTTCTTATTCGAATGTCTAAAAAATTGGCACCTTAGGACATATTTGTGGAGATTTTATGACAATATGATCTTATACCCACAAAAAGTAACCAATTTTAGTTGACGATATAGTATTGTGGGACTGGTCTTTTGCTTTGAATGTCACAATCTTCTCGTCCTGAAGATAAAGAAAGAGATAGAGAAGAAGATCAGCTGGTGGATACATGGTATACACTTGAACTCTGTTCAAATATGCCTTTGACTATAAACTGTCAGATATATATTGGTATATTTCCACATCTGGCTATATGTACTGAATGTTGAGCATAGATTTCAGAACTCCCTTTCTGCAATTGGATTCATTATGAGCTTGCAATATATACCTTTTTCAGTTGCACTGTTGATTATGGTTGGATTACTGGATATAGCTATGTTACTTATGGTCCATTTTTGAATCGAGCTTCTGTTGTAATTTTTGAAGGGGTAACTTAATCTTGTACCTTGATACGGATAAAAGCAAATTGCATTCAGATTCTACAAAATTTTCTATGTTCTCATGAGGATGAGACTTTAGGGCTTGAGCAGTTCATATTATTCAGGTTATATGCATATTTGTCAATCATTCACAAAATGTGTAGCACCGATACTTTTTATTTTTAATTTTTATGCAAATGTGCATTTATATATTATTGAGTTATATAAACAAGCCTGGCATCTTGAGTAGGTTGCATTTGGGGTGGGCACGGGACGGGATGGGACGAGATATACCCATCCCTATCCCATCCCGTTCATACGGGATCGGGACGGGACGGGATGAGAAAAACCCCATCCCGACCTCGTCCCATCCCAAACGGGTTCGGGACGGGACGGGATCAGCGTGCTAATCATATATAATTTTTTTTTGGACGACAATTGTGATGGTTATGATTTGATCATAGCTAAGGGTCTAATTTAATGGATTCAAATCCAAGTTCCCACTTAAATTCGTTCACAAACACAACAAGATCAGCAAAACAAGTGACAATACTGTTTATTTGGAAAGTACCATTTATAGGTATTTCAGTCGAGATGCTTGAACAAGTATACACATTTTCTTTTGCTAAATAAAAAAAGACACTAATTAAATCAGATTACATACATGCTACACAATACTATAGAAGGCATAGGTGTAACAGTTGACACTTATGCCTTTTACTTCACACATACTAAGAAAGCATTAGTATTATAAGGTTACTATATGGTATATCCTAATGATTGACACTAACCAAGAACTTCGCGCAATTTCACAATTCTAAAATAAATAATTAAATAAAAATATTAATAATTAATATTAATAAATTAGTTCGGGACGGGACGGGATTGGCGGGATTGAAAATCTTCATCCCATCCCATTCCATTCTAGATCGGGACGGGACGGGATCGGGATGAAATTATTCAATCCCATTAAGACCCGGAAAAATCGGGACGGGACGGGACGGGATCGGGACGGGAACGGGATCGCGGGATGGGATGCCCACCCCTAGGTTGCATGGCTGAATCGTAGATTCAGTAAGGCATTTCACAAGACACCTACCCCCATCCCCTAAGAAGACCACAAAGGCGGCCTCAAGCAATAAACTCATGACTCCACACATTTCCTCTAGATGGGACTTCCTTTAGAGATAATACTAGGAGTTTAGGAAAGATAACCATATTAAGTTCAAATCTGAGCTGACAAACTGTGATGACCCTGCTATTGGTCATTTCGATCTCATTCTGTTACTACTCTGAAAAATAAACATTGCTTCAATTTCTAGACCTGATTCCATTGCTTTGTAATAACATAATAGTGGCTGCTTGCTGGCACCAAACTATCTAGATCCTAAACGTTGTTGGGACATTATAGATAAGTACCAAGTGACAATATTTTATACTGCACCAACACTGGTGCGATTCCTCATGCGAGACGGTGATGAGGTAAGATAAATTTCTGATATTACATGCAATCTAGTATGCTTTGTAGATCTGTTAATAGATAACTTGATCTATTCTATGAGTAATAAATCAATAGACTGTTTTGACAATGCTCGAGTCTTTTTTGTTTCTTGTTTATAGTTTGTTTAAATTTCTCAGTCATGAGAAATTTGATATTGTAGTTTATAGAGATTAGAAGCTGCTTGTATATTTGTCCTTGACTGGTTTTGGAACAAAATTTTGAATGTTTGTTAATCATTAGGCCCTTTTTTGAATGTCTGTTAATCATTAGGCCCTATTTTCTTTTTGTTGGAACAATTGATTGAGTAGCTTCAAAGGACACATAGGAAGATGCAGTATTCATTATCTGCAACTCTGGAACATTAAATGAGGATGGCTAATGATCTATGTGGTCAAGAGGGTAATTTGGTGGGAGCTCGTCTTATGTTTTGCATCTCAAAATCATTTCATTTGGTGCATCAGGTGCACTTTTTGGACTGCTAGGAGTCATGCTATCAGAGCTGATCATGAATTGGTTTCTTTCTGCAAATAAGGCCAGCTCTGAATTTATCTCTTTCAAAGGCAGAACTTGAAAAGTAACTCGTGAATAGGGCATACACCCAACCAATGATTATGATTTGCTATGGCATAAAACTGTTACAGTAGTTGGTGTCTTATAAACTCGATCCTCTATTTCCACAGATATCTAGGTAATCATAATATTTGCAAAATCCCTTAATAGTTAGCTCCTACCCATATTTTTTTAAACTTCCTCTTTTGATTTCTCGTAGGCCATCCTTGGTTTGTGGCCGCAAGGATGAGAACAAACACTTAGCAAGTTTTATCAGTTTCTTAATACAGATGGCATGATGATGATATTTAAATATCTTTACAGTTCACTTCATGATTAAAAAGATGAACTAGTTCATGGAAATAGTTAGAGATGGAGTGCTTTAGATGATCACTCTCTATTCTCTATTGCAATTAAAGGCCATGGATATAAGAATCTTATTTTCAGCAATTTGTTTCTACAATAGAAAAAGTTTGTAGAGTGACATCTTCAACTAGGCCAGTCAATTTTTTTCTCATTCAGTTTAGCTGTTTCTATATTTAATAATGACTAAAGCAAGAAAGTGTTGATATTTGTTTTCGCTTTTCATCCTCCAAAGTCTAAGCCCTAAGCCTAACTAAGATATATGATTATCTTCAACCTCAAGTAAAATATAGAATAAGAAAAATATATCTGAGATTGTGACTATGTTCTTCTATATTTTAGGTTTGGGGATCCTAAACAACCCCGACCCATTTTCCATAAATAAAAAATAAAGAAAAGAGCATTAGTTATCTTTTACATGATGCGTGACTATATGATAGAATGTCAAACTGGTTACATTATGTCTTATTTTCTAGCTTGTCGTTGTGATCCATTCTTATTTTAGGTTTACGATTCTGTAGCTTATGGAACCAAGTTTCAGTTGGATAACTATGGTGTACTAATATTCAAATTTGTACGTGTCTCAAATACCAAGTTTCAGTTGGATGACATAGCGTATCCATAAGGTTATTCCTTGATTCGGATGCCTCGTGCATTTCTCTGGATGAAGCTGACTTTACTTCAATTCTTGATGTTTATTTGTTATGATATAAGACACTAGTTTATTATATCACATATATTGTGTTTACTATCATTGCATATATATACATTTAGGGGTGGGCACAGAACGGGATGGGACGAGATATACCCATCCCGTTCATACGGGATCGAGACGGGATGGGAAAAACCCCATCCCGACCTCGTCCCATCCCAAACGGGTTCGGGACGGGACGGGATCAGCGTGCTGCCTGTGAACATTATCATCATATAAGAGCGTGAAAAATAACTTTCTTATAATTAGATATAGATGTGACATGCAAATATAAGGGTAGCTACTAAATCCCCTAACAATGAAGTCGAGTGGGCTGACTTTTAGAAAATGACATGATAAATGGGACCCACTAAGAGTATTGTGTCGCTGTGATGGCCTCCCAACTGATTTTACAATTTCATTACTGTGGGAAACAAAATTCATGATTTTTTGACAAAATGACATTTTATCTTTTGTTAGGGAAGAAATATAGACCTATTGGTGATGCTCTAACATATTCATAATGGTTTACCATCAATACATATATTGTAATTATAAAAAAATATTTTTACAGCCCGGGGCATCTCAAATTCTTGGCTCCGCCCCTGAATGTTCCCTTCTGAATGTGTATTACTCAATTAATTTTTATTTTTCATCTTCACCTGGGTATTATCAATATTTGTAAGTTCAATAATTGGAGCCACTTTTATTGGGAATCCAAGCAACAGTCTGCTATCTTTCTCTTGCTTAATGAATATTTATTTCTTGAAGTAACATTTCTGTTACCACCGCAAACACTATGAGTTTCTGTCAGTCATCTGTAAGTTTATATGAATAAAAATAAATAAATAAATAAAAATATTAATAATAAATATTAAAAAATTAGCTCGGGATTGGCGAGATTGAAAATCTTCATCCCATCCCATTCTAGATCGGGACGGGACGGGATCGAGATGAAATTATTCAATCCCATTAAGACCCGTAAAAATCGGGACGGGATGGGATCGGGATTGCGGGATGGGATGCCCACCCCTATATACATTTGTAACAAATAATTTGAATAAAGAAAAAATATTAAAAGTGCAAGTTTAGGGTCGTTTTGATTGATGGGGTTTTGGTTTCTAATATAGGGAAGAGAGAGATGGTGCAAAGTAGAAGAATAAGTTTTTTAAGAGTGGAAAGTTTTCCAAGAGGGGAGAACTGAGAACACACAGTGATAATCTTCTAAGGAATCAGAATCAAATATGTGGAGAAGGTTTTCCTCTCAGCTCCAACCATGCCTCCGATCTGCCAGATTTGTTTCCTTTTCACCATCCAAAACAACAAACCCAAGGTTTCTCATTGTCCCTTCTTCTTCAACTACTGTCCCTATCTCTTCTAACTTGTTCCGTAGAAGTTTTTCTACCGAAGCTGGTAAGCAAAACTATGATATGGGGTTTTATATCTGTTGATTTGGGTGATTGAGTTGTTTTTTTTTTTTTTTTTTTTGGAAATGTTGTTGTTTTTGTTTTATGGGTTTTGTGTTATTTGGTTGATTGTGGTATGATTTTGCAAGGACATAGACAAGCTCTTTTCTCAAAAAAAGTATCTATATTTATGTTTGATGCTTTGTTCATTTTCTTTTCTTTTTGGGTTTTTATTTGTTTAGTGTGCAGAGTTTGAATCCACTGTTATTTGGGGTTTTTGTTCTTCATCCATTTGATGTTGAACTTTAGGATGGGGGTTAGGGAAGAGGTTTTGGTGGACTAGTCTAGTTTGTCAATTTATTTATTTACTTTTTGTAGGTTCAGATCGATAATCTAATGATGGTGCAAAATGATTATCATTCAAGTTTTAAACTCTTCTAAATTTGGTTTTGTAGGTGCCTGAAATGTGTTTTATAAGTACTTTTATTGACCAGAATAAAGGATTATTGTTTCTACAATCACCATGGTGCCAAGTATGAGATTGCCCAGCAACTTTATGTCAAATTCATGTAATGGTGGGAATGAAGAGATCAATTTACATTGAGATATAGTGTAGTAGTTTTGTGACAAATGTTGCATTGAGATAATATTTTTTTTCATATTGTATTCAAATCGTGATGGTAGTTTGTATGTTTATGAGATGATTAATATCTATTTTTGGATCATTTGGATGCTTTACATATAATATATGCAATATTTTCTTCTATGGTTAAAGAAATTAGTGTTATAAAAACTCATTTGATAGCACTTGATGAGTGCTATAGAAAAAAAAAAGGGACTTGAGAAACGCTATAGAAACTAATACAATAGCATTTGTTAAATGTTACGTGAGGTAAGACAGTGGCGTTTCAAAAACGCTATTGGTAACTAGACAATAACATTTCTAAAGCACTATCACAAGCTAAACAATAACACTTTTTACACGCTATTACAGGTTTAACCATAGCATTTTTAAAATGTTATTACAAGCTAAACAATAGCATTAGAAAAACGCTTTAATGGTCTACTTACAATAGCGTTTCTAAAACGCTATAAATAACCCAGTACCTATTATAGCTCCAGCAGACACAGCATTTACTAAAACACTATGATATCCTACAATAGCGTTTTTGAAACGCTATGAATAAGCATTTGTGGTGTAGTGATATTATGTGTACTCCTCAATATACCCTCTAAGATTGTGGCAAATGACACCAAAATTAACACCTATCTTGAGGACATTTAACAGATCTCACAAAATCAAAGACAATTAGATGCATGAAGAATATCGACGAATCAGATGAAGTGGACAGAAGAATATCGAAGACATAACCACAAAATTACACCACCATGCATATCTGAAATTTCAATATGTGGGGGCAGGGGGAAAACTTTGATATAATTGTAGCTTATGAGATTCATGGGAGCACAATTCAAAAATTGTGGGCCTAAATCATGAAAACAACTAAGCGGGTTGTATGGCATAGATACAACCCAATTAGCAACAGGAGAAAATGAGAGGTAAAAAGCTGCAAAGATGAGAATAGTCTAAGCCAAAAAAGGAAGAAGAAAGAGAGAAAGCAAGAGAAAGCTAGTCTCAAAAGTAACAATAAAAACAATTGTAACACTAATTTCATTATAATGGAAATGACTCCATGGTCCCGGGGAGTACCCATCAAATATCGAGCAACCTCGTCAACAATTTTTTTCGTTTTGTCAACTTTGTTTTATGTTATCTTATTTTACTGTAAATTCTTTATTTTTATCAATAAATTCAGATCTAAATTACCGGAACATAAAGAGTGTTGAGTGATATAAAAATTGTCCTCACCTAAAATACCTAAAATTTCAAGCTCGGACACAAAGTTTTATATAAAACGCTTAAAATCTCAAGCCCAAACACGAGACCTTAAGCAGGAAGAACCAATAAATTATCCCCATTTGGCATTTCATGACATTTGACACGAAGTGAGGTTTCATGTTTTTCATAGTTAAACATCTATAAATTAATACTCTTGGGACCGTGAAATTTTATTAATTAATCGATATATTATTAAGCCGTATAATTTAATAACTTATTAATTTATACACTAATTAATAAAAAATTAATTCATCAAGATATTCTATATTTTAATTTTCCAAAACATTGAATTTAATACATGCATTGTGTAATGTGATTATACGAATATTACCTAATTATCGAACTACAAATTATCATTATTCTTTGTATTTATTTAACCAAAACAAGTTCATAAAAGTAATCAGTCTTATTAAATAGATGCCACGGATCTATCCATTTTTACAATAAACTAAAATTACATTCGATGTATACTTAATTAATTTGTTTAACCAAAATAAGTTAATGAATGCATTAATTAGTCTTATTAAATAGAATTCATGGATCTATCCATTTTTGCAACAAGCTAAAATTACATTCGATGTATACATCTTAAAATTCATGGGAGATGACCAAAAATATCAAGTTGAAGATGATAGGTTTGTACTGAAGTCTGTCTCACAAAAGATGCACTCAAAACTAGGGGTGGGCATCCCATTAATAAGACTGGGATCCTTTTGGTTTGTACTGAATTCTGGATCCTTTGGGATTGATCAAATTCATCCCGATCCCGTCCAGTCCCGATCTAAACTTGGATGGGATTGGGATAGAGATTTTCAATCCCGCCCATCCCGTCCCGTCCCAAACTTATTTATTTTATTCAAATTACTTTCTAAAGGAAATTTTAGGATGTGTTGAAATTAAATCAAAACATCTAGAAAATATGTTTTTTATTTTATTATTTTATTTCATACTATTTGTTTAGATAAAAACTTCAATTTGGATATTTTAGGTCAAATAGAACCCATGAAAATTTATGTTTTCACATTTTAGATTGGTTTTAGAATAATTATTCTTGTAGAAAAACAAAGACAAATAATAGTTTGTTTTAGTTTTGTAGTATGAGTTATATGTATAACTACTAGTGTAATACCCCTGCCGTTGGCACTATTGCAAATTACATCCTACCTTCACGGCTATGTCGAATACTCACATTTAGGGTTTTGTTTTGATTTCTAAAAACACTTGCATAATTGTTTAGTACAACAATTATGATGAATTAATTTTGTAAAAGTTAATACTCTTGAATAGTAAAACAATGTTAATAAAACTAATCAACGCAACCAATGTGCTAAGGAATTTAATCTTCATCAAATGTCAGCTTAACTAAAAATAAGAAGTAAAGAATTCAATATTAAAAAATATCCCATGTTTGTCCAAGTGAGTTTTGGCTGAAATTGATGCCCGATTTAGTAAAGCAGCAGTTGAAGAAACATAATTAGGGCAAACAGAATGGCACATTCGGTTTAGAAGAATTTCAAGATGTTTTTTTACAAAAATTAAAAAATATTTAAAATTTTGACAGAGCTTCCCCTTTTTTCAATATTTAAACTTGTCATAAGCATTTGTACCTCACATAATTTGGCATTCACAAAACATTGCTGCCTCAGCGCAATATATAATCAACGTTTTCAGTATTAAAAGAGGTTTGGTAGTAGAACATGGTATTAAACAATCAAAGAGACATGCACACAATATCATTATATCCAAAAAAATGTCATTTTTTTAATAAAGTAATTTATCTGAACATGTCAATGTCATGAACAATTAAAATTTCAAAATTTCGACAGAGTTTCCTCTGTATTTTTCAATATTGAAACCTGTCTGAACCTGTCATAAAAAATTACAATGGCAATCAATGCCATGAACACCACATAATATCTCCACACACCAAAATTTTCATTTAATCATCAAAATATTGCAGTATAAAACATTTAAGTACATCAAAGCTTTTTTTCTTAAGGAGAAAACTGTCCAATTATGGTGGAAAAACTAAGCATTTTTCTTACAGTTCCTTGTACTGCTGAATGCACTTGCAAACAAAAAATGTGTCATACATATGAGACAACCAATTTGAAGTAAGATGTAGTATCAACCTACTATAGTTCCTATCCGAAAATCGTCATTTCGGAGTAGGGTGTTTTTTGAACTAAGTTGTCCATAATTACAGTCAGGCACAATGCAAGGTTAGCGATCCCTGAAAAGAAAAATGAAAATTTTTTTAGATTGCAAACAAAGATTTACAATTGAGCTATCTTTTTGGACCAACCATCAATTTAACCAAAAGTGAAGACTATAAAAAGGTGGAACAAAGAACCATGTGGAAAATTTTCCATCGTACATTTTTCTTATGGAATTGACATTATTCTTTCAATCATACTTTTTTCCATTGTATTCATTCCATAAATTATGGTAAAAAATTAAATTTCCATTGTATTCTTTTCATTGATATATATATTTAAAAAAAAAAAAACAAATGATCCATCAAGTGTTCAACCCCTCTAAAAAGGACTATACATAAAGGTGTTTCCATGGTAACCATAGTTTAGATTCATAAAAAATTTTAAACCATTCTTGGTCACCATGGTAATCATGTTTCCATTCATGGCGGATAAATTCTAAATCATGGCAAAAAAAAAAATTTCATCATACCTTATTCTTTTCGAATGAGATTTTCATCAAGTGTATTCTTTGGCACTACACATAATTTTTTTTTTCTTTTAGTTAAATTCATGTAATGAACCCATCCGGCATGGCTACCGTGTAATGCCGTAGCATCTACTAAACTTTCAAAATGGTAGTATAGCTAGCTAGGATGAACCATATAAGAGTTGAGATAACATTCCAAAAATAAAACATAAAAATAAAAAAGGATACCACAGAACATATATACACTAACAACCTGACCGTCAACATTCCTAGTAACCCACATCAAACTATAAGCATGTTTTTATTGGAGAATTCAATCCATCTATCTGACTTACAACTTTGCCACATTAGTTTCTCAAGTAAAAAAAATAGGAAAAACACAATTCAATGAACTCACCAATATTGATGGGCTTTAGAGAGAATATGAACCCACCTTTTCACACACCAAAGTCTCTTACCTTGAAATTCCAAAGTCTCTTACCTTGAAACCATTTCAAGGTTTTACAGAGAACATGAACCCACCCTTTCAAACACCAAAATCTCTCACCATTTCAAAAGCAAAAAACCTTTCAATCAACTGTGAATTGGTGAGAGAATTAAAGATACAAAGTAAAATTAAGGGGTGTAGAGAAGATAAGTGATAACCTTATATGAGATTGTTGTTCTTCTGGTGGTTTTGTTGGTTGGCAAAGCTCGTATGTTCTTCTGTTGGTTTTTCAATGGAAAGGGTTGAGCTAGGGAATAGGAAAACCAAAACCCAGGTTTCAACTTAAGATGAAAGAGGAACGATCAATGTTGTGCATTTGTTGATTTGGAAACCTTGGCATAGTGTTTGAAATAGATAAATTAAACTCAACTCAAACCCAAAACCCTACTGATGAAAGTGAGAAATTTGAGAAGAAAGTTAAGGCTTTGGTTGTAGTCTTTAAAAATCCCAAAACCCAAATTGAATGAAAAAGGGTAGCACCAGATAAAGAATAAAAAGTGAGGAACCAGAGGAAGAAGTTCTTCGCATAGCCTTCTTCTTGGCCAAACCACGTTTTCTTTCCTAAAAAACAAACTTCAATTAACAGGCTATATAACTAATCAGGTCAATAAACAAAAAAGAATAATGAATGCATCACTCGTGTTGTTATTGTCACAACAGTCTGTTAGAAGTTACCAAATATTGTAGACATGCATTTAATTCGATTGAGAATGTGTATCTAGCACATAAAGGGCTATTCTGGGCAGACTATACAATGCAACAGTGGCAAGAAATGCAACAGTGAACAGTGTCCCTATATTCTATATGAAATGGAGCCATTCAATCCAAGAATGGAAACTTTACTGTGAAAGAACATACAGCTCCAAAATTCCATCTTCTTCCTACTGTGGAAAACTATCATTCACATTCCAAAGATCATTCACATTCCAGTAAATCACATTCCAAAAATCATTCACATTCCAGTAAATCATTCACATTCCAAAGATCATTCAAAATTCCAGTAGAGCATTCACATTCCAGTAAATCGTGTTTTAGTTTTTGTGAGAAACTAACCTGAAATCACGTTTTAGTGTTTGTGAGAGAGACGGTTGTGAGAAACTAACCTGAAATCACATCAAGAACAATTGCAAGAACATAGCTCGTCAACAACACAAAGCTTGAAGCAAACCACCCGTTCCCTTCCATCAAGAACTTGAAGCAAACCAACTTCATTCAATAACGAAATCAATTAATTACTAATTAGAAGAAGAAGAAGAGAATAGAGAGAAAAGAAGTTGAGGTACCTGTTAATGGCGAAAATCCAATCAACTAATTGACTATTTTGAATTAACTGCCTTCCTGAAACAGCTCCTGAGAAGAAAAAGAGAATAGAGAGAAAAGAAGTTGAGGTACCTGTTGATGGCGGAAATCCAATCAACTAATCGACTCTTTTGAATTAACTGCATTCCTGAAACAGCTCCTGAGACATCACTAAGATCATACAACACCTTTGACTTGAGAAATGTTGAAAGATACCGAAATGACATGCAACTGATGTTAACTGAGTGAACAACATGTAAGGCAAAAATCAAAAAACAAATGAGGAAGCTATGGATGCTACCAAAATGGAAGCATGTACTGAAGTTGGATGTACTAAAGCTAAGGATGCTACAAAAAATGGAAACATGTAAGGCAAAAATGGAAGCATGTACTGAAGCTACAAATATGTAGTAAACAAACATATGGAAGTTGGATGCTCTATGTGATGCACATATGGAAGCTATGAATAGAGATGTTTTCAATCAAAAACATACTGAAGATGCAAAGAAGTTTTCAGTCAATCAACTAATTAATGATGTGATGAGCTACCTGTTCATAGTAGTGTTAATGAAGAGAATAGTAGTGAGATTTTTTATCTCTTCTTTCACCCAGATTTTGATATCTTCTTTATAGTAAGTTTACTTGAGCTTTGCTATGATAAGAAATCAACCTGTTGAGAGATAGTAATTATGGTTTAGTGTTTTAAACCCACCGTCTCTATGAATAAAAATCATGTTCTTAATTCGGATTGAAGCTTCAAAATAAATTAAAAGCCAACTTTAACACATTGATAACTTGAAAAACAATGAAAAACAATCTTATATTAACATTTAGGTTAAGTGGATCTATTCCTATGCCACTGCATGGGTCTGAATGACTATTTTAAGTGAGAATTCCAGTACCATTTGTGTTTAGGCAGAGTCAAGGCCATGCAACACACTTCATGAATAAATTTGTACGTCTAGCATGCTCAAATATTTGGATGTTGAACTATACACCAAGAAAATCTGATACTGCAGCCCACTAATCTGATACAGACTCCAACTGTATGATCTTCTTTTAATGGAATTGGTTTTTTTTTTATCTGGCAGCTTATATCCGGGTTCATGAGTTCTTCAAGACGTACTCCTTACTTTAAGACAGGGATTCAGCCTCTCCTGGGTGCTCAAAGTGCTCTCCATAAATTATTTAGGTTTTGCAATCCATCGGTCGTTACGTAAGTATCAAGAAATAAACATGTAAAAGAGAACTTTATATCAACTGTAATTGAAGGTATTGACAGAATGTAATAAAGGACCTCACAATTGAGTGGATTGAGGAGCACTATCTCGGATTGTTTCAAGAAATTCAGTTTGGAAACCATTTTGCTTTGGATGAAAATTCAAGACCAAAGGAAGAAATATGCAGGTAATAACCATACTCTTCTAATCTCAGCTTCTTACATCTCTAGGTATACTTGTTTCAAACCTATTCATTTAGACCCTTCACTAAATTTTTTTTAACATGTTTGCTAATCTAATTATGTTATCTTACTGTTTCCCTTTTGTTAGACACCATGTACGTCATCTTCTTCATCCATTTATCTCCCATAACAAAATGGTGCAAATTGATTTTACAGATACTTAGGGGCTTAAATGATTGATGACAAATGCACGCTATCTCTTGGAGTGTGCAGAAGTTGGAATTAAGGTCTTACTGTTTGATTATGAAAACTCGTACCGTATGAGCAAGATGGACTTAGAGACTCGACATCCTCTTGTAACCAAAGTTCATAATTGGGACGAAGTGGAGTGAGAGCTAGGTTCATGGATCACTTCTTGAAATCACGCTGTTGTCCTATGTCTACAGCCCAATTCACGTCACCCGCAGCAAGATGTTTGATCAGCTAGATGAGAAATACCAAGGATTTAGAAAGGGAAATCAGCTAGATGAGAAATACCCAAAAACCATCAAAGAGGGATTCAATCATACCTTGAGTTTCTTCTCTTTGGTTGCTCTTCTAGACAAACTCTAAATCCCTTACTACAGTGTTAGAGAGAATTCAACATATTAGACAAACTATAAATCCCTGACTACACAAAAATTACAGCAATTTGTGAATAAAGAAATTCAATTTTAGACAAACTCTAGTTGAAACAATGTGCCCCAAGCAAATTTCACTTAGAGATGAAAATACCCAACAATAATAAACATAAACACTGCAATAAGAACCAATGCTCAAGAAATTTCGCGAAATCAACATTCACTTAATATATATTATACCTAATGAATATTGCCTCATTAAAATCTGATTGTGCCTTTCACTTTACCAGTTGAATAAAATGTAAATGAAAAAAATTGCACCTGACTTAGATATTCAGAGAATCGAAACTATAAAGCACACCCAAAGGAACCAATGCTAGAGTGATTTCATTCCATCAAAATGCATGCTTGTCTATAAAAAGATCAAAATTCATGCAACATCATGATACCCAAATCACTGAAATTGATTCCAAATAAACAATCTACTCTAGGGCTTATGCTAAAATAACACCAAAAGTGAAATCAAAGCTTGAAAATGCAGAGAAGTTTAAAGCTTGGAGAGGGTTGCTTACCACCTCCACCACCACCACCACAACTGAGAGATAGAAGAGATGAGCTGATAATGAGAGAGAGAGCTAAAGTGAGTTCGAAATTGGAGTCTGTTAGAATATACTTCTACTGTGGAGACAAAGCATTTTATTGTGAGTGTTCTCATACAATCTACACTACTACTCTACTGTTTTTGAGCTACTGAAGAATTTTGTGACTGGTTTCCATGAATAATTTTGTGACTATATAAAAAACGTAGAAGGTTTACATTGCTCAATTGTGAGGAATCGTCATAATCTAGCATGATTAATTATTGTAAGCTATCCTGTTATGTGAAACAAACAAATTTACAAAGTGGTTTTCAATACCCAATGTCTTTCCAAGTCACGCACCGTAATCCAATCTTGTAAATTATAGACCAAACAACAAAAACAATATCACAAAGATGCATCATATAAATTCAAACCTTATCAGTAATTCCCAAGTTACAGAACACATAGGTCTCATCCAATCCATTTGATATATATATTTAAGGGGTCAAACAACAACTAAAATCCATCAAGAGACACTGATGACGCATAGTATTTTCATATCAGAGAAAGGTAAATAATAATAATGATGAAATTGACGAGAGAAGAGAAAAGTAAACCTGAAGATGAACCATCCTTCAATGAAGAAGTATGCACCAAACCCTTTGAAACTTCTTGTTCTGCTCCTTCATCTCTATTTCTCTTAATTAAACTCTCATCACTAATCATAACCATAGTTTTTCTTTCACTTTTAGAACCCAAATCAAACACACTACTTTTTCTCCCACTTTTAGAAGAACCCAAATCAAGCACAGTCTTTTTCTCACTTATAGAACCCAAATCAAGCTTTTTCTGATCATGGGTGGTATCTCCAAAAACCAAGAAAGAAGCTCTTTGAATGAGGTCATCAAAGGGTAGATATAGTTTCTCAAGATCAATAACATAAAGTGCTTCCCTCTTCTCTTCATGACTCTGCAACATGACCTTATTCCTTTTCACATCTTGCAACACATGGAAAAGCTCCTCGGGAACATCTGGAGGTTTTTGTTGCTTGGAAATTTCATCAAGTTTCAGCTGTTCTTCAGAGTTGACACTTTTGAGAACATTCATGGCTGCTTCAACTTGCTCAATTGTGTCATAGTGGTTTTGAGCTACTGAAGAATTTTCAGGCTGGTGCTGTTTCAAAAAACAATCGAGGATGGCATAAATCTATCCTCCTATCTCCCCGAGCAACAATGTAAGAAAGATGGGTGATTCAATGAAGTTAATCTCAAGGGACTCAATGAGGTTGGACTCTAAATCCCTAAATTCAATTAAAATTTTAGACAAACTCTAAATCCCTGTCAATAGTGAAGGTTTACATTGCTCAAGTGCATACTTGCATGAAGCAAAACCACATAAAGCAGTAACAAAACCAGAATTTAGTGTACTTTGACCTAAATCACATTCCAGTAGATCATTCACATTCCAGTAAATCACCGAATTTCACAATCAAACCATACAAAACCCATTCATCAAAATCTCACACAATTCGCTAAATCAACCACCAAACACAAATCCCATTCATCCAAAATTCAACCTTTACCCATAAAACCACCAAAATCTTTCATCAATCAGCAAACACATTGATACCCCTTCATCAAAACCAAAAATTTTCTGAAAAAAAATAATTTCTGAAACATATCTGAAGAAGAAGAAGAAAAAGAATAATTTCTGAAACAGATTTGAAGAAGAAGAAGAAAAAGAAGAAGAAGAAGAAGGATCTTACCTGGAAGGAGATCTGAACCGAGATTAGATCAGTGTGTTCTTCACTGAAATCTTCTCAAACTTCAAAGAAAAAAGATTCAGATTCTCGAACAATGAGTTAACTCCGACTTACCCCACACACTCTGAGCCCTATCGAGTCAAACCCATCACTGGCGCATGTAAAAACCTCCAAAAACACCATTAACAGGCAAAGATTTATTATTAAAGAAAATAACCATTCATCAACAATACCCATTAACACAAACACTACAAATTTGAACAAAAAACACAAATCAATCAGAACACAACCCCATTTCTCTAAATCAACAAAAACACAGATTTATCAGCAGTAGTCGTATAGCAAGATAAGGAAAGTTTATTTATTACCTCTGCTTCAGAAGGCCAATAAGAGAAACCCATCTTGAAATCGCTCTGAAACTCGCTAATCTTGAAATGGGTTATAAGGGTTTGGCTTATTAAGGTGTTTTGTTGAGATTGAGAGAGAGACTGGTTTTACGCATATTTCCGTTGTTTGAGAACGATGAGGATGAGGATTTTATGGAGAGGGATCCTTCTTCATCGCAGATGAGGATGAGAGGGTGAGGGACAGGAAGAGGGTGAGTTAGAGGAAAGCATCGGGGTCAAATTTTTCACTTAACTTCTGCCACAGACATAATATTGCCATGTAGGACAAAGAAACGCCACGTAGGATAAAAGACCGATGTGAATTGTAAGGAAGATTAGTTAGTGTATCAATCAAAGAATGCTTAACATAAAAAAGTTGTAAGTTCATTGGACAATAAATTTTATATGACATTTCATATTGTTAAGATGAAAGTTATACGTACATTTATTTGGCATTATTAGTGTTTGAGAAATGTGAGATGAAATTCTTTTGTTATTCTTCGTTTGAGGACTATTTAGTACATGCTCATCCCGTCGTCCCGAACCCATTTGGGATGAGACGAGATCGACATGAGGCCTATCCCATCCCGTCTCGTTCTGATCCCGAATGAACGGGATGGGATAGGGATGAGGTCCATCTCGTCCTATGCAACCCCTACTCAAAACAATAATCACATTGCATAATTTTTCTTGCAATACAAGATCATACACCAAAGCTTCATAATGCACTAATAAAAGTTAGAGATGAGGTTCAAGAAGACCTCAATTTCAAGAGGACCTATGTGTTTTTTTTAAAAGTCTTATCTTATAAATTTAGCAAATTATTAAATTACGACATTGTTCCCAAGTCGGGACCGACCAAAAATATTATTTAATCGAGGTAATTAATTTAATTATCGAGGTTATATTGTATTTCAACCTTGAATTAAAATGTTGTTTTACAAGGTTGCCTTTTACTGTTCCACACCACAAATAAGAAAACACTCCAACTCAAACACTATTTTTTCAACAACGATGGCTTATTCTTCAACATCTCAAACCTCTCCTCCTCCTCTTTTAAAGTTCCTCAATGATTACGCCCAAACAGTACACGCGGTCAATTGCAGTAAATATTGGTGTGTCGATCCTACGAGGAAAAACGATCAACAAAACAAGGTCAAGGAAGAAAAACTACGCGAAACTAAATGTAAGAAATTCTAGCAATTTTAAAATATGAAATTGAATTTGGTTTTATAAAAATCAAGTTTAGAAAAGTCACAAGGTTCAAAGAATCCCTCCTAGATTTCACGCGCCAACTAGTATTGATTCGCTATGATGACTCAATTACGTGTTTCACAACCCAAACAACATAATCGGAAAAATAGTCTCTAATGCACCAATATATTCTAATGTAAATGGATTTTAGATTTCACTTTTTCTAGAAAGCACAAAGGTTGGTCATATGTGATATCCTAAATTTACGATACATCCGGGGACAATAACATAATAAAAGACGATCACATATAACTAACCTACCGGAATCAGTTGATCCTTAAAAATTCCACACATAAGAAAAACGTGACTAGGCTTATATGGAGAAGAAAAAGACAACCACCGGAATAATAATCTACGCAGAAATTGATGAAATCTTTGTCACTAAAATAACATAAATTCCTATATTAAATAAAAATGAGAATCATAAACACCATTATTCATCGTGAAAACATAAAACAAATCAAATACCAATTAAGTTTGTTACATCTAGGAGTTCATTTCTCTGCCTTGCGTGGAGTTTAGTGACACATGGTGGAGGTGATGACAACAATAGCGGTGTGGAGCTTCATCTGCAGCGATGCGCACTCGGCTGTTGATGCGTTGTGTGCTCGTTCTCCCTTTTGTGTTGCTCTATTTATGGTAGAAAGAAACAACTCCTTATTGAAAACCCAATTGGAAACCAAATACAATTGAAAACCAAATACAAATTGGAAACCAAATATAATTGGAAACAAAAAATAAATTGGAAACCAAATACAAATTGAAAACCATATATAAATTGGAAACCAAATACAAATTGGAAACCAAATATAATTGGAAAGGTAGGTTTGGCTATGTTCATCCATATTACTTCTTTGTTCCACCAAAATTCAAAACTAGTTTCCTTTATTTTTTTTCTTTGATTTGAGTGTCTCTCGCTCCACTTCGTCAATTTGTCTATGAATTTCCAAATTCACCACGCTAATGCACTTTTGTCATTTAAACTCCAAATCCTACAAAAATACAAAAATAAAATAATTAAACTAAAATACACTATTCGAAACACTAACAAATATAAATTATGAGGTATATTATGTAATAATTATGTGAATATCAAATACCCCCAAACCTATATTTTTCTATTCCTCGAGCAAAACAAAATTAAGAATAAAATCTTAACTCACTTTCGTAGGAATCACGGTTGCACTTACCTTAACATGCAACAAGGCTTTAAACCCCTAGATCACCTCTAGTGGACGAGTCATAGTCTCGTGAGGGTTTCCAGAAATGTTACCCCCAAACATTACTGACTCAATAAAATAAAATCTATTTTCTAAAAACATTATGCAAAAACATGGGCATTCACCTTTATTTTCCTTAGAGTAATTTTCTAATTGCTTAAAATTCAAGAAAAAAAACAAACTAAAAATGTCACAATAATATATCAATAGAGTACAATAATTTAATAATATCTAAAGGTTAAATAAATTTCATAATCATTCTCAACTCGAAGTGTGTCTGTGAGAAACCTTATCAACATAACTCTTCATTTCATAGTAAAGATGTGACGAGATAACCTTTAAAAAGTACGCTTCGACCACAAATCTCTCATGTCACTCAAAAATAAAACACTCAGATTGGGCACTCAGTTTATATGTGAGGAAAAGAATATAAACTATGGAAAATGCAAACGTCTCACATATAATTATCATGAAAAATAGAATTTTCAAAGAGAAATGAATATGATCTCATGGACAGGAATATTGATTACTTTTGAAAAGTTGAATCAAACACCATAGTTCTTGCCTATTCAATCTCCACATCTATTGAACCAACGTTTACTTAAGATCAATTAGGTATTTACTAGGTTATATTGGGGCTTGGATTATGGCAAACAATAATGGACAAAAAGAAAACAAGAATTTCCTGAGAATGACTACACCCTTGAATAAACACATAGGGCATTGAAGAACAAATCAATGTACACCATTAACTTTTTCTTCTTTATTTTCTTCTTCAACCTTCTTTTTTTTTCAACCTTTTTTTTTTAAATATGTTTTCCCCTGTTTACACAATCAAACACTTTTACTTTGATGGCGCATGAAATACCTATTTTCAACTCTTTCTATTTGCCCATTCCATAAATATATCTCACCGTATACACTTTTACTCCTTGATTGGAATAGGTATTGGGAATGGGGATAACAAAGAGAAGGCTATTTAAATGCTCAAAGGGCTGCAAATGGATATTTATTATTGGGTAGGCTAAAAAGCTAAAAAAATGGTTTAAATAAAGAAATGCCTATATCACTTCATAAGTTCTAGTTAGTACTAGGACATCTCAACTAAATAAAGCAAGAAGTTCTAGTGTAAAAATTCAATTTTTATGTCATTCTTTAAGCAATCAATAAGAAAGTCAAGAATAATGAGATCATCAACGAAATAATGCGAACTCAAGAAAAATCAGAGTGTAATTAATAACCCTCAAGAAATAAATAATGACTCAAAACTCACAAGGGGTAATTCTCCACTATTATTCTAAGGTTTTTTAGTTCAATATCTCACTAATCAACTTCAAATCATGTTGTTGGCTTATAGTGCAAAAAAAGTCTAGTTGAAAAGTCTCACGAAATACATCTAACATAAGGATAATATCAAATATCATGTTTTATACTAATATAACTATGTGACACGTGTGAGTATGTGTTTTCTCAAAATTAAAAGTAACAAAAAAATTCTCTAAAATTAAAAAGACTCAAAACCTTTTTTTATTTTTTAAATTCACCAATAATTCAGATTTCGAATGCATTTTCATAAAGATTTTACACAATTACCATAATCATCTAAGTATTGGAGATTGAGTAGAACACAAAAATGACTCGGTTTAATTGTAAAATACGTTTTAAGCTCAAAGATTTTTTAAAATTGCACAAAAAATCTAATAAACCACACCCCCAAACCTAAACCAAACATTGTCCTCAATGTATAAAATAATAATCATGACAAATGAAGGCAAAAGAAAAGAGGAGGGATAGAGTGATTTACCATGGTGAAGCTTTAACAATTTAAAATAGATAATGTCCTCACAATCACCAAAATATAAGAAAATCATACCGACGAGAGAAAGGAACACATGGGATGAAGGGCTCCGAGTGACTCCAGTAGCAACACCTAAAATAACCTGAAACACTAAAAGAAAAACATCAAAGCAAAAACCTAAACTAAACTAAAAAATAAAAAAAATAAAAACCTAAACTAAAGATACGGTAGAGGCCAACCAGAGAGATCTCCTCTGGCACCTCTACTCGCTCCACATAGTGCTTCAAGTGTTGCCCATTTACTCTAAATACTCTCCCATCTTTTGGATCTTCAATTTCTATGGAAACATTGGGAAAGACTTGTTTTACCATGAATGAGCCCATCCATCTCGATCTTAGCTTGCCAGGATGAAGATGAAGATGAAGTCGTGCGTCATAGAGATAGACTCGTTGATTGGGCTCGAAATGTTTCCTCAGAATTTGCTTATCATGAGCTGCTTTCATCTTCGCCTTGTATATTCGGGAGTTGTCATAGGCATCATTCCGCAACTCCTCAATTTTAGCTAACTGAAATTTCTTCTGAATACCTGCATCATTGAGATCAAAGTTAGTGATTTTTACAGCCCAATAAGCGCGATGTTCTAACTCAACAGGTAATGACAGGCTTTTCCATATATAAGCCGATACGGAGACATCTCGAGAATTGTCTTATAAGCGGTACGGTAAGCCCAAAGTGCATCAGGAAGGCGCAAGGACCATTCCTTCCTATTAGGATTCACCATCTTCTCCAATATTTGTTTAACTTCTCGATTTGCCAACTTGGCTTGGCCATTTGTCTGCGGATGATAGGCATTGGCGACCTTGTGATGAACTCCATATCTGCGCATCAAAGCCTCAAAAGAGCGATTACAGAAGCGAGTCCCCTGATCACTAATAATTGCTCGTGGTGTATCGAAACGGGATAAAATGTGTTCTTTGATAAACCTGACAACAGTGTTGTTGTCATTGTTTCGGCATGCCACGGCCTCAACCCATTTGGATACATAGTCCACTGCAAGCAAAATATACAAATATCCAAAAGAAGGTGGAAAAGGTCTCATAAAATCAATCCCCCAATAATCAAATATCTCAATGACTAAGATGGGGTTAAGGGGCATCATGTGTCTCCGGGACAGTGCACCTAACTTTTGGCATCTATCACAAAAACGACAATAATTGTTAGTGTCCTTAAACAATGTAGGACAATATAATCCAGACCGTAAAATTGTGGCAGCGATCTTTTTCATAGAAAAATGGCCTCCACAAGCTGCACTGTGACAAAAATGTAAGACACTTTCAATCTCACATTCAGGGATACAACGCCTCATGATTTGGCCAGGGCAATACTTATATAGATAAGGATCATCACAATAAAAATTTCTTACCTAGACCAAAAATTTGCACTTATCTTGATCATTCCATGATGATGGATCTTCGTCGGAAACCAAGTAATTAACAATGTGTGCATACCATGGTACTCTAGTAACGGCGAATAGGTGTTCATCAGGGAAATCATCACGGATGGGTGTGCCATTGGCAGAGTCATTGAACTCCAGATGAGACAAGTGATCCGCCAAAACATTCTCTACCCCCTTCTTATCCTTTATAGTTAGATCAAATTCTGGTCCGAGGAATGCATGTTTAAGTCCCTCAGGCAGTGGAGCTAGGTCAACTTTCGGCGTTTCCACGGTGGATGGTTGTGGTTTTTGTCTTACCTTTGGCAACTCCTCAAAGCATGGTTGCCATTGACGTCTTCCTTTATCCTTTAACCCTGAAACAACAGAAATATCAAAAGCATTGTCGGGATAAAGTGAACTCTCAGAATCAGAAATAGAAAGGAGGTACTCTAAGAGTTCAGAATTTGCGCTCAGGAGCGCCTCCTTTGATATCATCGTGTCTTTCATGTAGGTATGATGACGCTCATCATCATCACGTGGTTTCTTGCTAATATTGAATATGTTGACCTCCAGAGTCATGTTCCCAAAAGAAAACTTCATTAGACAATTCCTGCAATTGATAAGAGCGTTAGCTGTGGCAAGAAAAAGTCTACCTAAAATAATCGGAACTGTATACTCCATATTAACCGCAGAATGAGTATCTAAAATAAGAAAGTCGACGGGATAGTAAAACTTATCAATCTGCAGCAAGACTTCCTCGACTATTCCTCTTGGCTTCTTAACCGATCTATCGGCCAATTGTAGTACCACAGATGTGAGTTTAATCTCTCCTAGTCCCAGTCGCAAGTAAATAGAATATGGCATTAGATTTACACTTGCTCCTAAATCCAACAAGGCTTGGCTGAACTCATGAGTCCCAATCTGGCAGGTGACTGTAGGACACCCTGGATCTTTGTACTTGGGTGGTGTCTTCTGCTCAATCACACACTTACCTGTTCTGTCAAGAAGGCAATCTTCTTGACATGATGCTTCCTCTTGATAGTGCATAGATCCTTGATGACCCTCGCATAAGTTGGTATCTGTTTAATCACATGTAGCAAAGGTAAGTTAATTTTAACCTGTTTTAAGTGTTCTAAAATCTCACCATGCATTTCTGATTTCTTTCCAGTAGGTCGTAGTGCTTGAGGAAAAGGAACTGAAACTGGAACTGGAATGTTCCCGTTGGACTCATCCTCAAGGATGCTCTCCTTTGCACTTGGGGAGGTGCCTATAGTCGTGGACGAGCTTGATCCATCTAAAATCTTACCACTCCGAGTAGTGATGGCATTAACCTCTTTGACATTCTAAGAGTCTGAAATAGAGGTTTGTGCCATAAGTTGGGCCCTTCAGATTTGCTCGAGGCTGTGACAAAAATTGGCCCCGCTCTTGTACTGTTAATGAACTTGTCAACTTGGTTATCTGGCTTTTGATCTCCTTGTTCTCTTCTGTCAACAGTGTCAATGCGATCTCAAATTTTTGATTAGTTTTACCTTGTGCCTCTATAAATGCATGTAATGTGTCTGATAAGGAACTTCTGTTAGATTGCGCATTGTATGGAGGTGCAGGGTATGACCTAGGTGGTTGTGTCTGTGAGTGTGTAGGTTGGTCTGCTTCGGACCTCCAGCCTAAGTTAAGGTGATCTCTCCAGCCAGAATTGTAAGTGTTAGAGAATGGTGAGTAAGGCTTCTTGTACATCCCTAAGGTGTTACATTGTTCCTCATAAACCCCTCCCACTTCAGTCAAGGTCGGGCAATCCTGTGCTGAGTGTTCAACTCCCCCACATATAAAACAGGCATTCTGTAGCTCAACTCTGACAACAGTATGTGTGGGCCTACCATCCTTGGTCTTAAGTGTCTCTAACTCCCTAGTCACTCTATCCAATTGGGCTCTAAGGTTGTCTTCTTCCCTAAGTTGATAGACTCCGTGTCACGCCCCAATTTTTCGAGAAAAACGAAAATCCTAAAATCCACGTAGGATTATCCGTTTCCCCAAAACTCGGGACGTGAAATTCAATAACAACAGAGACATTTAGCAGCAAAGAAAAAAATACATTTTAGAAAATAGGAACCAATTAAAATTTATAACAAAACTCTAACCAGGAAAAACTGACGTCGCTAGCCCTACTAGCGGAACTCCCGTAACGCTGCTCAACAGTCTCTAAACCTGTAAAGCTAATCGGCTACATTCCCAAAGGAATGTACCCAAGAAGAAAAAGCTCACTTGGGTCAGCAATAAAGCTGGTGTGAGAAATCTTCATCCCAAAAATCAAAAAATCGCACGTGGTAAACATCAAGCTAAACACAAACAACAAACCATCACACCAATAGGTAGTTCCTCAACGAGGCAAAGGTGTGATGCAAGAAAACACAGTTCCAAGAATTTAGTTCCTCAACGAGGCAATCATATCATCATCCTAATATGTAAATATGCATTTACCTGTACTTACCCTATAGGAGTTGACTATGGCAAGTCGGACCTGCAGAAATATTAGTGGACTTGCCATCCTGCATAAAAAGGATTAGAAACAATGCAACGTAATTTATTCATTTTTATTTGAATTAGGTTCATCTTTTTTTAACGGATTGATCACTTAGACGATACCACATTCGCACCACCTCCGTGCCGAACATACATGCCTGTATGCCTCTCTCATATAAAGGAGGACTACTCCGTCATCCATGCCTAAGTGGGGACATCACATACAGGCATGCATCGCGGATACTCCTAACTATATGAGTACCAAAAGCCACCCTTGGGCTATCAATGCGCATAAACTCACGTCACATTTTTTACGGATAAATATCAAAGCCTAATTTAGGCATACAAATTCACCACATTTCCACAAGACTAACTCGAAGGTTATTTTAGTTTCTCTAGTAAGAAATGGGTGCCCCAACTCCGCAAGACGACCCTCTTGTCATTTAGTTTCTCTAGTAAGAGAGGGGAAATAATAAACAAAAGAGGTGTGGTAGTTTTAAGTGATACAAGTCCAAGTGGTTTATATTTTCAGAAATCAAGGTTTACCAATATCATTTATTTTTGATATTTCAAAATTCATCCACGATGACATTTTGTCATTTCTGAATTGATTCACAATCGTATCCACCCACATTTTTGGGGAAACATAGCATATTCATAAATCATGCTCTATAACAACATGACAATCAAATAACTCCTTGATTCAAATATCCAAATTCTTCATAATGCATAAACAAGTCAATATGCATAATAATACAAATCTCCAAATTTATCACAATGCATTAATATTCATCAACCATTCACATCTCAAGCATCACTATTAACTTATAATAACTGTAGTTTAAACAAGCCAAACAAATCCATATCTAATAATCTTTCTTAAACATTGATTTCTGTCTTACAGTGCCTTAATAAGAAATATGACATTCAATAATTAAGCAAAACATAATAAAATTGAGTTCTGTTTCTGATAAACTCCATGAAAGGTCACTATTGAGAACCCCAAACTTGAATTATATTATCTAATTATACTTCCTAAGAAACCAAAAATACAAACTATTCGAATGTATTACAAGTAATTTCCATAGTATTATTTCCTGTCTTTAACAAAAGCCTTGAACCTAAGTTTCCCTTAATAAGTATAACTTCACCCTTGTTTGTGTACAAATGCACATGATAGAAACAAATAGAAGAAGAGCAACCAACCCGATATCAAGAGCACCCAGTTTTGCCACTAATCAAACCCAAACCCAAAATCAAAATCCAAAAACTATACCTAAACTCACTAATAAATATCTGCAGTTTCAAACCCACCAATCCAATTTCCTCTTGTTCTACTAAATCTTGTCCTAAGGTACCCAAGCAATGCCCGAAACAATAAGCTAGCATGGTTTGCCAAACTATGTCAGGTCTAACTAAGAAGGGGGAAAATACCCTTTTCAAACAACTATCCAAAAGCCAAAACTTGCAATCTCCAAAAAAAGACAATTTCAACACAAACATGAAAGTGAATGATAATCATGGGTGAACACTAACTTACACTAAGCAACCAGCCTCATTCGACTCCAAACAATATTTTTCTTTACATCAAATGCAACTCAAGACACCTCAAGGCAAACCCTAAACAACTATGTTCCCATCCCAAAACAGTAAAACAAATAACCTTACCAACAACACCAAAATGAACAAGCTGTCCTAGCCGGATAGCTTGACCAATCATCATTCAAATGTACATAACTCTCACGTTAGAACCCCAAATTGCATACCGTTCGGGGAAAAGTAAAGTAGACACCAAGAGGTTTCTAACCATAGAAGGCATACCCCATGATTATATCTATAACAATACAGATTTTACAAACAAAGCAGACCATCTGTCAGCTTTCGGCTGATTTACCTATTGTCACTCAAATGAGTATATCTTCCTATACATAACTCTGATTATGATACCGTAAGATCCTTTGAAAACTAGACTCAAACAAAAAACTTTTAGTGTATAGCATGATACTGTACTTAATCAAAACCGCATATAGAAACCTACACAAAATCAGTCCAGCTACAAGCACAAGAACAATAAACAATGCAAGATGATTTAAGATGATGCCACGCCCTAAGATCGTTCTAGATTATCGCTGAGTTATCTAATATCTAATTTGATTCTTCAGATGTAGACTTTTCGGTCCTACCTTTGTTTTGCTCCCTGTATCGAGGTAGGTTACCAGTTTCTGGTAGATATACCAACACACAGGGATGCTTATGCATTCAAACTGAGATGCTATTTCACAATTAAGCAAAAGTTGTTTACCAACCCATGATTATGGCTCTGACCAGTAATATGAAACCATCTCACCTGCTTTGTTTGGCCAAACACCAATTCCAATCCTAAAAGAGTACATGTCTTAAAGATTAAGCTTATTGAATCAACACTTCAAAACAATAAAACAAAAGTTTCATACAGAAGAATATCAATAACCATGCTTTGTTCAAACACATAGTGAAATGCCATATTACTTTTCTTCCTAACATGTTGGAAAACATCTCCCAAGCTTTCTTTTGGGCTTCCTTACCAAATAATGAGGCAGATGTGGTCATAGCCTCTGGCTACCCAGATGAAACTCAAACAAGGAATTCAGTATATAAAGTGTCCACCTCAACTTTTATGTACAAGTCAAATAAAGCTGATTGAATACTTATAATGCACCATACAAACTCTTTGTACTCTTTGTCCACCTTTATGGTAGTAGTCCCTGTATGGTTTTTGTAGAGAAAGTCATTTTGATAATATAAGGTTGATTTAGAACTCAAACCTGTTTTTATGTATGAATAATCTATATATTTGACAGAAGCAAAGCTTCGTGTACTTAACCCATTCAATTCAAGATGCCATCCAACCAATAAACAACACAAAAACCATTGACATCAACATGAAGCAACTGAAAAATAATTAACGGATTAAATTAGCCAATCCCATCATAAGTCAAGGCTTCAAAACAACAATAACTGGTTTTCTCTCTTTTTGTTCTTTTATCAAATTTCAGAAAGGTAACAATACAAAAGAGAAGAACAAAAAAAAAGGATTGATCTGTCTATAATCGATGCTACACTTCAGTATTCATGAGGGAACTCTCTAGTCTCTTTGTGAGGTTTGAAATACGATAGATAGATACCAAGCAATTAGACAGTATACTAATAATTGCACACATAATATTAAGTAACAATTTCAACACCTTCAATTTCATACAAAGATTTAAAAAGGAAAATGAAGAAAACTCACAGTAAGAGTGGAAGAGATGAAGAAACTCACATCAAAATCCTCCTCCAATTCTTCCCACGCCTTGGACCCCAACGTCCATGCTTCATCCGCCATTACCCATCGCCCCCATCGAAGATGAAAACGCAAAGGAGGGAAGGAGAAAGAAGAAAAGAGGAAGAACTTGTTCTGTTGCACAAGAGAAGAAAGAATGAATGGTTTTTGTTTATATAGTGTGGGTAGCTATTCGCCCCCACTGACATTCTGAGAGCACCCGCCCTTTAACTCACCAAATAAAACCCTAAATTTTGAAATTCACATTCAATTAAATGTAACCCTATTTTATTTAATTCAAAATAAAATAAATTAGTTTGATGAAATTCAGGGGTGTTACATTATACACACGTTAAATGGAATCTCGTCCCGAGATTCGGATGGTAAGACAATTAACTGAATTTCGAAAAATACTAGTTGTCAAACAAAAGAAGATTTTGAAACACAATTTCAATTGAATTTTAGAAACATAAATTATTTATTGTCATTGAAAAAGTAGGGGTGTTACACTCCGGCTGGGCGTGTTCTATCCGTGCTCTCAATAGCACTTGGACCAATTCAAGTATGAGCCTTTTCAGCCAGGTCATTCAGGTACTCAATGGCCTCATCAGGAACCTTATGCAAAAACTCCCCATTACACATCATATCAACGAACTGACGCTCTCCCCATGGTGTGGACATGTATTCAAGAGATCCTTGAACCTCTCCCATGCTTGATATAATGTCTCGCTATTCTTTTGGGTGAAGGTAGAAATCTGTCTTTAGACCGTTGGTTTTGTGGTGAGGAAAGTATTTATTAAAAAATGCTTGGGTCATCTCCTCTCACTAACTTATAGACCTTGGTCGCAAAGAGTATAGCCAACTCTTCGCTTTTTCCTTAAGGGAAAAAAGAAAAAACCTTAGTCTAACCGAGTCTACAGCCTCAACTTTGTTGTGGAAAGTGGCCACAACTTCCTCGAATTCCCTAATGTGAACATAAGGATTCTCACTCTCTAGGCCTTGAAAAGTGGGTAATAATTGTATCATACCCGGCTTAAAATCTAGCTTTGGTGTACTTGGTGCAAACATGATACATGATGGAGTAGCAGTGCGCGTGGGGTGGAGATAGTCCTTTAGCGACCGAACATGGTCATCTTTGTGATTACTCATGGTGTTAGAATTAGAAGTAGGACTTAATTTGGTCTCAATGTGAATTTGTAGGTGTTGTAAATTTGGGACCCTAATTAGTCTCCCTAAGTGGTCTCTATTCCAATTCACACTCCCCCAATGTCCTTTTTTGTTTTTTACAATTTTTTAAAAATCACTACAACACAAATGGTTATAGATAGCACATGGTAATAGCGTTGTTTTTAAAAATGCTATGAAAGAGATTTTTGCTGGGGGCGCCAAAGTGTTTTTGGTCAATTGATGAATGGGATTTTTAAAAAGCGCTATGAAAGCGATTTTCGCTGGGGGCGCCAAAGTGCCCGCTCAATCCAAACCAAAAAAAAAAAAAAAAAAAAAAGAAAGAAGGAAGGAAGCAGAAGACGAAGCCGTATCTCCCTCTCCCTCTCCCTCTCCGACTTCTCTCATCTCCCTTACCGTTCTGCTCTCCCTCTTCGATCGCTCTCCCTCTCCTATTGATCACCCTGTGCTGTCAACGCCCAACCTGTTTCGCCGTGTTCTCCCTCTCCAACGTGCTCTACTTCTCGCCGTGATCTCCTTCTCCGTTTCTGGTCTCTCATTCTCAACACACTCCTTCTCCGAGATCTGATCTTCTTTAGCTTCGTCAACTCCCGGAGCAACTTCAATTTCATTGAGAACAACATCGAATATCACCGATTCGCGACTTCACAGATTTGATCTTTGTTTCATTAAAAGACGCAGGTGAGTGTGCGCTTGTTTTCGTTCGTTTTTGCAATTTTTTGCTTGAATCGGTTCGCAATCTAAGCTTTAGTAACTCTTGCTTAGTAGCTCAGGTATCTCTTTTACTGATTTTTTCGCTGTAGATTAGCAATGGCAGTGATTAGCTAGGGTTCTGTGGGAGCAAATCTGGCAACAAGAAAGCCTTCAGTGATGCTGCTCTTGATTTGGGAAATGAACTGGTTTGTGTTCTTCTGAACTCAATCTTTAAGGGTTCGTAATGGGTTTTTATTGTTTTTTGTTATCATATTGAGTTCTTCTTCTTCTATTCATTCATTTTGGGTTTCTGGATTATAGATTGGTTTAGTGATTACTTGTGTTGTACTGATTTTTATAGATTGGTGTCTTAGTTTTTATTGATTTTTGCAGGTAAGAAGAAGAATAGATTTACTATAAGGTGGTGGAAGTGTTGGATTGATGGGTTTGATATCTCAAAAGGTATATGATGGTGGTTGCCATGTTCTTGGGTAATTAAGAAAGATGGGGGGGTTGTTTATTCTTTTAGTTGTTCAATCTTTATTGACATAAATCATTCATTATTGTTAAGCTATTTACTTGTTGGTCTCATGGAGTTCTTATCTTAGTTTTTGCTACTCAGGGTCATTCCAACAGCTCTTGTGCCTATTGAGGTATGCGGTATGCCTTCACTATATCTTCAATTACAATGCTTTGGTGTCTTCACATTTTTTGTAGATAAAAAAGGATGAAAATATATGTGCATCATGTACTTTTATAGCTTTTAACAGTTCGCCCAAAATAGCCATTTGATAGATGACCTAAGAAAGCTCTTAAAACTTTCTAACAGATATCCTGAGTTGGCATTATAATTTCACAAAGCTATCTTGATAGAAAAATGTCACTTGTGTCTGGTGAAGCTTTATTAGACCACGTGAAGGATAAGCTCTTATAACCTCTCACCATAGCGTTTTTGAACCGCTATTAAAGGGCTTCTTTTTGTAGTGAATTAAAATATATATATAAACTGAACCTAAAACCTAAAAATAAAATAAAACAATGAGCAATAAAGATAATACTCGAAACCTCCCTTGTAGAATGACGTTTGTTCCCTGGCAACGACGCCAAAATTTGATTACGCCCAAACAGTACACGAGGTCAATTGCAGTAAAGATTGGGGTGTCGATCCCATGAGGAAAAACGATCTACAAAACAAGGTCAATGAAGAAAAACTACGCGAAACTAAATGTAAGAAATTCTAACAATTTTAAAATATGAAATTGAATTTAGTTTAATAAAAATCAAGTTTAGAAAAGTCACAAGGTTCCAAGAATCCCTCCTAGATTTCACGCACCAACTTGTATTGATTCGTTATGATGACTCAATTACGTGTTTCACATTCCAAACAACATAATCGGAAAAATAGTCTTTAATGCACCAATATATTCTAATGTAAATGGATTTTAGATTTCACTTTTTCTAGAAAACACAAAGGTTTGTCATATGTGATATCCTAAATTTACGATATATCCGGAGACAATAACATAAAAAGACAATCACATATAACTAACCTACCGGAATCAATTGATCCTTAAAAATTTCACACATAAGAAAAATGTGACTAAGATTATATGGAGAAGAAAAAGACAACCACCGGAAAAATAATCTACGAAGAAATTGATGAAATCTTTGTCACTAAAATAACATAAATTCTTATATTAAATAAAAGTGAGAATCATAAACACCGTTATTCATCGTGAAAGCATAAAACAAATCAAATACCAATTAAATGCGTTACATCTAGGAGTTCATCTCTCCGCCTTGCGTGGAGTTTAGTGACACATGGTGGAGGTGATGACAACAATAGCGGTGTGAAGCTTCATCAACATGGCAGCGCGTAGTGGATCAGCAATGCACACTCGGTTGTTGATGCGTTGTGTGCCCGTTCTCCCTTGTGTGTTGCTCTATATATGGTAGAAAGAAACAACTCCTTATTGGAAACCCAATTGGAAACCAAATACAATTGAAAACCAAATACAAATTGGGAAACAAATACAAATTGGAAACCAAATATAATTGGAAACCAAAACTAAATTGGAAACCAAATACAATTGGAAACCAAATACAAATTGAAAACAAATATAAATTGGAAACCAAATACAAATTGGAAACCAAATATAAATTGGAAACCAAAATATAATTGAAAAGGTAGGTTTGGCTATGTTCATCCATATAACTTCTTTGTTCCACCAAAATTCAAAACTGGTTTCCTTTATTTTTTTTCTTTGGTTTGAGTGTCTCCCGCTCCACTTCGTCAATTTGTCTATGAATTTCCAAATTCGCCGCTAATGCACTTTTGTCATTTAAACTCCAAATCCTACAAAAATACAAAAATAAAATAATTAAACTAAAATACACTATTCGAAACACTAACAAATATAAATTATGAGGTATATTGTGTAATAATTATGTGAATATCAAATACCCCCAAACCTATATTTTGCTAGTCCTCCAGCAAAACAAAATTAAGAATAAAATCCTAACTCACTTTCCTAGGAATCACGGTTGCACTTACCTTAACGTGCAACAAGGCTTTAAACCCCTAGATCACCTCTAGTGGACGAGTTATAGTCTCGTGAGGGTTTCCAGAAATGTTACCCCCAAACATTACAGACTCAATAAAACAAAATCTATTTTCTAAAAACATCTTGCAAAAACATGGGCATTATCCTTTATTTTCCTTAGAGTAATTTTCTAATTGCTTAAAATTCAAGAAAAACAACAAACTAAAAATGTCACAATAGTATATCAATAGAGTACAATCAAGAAATTCGATCAGGTTCTCTGCAGATGATGCACCCCAGAGGAAGAATAAACACCATTTTTATCCTCTCTTATCCATTAAGCATCATCACCCTGTCGACACCACCACCACCATGCCACGCCCCATCACTGCCGATCACCTTGCCACCACCTCCTTTTTCTCCTCTCTTCATGCTCTTCTTCCATTTTTCTCCATCGCCTTCTGCTAGGACTCCATGAGGATGGGTTCCCCACTCGTGGCGACTTCTGTGAGTTTAAAAAAATTTGCCCTTCGCATAGGCTCATGCGCGTGGGGGTCTCCATTCCTAGTAATTTGTGCGAGGGCCAAATTTGTTGTCATCGTAGAGGCCGCCGCGATGAGGAACTTATCCTCGCGGATTCCTCCACGAAGGGATGGTGACAGGCTGAATCGAAGAACAAAAGGGTTGCGTGATGATGCAATGGCAAGAATGAGAGACGATAAAAGGCTGAATTGGGAGATGAGAATGTTGCAAGATGGTGATGCAATGAGAAAAGGGCGTGAGATGAGGATGAAGGAAAGACGTGTGAGAGAATGGAGCTATCATTCTCCATTATCTGTGTGTAAAGGGAAGAAGAAAAAGAAGAAAGAAAGAGGTGGTGGTGTGGGACAACACAATATGTGGCGTTAAACATTATCTGCCTTATTAGAATCGTGGGTACTTCATGGAATTTCACTATTCCACGAGAGCACTGATCGAGTAGCGAACGAGTCAGTCGTCCATTTGGATTAAAGACATCTCGACGAGTGTCAATGCCAGGCTACACTAGTGCCACCAAAAAAGGCAAAGAGTCTACCTCACCTAAACATTTCACTTGAACTCCATGCACATAATTAACTAAACAACACGGTCTTCACTAATCTTTTCATTTCATACTTAGACATTTCAATATCAAAGCTTTATCCTCATACTACCATCAACTTTTATACCAAACCATGCCCCCTACTTACATTATTTCAACCACAATGTCACCATTTTCATAACTTAATTATGAAAGAGCTAATTTGCTTGATCAACCATTTGTCATGGGACCTTCACTAATGTTTTTTGCTTGATTAATTGTATGTAATGTAGTCAATTTTTGCTCCCTACTTGACCTTGACCTGTTGACATGCATAAGGAATGCACGTGAGCCACGGATCACCGTTGTGGTGGCCAATGACACTCCGATGCTAAAGTCAAATAGGGATCTGAGGAAGGCGTATGCTGTAAATAGAGAATTTTTAGGGTACCTTAGCTTACCAACCTCATGTCTTATTTATAGTGCTGGAGTCCTGATTCAACCAGGCCATCGGTGATGTAGTTTAGGGAAGAAGATCTTCGTGGAGATCCTTCTCTAATTAGGAGTTGTGCTGTGAAGGGAAGTTGTACTGTGAAGGGAAGTTTCCCTTTTAGACTTGCGCTCCTAGATACGCGGGAGATAGCTCCCAATCAGAGTGTTGTCGATAGATAAAAGTTTTCATGTGTGACGTATACTATGGTATTTGCTTCCTAGTTGGAAACAAAGTGTTGTTGTCTTGCCTTCCGAAGCTGATCCCCGTGATACTTGCCTTACGAGTATTGGGGATGGTTGTGAAACGTGTGGGCTTAGCATGTTGTAGTGATTTGGGTCCGTCTAGTGGACTGCATCGTGCGTGCTTGAAGCTGCTTGGGACGGATCAGTGTTGGGCTGACGCTTAGCCCTGTTATTTCTCGAGATCATCATGACACGTGTACGGTGTAGAAGATAGGACATTTTGGTGTATTATCAACTGCTCCCCCGAGTTAGTGGGCCATCACATCGGTTCACTAAGTCACTTCTTGAAAAGATACGCCGCTCAAGATGATTGAGTCTGAACCGTTACTTGAGCGCCGTTACTTGAGCGGCGCGCTTCACTAATTAAGCGTGCGTCGGTTTAGTGGAGAAGAGGCGGGAAATCAATCCTTATTTAGATTTCCCTTTTTGCAGAGATTGATTCTTTCATTTCTTATCTTTTAGAGACTCCTTTCTGTTCGTCTTTTGATTGAAAGTTTAATTGTTCACATTTTTCATGGCTCGCCAAAATCACCTTGATTATGAGTTTCTAGCTAAGGGCCTTCAGTTATTTGAAAATAGGTTGGCTTCCAAATCAAGCCTTGCCGATATCCGAAAGACATTAGGGGTCCTTAAAGACCTGCCATTCTATATTTTGAGTGATGATCAAATGCCGATGTTTCCTCCAAAAGGATTCGTCTGTTTGCACCGTGGTATGCTTCAAACTGGAGTCTATTTTCCTATGATTGACGAGATATGGGGCTTTCTGAAAATTTTTGGAATCCCTCTTGCCCAGTTTGTACCGAATGGGTCAAGGATTATCCTTTTCATATTGATCGGGGCGAAGGATGCTAGTGTCTGCGTGACTCCGAGAGTGATGCAGTTATTGACTTCCCCTCGACTGAATGATCATGCCGTTTGTAAGACGATGTCGGCGGATTGCTTTGGAAAGTTGTCGAATGACTTTAAATTCTGGCAGAAATACTGCTTCTTTGCTTATTTGGATTCGAAGTACTTCAAGTTCAAGGGTCGTCCACTTGAGTGAGAGTTCAAGCCACTTCGTAAGTGTAGTTTCACCTTTTGATTTTGTCGCATTGATTGTATGTTGATCGTCACGTGTGTTTCTTTGTAGGGAGGTTCCCCATTACTCCTCTTGTTCCGGTGGAGCAAGTCACTATGAAGGCATTCCGCGATATGTCGTGGATGAGTGTGAAGAACGTTATTTGTCCTACCAACTTTAGTCGCAGTGGATTGTGGGCCAACTGGCACGTGGCTTCCATTCTTTACAAAGCATCAAAGGTTAAGTCTGAAGGTGGAGCCTCTTCCAGAATAAGGAAGGCTTCCAAAGTTAAGGCTCATATCTTGCTCGACACAGAGGGGCTTTCTGAAATGCTTGCCCCCTTCATAAGCTCGAAGAGGTCTCACGCTGGGGCCGAGTCGGCTCCCAAATGACCTGCTCCAGTAAGGGATGAGCATGATTTTGGCCGACCCGACGGGGCAGAGATTGCAGTATCTGACTGGGAGAAGGACCACCTGCGATTAGCAGGGCTTGATGATGCATCACAGCTGAGTACTGAGAAGGCTGAGGCCTTGACTGAGAAGCTTATGCTGGCCGCTGTGGCGGCTTCTACTGGTGATGACCAATCCAAAATCGTTTTACTAGAAGGTTCTGATAAGGATTTTCCTGAGGTCCCAGAGTTCAATCGTCTTGCTGGTGAATTATCTTACAGTGGTCATGACAGTGTGGGTCATCCCTCTTGTAGTCCGCATTGCCCCCCCCCCCCCCCCATCTCGCTCCAGACCGCGTATTAAGGTAATGAAGGGTCCATTAGACAATTCACTTCCTTCGAATTTTGTTGAGGTGGCTCGCAATAAAGGGTCAGCTGCTGGTGACAAAGTGAAGACTGTGGATGAGGGCCTAGGTGTGGTGGAGACTATAAAGGGTGTGGCTAGCGTGATCCCACATCCGGGAGAGCTTCATCCAGATGCGCGGATGAGTTTGTTTGCTCAGGACGTGGTGAAAATGAACAACCAAGCCTGACACCAAGAGGTTGACATTGATTATGATTCAAGGAAGCATATAAGCAGACACTATAGCTGGCTGACGATCTGTCCTCCTAAGCCGGAGGATGCGCTGGAGGAGCGCATGGATAAGGGGTTAAAACACCTTATGTTGGGGATGTTCCAATTGAGCCAGGTGATTGTCGCTGGGACGAAAGTTGAGGCGGCTCGCGAGAGGGTATACACCATGGAACGCGTCTTCTCGACTATGCAGAAGTCGTATTCTGATGCACTTTACAAGATTGAACTACCAAGAAAATAGGTTGAGGAGAGGAGGCTAGACCAGTCAACCGTTGATGACAAGGCTTAGAGGGCTCGTTTGGAAGCCCTTGAGTCTGATTTAGCAGAAGCGGTGTTTGCAAGGGACAGATCAAGACCAGAGTTGAACCTAGTTTGTCATGATTTGGAAGTTGCAGCTAAGATGTGCTCTGAATTGCAGTCTTTTGTTGAGAAAAACACCATGAAGGAGTCTGAGTGGGTTGCCCATAGACATCAGTTAGAGTCCGACGTGGAATTCAATGCCTGGGAAACGAGGAAAGCTAGGGGCCAACTCCTCCTGGAGCAACATGAACTTAGCACGGTTAAGAGTAGCATGGTTACTGAGCGGTCTTAGGTCGATGTGCTGACAGGCAAGCTGGAGCTGTTGGAGCATGAACTTGCTGAAGCAAAGGCGTGCGAGAAAGAGTTTCTCAAGGCGCAAGCCAAGTATGAATTTCGTTGGGTCGTGCATGGGAGATTAGAATTGTTGGCGTTTATGAAGGAAGAACATCCAGAATGAGACCTTGCTTATTACAAAGATGTCTTATGCAGATTTCAAAATGGTTTTGATTCGTCAGAAGAAGAGGGAGATCTGGATCATGCCGCTCAGATTCAGGCACTCACGGACGCAACTCCCTATCCTTTTCCTTCCAAGCTTAGTTCCCCCCTATTTGTACCCCATCTTGATGAGGAGTAAATTATGTACGTTTGCACTTTTTGTTTCAACTGTTAATGAAAACAAGTTTATTTTGAGTATGCTTTGTACCAGCATTTTGTTCGGTCTCCCTTTTGCACGCTATCCATTTTTCCTTGTCGTTTTACATTGACACGGGTCCGGTTGGGTTAGCAGGAATCCAGGTGTTCTGTCTACTGTTGAGAGTTCGACCATTTATGTCACAAATGATTCTTAACTGTTCTTCTGTGAGGTCTTAGAGTTGTTATCGCGTGGATACGTCCAGTAGTGGACGTTCTGCGGATGGTTTGACGGTGGGTTACGATACCTAGGTCGTAGCTCATCCTTAATATAAGGCGTTGGAGACTTAAGTTGTGTATATGATCATCGGTTGCGGTTGCTGGCATGAGTTAATTGTTTCTGCTGAGCAAATGCATTGTATTTGAGCTAGAACGCTTGTCTCGAGTCAGGTTTCGTAAGCTCAACCTGACATCCCATGTAGTATTCGTCTGTGTGTTAGCGGATTGATATTTTAGTTGGCTCATGTGGCCATTGCTGATAACGGAATGTTCGGCTGTGTAAGCGTGAGAGCGTTGTTTGAGCTGTGATCGAATTCGGCGACCGTTGTCTTTAGAAAGCACAGTGGTCAGTGGCGATTCGTTGACATCAGTCGGGGCTGACTGGGCTCCCACAATTCGAAGCATGCCCGCGTGGAGCGAATTACAGGTTTGGGATGTGATAATTTAGCGATCATGGTCTATTGGAAAGCAATGATCTCATGGCGAGTCGTTGACATCAGTCGGAGGTGACTAGACTCCAACCTTCCAAACCATCTACGCCTGTGCGAAGCGGGCTACAACTTTGGGATGAGAAAATTCGGCGACCATGGTTTTTAGAAGAACATTGGTCTCGTGGCAAGCGATCGACATCAGTTGGATCTGAATAGGCTCTTACCTTCCAAATCATCTACACCCGTGCGCATCAAACTACAAATTTGGTAGTTTTTGGCGACCATGGTCTGTCGAAGAGTGGTGATCCCATGAAAGCTATCGGCATTAGTTAAGGACTGACTGGGCTCCCACCTTCCAAATGTCCCCACTTGGGCATGGATGACGGAGTAGTCCTCCTTTATATGAGAGAGGCATACGGGCATGTATGTTTGGCACGGAGGTGGTGCGAATTTGGTATCGTCTAAGTGATCAATCCGTTAAAAAGATGAACCTAATTCAAATAAAAAGAATAAATGACGTTGCATTGTTTCTAATTCTTTTTATGCAGGATGGCAAGTCCACTAATATTTCTGCAGGTCCGACTTGCCATAGTCAACTCCTATAGGGTAAGTACAGGTAAATGCATATTTACATATTAAGATGATGATATGATTGCCTCGTTGAGGAACTAAATTCTTTGGACTGTGTTTACTTGCATCACACCTTTGCCTCGTTGAGGAACTACCTATTGGTGTGATGGTTTGTTGTTTGTGTTTCGCTTGATGTTTATCAGGTGCGATTTTATTGATTTTTGGGATGAAGATTTCTCACACCAGCTTTATTGCTGACCCAAGTGAGCTTTTGCTTCTTGGGTACATTCCTTTGGGAATGTAGCCGATTAGCTTTTCAGGTTTAGAGACTTTTGAGCAGCGTTACGGGAGTTCCGCTAGTGGGGCTAGAGACGTCAGTTTTTCCTGGTTAGAGTTTTGTTAAAAATTTTAATTTGTTCTATTTTCTAAACTATATTTTGTCATTGCTGCTAAATGTTTCTGTTGTTATTGAATTTCACGTCCCGAGTTTTGGGGAAACGGATAATCCTACGTGGATTTTAGGATTTCGTTTTTCTTCAAAAATTGGGGCGTGACAGTTTGGTATCAGAGCATTTGGTTAGCCTAGGCTGGGGTAGAGTCTAGGTGATCCTCGGAATGTGGATATGGGTGTGTAGGAGTGTAGAAGTCTTAAGATAAAGTGACAAGTGTGTGCGCGAGTAATCTTATTTATAATGTCAATATTTGCGTAAAATTATTTCGTATTATTTTTTTTCGGGTTTTGATTTCCGTAGTGTTCACTTAACACTTTCCGTGAATCTCGGGACGAGATTTCCTTTTGAGTTGTATATAATGTAACACCCCTACTTTTCCAATAACAATAAATAATTTATGTTTCTAAAATTCAATTGAAATTGTGTTTCAAAATCTTCTTTTTTTTGACAACTAGTATTTTTCGAAATTCAGTTAACTGTCTTACCATCCGAATCTCGGGACGAGATTCCATTTAACGTGTGTATAATGTAACACCCCTAAATTTCATAAAGATAATTTATTTTATTTTTAATTAAATAAAATAGGGTTACATTTAATTGAATGTGAATTTCGAAATTAGGGTTTTATTTGGTGAGTTAAAGGGCGGGTGCTCTCAGAATGTTAGTGGGGGCGAATAGCCACCCACCCTATAAAGAGAAAACCCTCTTCCCTTTTCTTTCTCCTTCTTCTTTTCTCCTTCTTCCTTCATCTTTTCCTCTATGTTTTCTTCTTCGATGGAGGCTGAATCTGGAGATCGAGATCTGCACAGAAGGTTGGGAGAGACGGACTGCGATCAGGGGATCACCGAGAGAGATAGAGAGCTTTCAAGCACCATGAACGGTTTGGGTTTCATTGTGGGAGTTTGAAGGAGTCAGAGAGAAACAGAGGGGAACAACAACAGCAAACACATCTTCAATCAATCTAACACATCTCCAATTACAATCAACATGAACGTGGGGCTCTCTCAATCTCGTTTGCTTTTCCTGATGCCGCATTGCTGATATTGGGGTTTCATCATAATACCATTTTATTTGACCTTAAAAGGACTGCCAAAGAAGATCAAATACATTGATCAAAGCTGCACCAAAGCTTTCTTGGGAGCTGTCCATGACTACTGATACAACTAGCCTTGAATATTGGCTAAACTGGAGATTTTTGCTATGTTCAATATGGGTTATAACCCCCATGCCTGTTGCATCATTTATAATATGGAGAAAAGAAGGCCCAAACACATCAAGAATAGATGGAGGAGATAGACAACAAGAAACGACAGTGCCTTTATTTGCGGATGAAGCCTGGAGGCCGTGTTTTAAAGAAATGCATCCTTTTTGGGCTGCTGGGATTCCGAATCATTGCATTCCTTGTGCTATTATCAATCCTTCTTGTAGATGTGATTTTCAATGGATTCAGCGTATTTTACTACTATACACAGTAAGCCAAGCCTCTTTTACTTGTGTTCTTTATACTTTAAATAAGGCTGGGACAAGTGAAACAGAACTCTTTTACCAGCGGGATATCGAAATAAGAGGTGTCAATCGAGATGAGAAGAAGATAGAAATGGCAAGGCAATTTCCCAACCCATGACACTTCCTGACCTATCGGAACTCATTAAGGAGTTGTGCCTCAATTCTCTATCTTAAACTGCCACCTGGTTCTGGATTGTTCTGTGTGGGAAAGATGTCGAACATCATAATATTGTTAATGACATTATGCTAACACAGGAAGTTACATATAGGCCACAACCTGGTGTGGATGGAGTTCTAAAGGATCCAAATGCACTTGGTTGAAATATTGGAGTCCAAGAACTTTGTTGTCAAGGAGATGCAACAGAGATGTGGACTGTTTGGGAGAAATCACAGGTGGCAGGATGATGGGACGATTACGTTGGCTGCGCAATCCTTTGCGATTTGCAATTTTGGTGAGTTTCTTCATTCCTCCCTTTTTGCTTTGTGCATTTTATTTACTCAATCTCTGAGATTCTACATTTTTTCTTGAGTTATGTATGAGTGTTCATTTATCACTTTTTAGCTTTTACTAGTAAATTCTGGGTGTTGCGTTGCTGGATTCAAATCTTGCATCTGTTACATGGATTCTTGCCTTTATAACTTCTAGGGTTTTTACTCCAGGCTTTAGTAAAATGGGTTTAGAATAATCTCATGTTTAACCCATCAAGGCTAAAGCTATAGCCTACATTGTATGGCTGTGTTCTGATTAGTATGCCTTCTTATTCCCCATGCTATATTCAAGCTAATTAAAGTGAGGCTTTAATTGACACTAGTAGAGATACTCGACTTGGATAGATTGTGAATCAATTTACGAATGACAAAATGTCATTGTGGAGGAATTTTGAATTATCAAAAATAAATGATATTGGTAAACCTTGATTTCTGAAAATATAAACCACTTGGGCTTGTATCACTTAGAACTACCACATCTCTTTTGTTTATTATTTCCCCTCTCTTACTAGAGAAACTAACTGACCAGTGGGTCGTCTTGCGGAGTTGGGGCACCCATTTCTTACTAGAGAAACTAAAATAACCTTCGGGTTAGTCTTGCGAAAATGTGGTGAATTTGTATGCCTAAAATAGGCTTTGATATTTATCCGTCAAAAATGTGACGTTAGTTTATGCGCATTGATAGCCCAAGGGTGGCTTTTGGTACTCATATAGTTAGGGGTATCCGCGATGCATGCCTGTATGTGATGTCCCCACTTGGGCATGGATGACGGAGTAGTCCTCCTTTATATGAGAGAGGCATACGGGCATGTATGTTCGGCACGGAGGTGGTGCGAATGTGGTATCGTCTAAGTGATCAATCCGTTAAAAATATGAACCTAATTCAAATAAAAAGAATAAATGACGTTGCATTGTTTCTAATTCTTTTTATGCAGGATGGCAAGTCCACTAATATTTCTGCAGGTCCGACTTGCCATAGTCAACTCCTATAGGGTAAGTACAGGTAAATGCATATTTACATATTAGGATGATGATATGATTGCCTCGTTGAGGAACTAAATTCTTTGGACTGTGTTTACTTGCATCACACCTTTGCCTCGTTGAGGAACTACCTATTGGTGTGATGGTTTGTTGTTTGTGTTTCGCTTGATGTTTATCAGGTGCGATTTTATTGATTTTTGGGATGAAGATTTCTCACACCAGCTTTATTGCTGACCCAAGTGAGCTTTTGCTTCTTGGGTATATTCCTTTGGGAATGTAGCCGATTAGCTTTTCAGGTTTAGAGACTTTTGAGCAGCGTTACGGGAGTTCCGCTAGTGGGGCTAGCGACGTCAGTTTTTCCTGGTTAGAGTTTTGTTAAAAATTTTAATTTGTTATATTTTCTAAACTATATTTTGTCATTGCTGCTAAATGTTTCTGTTGTTATTGAATTTCACGTCCCGAGTTTTGGGGAAACGGATAATCCTACGTGGATTTTAGGATTTAGTTTTTCTTCGAAAATTGGGGCGTGACAGGTCCCTAGAATCCAACCGAGTGATAGTCATATGATGGATTACCGCCGGGGTCAAACGAAGGCCAACATCATGCGCCCTAAGAAGAATCGCAATCAGAATCTTGAACCCGCTTGGAACCATCTGAGCGGGAGGCATGCAAAGATAAAGGAAGAAATGCCAGACATCATCAAGCGGAGCCCCGACTCAAACATGCCTCGGTGCCAACTTATATACCCCTGAAGGGGTGTAGTTGGAGCCAAATCTCAGAACACGGAAATGATTTATAGAACTCCTGGAATATGGTACATACTTCGAATCCTGATTAACTCGGTTTCGTCAACCAGGTTATCCTAAAAAAGCTTGAGGCAAGTAAAGGACAACAGATCCTTGTGGAAGTAAGTTCAATGTTGTCTGCCATCGATACAAAGAACGAATCAACAACACGATTTCTTGAAGAAAAAACATAGATAATAACAAGAAAAATCTTCATCAAAACGGCGAATATTTATAGAGAAGACAAATCGTATTTTTTCTCGAGCAGTCGTGTACCCATTAATGCTATGCACCGCTCGAGACAACTCTTCTAGTTTAATCATCACGATGATACAGTTGCTTTTCATAAAGTCAATCGACCGACTAAACGCCTCACTTACTCGAGGGGGGGGGTAGCTGATGATACACCGAAATGGTCCCAACTCTACGTCGTACACGTGTCATGATAATCTCAAGAAATACCAGGCCCCAGCATCAGCCCGATACTGATCTGGCCCAAGCAGTTCTAAGCCCGCCCAATGCAGTCCGCCAGACAGACTCAGATTCTTACAGTCCGCTAAGCCCACGCATCTCACAACTGTCCTCAATACCCGTAAGCCCTGCTAAGGCAAGTATCTCGAGGATTAGCTTCGGATGGGCAATTACAGCGGCACTTTGCTTCCAAGTAGGAAGCAAATTCCATAGTATATGTCACACATGGAGACTTCTACCTATAGACTACTCTCGAAATGGGAACTATCTCTTGTGTATCTAGGAGCACAAGGCTAACAGGGAAACTTCCCTCCACAACACGACTCCTAATTAGAGAAGGATCTCCATGAAGATCTTCTTTCCTAAACTACGCCATCGATGGCCTGGTCGAATCAGGACTCCAGCACTATAAATAAGACATGAGGTTGGTAAGCTAAGGTACGCTACAAATTCCTTGTTTACAACATTACACCTTTTTCAGATCCCTGTCTGACTTTATCATCTGAGTGTCATCGGCCACCACAATGGTGGTTCGTAGCTCATGTGCGTTCCTTGTGCAGGTCAACAGGTTTGCAGGTCAAGGTCAAAGCAGGGAGCGAAAAATGACTGCATTAGTGGGAAATAATGTGAACCAAACTTGTTGCACTTGTTCTATATTATACTCATCCCATCCTATCCCGAATCCGTTTGGGATGAGATGAGGTCTATCTCGTCCCATTTTGTGTCATGCCCATCCTTAAGTCCCATATGCAGGCAAACAGTCGATCCCCCATAATAACATTTTTTTAATTGTAAAAGTCATTTTTGTTAAAACATTCAATGTCAATACACCGTTAGCCCATAGCTCATTCAACTCTTCTACCTGGTGCTTTGGGACAAATATCAATAAAGTTAGGAAACAAAACTCCCTCTTAAATCAAAAGGATGATGGAAGATTCAAAGGGGCTAAAGTCATTGGCCAACAACTATAATTATTCTTTAGATTTCCATGTGGATTGAAACCATCAGTTGATATGGCAAGCCGTAACTACCAAACTTTGGCCACATGACATTGATCGAATCCCACTGCCTCTCATCACAATGATGCTGCATTAGATTTTTTTCGCATTTCTCCTTTTGGTGCCAATTCAATGCCTCACTAATCCAAGAAATGCTAAAAATCCTTTTGAACCTCGGAATCAAAAGGAAAATATATATCAACCATGTTGGCTCTTTCTTGAACTTATTTGTTTGCTCTTCAATTACCATTTTATACCGTGAGGTTCCGCACTTCGGACAAGCAATAGTGTTCTCATATGCATTTAATATAAGATGCAACCATTCCTACACACATGGATAGTTGTGCATTCCATTCCGATATTTTTAATCATATTTTTCATTTTGGGATAACTTTTAGGAAGATTGCATCCTTTGGGCAACAAATGCCTAGACCATTCCAATAAAGCTATTACACTGGGTCCTATCCAACCATATCGACTCTTCAAGTTCGTAACTCAGCAATCATAGACAATGTCATCCTATCCTTAGGACACCCAAGATATATTGGTATGATGCTTTCTCCATTTACTTTTTATAATTTTTGCCCGTTGAATTCTCAAGTTCAATACGTACATCATCATTTGATACACATTCATCCACCCTAAAATTTAACTTATATACATCTTCAATGAGTTCTTCCATTCTAGGATGATCACATTCCATCATTTTTGTTACGAGTTTATGACTAGTCGACTCAATGAACGTTTCTTCATGATGCACCCATACAACGTAACACTTACAGATACTGATGCATCCAAATCTCGTCCTTTTGTTGGTTTGACCTGTAAAACAGATGTTAGACTGTCAAAAACCACCTTTTTGGTGACCGAAGGCACTCCGATGCTTAAGTCAACAACTCTGTTTGAAGAAGGAAGTAAATCTAGACAAAACTCAGTTAAAGCTGCATACCTTTGTCAAATGTTCCCTTTACCTTTTATAATGGTCACGGTTAATTTTCTACGTGACTTAAGCATGTGAGGCGCAACGGAATGAGATGTTTGTCGTAACATTTTCCTCCTTTATGGAGATGCGTCCATGGAGGCGTTACTCCCTCCACGACTCTTATGCAACATTCCTTTTATTTATGAGAGAACTTGTGCGGGCTCGAATTTGGGCTTTAATTCATGTGTGTCTGGATTTGGGCTTCAATTACGTCTTCCTTTAAAGGGCCCTGTTTGGGCTTTTATTGTCGATTTTTCCTTCTTGGGTTTTACGAGCTGACCTAGTAAATGGGACGCCAGATCCTCGTGATGGGTGTTTTTCTGTCACATGTATGGCTGCGATGTCGGTCTATTTTGATGTATTATCAGCTACTCCCCCTTAGTTAGTGGGTATGCTCTTGTATCTACTAATTGTGTGGCGGTTGGGTTTTCAATTTCAACATTATGGTGCATTTAGTGCTCTTACTATCTATTATTGTTGTCTTTCCGATGTTTCGTATGCCTACTCGTTTCATCATGATTTCTGGGATTTCGTGCGATTGTCATATCTTGCACATTCTCCCAAGAGCGGACCTTTCATTGCTCGCCCTTATAAAAGGAGGAGTTGAGTTCGGGGTTTTTTCCTTTTACACATTTTCGATTTCCAGTTGCTGATTCAATTATACCTTGTTTTCGCTTTGCAAATCTTGTCTAGCTTCAGGGTTTTTAGTGGCGATTCTTGATGCTTGTGAAGCTTTCTTTTTCCCTAAGCGGGTGACGCATACGACTTTGGATAACATTCATCACAATTATTCGTTGTCGACCGACTAGAAATCATTCTCCCCGAAAAGGGCGATAGTCCCTGTCGTCCAAAGCATGGTTATATTGCTTTGTATCCTGGTATGTTCCATTCTGGCTTTAGGCTTTTGGCTCCTGAGATCGTCTGGGAGTACCTAGATTTCGTGGGCATTGCCCCCACCCAACTGGTTCCTAACGGTTGGAAGAGATGATTGCGACCTTAGCAAGGCTATCGCATCTGGTTTTCCCATGAATGTCAGGGTCTTGCAATCCTTGGTGGGGTTTAGTGTAAATGCTAACCGCACGTGTTGTCTTCGCTCTCCATCTTAGTTCAAGGGTCTGCGAGAGGAGTACAGGGGTTGGTTGAGGCCCTTGTTTTATGCCTCCCTTGCCTTCAACTATTTTAAGTTGCACAAAAATCAGATTCTACGGTCATTTCGAAAACCTAAGAGGGTCGAGTTGTCATTGACGTTGGAAGAACATGAGTTGAGTAGTCGATTCGACAAGCTTCCCCGAGTTTCGTTGGAAGATTTTCTTACAACGAATGTCATTATCCATAGTGTCTTGTATTCGTTAAGTGAGGCAGGTTGCGTGAAGCCTATTGTAGGCTGTGTTGTGGAGGTGACTGTTGCACGTGCTAGTGATGTGAATGTCGGCCATAGAAAGAGCTATGTTAACGAACCTGCAGGCTGACTTGCTTCTATTGCTGGTAGAGGTTTTAAAAATATCAGTTCAATTGTTAGGAAGAGGAAAGTTCCCATGCCTCCCACCCCTTCTAAGATGTTGGAAATTAGTCCTGGTCGTGTCTCGAAGAAGAAAAGCTCGCCACATCGGTTCGTGATGCTGTTAGGGCTCCCTCCCCTCCTACTTTCCTAAAAAAAAAGAGGTCATGGTTTGGACGATGATTCTTCTGCTTGAGAAAATGAGGAAATAAAATCAAGTTCTTGAAAAGAGCAACAAAGAGGTTTTTTGTCCTTTGGACGACCGAGAAAAGAGTTTTTTGCCTCATACGGTTTTCCCGTTTCTACTGACCTGATGATTGATGACTCTTGCTTCATTGAAAGAAAAATATTTCAGCTTGGTTATTGGCAGTCTGGGAATTTGAAGAGTACTAAGACCTTGGATGACTTTGAGCACGATCCGACACTAGAAGATCGAGTTGTTACTCGAGCTCGGGGCTTCAAACTCCATGTTTTTCCTGCTGTTGTCGGGACCACGGGATCGCCTGCTACTCCCTCCACTTCTCGTCCTATCTTGGTTGTGCCCGAGAAGTTCTGCTGGCCTTTTGAGATTGATGTGCAGGACATCGCTTGCAACCTCATTGGCGCTTGTCATGGGTGGTTGGCTAATAAGGCTCTTATGCCCATACGTCCGCCACGTTGCCATATCGATGAGGGCCTCCAACACCTTATGGAAGGGATGACTCATCTTACTTATGCAGCTGTGATGGGGTCAAATTGTAAGGCTACCCGTGATCGAGTGGCGCTCATCAAGCGGAAGCTGGCAGGACACGTCTTGGTTCTTTCTCACGTTCTCTGCCAACTTGATTCATTGAAAACACAATGCATAGAGCTGCTGATACCGCACGACTTTGTTGAGGAGCTCGAGGCCATTTGCGACACATTCACTTCTGATCTTGAAACGTCTGAAGTTGAACTAAACAGCTTACGGTCCCGTCTGCTGAGAAAGAGTTGTCTGACTGAAAGGTTGAGCATGATGAGGCCATTCATTCCGTCGAAGACTGTTTTGCCAATCTTATGGCTTTTGTGACGCGAATTGCTCAGCTGAAGTTCGAGTTCATTATGGCCAAGTTTGTGGTTTCTACTAGACTTACGATCGTTGATAATGAATTGGCATCGACCCGAGCCAAACTATCATCTATTACTGAAAGGATAAAGGCTACATAGGCAGCGGATTGGAAAAGAGTGGTCGATGGTCGTCACGACTTCTTGAATTTCCTAGAAATGCAAGGCTTAGATTTATCTGAATATCATACTAGCCGTGTAGGAGCTATCTTTTTACGGAATCTGATTCTATATTTGGATTATGATGTCGTACATTATAGTCAACGAGAAAAAGTTTGGCTCCTATGTCATGGTACTTTATTACTTCATGGTTGATCAGGCTTGAAGTTTCATGTTTATGTCCAACTCGTTCGTCCGGTACATATATTTATTTGTTGCTCGATACTCTAGTCGTGCTGAGTGTTTTCACGAGTGAGTTTTTCAATCTTACTTTCTTGTCCTGACTGAATTTTGTTGTTGTTTTGAACTCGAAATGGAAGATTGAGCGAAGAAGTTTATTGATAATATCTTTTTAAGTGTCCTACATTCCATGGCCATGGTAGTTTTTCACTTTTCTAACTAGTATGTTCCTGGTCTGTTGATCTTTATTACTCTTTATGGTCCTTACCAATTTGGGTTTAGCTTGCCTGCGCCTGGTTCTTTTGTGTTGGGCTAGACTTTCCGGAGTACCTAATTGCTAATGTCAAAAGTTTGATTCTTACCCTCTTATTGTAATATCCGGTCATACGCTGTTGGTAGGCCATTGTTTTGATAGAATCCGCTTCTCATTTTTCCTCGAGGAGGTCTAGCTTGACTCTCAGTGCCTCGACATTATCTTCAACACAAAATTCTTCGGTTCTAAACGTTGGCATTCCAATCTCCATGGGTATCTTTGTTTTGGATCCATATTCGAGGAAGAAAGGGGTTTCCCCTGTCGGAGTTCATTTTGTTGTTCTATGTGCCCAAAGGACACCAGGCAACTCGGATGTCCACAATCCTTTTGTTGCCTCGAGCCTTCGTTTGGTTGCTTCCAAGATTTTCCTATTGGTGACCTCGGTTTGCTCGTTTACTTGTGGATGAGCAGGTGTCGAGAAGTGTTGTTGGATGTTCAGGTTTTCACATAGCTCTTTGATCTTCTTACCTTCGAATTGTTTCCCATACTCCGTGACAATTACTCTTGGGATCCCGAATCTGTATATTATGTCTTTCCAAAGAAACTTCTCGATTTAGGTTTCTCCTATGTTTGCTAGGGGCTCTACTTCTACCCACTTAGTGAAGTAATCTACTACCACAAGGAGAAACTTCTTTTTGTCGGACATGGGGAGTGGTCCTACGATGTCCATTCCTCATTGCGCGAATGGCCAGGTGCCACTCATTGGGATCAGTTTTTGTCCCGGCATGTGAGTGTACGAGGAAAATCTTTGACACTTGTCGCATGCGCGAACGAGTTTTTGAACATCTGGTTGCATCGTTGGCCAGTAGTATCATAGCAGTGAGTGCTTTATGGGCCAACATTCTTCTCCCTAGGTGATTTTTGCATGTACCGTGGTGGATTTCTTGTAGGACATATTTAGCATCTTCTAGTAAGAGGCACCTTAACAACGGACTCGTGGCGGACCTTCTGTAGAGTCTATTGTTAATCATTGTATATTGTGCCGCTTGATTTCATCGTTTTCGAGCCTCCATCTTATTTGTTGGGAGTCATCCGTTTGATATATACGCAAAGATTGGAGTTGTCCAGTTGTTATCTTGATTTGTGGGGCAGGCTTCTTCCACCTTGTTTTCAAGTATGGAGCTTCCTTGCATCATGACGAGTCGATTATTATTCCCTTTAGTTGTTGATGTTTTTTTTCCACTTCATCGGCTCTTTTGTTCTCCATCCTTGCACCGTTGAATGGTCGCAGTCTGGAAGCCTTTATCAGTTTAGTGATTTTTTTTGTTGGTAGGCATTCCTTCGGGCGTCTTTGAGTTGTAATTCTCCGTTCAATTGATTGACCACCAATTTGGAATCAGTAAAGACACTAATATCCTTTATTCCCAAATGTTTTGCTAATTGTAGCTCGACTATCACAACTTCATAGTCGGCTTCGTTGTTTGAGGCTTTAAAGTTGAATTTTATTACTTTCTCCAACACAACGCCTTCTGAGTTGTACAGGACTAATCCATTTCCGCTTCCCACCTCGTTGGATGATCTGTCACAGCGAAGGATCCATCCATCGGTGGTTGGTTTGTTTTGTCTTTCTTCGTTCTTGCTTTATGTCTGTTGATCGTTGCTCCCTGTAAATTCGGCGATGAAATTCTCCAATGCATGGGCTTTAATAGCGGTTCTGTGGGCATAGCTAATATCAAGTTGCCCAAGCTCTATTGCCTATTTCACCATCCTTCCAGATAGATCTGGTTTGTGCAACACCGACCAAAGTGGTTGCTCGATCATGACTGTGATTAGATGCATTTGGAAGTATGGTCATAGTTTTCTTGAAGACATGATCAGGGCGAGCGCTAATTTTTCTAGAGCTGGATAGTCGATTTCCGAATCTGCAAGTGTTTAGTATACTGGTTTTTGCACACCTTTTTCCCCACGTACTAGCGCTGAGCTTACTGCGTGGTTGGACACAAATAAATAGAAATATAGTGCTTCCCCCGTGTTTGGTTTCGTCAGTAGCTCTGTGCTCCCCATATATTCCTTTAGGCTTTGAAAAACTTTCTCGCACTCCGCATTCTATTCGAATGTCTTGTTTCCTTTCAAAATTTTGAAGAAAGGTAGACATTTTTCTGAGGATTTGAAGATGAATTTGTTCAAGGCCATTATTCTTCTATTAAGACTTTGTAAGCCTTTTATGTTTGTTGACGACTGCATGTTGAGAAGCACTTGTATCTGCTTTTGGTCGGCCTCGATTCCTCTTTGATTGACCATGTACCCGAGGAATTTTCCTGATTCTATTCCTAAGGTGCATTTCTCCGGATTCAGTTTCATTTTATACTTTCAAAGTTGGGAGAAGGCCTGTTCGAGATCTGTGATGCGATCTATTCGGTGTGATCTTTTGACAAGCATATCGTCGATGTAAACCTCCATCGTTTTACCGATTTGATCTATGAACATTATGTTCACCAGCCGTTAGCAGTGTTCTAAAAAGCGCTAGGCGGTGGGCGGGCGGCGAGCAAGTGCCTAGCGCCCAGGGGCCTAGGCGGTCTTAGGTTTTGTATTATAACTTTAATAATTTACAAAAGTTAAGCATAATACCTTATTAATTACATCCAATTTAACGCCAAGCAATTTAATGCCAAGATATATATGCAAAATTTAAAAACATGAAAAATTAACAATCATGAACAAAATTTATTAAAACTCAAATGAATGAAGTTGGTCATGATGGGTACTTTATACAAAGTTGAATTTGTGGACAAATATCCAAACCTACTCTTTTATTTTTCTTCAAATTGCATGAATAACCTCAGTCATGTTTGATAAAATCTACATTACTAAAATTGGTACCGACAGATCCTTTGAGAATTCCATTAAGTAATCATCCTTTGCTACATATAGACATATACTGAATAAAAAATAATGAAATTTTTTATTTCTAAAAAAAAGGAAAGAAAAAAAAAAAAAAAAAAAAAGAACACAATCAGCCTTATTAAAAAAAAAAAAAAAGTCGCCCAGACCCTGCCTAGGTCACCCAGATCTCGCCCAGACCCGCCTAGACCCACCCAGACCCGCCTAGACCCACCCAAACCCGCCTAGACTGCCCAGAACCCGCCCAGCCATTAATCTGGGCGTTTTTCTACCGCCTAGGCCGATTTTTAGAACACTGTCCATTAGTACGTTGCTCCCGCGTTCTTCAATCTGAAGAGCAATACCCGATAACAGTATGTGTGGTCTTCAATCTGAAGAGCAATACCCGATAAAAGTATGTACCCCATTTCCGTTATAAGAATGTATTTTTAGTTGTGATGGTACATCTGTATTTGATTATACCCAGAGTATGCATCCATAAAGCTTAACAGTTCGTGTCCAGGCATCCACTATCTGGTCTATTCGTGGAAATGGGAAGCTATCTTTTGGGCAGGCCTTATTCAGATCGATGTAGTCCACGCGATACTCTCTGTTTTCAGTTCTTTTTCTTTACTAGTACCGTGTTGGCAAACCAGTGTGGGTAGTGAGCTTCTCTTATCATCCCTGCATTAAGTAGGCAATGCACTTTCTCGTTTATTAACTGATTATGTTTTGGAGCCACCGGCATTTTTTTTTTGCCGAACTGGCTTCTTGTCTTGGTTCACTTGTAATTTGTGAAAAATGACGGATGGTTCTATTCCCACCATGTCTTTCATCGTCCATGCAAAAATATCTTGATTATCTTTTAGTAGTTGGATTAGTTCATCGCGAGCTCAAGATGAATCTTCGTGCCAATCCGAACTACTTTCTCTGCTTCGTTGTCTAGGTAGACCACAACTGTTTTCTCTTGCGGCTGTCCAAAAATTAACCAATGACTCATGATGTCCAACTAAAAAAAATGCCATGAATATACAAAATAGCCATCCTTTTGAATTCAAGAAAAGTATTTTTAATTTTAGTTAGTAAATTTGAAGAAAAAACAAATGTGAATGAAGACAAGGAAAAAAAAACAACAACAACAACGAGGACAAAACTACGAGATGAATACTATATTGGACTAGTGCTAAATTCTATTGTAACGTAAAGATTGAAAACTTCAACAAATCCAACAACTCAAACTCCTTTTGACTACCACATTGAAATTCTCCCTTGAATTTTGATTTTTTTTTCCGCTGTCAATGAAAGAGAAGCAACTGAAAATAAGACCCTTTTCTTATTTTCTAATGAACCACACTGCTTTTGTGAAGAAAAATAGTAAACAAGTAGAAGAGGGAAGAAAGTTGATATCCATGATTTGATTCACGCACAAAAGGTTGAAGACGAACCAACCCTTATAGATTTGAGTTACAGACCACTAGATCAGAGATAAAGATAAGTGATTAAGTATTGTAAATCATCCCCAATCTGAAATTATCATTCTAGAATGATGGAAACTAGAACCCTAACCAAAATGTCTGTTGAGAACTAGACAACAACAAGTGTTCTTTTTTATTTTTTTATTTTTTTATTTTTTATTTTTTTATCCCTTAACTCCTCCCATCTTAGATGCTGCCAGTTGGATTTGACCCTATGACTTAGTGATATCATCCGCCACTGCTCAACCACTAAGCCATCACACATTTGACCAAGTCCCCAATCAATCACTACAACACAAGTATTTATTAATAGCACATGCACATAGCGTTTTTTAGACTTGTGCTATCAAAAACCAAGTTTAATTTCGTTACCCTTTTAAAACGCTAAGGAAAACAGTGAGCGGGAAGCAAAAATTATACCGCGCGTTTTTTACCCACGCTTTCATCTCCTCCCTCAAACGCAACTCTCCCTCACAAACGCAGCTCTCCCACCTCGCCTCTCCTCTCGCCGTCACCTCGCCTCGCCTGATCTCTCTCGCTCTTCTCTCGCCATCACCTCCATCTCACCATCACCTGATCTCTCTCGCTCTCAGTTACATCATCTGATCTCTCTCGCTCTTTGTCACTTCGTCGCTTCGCCTCCACTTCACTCTGCCTCTGCTACTCACTACTCCTTCTTCACTATTTCGTCTTCTTCATCTTGCACAAATTAGAGTTTTTGATTAAAGAATTTTTGTATACTTCCATCCCAGATTGAAGCTCTCTGTAAGTTGGATTTTGTCATTGCATTTCATTTTTGAGTTTGTTGAATAATTTATTGAGATGTTGATTTTTGGGTCTATTTAAATACTGAGAAAGTGTTTGTATATTAAAAGACAGACAAAGAGCAAATAGATTTTAGCGTCTCTCCATCGGTGAAGAAATATCAAGTTTCTCTCCAGCGGTTTTCGAGTCATCTAGAGGCAATTTTGAGGTACGAATGTTTATTTCATCTTCTGTTCTAATGGTTTTTAGTATGAGATTGGTGGTTGTTTGTGATTGATGTCATTTGTGTTTGTTGAATCTGTGAGATTGGTGGTTGTTTGGTTCCCATCTAGTTTTCTTTGTTCTGATCTGTGATTGTTTTGGTCCCTTCTATGTTTTTTGTTTAAATGAACATCATTTTTTGTGTTTTAGTTTTTTCTGATTTTTTTTTTAGGGATTTTTGCTTTTGATGATGAGTTTATGCATTTTATTGGTGTTGATGGAGGAGTAGTCAGGATGGAGTTATGATTTGGGTCTCGTTCAGTCCAGTTCAAATTTTTGTGTGTGTGTTTTTTTTCTTCTTCAGATTCTAAGGGGTGCTTTGTGATTTTGCTAGAAGAAGGGAGAATGGGATTTTAATTGGGCATGTACTAAATTTTGTGTTTTTTTTTTTTGCTTCAGATTGTAAGTTCATCTTTTCCCTACCTTAATCACTTGATGATAGGGGGTACTTATCGAAATGTGATGAAGAATTAACCACATTTCGTTCTGACTAGTAAAAAAAGACATTTTACATAGTCCGCTTTCATATGCCCCGTGTTTAAAGTTAAGTTCGCTTTAAATCATTACTCAGAAGTCAGAACAAACACTGACTAAGCATTTTGTGAAGCACTTAATAGTAAAATCATCTCTGATCCATTAAATACCTATGTTGCTGATTAAAAGTAGATAAGATAAACACCCAACTTAAAGAAGCCTACTTATGTTAGATCGTATTGATAGTCGAGTAATCTTCTCTGTTCTAGTGATCGATTTATGTTAGATCGTATTGATTTCATGTTTCTATTGGATATTTGAATATCATAATTTGTTTAATTGCTTTTTTTCATCCATCATTTCACATGTTTTGAGTTTGTGTAGTTTGAGTATGGAAAAGGTGAGATCTTTAGCCGAATTGAAGGTCATTTCAGAGGAGATTTGATTTGATGGAACATTTGATAAAAATGATTGGTTGAGATCCGATTTTTTGTGATTTTGTTAACCAACTTTGCATGTATTGTTTTTGTTAATGGATGGCTTTGAAATCATTGACATCCTAAAAGAGGATGAAAAGATATCTATTGTGACGCTTGATTCCTTGCTATGCATTTGAGGAAAGCAGAGGATATTCTTGTGTGTGGTTTTCATCTTTTTGTGCCCGATTTTATTTCACACTTATCCTCTCTCTGCACTTTGCAGCTCTTGTCTCTCAGTGTCGGTTTACTTGGTCAATCTATTCTTTCCACAGGTTTGCATTCTCAGTGTCGGTTTACTTGGTATCAAGATTCAAAGATTGGTCATTTCCTTTTAATTTTCATCGATTCTATGGAGTTATGTATGTGGGTATTGCGTATTGATAATTGTACTATACTAGCATTAATATTCATTTGTTTGTCCTTCAAAATACTTCAATCTTTCAGTTACATAGTCTTTTATGCTAGTAATGCCCAAAAAATCAAAAGAAAAGTCCATGTTGTAGCATGCCCAACCTTCATTTTTCAAAATAGTTTGTTGTGGTTTCTCTCAAGTCTTAGCTCGGTTATATAGTTATGGATTGGAGAAACTAAATGGGAAAATAGGAGGGACGGGGTGCACATAAGTTATTTGTACCACGACTATAAATGTTGTAAAAGTGCTAAAAAGTGTCAACAATATGTCTGACTAAGTCAGAGGAAGCCCTCCAAATTTAGACACGATCTCCTTGAATATTTGAATCTTTGAATCTTGATACCAACTCACTTCATTTGCAAATGCCTCATTTGCAAATATAGACCAGCAGTGTTCATCAGGAAGAAATTCTGGATAATGTATGTGCTTCTCATTTGCTCACATCTTTATTCCTAGTTGTGACAATTACAAAACCACCAGGTCCATGTTGAGGCAAAGCTGATTTGAAGCTATTCCACAATTATTGTTCATCAATTCCCCACACATCATCTAAGATAACCAAGTACCTTTTCTCGGATGGCTCATTTTTTATTTCCCATAACACATCACGGGGACTCATGTGTGTTAAGTCTGTTCTGGCATTCAATTTTTTCAACACATATTTAAGGGACTCTTCAAACTTGAAATTCCGAGAAACTGTCACAAACAAGACACGATAAAAAAAACTCCTGGATCCTATGATCATTGTGTATTTTTTTAGCAAGTGTGCTCTTGCCGATTCCTCCCATACCAACAATGCCAACAACTCTGAAGGGACAATTTTTTGCCATGATCCACTGCTCTATCTTCTCTACATCATCATCCATGCCAACTATTTTAGCATCATCTAGCAAGACTGGGTAGCTTGCTGTAGGATTACTTTCATGTTTTGGGAGGGGACCCAATCTCTGCACCCTGCTCACTATATCACTTACTTCTTGAAGCGTCTCCTGAATCCTCATTTTCATTTGGCATCAAGTATAGAGGAAGTGAGGAGAGAAGAAGTTAAGCCATTCATGCTCTTCTTTTCGTTTACTGAGCGACCTCTCACAGTCATCGCCGACATTCTCTATACTGTACAGCAGTTCTCTCAGATCTTGGTCGATCTTCTTAATAGCATCCCTTTTGTCCTGTATTGGCAACATGTCCACATCTTTTAAGTTGCTCTTAATGAATTCCAGCTCTTTGCTTAACCTACTGTATTGTGTGTGGAAGTCTAGCACACCATTCACACCCGTTACAAGTTTCTTGCCAACTGTTTCTAATAGAAAGTCAGTTGTTGCATCCATTTTGCTGCAACTTTGTAAGACTGAAAATTTAAATATGGCATAGATTTCCTGATTGGTCAGTAACAGACAAACCTGAACAAAATTAAATAACACGGCCATTTTATGGAGAATTCAGATAACGAAAAACTGCCATAAATACATTTTCATTTTTAACTACTCATATGGACAAAATTGGCTATTTATAGTGCATTGTAATATGTTTTGATGTGATAGGAAAATTGGATTTTGGTGTTTAGTTGTATCCTTTAACTAAACAGAAACACTTATGCTTGAGTTAAGAGCTCAGAGGCACTCAGGAGGACATTAGGAACTTTTGAAATCAGTTTGGGGATCATTTAAACTTGATATGTGCCTGTGATGTATATATCCAATTCATTCAGGATTTTTTATAAAATTTTCCTAGATGGATTTATTTATTTATTTCCAATGAGTTCCTTGAAAGAAAGAATGGAAACAAAGCATTTGGCAATGCTTAACTTGGAAGCTCCTTTGTTTGAATGTGAATCATTTCAAAGTCGACATCTGTTGAAGAAAGGTTTCGATATAAGGCCCAATTTTGCAGAGCTTAGCCTATAAGGTCGCTCCCTTTTCATTGAGCATAGGGTACATTCCACATCTTATCCATTCCATTGAGGGGGTTTAATGTAAGACTACTGCAGTTATAAAATGTGCTTAAGTAAGGTAAACAAGACTAGCAATGGTTCTTTTAATTACTTATCACTAGTGAGAATTGTACAACAATTTGGACGATGTACTAATTTATTTATTAAAATATTGATTTATCCTATGACCGTATCTTTTTTTAGCCATTTATTCTATCTAAATTTATTAAAATATCTATTTATCATGTGGCCCTTACAATTTTACATCTTTTTGGCTTAACTATTTTTTAATATTTCTATACAACCAATAAGATTTAGTTTGATGTGCATCACTTTTCAATCTCCAAAACTAATTTTAAAACGATAGTTTACATGCAATTAAATGAAGAGAAAATGGTAGAAAACGTGGAAAAAGGCTAGAAAATAAAAATAAATGAAAAATAAAAATAAAAATAAATAAAATTTGAAAAATTTCTGATCTACATTAGGATTCTGCCTATGCTTGTTTTGTTTACTGAAGCAGTGAAGCGGAATGAACAATTACTATGATAAGAACTGGTGTAGGTAGTGTTTGACAAAGGGAATGTGGACCGAATTTGTGCCCTCAATTACCATGCAGACCATTTATCCCGAGGGAGACGTCTACTTGGCAACCATTTTGTGCAATCTTCTACAGTTAGCTCTTTTTATGTTAGGGGTAAAATCATTATTTTATTGAGTAATGTGACTTTGGACAAGTATGCGTAACGCGTGACAGGTAGAAAAGCATATGTTGATTTACATTGTTCATAGATAAGGAGACCATCTAAGTTGGTTCTATGATTAAGAACTATAGGGACCCGGTGTTCTTAACCAATGTCTTTTAGAAATTCTTGGATCTTTATCTAAATTATGCCTAACTATTACTCTTATGAATTGTTTTAGTTTCAATGTGGTCACTGGTTAGAATTTATTGGCTTTGAGTTTAAGGAATATGAGGTACATATTAGGGTAGTCTGAGAAGGATTGAGTGTACTCTATTTAACTGTGTTGTCTGAATTTAATTTATGTCTTTGTGTTTAACATTTATGCTGCCAGTTTGTAATGCTTTCAGAACTGATATGAATGTCTATTTAGTATATGAAATTGAACTTGTCTTCAAGTACTGCTTATATATATATGAAACTTTCAATTACCCCATGAAGGCTTAAGTAGTTATTTGTTTGAATTTTAGAATTTGTTGGGCTGAGTACTACAAGAATATATGATGCTGGAAAATGGTTGTGTGGGTCTTCACAGGTACAAAATTAGTTGTGCGTAGTTAGATATTTATTATAAAATTTGAAAAGTCAGAGGTCTTAGAGCAATAGGTTTTTCTTGTCTTTCTTGTCATAGAGTTGATCCCGAGTACGAGAAAAGAGCATGGAATTTTTTGAAAATGGTTACAAACAACTTGGGAAATCCTAAAATGATTTTATGCCCTTGCATAGATTGTCGCAATGTAGAGCATCAGTGTGACAGTACTGTTGTTGAATATTTGGTTACAAGGGGAATGGATGCCAAGTACAAACAAAGTAAAGATTGGTATGAGCATGGGGAGCAGATAATTATTGATGACAATTTTCCTGAAAAAATGTGGAACGACGAGACATATAACTTATATAGAGCTGCCCACTTTTTTTATGAAGAATATATGAAGCCTACTCGGTTGGTTAATGAAGACTACATTCAGCCTACTAGATACATACATGCTAATGATTTTATAGCAAAACTAAAATATGCATAAACCCCTTTGTACCCGAACTAATCAAATTATAACAAACTATCAGCCATTGTAGCTTTATAACGACTTAAAACTCAAAGTGGATGGTCTGATAAAAGTTTTAGTGAGCTTCTTGAGACATTGGCAGACATGCTTCCACAAAACAATGTACTTTTGAAGTCGTTTTACTCGGTTAAATAGTTTCTCAAGTCATTTGAGATTGGTTATGAAAAGATTCATGCTTGTGAGAACGATTGTTGTCTATTTAGGAAAGAGTACAAGAACTTGGAAATTTTTCCTAAATGTGGTGCTTCAAGATGGAAGAAAAATAAAAGGACCAAAGAGATTAGAAAAGGCATTCCAGTTAAAGTTTTGAGGTACTTTCCTATAATTTCAAGATTTAAAAGGATGTTTAGGTCTGAAAAAGTGGTTGTAGATTTAAGGTGGCATTTTATAATAAAAGCAAAATTGGAAAAATGCGGTACCTTGTTGATTCCATAACATGGGAATTGGTTAATGATAAATGGGAATCATTTGCAGTTGATTCACGCAATTTCAGACTTGGTCTTTCTACTAATGGTCTTAATCCTTTTTCCATGTTAAGTTCTAAATACAGTTGTTGGCCAGTGATGCTAGTTAACTACAACTTGCTTCCTGTGTTGTGCATGAAGAAAGAGAATGTCATGTTAATGCTACTGATTCCAGGTCCAAAGCAACCTGGAAATGACATAGACGTCTACTTACAACCACTTATATAAGACTTGCAACATTTGTGGTACAATGGAGTGGAAGCCTATGATGCATTTGGTGGAAATACTTTTAATCTTAGAGCAATTTTGCTATGGACCATAAGTGATTTTCTGGCATATGGAAACCTCGCTGGATGTTGCACCAAAGGTAAAAAGGCATGTCCTCTTTGTGGCAAAAATATGCATTACAGATGGTTAACGCACAGTAAGAAATTTGCATACATGGGTCATAGGAAATTTTTGTCACCTACACATGAATATCGAGGAAATAATGTTTGTTTTGATAACAATGTGGAACATGGAAGGAATCCTAGAATCTTGATTGGTCGGAACATTTCTATTGCTCTTAATAATTTTCCAAATGATTTTGGAAAATGTCATAACAAAAATTGAAAAAGAAATGATAATGCCAATGATGATGATGCTGATGATAATGGTGATGATGATGTTGATGGCAGCGGATGAGCTATCAAGGTAAAAGAAAAGGTCAATATTTTTCGATTTACCATATTGGGAGGTTAGTTTTTATGTGAGGGAAGTTAGATATGTGAGGGAGAATTCTGAGGGAATACTTGTGTAATATATGTTCTTAACCTTCATCTTGATTTAGGTTGCGTTTTGGCTGCCTTTATCAAAAGTGTGTCTTTGTTTTTATATTAGTTACACATATGTCATATGTTGTATTTTTATTTTTATTTCATTATATGATTAAGGTTATTAATGCATTACATATACTGAAAGTCTTATTTTTTTTTCTTAAACAGGTGAACAAAATTGGTTATTGAAGCCGAGAAGAACGACATATCTCACAAAAGGAAACGTGTTTTGATACCCACAAAAACATCCAAGGTCTCTCAAGGAATGGATAAGAATGTATCAAAATGTCCAAAAGTATGTCAACAGACTTTGATCCAACAACATGAGAGTCATGAACCTAACCTCCAACATATACAACCATCGGCGACCAAATAAGTGGTCGAAAAAGATGCACCTACGTCACAAGAGTCAGTTGCAGACCCGAAAGGACTGAAGAAAGCTAGGGGTCCAACCAAAATGAGAGATATTGCTGTAGAGCCTGAAAGTCGAGTTCATGTTGAATTTACTGATAAAGGTGAACCGTGTGGAGAGGGGTCAGTTAGTTTGTCTTCTTATTTAGGCCTATTTGTACGAGAGCACGTACCTGTAACATTATGCGATTGGAGGAAGCTTGGTAATGACATAAAAGTAATCTTGTGGAAATCAATTCAGGTATTATGAACCATTACTCTATCCTCTCTCTTAACGGTATTTTTGTTTCATAGCAAACATGCAAATGACTTTTCACTTTTATGTGAGCAGTTATAATTCATGGTGTAGTTGTAGATATTTATAGTTAGTTGAATTGCTTGTTATTCATCATCTTCAATGACATGTACATTTTAGTTTACAGAAGTTGTGATAGAACTCTTATAGTAAAATTACCAGTGCTGAGTTGCTTAGTGATAATTTTATATAAACTCCAGGCAAGATTCGACTTGAATACAGAATGGCAACTAATGAGGAAGAAAGACTTCAGCTTCAACCTAAAAACATTCAAAGTAGAGCAGAGTGGATAAAGTTCGTCAGGACAAAAACTAGTCCAGCATTTAAGATATGTTTTAAAACTAGTTGTAATATTATAATATATGGTGAAAATTATAATTCAGTAAAAATCATGCTAAAGTAATACAATTTCAAGCTATAAGTGATAACTATAAAACAATCAGCAAATTGGCATTCTTTCAAACTAATGACAAACATGTGGCCAAGATGCAAGAGCAATAAACTATCATGCACGACAGGATCCAACATTTGGAGAACTTGGTGAACATACTATTGAAAAATAAGGAAAGTTTGATACATGTTGTGATTAGTGAATAAGTAAAATTCCAGCTTAGTTATTAAATTTTTTTTTTATTAACTGTTTGTTGTGTTGTTAGATTCGACAAAGTGGAGAAGAGGACAAAACATCTGCAGTGGTACAATTAGTTTCAATATTGTGGCATTAATCTTCAACCTAAACTTGCTTCAATTGTAATGTTTGTATTGATTAATTGTAGAGTGTCAACACCAAGTCACTAGAGAAATGCAAGTTGTTAGATTGGAGTGGAACAAAGGAAATTGTTGTTGAAGGACATTTGATATCATGGGATCCAGAAGAGCTTGTCAATAAAATTCCTATGGGTCCTAATGCAATCAAAGTCTGTGTTGATATCCCAACTAAACCAGATGCTTTCCTATGGAGACCTACATCTAATATGACTTGTATAGAACAAGCTCAGGGTAAATCGATAGCATGGCCTGTCGATAGAGTTATTTTGCTGCCAGATCAACATTATGTTGAACAAGATAATATTGACACGCCTTTGGTAAGATAATTATTGATTGCTTAATTTGGTATTTATATCATGTATTTGTGTAACTTAAATAGTTGTATGTGTATATAATTTCTATTTTTTATGCATTCTTTCTTTATAGAGTAAGTACAACAATTCAAGGAACAAGTGCACATTGTTTGATTGGAGTGGAAAAGATGAAATAATGGCGGAAGGACGTTGGCATTCGAGTGATCCAAAAACGTTGATCAATGATATTCCTCTTGGACCTAATGCCATGATTGTTTGGGTAGATATTTCAAAAAATCATGAAGCATTTTTATGGAGACCTACATCTAATATGACATGCATTGAAGATGTCGTTGGTTCTACTATAGCGTGGCCTGCTAACAAAGTTGTTTTGGAAAAAGTACTTGAAAATCAGGAAGTCGAAAATGCATCCTATCATTCGGTAAGTTAAATGTAATTGGAATAGATAAAACATAATTGAACCTACTTTAATGTTTAATGTGCAGAGGTTTAGTACATCAGTTTTGTGTATGTTATGATTAAATTAATGAGTAGAGGATTAGACTACCAAGCTTATGATAAATTTTGGTATAGTTGATTGAACTTGCTTAAATCTACTGCTAATTGGTATGTTGTGATCAAATTATTGTATGCTTTCAAGCTTCTCAGTACTACCTATATCTTCAAGCCAAAAGTATTACTTGTATATGACTTGTTTGCTTTTGGTGTGTTTTTTTTTCAAAGCAATGTTATATACTTATCACCTGAATGTCTTGTTTGACTTGTTGTTAGAGTGTGAACACCGGCTCAAAGAAAAAGTGCAAGTTGTTGGATGGTAGTGGTTCGGACAAGTAGTTGCTGAAGGACGTTGGTCTTCAAGTGATCCAAATCAGGTTGTTCATTTTGTTCCCTTGGGTCCTAATGCTATTAGAGTTTGGGTAAATAGCCCAAAAGTTCCTACTGCGTCTCTTTGGAGGCCTACATCTGAGCTGAAATTTATTGAAGATGCCATTGGTACTACAGTAGTATGGTCAGCAGACAAAGTTGTTATGATTTAAAGCTTCGGTAAGCATTAATCGAGACTTGTAATATATATTTGAATGCTTGAATGAATGTCTCTTGGTCTTTAATTCCTGAATATAGGCTTGAATTCAAACATGTTTGTCTTAGTATAAAACCTAGCAATTATTTCATTATCAGAAATAGGTTCTTAAAAGCCTAAGTGGTGAAATCCTTACACAAATTAAGGTGAACTACTACCAATTTTGTAGATCCGCTTGTATCCATGCATGTGTAAGTATGTTATAGGAATGTTAATGTTGTAATGTTGTTGTTAATACTGCTGATGTAATAAGATGTTTCACTGCTTCAGATGTGAATTGATTTTGCATTTTAGGGAGTTGTATTCATTTAAATAGGTTTTTAGGGAGTTTTGAGAGACAGAACAATGAGGAGATTGGTTGGAATAATATCCATATTTGATCCGTTAAAATTTGGTGCTCACGAAGTCATTATTTCCATCCTCAACTCCATGAATGTCAATAGCATTATGGTTACAGGTGATAATTGTGGCACAGCGAATTCCATTGCAAATGAAGTTGGGATTGATATTGTTATTGCTGAAGCCAAGCCTGATCAGAAAGCTGAGAAAGTGAAGGAATTACACCACACTTGGTCATAGGTGGAGTTGGATTAGCCGTCCCTTCCCTCTCCCATACTATCTAGGGCTTGTTCTATTCAATCAATCCGATCTCGGGCTACACACCCATCAGAAGGCTACACACCCATCAGAGGGTTGTTCTTCATCTAGAACTACACACCCATAAGAGTGTTGTTCTTCATCAGGGGGCTACACACCCATCATAGTGCACAAGGTTCGGTACACCATTCAAGAGAGGGGATAAGTATTTTTACTTCCATAATACAAGGCTTCAATCCCAATGTGTCTTGTATATGCAGGTTAGTAGGATTTATGTTCTTGTTAGCGAAGTTTGTTGGATGTTTTGTTTTGAATTGGGGTTCTTTATGTTTGGTTATTTTGTTGGGTTTACAGGATAGTTTGGATTCTGAAGCAAAGTTTTTGCTTGATCCGGATGAGCTTAGTAAAGATGGAACCGTTTTGTTAAAGGTGTTTGAATTTAGTAAGAATGCAAAGTACATGGGATATGGGATTAGTTCTAGTGGTAGTGATTGGGTGACCATTAAAGTAATGCGGCTGAAAGACAAGGCCGTCGAACCTGATACTCTGTTCTGGGTGAGTTTACTTGGCTAAATTGGTGTCTTCAAAAACAGATTTTGAAGGTGGAAGTGGTGTTTATGAGCTACTCTTTATGTTTTTCTACTTGTTGCAAGTTAAGATTTCATCAATTAGTTGGACTCATGATAACAAGGGGTTTTTCTACAATCGTTATTCAGCTCCTGAGTAAGTTTTTATTTTAGTTTTGGTCGTATTAAATGGATTTGATTAGTTGGATTTTTTTTTTTTTTTTTTAGTTCACTACAAGAAAAATTGTGATCAATAGCGTTTAAAAACCGCTATGGTAGGATACCATAGCGGTTTAGTAACCGCTATGACAGCCGGCGCTATAATAGACCCAGGGGATATTATAGCGGTTTTAAAACGCTATGGTAAGTTTGGCTTTTATAGCGTTTCAAAACCGCTATGGTAGCCTCTGCCATAGCGTTTTAAAAACGCTATAGTAGACTCTAAAACCGCTATGGTAGACTCTACCATAACGTTTTAAAAACGCTATGGTAAGTATACATAGCAATTTTTTTTTTTTTTTTTTTTTTTTTTTTTTTACTATCAAATGACTTTTTATTACATCTCATAAGTTTTATGTCTAGAAAATAAAAATTTTAATGTGCCAAAGTTAAACAGAAGAAGAAGAAAGTTTGCCAACTAAATATACAAAATTGATACCCTAATATCAGAAGAAGAAGAAAGTTTGCTAACTAAATATACAACTGTCACTGAAAGAATATTGTACAAAGATTCGTGTTACATTCAGACCAAAAATTAGTCCCAACTTCCGAAGAAGGTATAATCATCTGGGGACTACATATGATTCTAAACTATATACAGAATGTAAATGTAGATGTACAACAGAAGATCCACGAGTGAGATTGATCGCTGTCCACTTCAAAAGGGGAAACTGGATCATCTCTTCCACAAAGTGGCATCACTGTCTCGTGCTATTAAGCATTCTACTCCACACAATATTTGATTTCAGTTAATCCATCTTCGAAAAGTTTTGGGGCTTACTACTTGCAAATGTCAACCATGCAATTGTGCCTGTTAGGTAGAAGAAGATCGATGGAGCAAATAATGACATCTGCATGATGAAAGTAGATTAATAAATGATAGTAGCTGGTGCTTAAAATGGTAGATGGAGGTCAAAATTAACTACCATTTTAAGCATACTTGTGAAAAGAACTACTTTTGATGGTTAACTTACACCCCATGAATGAGTTGAATCAAGAAGATTGCCTGTAAGAGCAACACCAACAATTCCAGGTACTGCCCCTACTGTGCTGGTAATCCCCTGAAAATAAAAATGCAATCCCACCATTAATATCCAATTAATCAAGATTGTATACATTGCTGAATTTCAATACAGTTTGAAAAGATAGCAGAATTCAGAACTTGTTCCTGAAGGCTCTGACAAAGAATTTGAAGTTTTGCCCCCATCCCATACTATCAATCAGCCTACAATGAACTGAAACGTTCTATCAAGAAGTCTTAGTCGGACAATCTTTAATTAAACAATAAAGAGAGCAGAATAACAATAAAGAACCAAGATTTTGATAATGTAAAAGAGAAATCTGTGGTCGGAGTAAGCCTACACATTAGACAGGTGCTCATTAATTCAGAGTAGTGGCAAACATCAAACTATTAGATTATCACACAGAAATAGACAAATGGATTGATTTTGGAATGTGACTATAAGTAGGTGAACATAGCAGGCTGAGAGATCTCCCTCTTACAGAGCTAAATTGGAAAAATGGGGTTTGATACACAGACAAAAGCTTATGTTCTTATTAGACTTTGATGCATTATGACTATAACTATGAGTTTCACTCTCACTTATAAGATCTTTGCCACCAGAAAACCAACAACATAGAAGAGATGTGAAACTTGAATCCTTACCAAAAGTATACTTGCATATTCTGGAGAAATGTCCTGATGGGTACAATAAAGTCCTGCAGCAACAGATATATGGACATTACCACTTTTTAGGCCTATGAAATTAATTATCATATCATCTTTTAGACAATGGAGATGTCAAACCTACGGTGGACACTACCTGATAAAGCAAAACTTGAGAGGGCCAAGCCGCTAGTGAGAATCCCCACAACTTCCCAGTGTGGCAATCCCAGATCCAGAGAGGAAAGAATCATGGAAACTGCAGGAGACAAAAATGCAGTTGTTTGGCAAATCTTTCGTACCTACATTTACATGTTGGGGTGATTAGAAATTGAATAAAAACATAACACGCAGGAAAGGATCAAGTAATACAGAAGGATAAAGAGAGTGAGCACCATGTTGCAAATAGACCAGAAGGCAACCTGTTCCTGTGCATGTATATGTGTACCATGTGGCACAGCACAACTTCTAAAATCTAAAAATAGTAAGCTATAACAGGCATCGATATGTGACTTACATGAAACTTAGCAATTTCTATACATGTGAAAAAAGAGCTTGCTCACAATTTCGATACATGTGAAAAAAGAGCAGAGAAACCAATACTCATCATACCAATAGATTTGTATGTAGATTTGCCTTAACATCCCAAGTTGCAACCATATACTTGTAAGCAGTAAAAACACCATACCCGGCTGACCTTGTAAGCAATAAAAACACCATATGGCTGACCTTGCAACCATATATTTGTATGTAAATTTTTCTGACAGGAAATTTTCTCTAGATACATGGCTCAGGATCTAGCTAAAAATCAATTTTAAACTGTTCTAAGTATAAGGTTTTTGGTTTTGGCATTAGTGATTCCTGAAGCTGACAATATCTAAGTTAATTCTAAGACCCCAAACTGTCTTTGAGGTGGTGGTCCTGGCTCCATTGGCACATGAAGCAAGTCTAAAATGTAGAATCAAACCAGACCAATCAAATATACATATAATGCACCAATTAAAGTCTGCAAGGGATTTTCTTTTTCATAAATGAAAAGCGGGAAAATGATTACTAACCATCATTTATCAATAAAGAAGATTCAGGAGATGCTGATGATGATGATGATGAATGACGGGCACGAGCTCTCTTTGGCTTGGGTACAAATGAAGGGCACCTCATGTTTCTGATCTCAAGCAGCTCATTTTCTATGGAGACACTCTTTCAGGGAGCACAAGATTGGAAGAAGTTTCATCCCATTGAACCTAAATTATCAGCTGATGAATGCCATAGAACTTCAGATAATCATTCATAGAAGCAAGAATCAAAATAGCTTCTATCTAACAAAGGGACAATCTTGTTACCTTGAGACTTCTCCACTTTCAATGTTGTGCCTAGAAGAATTCTGGAATCTGAATTAACATCATAAACTGCAGCATTTATTGCTGGCATTGCCACTTCTCCAATAGTTGAATTGAAAGAAAGCAGAGCACCAATATTCACAACACTTGGCCTTTTCAATGTAGAGCTAGTATTTGAACTCCGACTCTTCACTTCTGTTGAGACCAATAAACAGAAAAACAATAGTACAAGTGGTCTCACCATGAAAAACTTGCTGCTCATACAATCCAGCAAACATCCATGACTCGTAATGTGATCGCCTCAATCAGTCCTAGAACTGGAGCACAAGACACCATAAATAGGAGACACCATAACTGTGCTACATCAAGCAAGACCCAGTTTTATTAAATGGTTATTAAGTAATCTATAACCAAAATTCGATCAGATGTTTCCAGGCACATTACCATATAATTTTTCATCCTCTGAAAGATGGCTCGACTGGTCAATACAGCACTTATGATGACACTAAGACCAGGTTCGGTCAAAACAATGTCAGAAGCACTGCGAGATGCGTCCGTTGCATCAGCAACAGTTAAAAGAAGCAAGGAAAGATGAAAAAGCATATTCTAAGTAAAAGCACCTAGCAGCAACTACCAACCTCCCTCTCATGGACACTAGAACCTAGCTATAACTTGATATCAGAACCATACCAGGGAAAACGCCAGCAAAACCATCAGCTTTCTCTATAAGATCATCAACTGGCAGGGCTGCAATTGACACATCCTTGGTCTGGCCTAATAAAGCAGATGAGGGATACATGTTGATTCCCATCCCAAGACGACGTCCAGTTTCCTTTCCTATTGCCAATTGATCACCTGATTGAAGTTGAAAGTGTTAATTGGCACATGAATAAAACACTTAAGACTGAATTACCCATTAAGGAGAGAAAAGAAGAACTGAACGATTCTTTCTTATTGAAGGAACATTTCCTTATTGAAACTTCTGACATTTTTTAATCAACTGTTGCAGAGACCACTGGATGCAAAGGTCAGTCTTGTTAAATATTTGAAATGAATCAAAACCCATTTGGACATGAAACATTTATGGTAGAAAAGACTCTTATTTTGGATGTTTTGGAAATCTTGGTGTTCAAACATTGAAGGCTTAGTTCAAAACAGAGAAGCAGCAAAGAAGAGCAGACAGAGAAAAAAATATTGGATTAGAATTATAAACGTTTTTTCTTCCATAAACATCAGATCATCCCATTAATTACTTCTTTCTTTGCAGCTTATGTGCATCAGTTTCTGGACCATATCAATCACAAAGTTTAAGAGTCTCTGAATGAGTTCCATTCTTTGATTTGAACCACTATTGTAGTACTCTTTCTTCAATTTGCTAGACAAGCATAGAAAATCCAATAATTTTTCTCTGTCTCTCTGTCCATTTTTGTGGTGGCTAGTGCACACAACAAACCCCAAAAACATGAGATCCAAATGGTGAAGTTTTTTTCCCTGTCTCTTTATGTAATGAGGAGACCCTCTATTCATAGATCCAAACAGTGTTTGACATGATAGCATATCCAAATCCTATATCAAAAGCATGAAAATGAAATAAAAAAAATTATATAATCAGAAATCAATCATACACCCGACCCAAAAAAAATGCAGTCTATAATGGTTTGATTGTTATGATTGGATTTAAAGATGAGGTCTACTTCACAAAAACCAACGAAAAAATAGCCTTAATAGATCAGTTTTGGTTGCTCTAGTTGTGCTTCAATTTAACTTCCATAAAGAACTTACAAGTACCTCTTTGTAAGGCTTCTCATCATGAAATTTCTTCAAGGAATACCTTACATAGCACCCAGTATGTAGTGCTCTCCCCTCCTGTAATGGCATATAGCTTCTCAGACGATGTGAAGAATTGCAGCTTTCTGCGATACAATGTCTTCAATGAAAAAAGCTAGTGTTGACTTCCAAAATCTTTCACAATAGCGACCTCTTTAAAATTCAGTCCAAAAGATCCACTGGTACTATGATTTTCTGCAAGAATGATGACAATAATGTAAAACCACTTATGATATAAACTCTGAAATCACATATTTTGCTTAGTCTAAAATGAATGAGCTATAATACAAATACTTTACTTCGTAATGGACAGTGTAGAGTATGAAATGCATGTGTGGTTCTTCCAAAATAATTTACTATTTACATGGATAAAAGCAATGACTACTAACCTGTTAGCAAACACAAAATGAGGAAGCTAACAACCATTTTACTTGATGACAACTATGCAACCTGAAAATGTAGAAGAAGCAACAATCAACAGAACAAACATTGAAGAGACTAAATCAATCACTCAATCCAAATTAGAGAGGCAGAACAATCAATCATTCAAACCATAAGAACCTCATTTTAGGGCATTAAGGCTTCATTACACAATCTACAATTCAAACCTCAAAATCAACCTTGATTCACTTCATTTTAGAAGAAAAAAACCCAACTTTTTTTTTTTATACTAAACACACAAAAGTTTACAATCGAATCACAATCGATTACACAAAAGTTTACAAAAACAAACCCCAAACCAGATTTCTTGTACTGATCTCAACAATGCATGGTACCAAAACAAAACACAAATCTAAAAAAAACCCATTACACATCATGAACTAATTTAAAATCCATTGATGACCAAACCAAACAACAAACCTTTGAGATGGTTCTATAGCCGATTGAGCTCCAACACCATTGGGTGTGAATAAGTCAGAAATAAGTTTTCTTGAGTCAATTCCTCGAAATCTCCAAAGAAAAATAGATGAAATTAGTGTGAGAAGAAAGAGAGAGCAAACCTTGGTGCGAGCAGAGAGATGCGACCAGAGAGATCCAGCAGAGAGAGGCGACTAGAGAGATGCGAGCAGAAGAGTGAGTAGAGATGCGAGCAGAGAGAGCGAAAGAGGCGTGCAGGGAGAGTGAGTAGAGATGCGAGCAAAGAGCGAAAGAGGCGTGCAGGGAGAGTGAGTAGAGAGGCGAACAGAATAAGCAAATGAGAGAGAAGCAAAGGCTTGATAAGGGAGAGAAAAAATGGCGCTACGTTAAATGTTTGGGCGAGCGCTATTGCGTTTTAAAATCCCGCTCAATTTTAGACAACATTTTTGTATTTCAATAGTAACTAAAACTTCATTTTTCATAGCAAATGTGTAAAAACTGCTATAATCAAATGCTATTAAAGAGGACTTGTGGTGTAGTGGTTTTGAATGCGTTTATTTGGTTTGTGGATTTATGTTTATGAAAAGGGAGAAAATATTGAGGCTGGAACTGAGATAGATTCTAATATCCATCAAAAGGTCTATTATCACTTCCTGGGAATCAGTCTCAAGATATTTTGATTTGGAAAGACCCTGAGAATCCAACATACATGTTTGAGGCTGAAGTTACCGATGATGGGAAGGTAAGCCTTCATTACATCCTGTATGCAGCTTGGCATTCTATTACAAGGCTTAAGTGTGCATTTCTTTTGTTCAACTGATTAATATAACTTTTCCATGAAGATTTTGCCATTTCTTTTATAAAGCAATTTATTTTGATTAAACACGACAGCTTGAGATGAATCTATCTTACTTCTATTTCACTATGCATAAAGAGTTTTTAAGTTCTTGGTCCCAAGAGATAGCAATAAACTTGTCAGCCAAATCAAGGAATCTACAAAAAATCATGTTCTTGGTCATTCTGGTATATTTCCATTTTATATTCTTATGCATTCATACATGGTCGATTACACTTTGTACCAAAATGCATGTTTACCATCCAGATGGGATTTGCCATGGGATTTGTCAGTCAAATCTAAGTGTGCAATATTGAATGTCTGTGGACATAATAACTAGACTAGTGTTTTCTTTCCGAATTGTAGAATCCATTTATCATAATAAGCTTGGAAAGAGCTTAAATGAAATCCATTTCGCCACTGAAATCCTTCCTTTCCAAGTTGCGGTCAAGCTTGTGTTCAATTGGCCAAAGTTATGTCGAGCATGAAGTCCAACGAAAATGTGATTAAGCTTGGTGTTTATTAGATATCACCCCATTTGTCATTATAAGTTTGGAAAGTTTGGTTAGAGCTTAAATGAAATCCATTTGGCCACTCAATCTTGGCCCGTTAGGAATGTGCTCAAGATCCAAAGACCTTCATTGACTTTTCCCTTATATATTAAAATATGCATGTCACTTGGGTGAGTGTGACTTGATTATGTCTTGGGCGAGTCAAGACACCCTACTTTTTCTAGAAATTGGGGTACATTGGTGGATACGGTTAGATATGCTCTATGTTCACGCTATACATGGTGAAATATATATTATTAGCTAATGCAGAGTAGATCATTTGTTGATCCAGAGAGACAACTTCAGGAAGCTAATAATAGTCTTTACTGTAGGTGTTAAACTATATGGAGGACCAAGAATTACTTCTGTACTAAATATTTCAGAAGCATACTCATTTCACCATGAGTACAATTCCATGGCTTGTACAATTGAAATTGTGGATGATTTGCATGATGCCATCAAACATATACATCGTCAAGGAAGGTTATTTATTTGGTTATCTATTTTAACCACTTCTTTATTTTTTCGCTCTTAGTTTTCTCATCCATTTGCCTATGTACTCGGTGAACTCCGATTTCTACAGTTCTTACACTGATTGTATAGTTACAGAAGACCATGAAGCTGCAGACATATTCTTACATCAGGTTGATAGGTAAGCATACTTATTTTTGCACTCCACTGGTGGATTATGTTGTTGAGTGATCTCACTATAAGAACTTTCTGGCTTCTCTTCTAAGGGGGGTTTTCTGTGGCTAAATATCAATTGTTTGTTAAGTAGTTTCTTCATAATGGTTATCTACATGCAGTATAAATACTAATGTTGTATGCGCTAGCTTTGCAAAATAAATTCACAAACAATTGAGGACATGTCATATTATCTACAAATTTCTTGAGTGAAATGTTTCTGGCCTCTTTGGAATATCTCCATGCTTTTGATTTTCCCTTGATGCAAGTTTTTGATATGAACTTTAAAAGCATTGCATGATCGTAGTCATTAATTTGGTTATAAGCAGGGTTAGAGCACCCTTGTACACTAATATATAGGACAGAGCACTGAATTGTACCGAATTACCTACCTTGGGGAGTGGATCTTGCATATCTATACTATAATCGATTTGCAGAACTTATGGTTCATAAGCCTGGTGAAGGACTAGCTCTAAGCCTCTTGGCCACACTACTTTCACCTTTGGTAACTTTCCATCTAATACTAAGCCATTTATTTGCTCAAACATTTTTCTTAATGTTGTTGGTAGTGATCACTGGATATAACATTTTGCAGATATGGGCATTTTCAAAGTTTGTTGAGAGCTATATCAGATGGAAACTCCCCATGAAGAAGTACAAGATGATACAAAAGCATAACTTCTCACGAGAAATATCTACTTTCTTACTCTCAACAGTACCGAAGGAATTTTACAGCAGAGTAGAAGAAGGAAGCATTATTTTAAAGAAAGCAAAGAGTTTTAGCTTCTGCAGAAATGGAGTGATGGTCGAAGGTGATGCTACTCCTGTAGAAACTGATTTGGTGATTCTTGCCACAGGATATAAAAGTTGCATCATCAACCTTTCAAAACTGCATTATGGGGTCGCCCACCAACACAATTCCGCTGTATAGGTATCATACATCTCACTTTTCATCAGTTTACTAGTAAGGATGTGAGAAGATCAACTCAATAGGCCACACGGTGTGGAGAGAAATAACACTAACGCATGAACTAAACAATATGAATTAATTCATGTGTTTCTTATTGTTGCAGAGAATGTATACATCCACGAATCCCATAGGTAGTAGTGATTGGATACTCAAAGAGTCTTGCAAATTTGAATACTTCAGAAATGAGATGTAGATGGCTAGCCCATCTTCTTGAGGGGACATTCAAATTGCCCAGCATAAAAGAGACGGAAGATGATGCACTCAAGTGGAGAAGTTCTTGAAGCAATATACCGGCCCATACTATAGAAAAGCTTGTATTGGTATCCTTCAAATATGGTACCATGATCTTCTTTGCAAGGATATAGGATGCAATCCCAAAAGAAAGAAGGGATTTTTCGCAGAGTTGTTTGAACCTTATGGACCTATGGATTAAAGACCTGTCCCATTAGCCTCTTTTAGTTGTTTACTGCTTCAACTGAAATAAATGTAGTCTGGTCTTTATTATTTGATAGATTTTGTGACTCGATGTAATACATTACCTTATTACATTACTGTGCCTCGCCATTCATGGAAATGTTCAAGTGTTTGCCACATTTAGGTTTTTATTTTCTAGAAATAAAACTTATAAGATGTTATAAAAAGTCATTTGATAGCACTTGATGAGTATCATAGAAAAAAAAGGGTCTTGAGAAACGCTATAGAAACTAATACAATAGCATTTGTTAAATGCTACGTGAGGGAAGACAATAGCATTTCAGAAACGCTATTGGTATACAATAGCGTTTTTTAAGTGTTGTCACAAGCTAAATAATAGAACTTTTTAAACGCTATTATAGATTTAACCATAGCATTTTTAAAATGCTATTACAAGATAAACAAACGCTATAAATGGTCTACTTACAATAGCGTTTCTAAAACGCTATAAATAACCATGTATCTATTATAGCTCCGGCAGACACAGCGTTTTCTAAAACGCTATGATATCCTACAATATCGTTTTTGAAACGCTATGAATAAGCATTTGTGCTGTAGTGAATCTAATCATTTCCTATTTGCTTGTTAGAATATTTTTATATTTTTGGCCCTTTACTATTGAACAAATGGTGACTACATTTTCTAACCTATGAGAAACTAGTACACAAGTAAATTATGACATTTTCTAACCTACACATGCATATAATTATTTTTTAATATTATGTATTCTTAGGATTAAGTAAATATGAAATTATCTATCCTTTAACGATTTTGCATTGAATCTATATGCATCGAGCAAATTGTTGATTGACACAAAAAATGATATAGTGCTAATACTTAAATTTTGTGTATCAACTATTGGTCAAACAAAAATATTTTGAATTTAATTTTGTGTGCGCTAAGCATGCTACTTACACGCCCTTAAATGTTAAATCATATAAATGAATATATTAAATTCCTTCAAAAAAAATAGGAAAATTAAATTCATGAATAATCTAGGGAAAATAACTTAGGGGCTTAGGTATAATTAATCATTTTTGGAAGTGGCTAATTTTGATTGTATAAAATATGAAACGTGGAGGGAAAAGTTGTAATAGTATTTTTCATTTTAAAGACATTAACACCCTTTGTTATTTTTACCAATCTTTTGATTTTTTCTGTAAATATTACAAAAGTTTGGAGGGTAAATGGGAATAAAAATTAGGTTGAAGACATCAACCTTGTTCATCTAGTGTCGCATTCGTTATTAAACTATATGATTAACCCTTTGAAAGATTAATAGTGGATGTATAGTTTATAAATAAATAAGAGGCTTCAATAGGGGCTTAGGTATAACTAATAAATGTTTGAGATAGGTGATTTTGATTGTAAAAGTATGAAATGTGAAGGGTAAAATTAAAAATCCAAAAGTCAGAAGTAAGGGCCATTTATAATTTCTATATAAATTGAGAGCTTTAAATAAATTACAATAGGGTCTAGTATAATTAATAAATGTTTATAGAGAGCCGATTTTAATTGTAAATTGTTTAAATTGAAGAGGATGAAATGGTAAATAGATGTAATAGTTTTTTATTTGAATGACATAAACACCCTTGTCACTTTTTACCAACTTTTTTTTTTTTTATAAATACCATATAATTGGAAGGGTAAAATGGAATGATAAATCAGGACAAAGACCCTGTCACTATTCATTTAGGAGAGTTGTCATTATAAAGTGTTTAGATAAAAAGTTTTGAACGTCTTTGCTAAAATCAATATAAGAAAGCAACCAACAATCCAAAATTTATCAATTACCTAAAGTAATTCCTTTGTCCCTTTGGGATAGAATTAGGATATTTATTAATATTAAAAATAGTAATATTTTATCAATATTAGACAATTCTATTATTCTTGTAATCGGGATTTCAATTAGGGTCCTCATATTTGTTTCTTATTAGGTTCATAGTTTGATTTGGAGGGTAGGTTAGTTATAAATTTGGGAGTATGCTGCTCATTATTACTTAATTGACTGAAAAGTTATTTTGTTATTAGTTTATTTGGTTTATCGTTTATTTTGTTATTTTCGTTTATTGCTCTTCGTTTATTTTCATTGCAATTTCGTTTATTTTCTAGTCTGAGTCTATCAATTGGTATCAGGACCGAAATATTCTTGTTTATTTTGTTTAATTAAAAAAATCGAAGGACGATGATTGACGAAGCGAGAATCCAGCAACTTGAAAAGCAATTGAAAGAGCGATAATGGTCAAGATGGATCTAATCTTCGAGAGAGAGAAAAAGAGATGATGGATCGCATCATAGCCCATAATGATCGATCGACAGACCTAGCTCGGTCACCCTTCAATCGACCCTAAACTCCTCCGACCCCTTTTGCCACCCCTTCGACGCCTCCCCTCGTCCACTATCAGAACCACCCCTTTTATCTCCTCGTTAGTCGATCGACCCCAAACTCCTTCGACCCCCTTTGTCAACGGAGGGATGGAGGTTCCTCCTTTCGCAACTTACTTGAGTTCTTCTGTTGTTGCCCGTTCAGTTTCTGTTGGACAACGAGAGGGTGATGGAGGTTCTCCCCTCTCGATGCCAACTCTCGTCCACTGTCGAAACCACCCCCTCTTATCTCCTTGTTAGTCGTTAAACCTCTTTCTTTCATTGAAGATCGTGATCAGTTTGATTGGTTATGCCCCACAACCTTGTTCGATCAACTACGTTGCCCCAAAGATTTTGTTCTCCATCCAAACCTCCACTCTCAAATGTCACCCCGCACGACTCACCTCATCGATCGGCTAGGCCGATTGACTTTTCGCAATTCTCTCCTACGACACCCCCACCGCTCCTTCCTCATAGCCCATCCACTTTCATGTTTAAATTCAAGTAGAGGAAGAACAAAATAAATTTTAAGTCAGTCCCTACCTCATTTTTTATTTCAGTCCCATATGCCTATTTGACCCCACCAGTTCTGTCAGTACCACCAGATGCTACGAATCAGCCTATTTGCAACCGGCTTAATGGATATGTACCACCATGAGGTTCAAATTTTCTGGTTATGATGTTGCAGTTATTCACCACCGCAAGATAAATCATGTACCACCGCAATCCAGTTTTAATGATCCAATTTGGGTCAAGTTTATGGAAAATTTTGCCGAAAATTTTGCGCAATATTCAATTCACAAAGTGTGTTTCTTGTGCGACAATGGTTCATTGCTGACATTAATTTTTGAAGTATATTCTTTATTTGATTATTCATGCTGCAAGTAATTACAAAGGAAAGCTTTGAGGTCGCCTTTTGCTTGTGTCATACGCCTTGTGTTTACTCACTGGTTGCTCGTCTTTTATGGACTTCTTCGACTTAAAGCTCGAGGATGAGCTTTTTCAACTTGGGGAGGTTGATAGAGCTATGATATTTATTAATATTATAAATAATAATATTTTATCATTATTAGACAATTCTATTATTCTTATAATAGGGATTTCAATTAGGTTCTCATATTTGTTTCCTATATGGGAGTAGGCTGCCCATTATTAGTTTGTTGATTGAATAAAAATTATTTCGTTATTAGTTTATTATGTTATTTCCGTTTGTTGTACTTGGTTTATTTTCATTGTAATTTCATTAATTTTTAGTCTGAATTATTCACCTGTCCCCCTCCCCCCAAAAGAGGTTTGTCAGAGTATACGAACTAGCCATTCATAACAACAATTGAGACTTTGAATATCTGGTTTTACAACAAATAGTGCTTCTAGGGAGCTTGGGTCTGCTGCCTGAGTTTGCAGCCTAGGTGGCATTTTTACACTTTTTTCCCTGCCTTTTTAATCACTCTTTAAATATAACAACAACAAAGGAGGGGCAAAAGGATAATTTCGCCCCCCAAGACTGCAAACCCAGGCATCAAACCCAAACTCCCTAGAATTATACTACAACAAAACTACCCACCACCGTACAGTACCTGATGCTAGAGAGCGAGGAAACGGGCGAGGAAACGAGCGAGGAGAGGGACGTGGCGGGGTGGGAGCCGTCCACCCCGCTCGGGATGCGTGCCACAATTTTTTGTGCGCGCATCTCGAGCGGATGGACGGCTCCCACCCCGCCACGTCCCTCTCCTCGCTGGTTTCCTCGACATTTAGAATTCCCCATTTGTTTATAAGTAATAATTTCTTGTAATATATAATGAATGGGGAATTCTAAATGTCGAGGAAACCAGCGAGGAAACGAGCGAGGAGAGGGACGTGGCGGGGTGGGAGCCGTCCACCCCGCTCGGAATGCATGCACAAAAAATTATGACACGCATCCCGAGCGGGGTGGACGGCTCCCACCCCGCCACGTCCCTCTCCTCGCTCGTTTCCTCGCCCGTTTCCTCGCTCTCTAGCCTCACTCATAATGAATACTTGTGTTACGTTGTTACTTTGTCATAATTATCAATTAGATGTAATGTACAAATGTCACAACAGATACCACTCTAGGACCTGCAAGCCAACTCAACTAGGCAGCAACTTCAAGAAATAACTTTAGCTGGCATTTGATTACTAAGACACTCAAATTCATAACCTTCAAATTAAGATGCAAATTCAAATGGGCTCGACAGAGAGAAGGCCTCCATTTTATAACCTTCAAATTCATATAAGAAACATGTTTATAAAAGACAATGTAATTAAGATCAGAATTGATTATAAACCTCGTATTCACATTTGCAAGGGAAAACATGACAGCATTTGAAAGCCAAATGGATGCAAGAATATTTCTCAACCTCGGACAAGTCCAAAGTTTTCTAAATGACGAGGAAAGGAGCGAGGAAACGGGAGGGGGTGACGCCGTTCATTCTTCTCGATATGCGTGAAAGAGTGTATTTCAAGGCCCTTTCGTGCATCTCAAAGGGGTGAACGGTTGTACCCCTTCCGTCGCCCCTTTCCTCGCTGTGTAAACAAACCCAAAGTTTATCAATGGAATAAAGGATAAATGAATGGAAAATTCTAACTGTCGAGGGAATGGGCGAATTTTAAGAGTTGCCCAGAGTTTATGAATATCAATGGATTAAAACAAATATGACTGACATGTGCATTAGTTAGCTGAGATTTCATATGCTAAGGAAAAATAACTTCCTCGTTGTGGCATTTCATTAAACACATAATCAACACACCACAAATATAACTACAATTATGGATTTTGTAAATGAAGGAAACTGTGATTTGTGGAATCAGACCTAAAAAACTAAAGGAGAAATATATTCGGAGTTGCTCTGAGATTGGGCAAGAAGAGATGTGAAAATGATTTTCAGATCTGCAATTCGTTCAAGTTCAGAGAGAGAACAAAAATGGATAAATTGAAGAGAGTGAACAACTGAATCTAAGCTTTGAATCGAAAGAAAAATCGGTAGATCTGAAAGAAGAAATTACCTAGGCGAGAGAGTGAGAAAGTTAAACCCTAATCTCAAAAAAACAAGGCAATTGAGAGCTCAAAGATCCAAACGATTTGGGAACGTCGATTAAGCGATAATCGAAAGAGAACTTGAAGAGATCTGACACTCACATCTCAATTGATAGCACTCTCACTCACATCTCAATTGAAACCCTAGTTGAGAAAGACTCAGATCGACGGTGGCGATAGAGATTCGAGAAAAATTCACAATTTGCGATAGAGATTTAGACACTCAAATGAATTGTTTTGCTTTGTTTGCTCTGAATCCCTAGAAAGCAAAGAGAGGAAGTAGAAATGTAGAGAGGAAAGAGAGGGAGTCGGCAGAAAAGAAATTTTGCTCTGAATTGTTTATGATTTGCTTTGTTTGCTGGTTTTTTCTTAGTTTTGTTTAGGTTTTTTTTTTTTTTTAGACTTCTAATCCTTGTATAAATAGTGATTGTGATTATGTTTTAAAGAGAAAAGACAAAAGATGTAAAAACACTGAGACCAAGCCACCAAAAAAGGCTGGATAGAATTACTCGTTAAAGATATGTCAGCATATGTATGCCTATTAACTATGTGCTAAAACCTGTAAAAAAAATGTAGGAACGTAATTTGTTAGTTCTTGAATTTGGGAACAGGGAAAAAATGTTTCTCAGGAAAATATCATAATTGTCCCTAATTCTTCTGTTTTGGTGCAGTGAAGTTTCAGCACAATTTTTCCCTTTGGGCCTCAAAATAAACACCACTAATTCTTATTGACGAGGAAACGAGCGAGGAAATTGGCGAGGGAGGGGGTGCAACCCTCCATCCCCCTCGAAATATGCACCCCCTCCCTCGCCCGTTTCCGCGCTAATAAGACAAGCTCAAATAAACATGAATCAAATCTTCAAAAGATTTTGAAAAAAAAAACAAATCCAGAATTTAATGCCATTTCATTTTGTCCATGATTTGGTTTGAATGCAATTAATTGTGTGGATATTTTTCAAATGTGTTTGTTTTCTTGGTCCAACAAAATCCATTCCAATCTGGAAGGTATATCTATATAATATTTTCCTTTAACTAATCAATAACTCTCTATTTAATCTCGTAACTTGCAATCAAACTTGCAAGTAATAGAAAATTTGTAACTTTCGCAAGGTTTGAATATGGTTAAGTTGTCTCCATTGTACTTTGTTATCTTCCTAACTATATTCTTCTCAGGTATATTTCTTTAGAATTTTTAGCCTATCTATTAATCTTTATTCGTTCATAGAGTGCCATAATATAATGTAGGATCACCAGACTGCTTCAATGGTGTTGATGGAAAATCTAATGGCATCCATGCCTAAACACATTAGTGATGTGTACTTTGCTTCCCAAATTCTTGTTTTGTTCTTTGTTTTTTACTATGAAATCTTTTCAGTTTTCTTTTTTATCACTGTTTTCAGTTTAAAAAAAATATATTGCCTGGAGTTTAAGGTTAAACAATCATATTTCTGCTAGCTATTCATTATTATTATTGTTGTTGTCAATAGGTTTATAATCAATTATGTACAAGATTTCATTAATTCTATATTGTTGTGTGCTTATTAAGCCCAAAAGTTTTTACCTTGAATTATAGCATTTGAAATTGTTTCTTTAAACCAATACCACCATAATAATTACTTTTTTGTATTGACCTTCAGCGAAGGATGGCATGGAAGCCCTCGTGTGTAGGGAAATCACTGGCACCAGATGTAACACAGATGCTGAATGCATCAATGAATGCCAACAAAAACACCATGAAGCTACGAAATTAGCATTGTGTGACTTATTATCAGCAGCTGATCCAACACTGTTTGTGTGCAAGTGTTCTTGGGAATGTTAATAATTCCGATCATTTCCATTTCTTGAGTTGTTTTATATATGGTGTTAGCATTGTTGGAGAACAATCAGAACAATGTATAAATTTATTTGAAATAAATAATATAACAATACAAACACTATTTGCATTATAAATTTATAACAACAAAATCAAATCAAATAAATAAATCTACTAACTTGTATTGCAGATTGAGGCTTGCGAAATCACTATGTTAAATTGACGGAATTGGTACGTCTTGATTTGTAAATAGAGACTAGCGGATTCGCTACAACCTATAGACGGAATTATGGAACAATCAGTTAATGACGTCAAACCCCATGTTGAGAAACCAGATAAGTTTAAGGGTGTGGATTTCAAACGCTGGCAACAAAAGATGTTGTTCTTCTAACAACCCTGAACCTTGCTCAAATTTTTCAAGAAGATGTTCCATTACTGAAGGAGATGATATTTCCACAAATCAGTTTAATGCAATTGATGCATGGAAACATATTGAGTTTTTATGCAGGAACTAGATCCTAAACAGTCTTGATGATACGTTGTATGATGTGTATAGATCATACAAAACAGCAAAAAACTTTGAGATTCCCTGGAGAATAAATATAAAATTGAAGATGTTGGTTCAAAGAAGTTTATCATTGGGAAATTTTTAAAGTACCAAATGATAGACTCGAAGACTGTTGTGAACCAAGTGGAAGAACTCCAGATTATGATTCTAGAACTTGCTGCAGAGGGAATGGAATTGCCACACCAATTTGTAGTCGGGGCTGTCATTGAGAAATTGCCTCAATCTTGAAACGATTTTAAGATTCATCTCAAACATAAGAAGATTGATATGACAATGGAAGATTTGGTTCTTAATTAAGGGTTCAAGAATATCACCGCAAGAGTGAGGGAATGAACACTTCTGAGTTCGTCGCCAAAGCCAATGTTGTTGAGGATGGAAACAAGTCCAAGCCTAAGTACAACATTTAGAAAAACAAAAAAAAAAAAAACAAAAAAAAAACTGCAAAATCCACAAGTGGATATGTATTTACACTTGGTAAGGCAGCAATGTCGTGGAAATCACAAAAACAATCGTGTATAATACGTTCAACAATGCAATCCGAATTTATTGCCTTAGATCAGACTGCTGAAGAAGCAAATTGGCTGAGAAATATTTTAGAAGATATTTCGTTATGGCCTTAACCTGTGACTGCTATATGTATTCACTGTGACTGTATGGCAGCCATTGCGCGAGCAAAAAATAACATTTACAATGACAAGTCTAAGCACATAAGACAGCGGCATAACACAATAAAACAATTGATCAAAACTGGGATCATTTCAATTGACTATGTGAAGTCAAAGAGAATATTGCAGATCAACTTACAAATGGTATACCAAAAGAGCAAGTGTTAAAATTATCGAGGGGAATGGACTTAAATTCAATCCACTGAGGAGTATACCTGGCTAAAACCTAACCTAGCCAAATGAAATTTCAAGGTCTAGGCTCAAAAAGACAAACTAGTTAGGTAAAATTCAAATAATAGAGTGCACACACTTACTCATTCCTATGATAAGAAATGTATACTACCTGCTGTGATGGTCAGGGTGAATATTTATTTATTCTTAATGACACTAATCTCTTGAGAGATAAGATGAATACAACAGGGTATTAATAATCTAAGTGTCACCTATATGGGAGTAAATGTGGGGTCGCATTTATGAAAATGATATTGCTAAGTTCTCTAAAGCTCTCATGAATCCGGGATTTGTTCAAGACCAAAATGAACACAACCGTATGAATTAAAAAATGTGAAGATATAATATGTGTGATGCTCATTGTCTTGATTTACTAAACATGGTGAACAGTTCAATTTCTCCTATTATACACACTGCGTCATCGGTAAATCCGATAAGTATTCACTAAGGAAGGTTCAACTCCAAAAGACACATCTCCCGATGCATATTATGTCTAAGTTTCTCTCAAGAAAACAACTTTGTTATATTTACTATACAAATGTGGGTATTGTTGGAGTTTGTATAGCAAATAACCAACATTGAAGAGAAAAGATGTGTCTTTTGATTTAAGAAATGATGTGTCTAATCAATACACAATTTTGTTCTCTATCTATTGAAAAGAAAAACAAGTTCTTCAAACACATTAATTTCTTCTAGAATTATTCATTCTTCTTCACTTCTGAGAGATATTGCATTCGGTAAATTCACCAGAGCCAACACCCTTGTGCTATGGTGTTGGTATTAGATAGTTGAATCCTGGTAGTCAGACTCCTAAAGAACTACAACACCGAATAGGGGCAAATTTTGTCTATAGGTTGTTGGAGAACAATCAGAACAATGTATAAATTTATTTGAAATAAATAATATAACAATACAAATACTATTTGCATTATAAATTGACTACAACGAAATAAAATAAAATAAATAAATCTACTAACTTGTATCGTAGATTGAGGTTTGCGAAATCACTATATTGAATTGACAGAATTGGTACGTCTTGATTTGTGGATAGAGGCTAGTGGATTCACTATGTCCTATAGACAGAATTCGCCCCTACTCGGTGTTGTAGTTCTTTAGGCATCTGACTACCAGGATTCAACTATCTAATACCAACACCGTAGCACAAGGGTGTTGGTTCTGGCGAATTTACCGAATTCATTCTCTCTCAGAAGTGAAGAAGAATGAATAATTCTAGAAAAAATTAATGTGTTTGAAGAACTTATTTTCCTCTTCAATATATAGAGAACAAAATTGTGTATTGATCAGACACATCCTTTCTTAAATCAAAAGACACATCTTTTCTCTTCAAGTGCAAAAGACACATTTTTTCTCTTCATTGTTGGTTATTTGCTATACAAACTCCAACAAGCATATCCGAACCAAGACATATAATGACACCAATTTTGTTCCGTTATTACACGCCTTCTCATTTTAGTTTATCAATACACTTTTAAATGCTTTGAAAGTAAGGATGTCACAACCAAGGATTGTGATTTTGCCAAAATTTTCGTTTTTTTTTAAATTACGAAAATAAAAATGAAACGAAAAGAAAACAAATAAAAAAATTTACATTTTTTGAAGGTTCTTTCGAAAATTTTCGAGGTTTTTCCATAAAATTACAAAATCAGCTACTAAAATTTATATTTTTTCGAAATATTTTGGAATTTTATCATAAATTTTGAGTTTTTTTTTTCTAATTATCATTCATTCTAATTATTTATTGATTTTTGAACCACCCCCTAATTTCCTAATTATCACGTCTTCTACTTATATATTGATTTTTTAAATTACCCCTTGATTTTCTAATTATAGGAATTTTAGTTTCATTTAATGTGTTTAATACATTTATTTACTTGCATATTATTTTTTCACAAATTTAATATACCCTCAAAATATTTCTTAAAATCAAGAAACCGAAATTAACTTAAAAAACGAAATCACAATCCTTGGTCACAACTAGATGCAAATCAATTGGATTTCCCATGAACCCTAAAAGATTTGAAATGTAACACCCAATTTGTGTACAAATATAGGTGTAATAAAAAATAAACAAAGAAAACTATCATTTTTGTTGGCGTACTAGGTACGTGCGCGTAAAAGGTTTTGTTTCTATTAGGGAGTGGACCACTTCCTTATACCCTTTCGTGCAACTTCTCCTTACTTGATGTTGGACTATTCAAGCCAATAATATCCCAACAGTTTCAACATAAACATTAAATTAGACTATGAAATAAAATTGTACTATTATTACTGATGATACATCAAAATAGGTCGTCATCACAGCCATACACGTGGCAGAAAACATCCATCACGAGGATCTGGCACCCCATCAACTGGGCCAACTTGTAAGATCCAAAAGGGTAAAATCGATCAAAAAAGCCCAAACATGGCCCATTGAAGGAAGACATAATGAAAACCCAAATCCAGGCCCGCACGAGTTATCTCATGAAAAATATGAATGTTGCATAAGAAAAGAGTCGTGGAAGAAGTTACCCCTCCACGGACGCATCTTCATAAAGGAGGAGACTGTTATGAGAAACGTCTCCTTTCGTTGCGTCTCACATGCTTACGTCACAGAGTATTAACCGTGACCATTGTTCTAAAAATCACTAGGCGCTAGGCGGGCGGCGAGCAGGTGCCTAGCGCCCAGGGGCCTAGGCGGGTGCCTAGGCGGTCTTAGGTTTTGTATTATAACTTTAATAATTTACAAAAGTTAAGCATAATACCTTATCAATTACATCCAATTTAATGCCAATATACATATGCAAAATTTAAAAACATGAAAAATTAACAATCGTGAACAAAATTTATTAAAACTCAAATGACTGAAGTTGGTCATGATGGGTACTTTATATAAATTTGAATTTGTGCACTCTTTTATTTTTCTTCAAATTGCATGAATAACCTCAGTTATGTTTGATAAAATCTACATTAGTAAAATTGTTACCGACAGATCCTTTGAGAATTCCATTAAGTAATCATCATTTGCTACATTTAGACATATACTGAATAAAAAACAATTAAATAGTTTATTTCTAAAAAATAGGAAAGAAAAATAAAATAAGAACACAATCAACCGTATTAAAAAATAAAAAAAATTAAAAAAAAAATCGCCCAGACCGCCTAGAGTCCGCCTAGACCACGCCTAGGCCGCCTAGATCCCGCCCAGACCCGCCTAGACCCGCCCAAACTGCCCAGAACCGCCCGCCCAGCCATTAATCTGGGTGGTTTTCCACCTTCTAGCGCCTAGGCGGTCACCTAGGCCGAATTTTAGAACACTGACCGCGACCATTATATAAGGTAAAGGGAACAATTGACCAAGGTATTCTACATTAATTGAGTTTTGTCTAGATTTACTTTCTTATTCAAACAAAGTTGTTGACTTAAGCATCGGAGTGCCTTCGCCCACCAAAAATGTGGTTTTTGACAATCTAACATCTTTTTTGCAGGTCAAACTCAAAGGAGAATGAGATTTGGACGCATCAGTTTGGCTTCGTTCGTGGGAAATGACAAGTTTCCTTTTTGTAAAAAAGATTCACAGTGACAAAAGTTTACCAAAATCTGATCGACGATCGACAAGTTGTCAGAACAGATGGAACACTCTACAAATCCTCAACCCAACGACAATCACAACTCTTCTACTGGCAACACTGTATCGTAAGCGCATTCAAGATGCAGCAATTACCATCAGGCCAATTGCACTCGACAATCAAGGTCAACAGCACGCAATAGCTCAGGCAACCCAGACATTCGGCAACACCGCTATGGACCCTCAATTAGATTTTTTTCATGGTCCAAATGAACCACATGACAAAGATGCTGGAAAAACTCACTCAATAGCACATTTAGTCAGCCGACCCCATCTAAGCACCGCCCCAAGGAAACTCCACCAACCTAACTCGAGAAAACGAAAAAGTTCTAGTAGAACCTCAACAGGGAAATCTCGAGAGCAATGAACTTTCCCAGACTAAGACTCCACAGAGCGACGGAACACATGTTGAAATCGCATTAAAAATCAGCGTCACGGATCCCAATGTATTGTACGAAGTAGCCAAGCCACCATTATCTGATGCCTTCATGATAACTCCCATGCCAAAGAAGTTCATTCCACCAAAGTTCGAAATATATGATGGCACCATCGACCCAACAGATCATTTGAGACATTTCCACCACATGATGGCGTTGAAGGAGACTACAGAGTCAATCTTGTGCATAACATTTCCGACTAGTCTTACCTCCACAACAATGAATTAGTTCAACAACCTACCACCGAGGTCAATAGATTCCTTCCAGGAACTAGCCACCACCCCACAAGATTCATTGGAAGTCAACGGATAAGAAAATGACCACACTACCTCCTCCACATCAAACAAAAGCCCGAGGAGACAATTAGGGAATATGTCACTCATTTCACTAACGAGCTGACGATGATTGATGGATGTAGCCAGGACACGACTACTGGTACTTTCACCACCAGGGTGAAAAAGAGGCCCCTTTTTATGCTCTCAACCTGGAACCCTAAAAAGCATGGCGATCCTGTAGAAAACAACCCAAAAACACATTTTTCTCGAAGAGATGAAAGCTGCCAAGAAGAAAAATGACCAAGAAAGGGAAAAATCAAATAAACAGGAAAGGATGGAGGAAAGAAGACAAGATGATGAACCCCGGGAGGAAAGCATTAAGTCAAAAAGGCATCGGAGTGGCGGAAGGACCGAATCCAACCTGCAAGAATCCGGGAAGCTGCAGTCGACACGACCCAGACACAAGTGGGTAATAAGTGTGATGAAAAAGACGTACAAACCGTATACGACCCAGAAGACAAGCCAGGCCAATATACTGAAATATATGGCGAACTGGGAAAGCATCAACTAGCCACTCAGAATGAAAGGAGACCCAGAAATAAAAGACAAAAGCAAGTATTGTTCCTTCCACAAGGATCACAGACACGATACAGATGATTGCTACAAACTAAAATATGAAATTGAACATTGGGTTCAGAGAGGACATCTCAACGAATTCATTGGAATGCCAAACAAGCAGCTCAAAAGAAAAGAAAAGAAAAGAAAAGGCAGATTCCACTACATGATAAAAATAACAAAAAAAACAACCTAGGGAATTAATATACACCCTACACTGCATGGCCAAGGGGAACAAAATGATCAACCCAAATGATCGAAGAAGCATTCAGAAATACCTCTCACTCAAGTTGATCTATATCGAAGTAGGAGTACTAACGCCAGACGAAACCAGATGAACCACTTCATCGATGTGCAGTAAAAGAACATGGAGAAGCTTGTTTCAATCAACTACCTTGTTTCAGTCAACTAACACCCTACTAACGGATGCAAGCCCAACCCGAATTACCAATAACGAAATTGACGACAATAGACCCAATTAAACCTTGGCAGCTAGTGATGATGCAAGCATGATTAGACAATTCGGTGCTAATGTGAGCATGATTGGACAATTTGGTGCTGATGTAAACATGATTGGACAGTTTGGGGCTGATGAGAGCATGATCAGATAATTCAGCACTATTCAGCTACCAAGTTAGAAAGTGCCCCGAGTCCAACAGCCACAATAACATATCTAACAAACGAAAAAACATAACCAATAGTGAATTCAGAGACTTGAAGACATAGGCGAACCAAGACAAAGCAACAAAAACATAAACTCTAACGGCACAAGGATCGGCATCAACCGAGCAAAGGTTAGGTGGACGAAGCAAACCACTCTACAATCTAGCGTAAATTTTCAAGAACAACCACTAACGTTGGTGAGAATATCGAAAAAGGAATATCAATAAAATTAAAAGTTCGGAATCCCCATATTGTGCATGGACAACAAACTAAAGTCATCAAGACTCGATAATACGGAGCAATCGGCATATCAAGCCAAAAGAAATCAAGACACGAGTCAGATATATACAATAAACTTCTAGCCAGATCAATCACGAAGTAGAAGGTTGGACGAATGAGTCAACTTAATACAAGCAACTTTGAGTTAACTAGTACGTCAAACCAACGAAGTAAAGGTTGGACGAACGCGTCAACTTAATTCAAAAAAGCTTCAGGTCGACTAGAACGTCGAACCAACGAAGTGAAAGTTGGACGTATGAGTCAACTTAATAAAAACAACTTTGGGTTGACTAGAATGTCAAACCAACGAAGTGAAGGTTGGAAGAACGAGTCAACTTAATTCAAAAAGCTTCAGGTCGACTAGAACATCGAACCAATGAAGTGAAAGTTGGATGAATGAGTCAACTTAATAAAAGCAACTTCGGGTTGAATAGTGCGTCAAACCAACGAAGTGAAGGTTGGACGAACGAGTCAACTTAATTCAAAAAGCTTCAGGTCGACTGGAACGTCGAACCAACGAAGTGAAGGTTGGACGAACGAGTCAACTTAATTAAAAAAGCTTCAGGTCGACTATAATGGCTAACCAACGAAGTGAAAGTTGGACGAACGAGTAAACTTAATAAAAACAACTTTGGGTTGACTCATGCATCAAACCAACAAAGTGAAAGTTGAACGAATGAGTCAACTTAATTCAGAGAACCTCAGGTCAACTAGTACACTAAATCGATGAGGTAAAAGTTGAATGTACAAACCAGCCTTCTCATAAAAACTTTGAGACAACCAACACAAGGTCAAGACGAAAAAAATCAACTTGCTCGAATAAACTCCGACACATCAGGGAGAAAGGATAAAATCAAACCACTTCAAGGCAACCACCGCGTCAGAACATAAAAGAATCCAAATCAAAAAATTCAGACATGATCAACTGGAGATACACAGTGCAACTCATTTCGACAACTACAGCAGACCTAAACAAGGTATAACCAACATGAAGGATTCAACAAGACAAATTATGACTACGAAGAAAAATAAGAATACCAAGGAAAAAATTTATGTTGTTTAATAAAACTATTCTATTACATTCAAGGAAGAAGGTAAAGCAGTAGGAGATAAATCATAAGCAACCATAACATCATTGGTGGCGATATCTGACAGACGAGAGGCAGCCGGATCACTGGCAAGAGCTATCTCTTCAAGAGGAGATGGAAGTGATAGCTATTTAACAGTTGGATCATCCGAAGAACCCAGAATGTTTTCATCACCATCCTCATCTTCAAAGGTCTGATCAATCAAGTGACAGTACTAAGAAAAATCAACACCAAACCCCTCGATATAGTCAAGAAGCTCAGTCCATCCATCAACTGTTCATTGCCAATTTGCTACCTTCATAATGCGAAGCCTATTTTTTTTACAGAAGCAATTTCATTCCTAGTCGCAATAAGTCATACCTCAGCGGTGGTAAGCATTGCGGAGGTATCTGCCTTGACCCCTTCAAGCGAGCCATTAATTGCTCCACCCTTTTCTCGACGACGTCGCAATTGATAGACTGCTCTACCACTGCATGTGCTACTTCATCATGAATTGCCTTCTCGGCAGACAACTCCCTCTCCACTTCGTGTAAGTGTGCACAAACACTGTCCAAATCAGTTCTCAAATATTCGAGCTCAACTGCAGACTGATCCCGTGGGCCCTCCGCCGCAATCAATGAGGCTTGAGCAACCCTTGTCATTTTTCATGTTCCGCGCATCGCGCTATTAACACATCAGATTGGCAAAAGACATGGGAAAAGACCAAAACAGCATCGTGAACTTCCTCTCCAGAGAAGCCACCTGGTTACGACTAGCTTGGTAATTCAAGCCCATCACCCTCGCATAATTGAGATAAGTAATCCCATCCATTATCTGTCTAAGGCCATCATCAAGATGAAGGCCCAGATCCAACACAAGCATCGAACGCCTCTCCACCGACTGCCTGTGCCATTCGTTGATCAACCTACGTGCACCATTCTACATGTTGAGTTGGGAAAATCAACAAAACTTCTCGTCCGACTTAACACGAATCTCTTCAGGGATAGGTTCCTTCCATTTAATCCTCGAACATGGCCCATTGAAGGAAGACATAATTAAAGCCCAAATCCAGGTCCGCACGAGTTCTCTCATAAATAAGAGGAACGTTGTGTAAGAAAAGAGTCGTAGAGGAAGTTACGCCTCCACGGACACATCTTCATAAAAGAGGAGACTATTACGAGAAACGTCTCCTTTCGTTGCGCCTCACATGCTTAAGTCACGCAGAGTATTAACCGCGGCCATTATATAAGGTAAAGGGAACAATTGACCAAGATATGCAAATTTAAATTGAGTTTTGTCCAGATTTACTTCATTCTTCAAATAGAGTTGCTGACTTAAGCATCGGGGTGCCGTGGGCCACAAAAAGGTGGTATTTGTTAATCTAACATCTGTTTTGCAGGTCAAACTCACTGGAGGACGAGATTTGAATGCATCAATTACTATTAATTGCACGCAAGGGCGGATCTACTAAGGGGCGAGGGGGGCAGCTACCCCCCCTCTCAACTTTCAAATTATTTTTAATATATACTAAAGCTTACAAAAAAAAAATCAATTATACAATGTATAATACAATATGAATATTGTTCATTCAACTAAGTCTATATTTCTCTACTATTGTAGTAGTTGGAAGTTTATGATTTTTACTAAACGACCCGAGTTCAATACTCTTCGAGTGCAAAATTTCTTTATGACTATTTATTATACAGTATTATGTTTATTGATAATTACTATTCTTTATCATTGTTACTCGTCTACCTTTTTTTCAATGCAATTTTATTAGTAATTGCAAACATTAATAAAAATTGTTTTGTTTAATAAAAACTTATTTCAGTGAACTTGGAGCGTATGATTTCTTTATGGCTATTGACAATTAATATTTCTGTCATTGTGACTTGCCCCACTTTTTTGTTTTCAATGCAATTTTATATGTAATTGCAAATATTAAATAAATGAATTGTTTGTTCACATGGTATAAAACCTCCAACAAAAAAATATTTGAAATTAATATCTAAAATAATAACTATAGAATTCAATGAAATTATATACAATTAACTAACTCGTACAAAATTGAGCTCCATATAAAGAATTTTTCTATGAAATTGTATTAGAATCTGATTATGTTCACAAATTTATGATTTTTTTTTAGCTTCACTAGATACTTATCCTAATTATATTTTAATTTTAGTTATATATTCTAGTTATTATGTTTATTTGCCCATTGTTAAGGTTATCGATATTGTGACCTTATTTTTGCTTAAAATTGGACTACATTAGATTCAATTTGGTATATGCAATGTATTTTTGATAGTTGTATTTTTTTATTAGTTACTAGCCTCGGTAGGAAATTTTTTTTTTGCTCCACCCTTGATAGCTATTATTATCAACTAATAATTATTTGTAATTTCACCCCTCTCGGCTAAAATCCTGGGTCCCACCACTGTTTGCACGTGGCACGTGTGGGATTTTTTTATTTTAAAAAATATAGCATAAATATTAAATTAGACCATGAAATAAAATTGTAGATATACATTTCAACATCCTTGAATTCATTGATGCAACCTGAAAAATCTCGGATCTCAACAACCTTGAGGCTAAGCAACGGGTACTTTGAAGGCAACCTTGCCTTCGGATCTCCGCTGCTAGACGTTTTCTAAATATTAATAAACAGAAGTTATCATAAATATGCAGTTCATAGGCGCCTTCCGAGATTTTTCTAAGAATTAAAACACTAGCATAAAAATGAACATGAGCTGATAGAAGACTACCTCGTCAAATAGGACTATCTCATCTTCTGAATAAGTTGCTTGCATAACAATTGAAAACCTTTATGTTAATGCATGCCGTACTGAGATTAGAAAATTTTCTATGTGAAGGTTTCTCTTAATTAGGGGCGAAGTCAAGAATTTGACTTCATCAGGGATGTAAAATGAAAATGTTAGCCAATCATACCTTGATTGGATAGTTGAGGTTGTGGTGGTTTAACCTTCACGTTTTTGTTCTATACCCCCGATCAACGACATGCTTTAAAATTTTTTTTAATTTATAACAATATATAAGAATTAGAATTTCAGAAGTTTTTATCAATTTTTTTTAGTAGCAACTAGTTTTAATTATGATATAATTTTATAAATATATTATATGTTGCATATATCTACTACAATCATTTACATGGTCATGGTTTAGTAAAATGAAAATTTTAATTCTTATATAGCAAAAAGTTTTAATTATATTATAACAAATTTCGAAAATTCTAGGGAGTGAGGGAAGGAGCGAGGAAAAAGGAGCGAGTGATGGGTTGTCGCTCCTTCCCTCGCTTCCTAAAAGGGCTCGACCAATTTTAATATCGATAAAATATATGTTATATATGGAGTACAACTAGGTCATGGATCTAAAAAATTATTGATAAAAATAATTTGGTGGGACCATGAGATCAAACCTTAGTTGATGGGAAAATATGGAGAATGACTTGCCACTGAGGTACAACCAAGTACAGTAGAACTATCTCAGTAATCTATGTTTATTAGAGCTTTGCTACAGAGCGAGGGAGGGAGCGAGGGAAAGGGGGCGAGGGATGGATGGATATCATCCATTCGCCTCGAGATGAGTGCATCAGATTTAAAATGTGTGATGACGCTCATTTCGAAGCGAATGGGTGGCTTTCACCCATCCCTCGCTCCCTCCCTCGTTCCCTCCTTCGACCCCTAGAATTTTCCATGTTTATTATGAGATGTATAATCAAATTTTTTTTTTTAAATTAATTAAATTTTTTTCTCCCTGAAAAATTCTCACTCGAGCTGTAGCCCGGGTGAGCCCACTTATGGCTCCGCCCTTGCTTTTAATGCCATTTTCATACTTCAATGATACAAATTTGGAGCATGAATCTTGATACTAGAGCTTGGTGTTTAATATATGAGTTGTTCTACATGGCGAGGAAATGAGCGAGGACATGAGCGAGGGGAGGGAGGTGGCGGGGTGGAGACCGTTCACCTCCCTTGGGATGCGCGCGCCAAAAAAGACGGCACACATCCTGAGGGAGGTGAATGGTCCCCACCCCACCACCTCCCTCCCCTCGCTCATTTCCTCGGCCACTTCCTCGACATTTAGAATTTCTGTTAATATATTTCCTACAATCTTTCATTTGGAGATGCTTAAGCTTAGGAGTAGAGATAATGAGATCACACAGAATGCAGCCAACGAAAAATAACGATTCCAACTTAAAATTCATAACTATGTGCCACAAAGAATGTATTAAAGATGCAATGCTTACAGATTTGGTAAACTTGTTGAATTGGGTACAAAAAACTCGGGCTTACGACGCGAATAGTCATCTCCATTCTCCGCACAATTTGAGCATTCTCAATTAATGAACTATACATGTGAACACCCGCTAAGGAAAGTAAGTTTTCCACAATATTATACATTGTAGATTTTGATATCAATTTCTTGAACATTATGTCCAACTGTGGAAACAATCCATGAGCGAACACGTTGTGGAACCTTTATACATGTTGTGTGGCATTGTACAAAATGAGTTAGTGTTGTATCAAATGGGTCAATTTTGGATGCCACAATAACAAAATGAGTTGTGGTCATACTGCAGTGAGCCAGCGTAATCCATTGAAATTAAAAACTCCCAATTCTTATCTAGTTATTGTTTGTACTTCATTTTGCCTAACACGTGAAGAGCACGTGAGATTTTCAGTACGACTGTACGAGGACTAAATGCATATTGAGGCACATGAGATAAGTCCACCAAGTGTTGCTCAGTTGGTCAGACATTTACTCTTTTTGTGAGAAGTCTTCAAGACTCACCAGTTAGAATTTTGTGAGTTTTTGTCACATTATTAGGAGCACATGTATTTCGTTGTTGATAAGTCTTTGGCTATTGAATGCAACTTTGCTTAGATGGATTAGATCGGAGGAAAGCAAAAACAAGTCTTTATGCAAAGTGGAGGCGATGGACCGAAGCGAAAGCAAGTCGTCACCATGCGAGATGGAGACGGCGAAGATATTAAGTGGAATATTGTAGCCTTTGAGCTTGGTTTGGTTAACCTATAGGATCAATCATATAGTCATCAGGCATGGATTAATAAATAAATAAAAAGGATTAACGATTTAAAAAAAATAATAAAAAAAATAAAGGCACATAAGAAAATTAGTGTAGGAGTTTAGGTGCTTGACCGGTAAAATAAAGACCAGGCGAAAAATTCAACTTTCAAAATAGAATTATTAAGGGGAAAGCTAGCACCACGTGTCATGCACGTGATGTATTCCTTCTTTGCCAAGTAAGAACAACTCAATAATTAGGAGCATTTTCAATGGTAAAAGTTAAAATGAGGGATTAATAATCCCTAAATTTAATCATAAGCTAAATTTAGGGGTCCCATTTTCTTCATCACTCCAACCACATCCTTTATTTTAACTTTTTTATCATTAACTTTTCTATATCAATTTAATTTCAATCATACTATTATACTCTTATTAATTTCAACTTAATATAATTTCATTACACTATTATAATATTATTAAATATATACTATTATTAATTTCAATTTAAATATATAATATTAATAATTTCAATTATACTATTATTTAGATATTTTTTTAATAATACTATTATTAATTTCAACTTAATTTAAATTTGACTAATTAAAAGAGTTGGGAGTTTTTAAAAAAATTTAGTATTAATAATTAGTTTTGATTTCTAGTTTTGTTTTTAACTTGGAAAATTAAAGAATTGAAATATTTTAATGTTATTTCAGATTTACGGATAGTATGGTTGCCCTTAAATTTAAGAAAAAATTAAAAGTGAAATTAAAATATGAAATACTTTAAAGAATTCATTTTTCTCAATTGAGCCCCCTAAAATAATTTTTGACTATTTTAGGAGATCCATTAGAGACACTTTAAGAAAAAAAAAAAAAAGGAGACCACATAAGGTAGGATGACATCATCACAAATTGCAAAAGAAGATAACCAATGGGAAGTGTGGGAAGTGGGTGGTTCAGAGGAAGGGTTACCCAATGAGGAAGAGGCACGAAGGAGGTTTCAGTAAAAGAATCCAATCAACTTCACAGGATAGTGATTGAGAACCACTTTCAGAGAGGATCCGAGGGAGAATAGCCAACCAGGAGGCAAAACATGCATTCTGGACAAAGAAGGAACTCAGTCATCTGGACAAGAGAGCGATTAGAGTTGAATGGCAAAGTCTGATATGTCACAGGAAAGCGACTTGAGCCAAAAGTACAGGTCTCAGTGATGGTAGTTATCAACAAATGATCAAACTTTTTAAGATTCGCTGGTAAGCCATTTAATGTACATGAAAGGGACATGTAGGTGAGAACGTGAGAATGAATATAGTCCCTTAACCAATGAAGAAGATGTTGGATTCTAAGGGAGCTATGAAACACTCAATGATGCATTTTGTAGCAGTAGTCTTCTTTTGGCTTGGGCCTCATCCCTTTTGTTTGTCATTGTTTGTTAATTTCTATGATTTTTTTTTTCCAATAAAGGCTCGATTTTTTCACATAACCATTTCCCCTCTTTGACACTACTATCCTTTTTTTTTTTTTTTTTTTACCTATTAAGAGATACCACCAATAAAAATGAAATTTCCCTCTCTCCTTCTCCTTCTGCGATTTCTTCCCAACAGCAAGCAGGAACAACAATGTCATTGTCGTTGCTGCCCCACCTCCCCGGCCCTCGACTATCCCCTCCCATTGTTCATTTTTTTTTTCTTTTTCTCTTCTTTCTTCCATCTATTTGCTTCCCAACAAGCTGGACCAACCTCCTCTTTTCCTCTCAACAACAACCTACAAGAGTATAAGCAGTGGCGTCACTGTCGCCTGCCGCCTCGCCCCGCCATCATCATCACCCTGACTATTTATCTTTTCTCCTTCGCTCTCGCCTCAACCTCTATGAAGATGAAGTGAAAACGAAGGATAAAAGAGAAAAAAATTAACAGTGGTGTGGCGGCAGTGATGGCAGTAGTTGTTAAAGTTGTTGTTATTGTAGCCTGTTGTAGATGAGAAAAAAGAAAGGGGAGAAAGGAAGAGAAAAATAAAGGAATAAATAGGGGCAGGCAAACGACGATGACTGTATGGCGGTGTGGGAAAGAAGCGAAGACAGATGGGCAACAACAACAACATCAACGATGGTGGAAGAGAAGCGACTGTTGTTGTTTTTCTGGGGAGAAACCGTTGAGAGTGGAAAGGAGAAAAGAGAAAAAAATATTGAGAATTGAGAGATTTGGGTTTATAGTGGTGATGTCAAAGAACATGTGGTGGTATTAGATAGAAAAGTGGGTGGTGATGGTGTCAAAAAGTCGAAGCCTTAATTGGACAGTGATGGGTGCGCTGTGCAGGATCACTTGCGAGGGCTGGACTGCATCGATTAATTGGAGAATACTTGCAGGTACATTGAGCTGCTGTAATTCCAGCTTGGGCGCAGGAACGGCCAGGAGCTGCTGGTGCGGTGCTGACAGTCGGCGGAGGCGCGTCTTGCCGGTCCAACTCAGGTGCTGTCCGAGTGTGTTCGGTAGGCCAGAGTGTGTCCTGTTAGGCGCTGCAGAACAGAGTGGGAGGCAGAGCACTTTGCTGCAGAGACAAGTCGTAGGAACGGAAGCTGCTGCTGTTGCTGCGCTGCGTTTGCTGCTGCTGCTCCGCGGATTTGCTGTTGCTGCTGCTGCTGCGCTGCTGCGTTGCGTTGCCGCTGTTGCTGCTGTTCTGTTTTGCTGCTGTTTCGTCGGGCTTTGTCGCAGGAACGCGCGTAGTGCTGCGTGTTCTACGGCTGCGAAACAGATATTGCGGGTGCTGTCCGGGTTGCTGGGAGCTGACTGTGAGCTGTTTTCAGTTGTTTTGCTTTAAGTTTTGTAATGGTTTCTCATTGTTTTTAGTTTTTTACTTTGGCTTTCATGCGGGTAACGTCGTAATGTACCCCCGTAGCGTTTGTAAGTCATTTTTTTGATAAGTAATTAAGGTCTGGCATTCCATAGTTGTCCCTCCCCTCTGGAGGTTAATATCAAAAAAAAAAATAATAAATAAAAAACCCTCTTGCATTGAAAAAAAACAAAGAAACTGTGAGCAAAGAGTAATTAAAAATATGAACGAGAAATTACATACATGATACATATAGCATCTAAACATCTGTTAACATAGACAGTGGACCAGTTTTACCCCAAAAAACTCAAAACATGAAATTCCAAATTTTGAACCAACAACTTACCTACAATAATGATTTAGATAAACAATGTCTGTAGTTGATGATGCTTTGGGGAATGCTAATAGCTTCTCCCTGAATTCAGCCAGTCTACTTTCTCTCTCAGAGGGTTCAATGTTATATGTGACAATAAGGACCAAAGCAAGCAGCCTCTAGCAGCATTTTCAGAAATATGCATTTGCTAGTTTTTAAATTCTTTATCATCTCTCTTTCATTTTATTTGATTTAATTAAGATTGTTTTATGTTAATTATATGAACTCGATTCAATTCAAAGATACAGATTAAAATAGTGCAATAACTGAATATCAGGTGGAGGGTACCATTTTCAGTTTTTAAGCCACCCATTGCCCCATTATTCTCCCTAATTTCTAGCACTTATACAGCTATGTATGGTTCAACCATCCAAACTTGTAACAACAAGATACCTAAAAATTCAAAATGGTTCCACTTTTTGTTCTCCAATTTTATCTCTCTCGATGATATATATAAAGTTGCATTGATCCTTCACTTTCAAATTGTGCAATAAATTTCTGCCTTTTTTCCTTCAAACAAAAATACAACTGGACCCATATGGTCTACTAGCATCTAGGTGGCCAGGGTTCACTTGTGGCAGATAATTTGGCTCCGGAGTCATCAACTAACCCAATTTGAAAAGACAAAAAAAATTAGGGATAATGGAAGTCAAACCAATTTTGTTTTATTTGGTTTTGTTCATCGCTTTAGCTTCTGTCATCCCAAGATCATGTGCTGAAGACGAATCGAAGTCACACATTGCTCAGTATGATGATTATTGGAAAAAGAAAGAAAGCGAAGCCAAGAAAAATGCGGTTGAAGCCTACCATCCTGACCCTGACGATGTCCATGCAGATCTTACTCAAAATGTCGATCAAGCAGTCGAACCTTCCATCATAAAGCACTTTCCGGAAAAGAGTCTTTAAAACTGTACTTAATTAAATGTATATAGCTTTCATCTATCCAAGATTCTTTCATCTCCCATGTATTCCCAATATATCACGTACAATGAATTTCATGGAAAAGATTTTCCAATAGGAAATGTTTATTTTCACGAAATCCAATTCTATGAAATTACAAAAGGAAGGGTAGCAAGTGGGTACAAAGAGATAATATATATATATATTAAAGAGGAAGGGAGAATGAGGTCGTAAATGACATTCTATTTGTAGGTCAAGCATGCGGCTCAGTCAATATTGCCAATGGGAGGCTATAATATGATAGCCAATATGACTGTGTTCGGGATGCATGACTATTTGATGCTTATGCCATAAAGTTAAGGAAGCTGCTGGCCAGTTGCCTTGATTTGTTCTTGTTTTGCTCCTCTTTTAAAAGGCTGTAAATTATTTCTTTCTATCTGATAAATGGGGGTTCATGTCGCAGCTAATCGTCCAAAATAAAAAAATAAAAAATAAAGTTAAAGAAGCATCAAGCAATAATCCTGATAATAATGTTAAAGCTTTCACATTACATATTGAACTTAGGCAGTTTATCGTCCATTTGCCATACTCTTTCTTTTTATCTTCCTTACACTTCTTTTCCAATGTGACTCGGGACCATACTCCAGAATTGCTATGTCAATACATGCATTTTCCAAATCTTAACAAGCATGGGCGGATCTACCTTATAGGTTAGGGGGGCAATTGCCCCCCTTAGCTTTTTAAGAAATTCCACTAAACTAACAATATTTGCAATCTTGCCCCCCTTTAAAATTTTAAATTGCCCCCTCTCATAGATAATAAAATACAAATATACACAAAATCGCAAACCCTTCGCAAGTTCACCTCTCCGCCTTCTCAATTGCCCAAAACGATTTCGATAAAGATCGATTTTTTTCAATCCCCTCCAATCACACAAGACGATTTCAACGGAGATTGATTTCTCCAATCGCACAATACGATTTCGATTAGACATAGATCGATTTATGGAGGTGGTCTTACTCTCTCTCATGCTTGTTTACTCCTCATTGACACTCTTCAGTCTTCACGGTAGCCTGCTTCAGTTAAGCAATTGGACGGTAACATTCTTAATATTAACAGTTGTCCACCAATTGTAGCTCAGTTGATCGGACATCAACTCTCCTTGAAAGAGGTCGCAGGTTCGAGACTCACCAGTTAAGATTTTGTGAGTGTTTTCACCTGATTATTAGAAGTACATGTGCTTCGTCGTGGATAAGCCGTCTTCATGCAAGGTGGAGACAACGGACCAAAGCGAAAGCAAATATCCCTGCGAGATAGAGGCGACGAGGATATTAAGTGGCAACAATATTGTAGCCTTCGGGCCTGGTTTGGTAAACCCTATAGGGTCAGTTAAGCTGCGGTTTAATCATATTTATTTATTTATTTTAAGAATTAAATTATCTGTGATTTATTTTTTTGCCCCCCTTTATCTGCAATCCTGGCTCCGCCCCTGTTAACAAGTCCTTGTGAGTTTTGAGTTTGGGTTTATCCCTGTATGTTCGTGTGTTTGTGAGAGGAAGAAGAAAGGGAGGAGAGGAGAGAGTGTGTTTGGTTTGTTTTTGTTTTGTTTTGTTTTGTGTTATACGCAACCAGCGTATTTGTGTAGTGTCATTGAGACACCTTATATTTGTAACGTCTTTGACGTTTTGTAGATCTCTCCATTTGTAATCTTTCGATCTCACCAGTAAAGTTGTTATTTGTCGTGGACGTAGGCGAGTTTGCCGAACCACGTAAATTGATTGTCTCCGATATTTGTTAGTATTTTGTTTGTAACTTCGCATTTCAACATTTGTAACGCTTCCGCGCGTAACAAATTGGTATCAAAGCCGAAGGTTATTTTGATAGGCTCGGTTTGATGTTGTATGAAATGGTGAAGTTTTGAAGGTCGTTCCTGATGCACTTGTAATTTTGAATGACCGTTTGGAAGGGTAACTTGTATTTCTTACAGATGAGTACGATTACGCTGGTGAAACAACTTGTATTGATGATGTTGTAGATGTTGTTTCTGGTGGAGTTACATCGCTCTAGTGATGCTTGTTTTGATGCCTCGAGGGTTTGTTAAAGCAACTTGTTGTTGTTGGGCATGTGGATGTTGCTTTTGGTGGAGTTACATCGCTCCAAAGATGATCGTTCTGATGTCTCAAGTGTTTTGTATAAAGATCTGCATTATGTATGTTCATGCACACTATGTTCTGGACGTCTTGATTTAAAATTCCATCCTGGCCAAAGTGGAGATTTTTGGAACACATTTGGAGGGGTGACGCCCTCACTTTGATAATATGTTTGACACCTTTGGGTATGGCGTTCGTGAAACTGTTTGGAAGGGTGATGTCCCTCACTATGAATGATATGTTTGTGTATGTATGGAGAAGTGATGTCCCTCAATATGATTGATATATACGTGTATGGCGCTATGAGCGCGTGTGGAGGGGTAAGACCTTCAATCAATATTGGGTTGATTCTGTTCGTTGGAAATCAGTTGCTTGTTTTTTGTTCGTGTTTGTGGTTGTTGTTGTCGGCTCATGTTTGTGAAATCATCACCAAGGTGGAGAATTGTTGAAATTCAGAGAAGAAAGTTGAAGAACATACCTGAAATTGGAATGTCGATGGCCGAATTTGTTGACCACTTGGTGTTGATTGGCTAGAATGTCAGAGCCTCCACAGTCTATAAGCACCTGATTGATCAAATAGCAAAAATCAATATTCTCCCTACAACTTACATTTTCTTCAACATTCTTGGTGAGAATTCCAAAGGTAACACCATCTAGTGGACAAAATATTGGTTCAAAGGACATTGCAGAATCTATCCTCATTCTGGTTCTGAGCTGCACTTGAAGCTGAACAAAAGTTACTTCTTTTCATCGGGAAGGTGTGAAATAAAAGTAGCTAACAAAGTAGGGTGTGACAAAGTGATACCTTCTTCCACTCCATAGTAGAGTTCGCAACCAAGCACTACACCAAATTGACATTTTTGTAACAACTCTAAAAACAATATCACTTTTGAAATGTTGCAATTCACCAAACAATTTCAAGTCAAAACTAAATTTAGTGAAAAAATAAAAAAACAGTAACATAAAAAAAATGATACAATAAGTTGGATACCATGAATAGTATCACTTTTATAACCATACTCTTCATGGTGATACAATTATTGCATCATTTTGTTTGTGAAAATATGTAAAATTGTTGTTACATTTCAAAAGTGATACTGTTTTGGGGATTGTTACAAAAATGTCAATTTGGTGTAGTAAAATAAAATCCCAAGAACTCACTCACTATCACATGCAGTCAGATATTCTTTATGAACAACTTAAAAAAGGATTAAAGATCTGTTTGTAAAACCCGAAACCCTAGACTCAAGCAAGTATATAGGACTGGGTGACTGGGGGTTGGTTTTGTTGGAAAAATCCAACATGTGTGGGCACACATATGTATTTAATGTGTATTGCTATCTTAAAGTATAGCCCAATGAATTGTGATCTAATATGGTTAATTGAACTAGGGTATTAAAATATCATGGGCTTAATGTGTAGATACACTTAAGCAATTTCTAATTTGATGAGGGACTAAATTAGAAATTGATAAGAATAACTAATAAACCAATCAGTTATAAATACAGAGTTATGGTTCTCAGTTGAGCGCATGTTTTATTTCTTCTGAAATTTCTTCTACAGAGAGATATACAAAAAATATACGCTATCAACTGGAAGGCCAAGACTCATCCCTTCCTTGAAGTGCAATGGATTAAGGTACGATTCCGCTTTATTGTTGATTGTTTTCTTCTCATTGAATCAATATGAAACATATAATTTGTATATGTAGAATAAAGATCTAATAGGTGTGTCAAAGGTAGAGATTATGCATTTGGCTCCACCATTTCTTCTTGTGCTGCTGCTACTCAAAAAAAAAAAACCACCCAACCCAACTCTGATGGATGTCTGCCACCACCCCACCACTATATATAAAGCTTGGGACTTTGTTAGGATTGTCACGTCAACTTTTTTCCTTCTCTCTTGGATATAAACCATTGCCACCAACACCACATCCTTTACGGCCACCAGTTATAAACAGGCGGGGAGCCAGGATTTTTGCCTGGGCAAAGTACCATAATGTAATAATTGATTAAAATTTTTTGATGAACAACTAACAAAAATATAGCATATTATGAAAAATTATAAACAAAAATTTTAAAATTTTGGATCATATAATTTTTTTTTTATGATTATACAGGTATTGATATATCAAAATTCAAATAAAATGATTGTTTTTTCCTTCTTTGTACATTTTCTTATTATGACTTTTTCCCAAAGAATTACGGGGAAATATATCTAGTAAATTATAATAAAAAAAATGAGTTGAGAAGAACTAGAAATTGTGACAAATTATCTATATTGAACTGCTTGTTAAGTAGTTTGAAAATTTGGACATTAAAATTAAGACGAGTTACATTAGAAAGTTAGATTGAAATATGGTTGGATTATAGCTTTAAAGATTTAAGTGAAAAGTAAACAATGGGCTCCACTTATATTTGTATACTTTAAAAGCATATTTTAGAGTGGGCCAAGAAATAACTTGCTAAATACAATAACTTAAAAATGAATATGAGATCTACTTGAGCACTACAGGTTGTATAGGAAATTTAGAATTCAGAGCGGGGCAGAAAAAAAAAATTAGGTACCTGAGAGGGGGTAAAAGCTAACAGAGAACATCAAATTCTAGTAGAAATCTTTAAGTTGAGGGTGGGTGAGGGATGGGGCGCAATTGCCTCCCCTACCCTGGTAGTGGCACCACCCTTGGTTATAAATATATATTTGAGTTGCAAATATGTCGCTGGAGCCACCAGTGTCACATTTTCATGGACGACTTAAATGTCGGTCACATGAATGCGGTGAGTCTAATATATGATTGCACCACAATTTTTATTTTTATGTGGTAGCTCCAATGATTATGATAAGTCAAAAGTTTTATAATGGGGATCTCCCTAAGGTAATCCTCGGCTCGGGGGTATCAATGGAAGTAACAAAGGAGGAGCAGCCAATTTCTCAAACAACCTTCCAGACATCCAAAATGCATTCTGATGTCAATCGAGTAATGTTATTATAAAAGCATGCATTCATTGATATATTTACACAATACAATGAAAGGGACTGTATTATACCACCTTTAACATCGGTAAATTCTAGTAGTTACAGAACCGTAGTAAAAGCAGCCACTGGGCCAGTTCAACAAATAAAGATGAAGTGATTACCGACTACAGTGATTTAGATGAAGTGATGAACAATATCTCTGTACCTGATGATGCCCTGGGGAAAGCTAATATCTACTTTCTGAATTCAGCCAGCTGTCTTTCGTTCTTAAGTGACTCGATGTTAATAACCAACCTCTCCAATGCCAAAGCAACGTCCAGCAAGATTTCAAGAAGCTTGTATAGGTTCGTGCAAACCTGAAATTTTTTTCATCTCAATGACCTTAAGGTTACGTAACAGCTACCCCAAAGACAACATTGCCTTCCATTCTTCCTCTGCATATTCAAAACTGGTCCTCTTCTAAACATTAAAGTAAAATTATCTTCGAAACATTCACTCATAGGTTTTCGAGTTGTTTCTAAAAATTAAAACACTAAAAAAATGAGCGTAAATCACTAGATGATTACCTTGTCAATTACATCCTCAATTCCATATTCTATCTACATAACAATAGTTGCGGGTTCAAGACTCATCAGTTAAGATTTTGTGAGTTTCACCCAATTATTAAGAGCACATGTACTTGGTCGTTGATAAGCCTTCGGATATTGAATTTAGTTGTTTAGATGGATCGGATTTGAGCAGAGTGAAAACAAGTCTTCATAAGAGGTGAAGGCGGTGGATCAGAGTGACCTTCGGGCTTGGTTTGGGTAATCCTATGGGATCAGTGATGTAGCCTTCGGATATGGTTTGGATAACATTATGGGGTCAATGAGCCTTTGGGCATGGATTAATAAATAAATAAAAAGTGTTAATGACACAATTTTTTTTTTTTTTAAATCTTCATAACAACAAAAAATGAAGTTGAAATAAAATAAATTTATTACCATATAGAGTGTGACTAAGCCGATAGCAAAAACCAAATAAAAATATACGATTACATTGTTGAAATTAGAGATGCAAATACAGAAAAAGAGCAAATGGCACTTCAAGAGTGATTTTATTTGATGAAGAAGGTATTGCCTTTATAGGCTTACAGACTCCAATTTATTCTCAACCACTCACCTTCTAAACAGGTACTGACCTAAAGACCAGGAACAAACTTAAAACAATAAAAGACTCTTCAACCCACAATGCAATAGACTTATTTGACCCCAACAACTACGTAATATTTTGAATCAGTTTCCAACACTCCTCCTTGATTCAAAATTGCAAACACCAAGACGAAACATAAAGTAATTAAGCTTTCCTTGAGGCAGTGCTTTCGTGAGAATATTTGCAGCTTGTTCTTCTGTGTTGCAATGCTTCAGCTTGATCGATCCTTTTGCAACCAACTCTCTAATGAAATGATGACGCAAGTCTATGTGTTTTGATCTCCCGTGAAATACTGGATTTTTGGTCATTGCTATCGCTGATAAATTATCACAGATCCTTCTTGCTCTTGATGAAGATCAGCAAGCAATTTCCTTAACCATAATGCTTGACATGCTGAAGATGTTGTTGCAACGAACTCCGCTTCTAATGATGATAGTGCAACAGTCGATTGTTTCTTTGAGCTCCAAGTGATAGCAGCAAAACCAAGGGTGAAGAAATTTCCAGAGACACTCCTTCTATTATCCAAGGACCCTGCTATCTGAAAAACCACATAAAGTGAAATTAAGATTATGTGAATACCATAGGCCAAAGGTTGTAGTTCCAGCAATGTAACGCAAGACTCTCTTAGCTGCTCCAAGATGATGCTTTGTGGGAGCGTGCATGAACCTTGAAATGACCCCAACAGAAAACGCTATATCCGGGCAGGTTTGAGTCAAATATGATAGAATATATGCAAATCTGTTATTATTTAGTAGGTGTATAATTAGTTTCCTTAATTATAGCCTAGGATCTTGTTTGTAAACCTGTATATAAACTGACAACAGTGAATGAAAAGGATACGGAATTATCTTCCTTTATGGTATCAGAGCCTAGGGCACCTTCTTCCTCTCCTGTTCACGATCTTCTGCCCATCCCCTAGTGGATCTCCGCCCTAGTGTATCTCCGCCCAACTCTCCTCCGTCAACCCTCCTCTTCTTCCCGTCAACCATCATGTCTGCCACAAAGTCTTCTTTTCACCCTGCTCTTGCTGTTTCAAACATCAAGAACCACGTCTCAATTACTCTTGAGATGGAAAATGTCCAATATGCGACATGGGCGGAGCTCTTCAAAATTCACGCACGCTCTCATAGGGTCCTCGATCACATTATTCCACCGGAAAAAGGCAACGGAAAAGTGTCGGATACCGATGAAGAAAAAGAGTTGTGGTTGACCCTAGATGCTACGGTTCTTCAGTGGATCTATGCCACGATTTCTAATGATCTACTGCACACCATTCTTGAACCCGACTCAACGGCAATGGAGGCTTGGAATAGACTGCGTGATATTTTCCAAGACAACCAGAATTCTCGTGCCGTAACACTTGAGCAAGAATTCTCACACACAAACATGGAGGATTTTCCAAATGCCTCGGCGTATTGTCAAAGGCTCAAGGTTTTATCGGATCAACTCAAGAATGTCGGAGCGCCGGTCTCTAACAGCCGGCTTGCTCTTCAGATGGTGGCAGGGCTCACCGATGCTTATAGCGGTGTTGGAACGCTTATTCACCAAAGCAATCCTCTCCCACCCTTCTACCAAGCTCGATCTATGCTAACCCTTGAAGAAGCGGGTTTTGCAAGGAAAGCCGCCACCGGGTCTAGTACTGCTATGGTGCCTGCCTCGGCTATGGAGTCGGAAGAAACTCCCCCTTTTTCGGATAACTTCTCTCATAACCGCCATAATGGTGGTAAAAAGGGACATAATCGCAACAATGGTGGTAGAATCCGCGGTGGTGGCCGCGGCGGCAGTGGCAAGGGCGGTGGTGGCCGGACCGGCAGTAGCAGCAGCGGTGGCCAGCAGCAGACCAGCCAGCAGCAACAGTGGCAGCCATGGACCAGTCAGCAGCAGCAGTGGCCTTGGCCTTTCATGCAGTGGGCAGTTCCCCCTTGCCCTTACCCCACTACTCCATGGGCCAGGCCCACCACACCGCACAGGAAGGCCGGGGTTCTTGGACCACGCCCACCGCAGGCGTATTCTGCAGCAGCACAACCCACTCCAACAGACATCGAGGCCACGATGCACACACTTGGGCTCAATCCTCCGGATGCAAACTGGTACATGGATACCGGCGCCACCTCTCATATGACATCCGCGCAAGGTAATCTCTCATCTTATTTTAATATGAGCAATAATCGTGGAATAATTGTCGGAATTGGTCATTCAATTCCAATTCATGGTTATGGTCACACAAACTTGTCTCCCCCGAACCCGCCGTTATCCTTACAAAATGTCCTTCATGCACCTCAACTTATTAAAAACTTAGTCTCTGTTCGAAAATTTACTACTGATAACTCGGTTTCTGTTGAGTTTGATCCTTTTGGGTTTTCTGTGAAGGATATTCAGACGGGGATGCGTCTAATGAGATGTGATAGTCGGGGCGAGCTTTATCCCATCACCACCTCCATCTCCACAAATCAAACCACCTCACAATCAACATTTGCAGCTTTAGCACCGTCTTTATGGCATGAACGGTTGGGTCATCAGGGAGCACCTGTTTTTGACTCCCTTCGGCTAAATAAGTTTATTGAGTGTAATAAAACTAGTGGTTCTCCTGTTTGTCATTCTTGCCCACTTGGAAAACATGTTAAATTGCCTTTTGTTGCTTCTAATTCATGCACTTTTATGCCATTTGATATTATCCATAGTGATCTTTGGACATCTCCCGTTTTGAGCTCTTCGGGTCACCGTTATTATGTTCTTTTGTTGGATGATTACTTGAATTTTTTGTGGACATTTCCCTTATCCAAGAAATCTCAAGTTTATTCCACATTTCTTGCTTTTCGGGCTTTCATTCGTACTCAATTTGAACGGGAAATTAAAAATGTTCAATGTGATAAGGGTAGGGAATTTGATAATAAGCCGTTTTGGGAATTCTGTAAAGTTCATGGACTATCTTTTCGCCTTTCTTGCCCATATACTTATTCACAAAATGGCAAATCCGAAAGAAAAATTCGGACCATTAACAATATTGTTCGTACTCTACTTGCCCATGCTTCAGTACCACCTTCCTTTTGGCATCATGCATTGCAAATGGCAACATACCTTCTAAACATACTTCCAAGTAAACAATTGGCCTATCAATCCCCTCTCAAAATTCTCTATCAAAAAGACCCATCTTATTCTCATCTTCGAGTGTTTGGTTGCTTATGCTACCCTCTTTTTCCCTCTACCACTATAAACAAGCTCCAAGCCCGGTCAACTCCATGTGTCTTTTTGGGTTACCCATCACATCCTCGTGGTTACAAGTGTTATGATTTATCGTCCCATAGAATCATCCTTAGTCGCCATGTCATATTTGATGAAACAACTTTTCCGTTTGCTAAGCTGCATACTCCTAAGTCTCAAACGTATGATTTTTGGGGTGACGAGTTGTCTCCTTATTTGGTCCATCATCTGACCTCACAAACAGGCCCAACACAAATACAACCTACCTTGGACTCTCCTCCCCAGACTCCACCACACAATCCGGCCCAACCTCCTCTTCAGCCCAGTTCGCCACTCCAACCAGCTTCACCACGCCCAACGACCGGCAGCCTACCTCCTCAGCCCAGTTCGCTAGGCCCATTCGTTGGCAGCTCAGTGCACACCCAGCCAGCCTCCGTGTCTTCTCATGTTGCTGGTCCACATTCATCAGGCCCACACACGTGTCAGCCCACTACCCACTCTCCAGTTTCGCCTAATCAAATTCCGGCCCAAAGGGCCGTTACTCGCAGTCAACGTGGGATATTTAAACCAAACAAAAAGTACGACCTCCATACCCACGTTACCAAGTCTCCTCTACCTCGTAACCCCGTGTCGGCCCTTCGTGACCCGAATTGGAAAATGGCTATGGATGATGAATATTCTGCTCTTATTAAAAATAAGACGTGGGAGTTGGTGCCCCGTCCGCCTGATGTTAATGTAATTCGGTCTATGTGGATTTTTACACACAAGGTTAAATCTGATGGTTCTTTTGAGAGGCATAAAGCCCGTCTTGTAGGTGATGGAAAAACTCAACAGGTTGGCGTGGATTGTGGCGAGACTTTTAGTCCGGTTGTCAAACCGGCTACTATTCAAACTGTGCTCAGTTTGGCTCTCTCTAAAGCATGGCCCATTCACCAGCTTGACGTGCAAAATGCGTTCTTGCATGGCGAACTCAAAGAAACTGTATACATGCATCAGCCCATGGGTTTTAGAGACCCGACATATCTAGATTATGTCTGTTTACTGAAGAAATCTTTGTATGGGCTCAAGCAAGCTCCTCGGGCTTGGTACAAGCGATTTGCTGATTATGTTTCTACTATTGGGTTCTCTCACAGCAAGTCTGATCATTCCCTCTTCATCTACCGTCACGGTACTGATATGGCTTACATTCTTCTGTATGTGGACGATATTATCTTAACTGCTTCCTCAGATGCTCTTCGCCGGTCTATCATGACACTTCTTGCCTCATAATTCGCTATGAAAGACTTGGGGCCTTTAAGTTACTTCTTGGGTATAGCGGTAACTCGTCATACAAGTGGTCTATTTTTATCTCAGAGGAAGTATGCCGAAGAAATTATAGAACGAGCTGGCATGTCGTCTTGTAAGCCATCTCCCACACCGGTTGATACTAAACCGAAGCTGCGTGCTACCTCTAGCACACCTTACGATGATCCATCACATTATCGCAGCCTTGCCGGAGCCCTGCAGTATCTCACTTTCACGAGGCGCGACATATCTTATGTTGTACAACATATTTGTTTATTCATGCATAACTCGATGGAGGAACACATGCATGCTTTCAAGCGCATTGTGCGCTACATTAAGGGCACTATGGATCATGGCCTGCATCTATATCCCTCTTCGACAACCACTCTCCTGTCTTATACAGATGCCGATTGGGGTGGATGTCCCGATACCAGACGCTCGACATCTGGTTATTGTGTTTTTCTTGGTGCTAATTTGATCTCTTGGTCATCTAAACGGCAGGCTACTTTGTCTCGCTCTAGTGCAGAAGCCGAGTACCGTGGGGTTGCCAATGTGGTATCTGAGTCTTGTTGGTTATGAAACCTTCTCCTGTAGCTTCATTGTCCTATTCAGAAAGCTACATTGGTCTATTGTGATAATATTAGTGCGATATATCTCTCTGGAAATCCGGTTCAACATCAGTGTACTAAGCATATCGAGATGGATATTCTTTTTGTTCGCGAGAAGGTAGGTCGTGGACAGGTACGCGTCCTACATGTCCCGTCGCGATATCAAATTGCCGATATTTTTACAAAAGGTCTTCCTTTGGTTCTGTTTGAGGATTTTCGGGACAGTCTCAGCGTACGACAACCTCCCGCTACGACTGCGGGGGTGTGATAGAATATATGCAAATCTCTACAAATCTGTTATTATTTAGTAGGTGTATAATTAGTCTATTATTATTTAGTAGGTGTATAATTAGTTTCCTTAATTATAGCCTAGGATCTTGTTTGTAAACCTGTATATAAACTGACAACAGTGAATGAAAAGGATACGGAATTATCTTCCTTTAAAATAAATCAGACCTCCAACTAAGCTTCTGAAATAACTTCCATCTGCTTCTTCAGTACCATCAACAAGCTGAAACTTCTCATTCACATTCATAGGAGTACTCACCACTTTGCAAATGAGCATGTTAAATCTTTTGAGAAGATCAACAACATATTTTCTTTGTGAAATGAAAATTCCATCTTCTCCTTGTTTCACTTCAATTCCAAGAAAATAGTGGAGTAGGCCTAAGTCTGTCATTTCAAACTTGTTCATCATGCAAGATCTAAACCAGTGTTCTAAAAATCGGTCTAGGCGGCCGCCTAGGCGCTAGAAGGTGGAAAACCGCCCAGATTAATGGCTGGGCGGGCTGTCTGGGCGGCTGGGCGGGCCTAGGCGGGTCTGGGCGGGTCTGGGCGGCCTAGGCGGGGTCTAGGCGGACTCTAGGCGGTCTGGGCGATTTTTATTTTTTTTAAATTTTTTTAATTTTTTTAAATTTTTTAATATGGCTAATTGTGTTCTTATTTTATTTTATTTCCTACTTTTTAATAATAAACTATTTAATTATTTTTTATTCAGTATATGTCTAAATGTAGCAAATGATGATTACTTAATGGAATTCTCGAATGATCTGTCGGTACCAATTTTACTAATGTAGATTTTATCAAATATAACTGAGGTTATTTATGCAATTTGAAGAAAAATAAAAGAGTACACATTCAAATTTATATAAAGTACCCATCATGACCAACTTCAGTCATTTGAGTTTTAATAAATTTTGTTCACTATTGGTAATTTTTCATGTTTTTAAATTTTGCATATGTATACTGGCATTAAATTGGATGTAATTGATAATGTATTATGCTTAACTTTTGTAAATTATTAAAGTAATAATACAAAACCTAAGACCGCCTAGGTGCCGCCTAGGCGCCCGCCTAGGCACCCGCCTAGGCCCCTGGGCGCTAGGCACCTGCTCGCCGCCCGCCCAGCGCCTAGCGATTTTTAGAACACTGATCTAAACTCAAGAAAATAAGAAGAACCCATGTATATCATATCATCAACATTCAAACAAACAATAAAGAAATCACATTGATGCTTCTTCACATATAAAGTAGGTTCATTCTTACTTTTTTCATACCCATTTTCTCTGAAATATGAGTCTATCTTACTGTACCACGCTCGTGGAGCTTGTTTAAGCCCATAAAGTGCTTTCTTCAGCTTGTATACTTTGTTTTCTTCTCCTTTTACCACAAGACCATCAGGCTGGTTTACATATACTTCTTCTTCCAAGTCACCATTAAGAAAGGCTGACGTCAAACTGACAAACCTCCCACTTCAACCGTGCAGCCAATGCCAATATAGTTCTCACTGTTTCAAAACGAGCAACTGGTGAAAAAGTTTCTTCAAAGTCAATACCTTCTTGTTGCGAATACCCTTTTGCTACTAATCTGGCTTTGTATTTCGGCACATTACCATCAGCATTATACTTCATCTTAAACACCCATCTCAAGCCAATAACATTCCTACCTTCTGGTAGATCCACCAAGTTCCATGTTTCAGTTTTCCTTATCGCTGCTAGCTCTTCTTTCATTGCATATCTCCATTCTTCTTTTTCTACAGCTTCCTTAAAGCAAGTTGGATCTGCACCAAATAAATAAAAGGTACAAGTTTGATAAATTTCTGTAAGTGATCGAAACTTGGTAGAGGAGTCTCGTCTGAATCTTCTGAGTCAGATTCTATTGATGTTGAACTGCTACGGCTGCTACTGTTGCTACCATTTGAATGGTCTGTTGCAGCAATAGATGGTTGATTCAGTACTTCATTTGGAGCTTCTTCTTCTAGGATTTCTGGTGATTTGCTATCGTTGTTCCATTTCCAACATGAGGCTTCATCAAAGTATACATCCCTCCTAATAATGAGCTTCCTAGTTATGGGATTATACAAGCGAAAAGCTTTGGATTGTGAGCAGTAACCAACAAATATACATTTTTCAGACTTTTCATCAAGCTTATGAAGTTGGTGAGAATTTACTAGTGCATAGGCTATACAACAAAAAATTCTCAAATGACTCATCGATGGCCTAGTACCCTTCCATGCTTCAAAAGGTGTCTGGTCTATAACTGCTCTAGTAGGAGAGATATTCAGCAAGTAGACCGCGGTACTAACTGCCTCAACCCAGAATTGATTTGGAAGGTTCTGACTTTTCAACATGCTTCTGGCCATCTCTAATTCTTCCGCTCAACAATCCCATTTTGCTCTGGAGTGTGAGGTGCTGTTAATTCCCTGTGAATACCACGAGTCTCACAAAATAGATTAAATTCTTGAGATAGAAATTCTCCACCTCTGTCTATACGAAAAACCTTTATTCAATTACCACTCTGATTTTCTACCAAAGCCTTGAATTTCTTGAAGTTTTCAAAAGTTTCAGATTTGAACTTCAGAAAATATACCCAACTCATACGACTATAATCATCAGTAAATAGCAGAAAATATCGACTTCCACTAAGTGATTCTATATGCATAGGACCATACAAGTCTGCATGAATGAGCTCAAGACAACTAGAGGTTCTCCAAGACTTTCCCACAACAAAAGATCTTCTGTGTTGTTTTCCATACATACAACCTTCACACACACAGTCAATTGACTCTAATTTTGGCAAACCAACAACCATCTCATTTTGGCGCAACAGTCTTAATCCAGACATGTTCAAATGCCCATAACGTAAATGCCACAGCCTAGATGCTTCATCATTTTTTTGACTAACAGCTAGAGCATGATTAATATCTGAAATTTAAAGTGGAAACATTCTCTTTGCTGTCTTGTGAATATTGGCTAGGACTTGACCAGTTTTTTTGCAAGTAATAACACACATTCCATTGTCAAACAAGACAGAGAATCCACTATCCATCAATTGACCAACACTCAGCAGATTGTGTGCCAGACTAGAAGCAAACAAAACATTTTGAATGAGTTTTATTTTACCTTGACTAGTATGGACAGCAACAATACCTTTGCCTTCTACTTGTATTTGCTTGTTATCACCAAGCCAAATATGTTTCTTGTTAGTCTCATCCAATTCCTTAAAGGCTGACCTATCCCCAGTGATATGATGAGAGCATCCACTATCCACGAACCACACACTGGCTTCTTTTCCAGTGACTGCTGAATGAGCCATAAAAACATGTTTTCTTCCTCTTCCCCCTCTGCGTAGCTAGCATGATGACTATTCTGCCAGCAAATATCGGCGATGTGGCCAAATTTCTTACATTTGAAACATTGCACTGCATTCCTCCATCCAACGCGACCTCTGCCTCTACCTCTTCGTCCTCTGCCTCTAAAGCTTCCTCTGCCACGTCCTTGTGCTCCTTGTTCCAGCAATTGCTTTTCCTTTGCTTGAAAGGCTCTTTCTTCATTTTTCTCCACCGACTTATTGATTCTTGATTCATGAGCTTGCAAAGAACCCATTAGTTCATCAAAAGAAAATACAGATAAATCTTTTGATTATTCGATCACAGCAACTACATGATCAAACTTACGAGGTAGACTCCTTAAAACTTTTGCAACAACAATTTCATCACTAACTTTTTCACCATATGCCTTCATTTGACTCACAACTCCAGTGACTCTTGATAAATACTCTTGCACCAACTCATTATTTTTCATAAATAACGTCTCAAACTCTCGGCGAAGAGTTTGCAAATGACATAGGTGTACACTCTCACTCTTAGTGTTTTCCCTTTTTGTGTTTACGCTCACACTCTCGCAATTTTCCACTCGCCCAATCAAAAGAACTTGCTCTGATACCACAATGTTAAAATTAGAGATGCAAATACAGAGTAAAAATGAAGAGCAAATGGCACTGCAAGTGTGATTTTATTTGATGAAGAATGTATTGCCTTTATAGGCTTACAGACTCTAATTTATTCTCAACCACTCACCCTCTAAACAGGTACTGACCTAAAGACTAGGAACAAAGTAAAAACAATAAAAGACTCTTTCAACCCACAATGCAATAGACTTATTTGACCCTAACAACTACGTGATATTTTGAATCAGTTTCCAACATACATGTCCACAATTATTACCTTAGTGTAGAGTTTCAACTTTTGGAGAAATAGTGAGCAAGTACATTATTGCAATGTTGGAGTCTCTTGAAAGCCATGTTACCAGCCTCAAACATTTTAGGTTACAAAGTGGCATCGATAGGCTTCTCCATATAGCTGGGGTCAAACAGAAACTTATCACCTGGAAAGAAAAATCATAGAAATTTGTTTAGATACTGCATCAATATATATCAATGTCAACCAAAATGCCAATTAGTGAAACAAACAGTAAGGGAAGAGCTCTTGTGAAAGACCAAACACCTTGGTGCTCTATATAAACTCTTAACATACACTGTAAAGCCATTAGTATGTCAAACAAAGGGCTTGGTGATAGCCGAGCAGGAAGCTTAAACATGGAAAAATGATGTGATATTTTCTTTCAATTGCTTTGATTGTGATAATAAAAATGAATATATCTATAAATATATAGATGTTAAACATTACATGACTTTTAGTAGAGGAAATGGAGGAGCTGGTGGTGATGGTAAACAACACTTTACTATTTTTCAATAAGATTTTAGTTTTTGTTTTCCAATAGGATTTTAATTTCTGTTTTGGATTTTAGTTTCTATTTTCCAATAAAATTTTAGTTTTATTTCTAATAAGATTATAGTTTTTAGCCAATGGCATGACAGCTTGGCGGATGGTACCACTTGGTCTTGGGTTCGAACCCAGCTTGTGGCATCTTTATCAGTTTATGGTGGGATCCTATTAAAACGTGCTCGCCTTCCCAAAAAAAAAAAGATTATAGTTTTTATTTCTCAATAGATCTTGGATTTTCAAAGGCTACTAGGACAATCCAAGGTTGAGTTAGGTCTTTAAATTGCTCTCAAATATTGCTCAATAAATATTCAATCAATTATTATTCAAAGAAACCATTGTGTTCTATCTTTTCTGGTGGTTTCCAGAACGTCTCTGGTGAATTCCAGATTGTTTTTGCTTGTGTTCCGTCAAGTGATATCAGAGCGTGTTTCTCCCATCTTGCTATCTTTGATTTGTATCAATGGGTGATCGTAGTGGAAATGACGTTCCTATTACTTAAGTAGATTTGGATGCCCAGAATGCTCACATAGATGTGATGACCAACCAATTTGGGGAGATTTGTTAGTTATTAGGACAAGTTGTCGAAGGCAACACTGTAGGTAATAATAAAGGAGATAACAGAGGCAATAATCAAATAGGTAATCATGGAGAAACAGAAGAATACTTCATGTTCAGGAGAATGAGTTTGAATCTAAATTATTCGAATCATCAGAATAATCGTTACCACTACAATAAATTTGACGATTATCGGATCAAAGCAGACATGCCAAACTTTTCGTGAAATTTGAAAGTTGAAGATTTTCTTGACTGGGTGGTGAAAATAGAGAGGTTTTTGAGATCATGAGGTTCCAGAAGCTAAGATGGTGAAAAAGGTTGCTTTTCATTTGAAAGCTTCTACAACTATTTGGTAGGATCAGCTATAGAATACTCATCAAAGGCAAGGAAAGAATCGAGTTCGAACATGGAGGAAAATGAAACAGCTTCTGATGGATCGATTTACCTGCTGATTATGAGCAAATTTTATGTCGTATGTACATCAGCTATCTACAAGGTATTCGAATAGTGACATAATATACAAACGAGTTCATGCAACTTGCCTAATGTAATCACCTTTAATGGAGACGGAAAATTAAAAGATTGTAAGGTATGTGAACAGACTGAAACCCTACATTTCAAGAAAAGATTGGGTTGTAAGAGGCCATTAACATAGCATTAAAAACATAATTAATGGAGAATAAGAGGCGTTAGACTTTCTTTCTGAGAAATATGATAGAATATTCTGATGGACCTGTTGTTTCACCTGCAAATAAAGGGAAACCCGTGCCACATAGTTCTAGAAGGTCGAAACCTACAGATTTTTCTTTTTAGGGATCTAAGGAAGAGAGTAGTAGTACTATCAACAGAGAGCATAACATAAACCAAACCCAGAGGGAGAATCCATATGCCATACCTACAACAGATATTTATTATATGTGCAACAAACTTGGGCACCATTCCAACGTTTGTCTTGAAAGAAAACAAGCCAATTTATTGGAAGCTGACAATGAAAATCATGATGATGACGAAGAAGATGAGGATTTCGATGATGACTATGCAAGGGTTGAATTCACATTTGAGGAGGGCATGGAAAAACTTGTTTTGGTCTTACTGCGAGTGTTGTTGATGGCAAAAGAAGAAGGGCAACGACATAACATTTTTCCCTCCATGTGTTCAATCAAGAATAAACTCTACAATGTGATTGTAGACAACAAAAGCTGTGAGAACTTTGTGTCAAAGAAATTGGTGGAGTATTTATAGTTGCCTATAGAGCCACATAGAGCACCATATTTACTTTGTTGGGTAAAGAAAGTACCATCCGTTCGGGTTGCTGAGACATGTCACGTGCCATTATCCATTTGTAAGAATTACAAATGATATATTATGTGATGTGATAGATATTGATGCTTGCCATATTTTATTTGGTTGTCCTTGGCAATATGATGTGGATATTATATTGAATGGTCGTGATAATGTTGTAATTTTTAAATGGAAAAATCATAAAATTGTTATGGCTCCTATGTCAGAATCTTGAAGTTTGCCTAAAGGAAAGAGTTGTGAGCGTGAGATTACTGAGTCAATCAAAAAATCTAAATTTGTTTATCCAGTGGTTGTCGAAGATACAATTAAACAAAAATTGGAGGAGACTAATGTCAAATGCAAAGCTGCAACAGACAAACACAAAAGAGTGAAGGTGTTTGAAGAAAGAAATTTTGTTATAGTGTTCATGAGAAATGAAAGGTTTCCAGTTGGCAAATATAGAAAGTTACAACAAAAGAAGTATGGTCCATACAAGATGCTAAGGCAAATCAATGATAATGCATATGTCATCGACTTTCCTAATAGATGGGAATTTCCAACATTTTCAAAGTTGCTGATTTTTATGAGTTCCGTGAGGATGAGGTTATCTATCCTGACAATAACTCGGGGTCGAGTTCTTCTTTAGTGGAAGGGACTGATGTAGAACGTATGGTAGATTTTATACGTTTGAGTTCATTTAGGTTTCCATAACAACACGTACTTTACTATTATAGGATTTTAGTTTTTGCTTTCGAATAAGATTTTAATTTTTGTTTTCCAATAGGATTTTAGTTTCTATTTTCCGATAAGATTTTAGTTTTGTTTGTAATATGATTATAGTTTTTTTTTTTTTTTTTTTTTTTGAAAGGCAAGCAGGTTTTTTATAGGATCCCAGAACCCATAAAGATGCCGCAAGCTAGGTTTGAACCCATGACCTAGTGGTACCATACGCCAAGCTCTAACCGTTGAGCTGTCGTGCCATTGGCTAATATGACCTTGAATTTTCAAATGCTAATAGGACAATTCAAGGTTGAATTAGGTTTTTAATTTGCTCTTATGTATTGCTCCAAGACAATGTATATAGAGGGTTCGTCAATATTTAATCAAATTTCATCAGTCAACTACTATGTGAACCCACATAATTTGCTCTTATCTATTGCTCAAAGACAATTTGCTCATGCCTTGATTTGGGTCAATACTATGTGAACCCACAATCATTCAATTTTATGGGGTTCATTCCTAATTTCAATTATGAACAAGAAGCGATTTTGAAAATTCCTTCAAATTTTGAATTTGGTGGGTGATTTGGACAAGGAAAAACAACAAAAGAACAAAAAATAGACTGAGAACTTAATTTTTCAAGAGTTGGAATCATATCTACCATATTTTGAAATCATATCCAAACGCATGGTTTGATGAGGGAACCAAACGAAATTTAAGGTAATTTTCTTAGACTTAGGGATATTTCACCAAATCAACAAGAAAAGTATGTTACTCTCGAAAATCTCACGAATATCTTCCACTTAGTGTCTATTAGGCGAGCTTTGCTACAGAGCGAGGGAGGGAGCGAGGGAAAGGGGCGAGGGATGGGTGTAACCACCCATCCTCCTCGGGATGAGCGCATCGTGTTGGAGATGCGCACGGGCGCTCATCGCGAGGAGGATGGGTGGTTACACCCATCCCTCGCTCCCTTTCCCTCGACCCCTCCCTCGACCCCTAGAATTTTCCCTATTAGGCCTCATCATCTCCAATGTTTGATCATCTTTGTATACCCTACTCTTTCTAATTCTTTCCTTTTTACCAGGCAATATGGACAACTATATATCTTGGATACATTTGAGCTAAAAAATTGTGGAATTATATAGATTAACATAAAAAGTAATTTGTTAATCTTAAGCTTGATTCAACATCCATTTCCCGAGATATGCTTGAAAATGTGACTTGTTATACATAAACTATGTTTTTCATTAATTTGTTTAAGCTAAATTTTTTAGAAAACTTGTGAATTAAAATAAGAAATATTATAGTAAATTTTCAACTTGATTTGACATGTGATTTTTGAAGTACGCTTCTGAACTAAATTAGCGCTTGTGATTTTCAACTTCTTATCTTAATTAATGAAATGCCAAAAAGACAAACTAAGTCATATTTGATTTGAGAAAAAAGGATTTAGTCCCTTAAACCTCATTCTCTCTCTTATTATTATTATTATTGTTTTTTTTTTTTTTTTTTAATTAAACCTCCAGTGGGGAGGGACACCTCTGGAATGCCAGACCTTTATTATTTGTCAAAAAATTGATTTACAATCCATACGGGGGTACATGACAACTTTACCCGTGAAAAAAACCAAATAAAACAATTGGGCCGAAACCTTAAAACTAAAAACATAAATGCAAAACATTTCAATCACCAATGCTGAAATAACAGAATTGTTGTCACTACTAAAATAACTTAACTGCTTTAGCACAAAAAGGCATACCTCATCATACCTGCATTTCAACCAAAAGCATTGCCTAATACGCCTCATGTGGTCCCACAGCCCAAAGCAAAACCGCAAGCTCGCCCCAATTTCAGAGCCTAAAAACAGTTAGAAGAGGGACCGAAAATGCTCAGTCCTATTTCGCCCTTGCTGTCTTGACCCATAGCCTGCTGAACAATAGCCTGCGGTCCTGACAAAAACCTGCAATCCTGGCCGAAAATGCAAGGACCAGCCTGCTGTCCTGTTTCGCCCCTCTACGCATCCCCGTGGCGAATGTACGCCGTATGCAATCTGTCAAGCCGTATCAATCCTGCCAATCTCCTAGGAAAATCAGTCCCATCGAAAGTAGCAGTCATATGGTCTCGTTGTGCTCTATCAGCTAAAGCGTCCGCCACCGCATTGGCCTCCCTGTAGATATGATGGCAATCTAACGTCATTGTCGCTGCCAACAACTTAATTTCTTTCAAAATATTCTCCAAATGCCATGGGATTTTCAGAATATCCTTAAGCCAACCATAAACAAGCTTCGAGTCCGTTTGGACTACTACCTTTTTGAAACCCCAGACGAGACAAAGGCGGAGGCCCTCCACAAGAGCCAAGATTTCCGCTTTATTGTTGGTTCCTTCGCCGAAAAATATTTGTTTCCCCACAACGCCGTAACCCCGAGAGTCTCTAATAATCACACCGCCGGATGCCTTGTCCTTGCGGGAGGAACCATCCACATTAAGCGCAACAAAATCTATGGGTGGGGGTGCCAAAAAATAATTCTAACACACTTCCTTCTGACGGGTAACACATCCAACCCCAAAACCCATAAGGGGGCCTTCTTACTGCTAACTTGCTTGGGGAATATAAAAGTATTTGCCAATCGCAACTGACGCCTAATGTTCAAAATTGCAAAGGCAGGATTTGGGGGAGCATTTTCATACACACATTTACATCTTTGTTTCCAAATTTCCCATAAAATGAACATAGGAGTAAGAAAAAATAACACACCTGTCTGCGAATTGCGTTGTGCTCTCTTGAACCAAATAACTAGCACCGTTGAGATTTCTGCTGGTCGCCGTATATGCACTTCAAAAATCCTATCAAAGTGACTCCACACCTGCATCGCCAGTTCGCCATCAAGAAAGAGATGATTCAAAGATTCTCGCTTTGGCGAGTGACAACAACGGCATCTAGAAGCCAGACTCAAACCACATCTGTATAACTCCCCATCCACTGGTACTCCTCTACGGAGTAATTTCCAAACAAAGACTGATATTCTGGAAGGAAGAATGTCGTGCCAAAGCTTTGGACTTAATGCATTGACCTTCCCCTGTTTCCGTAACAGTTCATAGGCCGACTGAAGGGAAAAAAGCTCATTCTAATTTGGAACCCACATACACGTGTCCGCCTCATGGGCCTCACCACGTAATCTATCAGCGAAAAGATCACGCGCCAAGCTTCTGAGATCTGAATGGACCAATTCAAAATTTGTCAACGACACCTCGCTAACTGAAGGCCAAAACTCTTGATGAACCAGAGCCGCCGATCTCCTGAAAGAAGCCACCATGTTCCAATTTTCCTCAAAGAAACTGATATCCCCCCTGCCAATACGCCAAAACGAGTGCCTCAAAAGAAAATGTCTCCCAAGCATGATCTCCTTAAAGAAAGGAGAAGACCCACTTTTCACAGGTTGACTATTCAAAGCAACGCCTCGTAGCCAGTATTTGCTCCTCATAAAAGTAGCCCATAAAGAGTCTGAAGTAAGAAGTCTCCAAAGAGCCTTGATTCGAAAAGCCTCCATCACAACCGTCAAGTCTCTAACACCCAAACCTTCTTCCGCCTGCGGAAAACAAATTTTAGCCCATGACACCCATTTTTTCTTTAGTCTGCCTTCACAATCCCCCCAAAAGAAATCCGCCAGCAGACTATTAATCCGAGATAAAACTGTCCTTGGTACACACATGGTACTAAGAATATAAAATAGGGATTGAGCCAAGGACATGCTTAATCAAAGTTAATCTTCCCCCTGGAGATAACAATTTTGCCTTCCATCCCTGGATACGAGCCTGAATCTTAGTAATTAGATCTTCAAAATATGAGATTTTAACTCTCCCTTGGAACACTGGCCCGCCCAAATACTTCAATGGAGCAACTCGAAAATGAAAACTTGTACAACTCTTCAAATCTACAATGCGCTCCGTAGCTGCCTTGTCATCCAAAGTAAAAGAACTTTTACTCGCATTAATTTTCTGCCCCGAGGACGAACAATATCGTCGCAGGAACTCCATGCAACCCATGACTGAAGACTTCCTGCCATTTAGAAAAATCAAAGTGTCATCTGCATACAGAAGGTGAGAAATAGGACTGCAATTCTTAGGAGTATAATAATACCCAATTTTGCCATTCTCAAAAGCTGCTTTCAATCCTCTACTCAACAATTCAGAGGCAATAATGAAAAGGAAAGGGGAGAGAGGGTCTCCTTGCCTTAAACCCCTAGTGGATCGAAAAAAACCGTTGTAGGCTCCCTGGAGCAGAACCGAAAATCCACAAAAAGCCATACAGTTGGAGATGAGATGGCAGATTCTACCATTAAAGCCAAATTTTTTAAGAACTGCGATCAAGAAGTTCCATTCCATTCTATCATATGCTTTCTCCATGTCAATTTTCAGCACCACATTACCTCCAAGAACCTTCCTGTTAATGTCTCTAATCAATTCCTGCGCCAGACCAATATTTTCACCAATGAACCTGCCTTTGACAAAAGCCCCCTGCTCCTGAGAAATCAACCTTGGCAAGATATCTACCAGCCTATTGCAAAGGATTTTACTGAAGATCTTATAGATCACATTGCACAGACTGATTGGGCGAAAATCTGAAAAGGAACCTGGATTCTCAATTTTAGGAATCAAAGCCATAAAATTCGCCGAAAAGGACGACGGCATTGCCTCCCCTTCAAAAAATTGTATAGCTGCCTCCCAAATATCCATACTCAAAATCTCCCAACAAGATTGAAAGAAATCAACAGTAAAGCCATCTGGTCCTGGCGCACTATTTTTGGGAATGTCGAAAACAACATCTCTCACTTCCGCCAAGGAAGGTCGTTTGACCAAGAGCTCGCATTGACCAGGATCCACCAACTTCGGGATACAAGATAACAATTCCGTATCCACCAGACAATCACCGTGAGAAGACATCAAAGTAGCAAAAAAACTCATTGGCTTTGTCAAGAATCTCACCAGGTTCAGAAATAATTCTACCGCACGGTAAAGTAATCTGATTGATGGCTCGTCGCTTTTGTTTGGACTTGGTGGAAGCAAAAAAGTATTTAGTGCAGGCATCCCCCTCCTTGAACTCCTTTTCACCTGATTTTTGAATCCAGTAGAGCTCCTCCTGTTTGAGAGCTAATCTGTACTCTGCCTGGCAACGATGTAAATTGCTACAAGCATTGACATCCCAGTTAGCAGCAACATTTAGCCCATTAGTTCTTATAGATGCAAAACCCGACAAAAGAATTGTTTCCCACTGTTGCATTTCATCCTCTAAAGCTCGGATTCTGCTAAACACATTACCAAAGACCGTCCTATTCCACTGTATAAGAGCTCGCCGGGTCATTTTAAGTTTGGCATCCACTCTGTCAATAGGCCCCATGGAACCCATATCGGTCGACCACTTGTCCTTAATCAGATCAAAAAAACCGGGGTGAGTCGTCCACATATTTAAGAAACGAAAGGGGGCAAAACCAATTTTTGATTGTGTTGGCATAGAGGTCAACAGCGGAGAATGATCTGAAAAAGTTCTGCAAAGATGCTCCACTTTAGGATTACCCAAGACTGTCAACCAAGCTGAATTAACAAGAATCCTATCAAGTCTGGCCCAAATTCGCTCACTACCACGCCTGTTATTGCACCAGGTGAATCGAGGACCCGAAAATCCACAATCAATTAGTCCACTATTTTCAATACAGTCGGAGAAATGTGACATACTCGCCAGAGACGGCTCCATTCCCCCCACCTTTTCGCCCGAATGCAAATATGTATTAAAGTCACCGCCGACCATCCATGGAGTATCATGATTTGCAGCAAAATTTACCATATTTAACCAGAGATCCCTGCGTTCATCTACAGAGCATTTAGCATAAACAAAATATATGAAAAAAATTCTTGAAACAGAGTCCGTTACCTGACAATGGATGATCTGATCCGACATATCCACCACCGAAAGGATAAGAGAGGTATCCCAAAGAAGCCAAATCTTGCCGCCAAAAGATTCATTCGAGACAAATCCACCAAGCTTGAGTTTATTTCCAATCTCCATATGTCTATTAGCATCAATCATAGGCTCCGCAAGCATAAGTATTCGGACTTTATGTTCCACAACCATCTTTTTTAACCTCCTTCTCGTAGACTGGTTACCAACCCCACGAGCATTCCAAAAAAAGTAGATTTTCTATCATCTTAAACACGGGTGGAAAGCTTACCCTTCTTAGTCTTATAACGACGGTTGCCCGTAGGCACCGCCAAATCTACTGGTTTCCTAAGATTCTCATCGGACTGAGTCCCCAAAGCTAAATCTTGGATAGCTTGTGGTGTCGGCCCTAACTCCGAGTCCGACCCCACCGCATCACTATCATTTGTGGCACTGTCAAGGGAATAAGTATTCAACTTTTTTTTTTTCTGTTTTCGCAAAACATGGTTCTCCTTCATCAATTGTACAGCGACATCATACAAAATCCCCCCATCCTGTTTGTTCCCAGCTGCCCCGGGGACCGGTAAATTACCAATGGCCACGGGGTAAAGTCGTGAAGCCTGAGCATCCATAACTGTCTCCTGATCAAATCTCACCCCCGTGGTCTGTGGGGGTGAGATTCCAACATTTTGATGGAGCACAAAGCTTAATGATAGGGTTTGAGACAGTTACATAATTACCATTGTGGTCCCCACTAACATATAACTTTGGTAACTGATGATTTATTCTCATCCACCTTTCACATGTGGTGAGCTTGGTTAGTAGGTGCATTATAAATTCGCAATACTACCAAGTCGCCAGTTGGACTTTGCAATTGCACATGTGGTTAGATTGGTTAGCATAGGAGTATTACAAATTCACGTAGCAAGACAGTACTAAAATTTACATGTATCTACCAATTAGACTTTGTAGTATCTCTGGGATTTATTAGATGTCGGTTTGGTTGTCTGAAGAACAATTTGTCACATGTTTGTATTATTATTATTATTATTATTATTATTATTATTATTATTATTATTATTATTATTATTATTATTATTATTATTATTATTATTATTATTTTGGACTCTGATACTGGTGATTCAGACAATGAATATCTATTATGCGCTAAGCCAAGTGGTTGGTGGCTCGTTTACATTATACATTTCCCTTTTATCTACAATTGAAGTGAAAGTAACAAAGGTATTGAAGGAAGCAGAATATATATGAGTATCAGTTTTTCTAGGTATCGAGGGAGGGAACGAGGGAGGGAGCGAGGATCCTCCCTCGCACGTGACATTTTGGCGGAATGAGAGAGAAATCCAAATTTTTGGATCCAAGTCAAACCCTATATCTAAAAATTTTGGGGATTATTTCTCTCTCAGTCTTTCCCACAAACCCTAGATCTAGCAAAGCTCTTCTCCCTTGACCCCTCCCTCGACTCCTTTCTCAGTCTCTTCCACAAACCCTAGATCTAGCAAAGCTTGTTCTCCCTCGACCCCTACAAAACACATATCAAACAAACAAGAAGAAGAAGGGACTTTGATGCTCTGTTCTCCCTCGACCCCTACAAAACACATATCTCCTTTGCTCTGTTCTCACTCATTCTCTCTCAGCCCAAAAATTGAAGAATTACACAAAGAAGAAAACCAGAAGAAGGGACCAGCTCGTCTTCAAAGAGCTCACCGGTCTCCATCGAAACGGTTCAAAACCTCTCATTTCTACAAATCCTCGAAGAAAAGGTGAGTCCCTCTGGTTTTCTCAAAGTCCTTCTTTGATTTGTATATCTAGGGTTTCCTCTTTCAAATCTTGTTGATGGTTTCTAGATCATACAAAATCAGATGCATTCACCGTGAACTTCAATGGTCATAACACATCTCAAACAAACAAACACAGTGATGAATGTTTTTTGTATGTTTTGATGAACTTGATGCATTCAATAGTAAATGAATTGCATATTCAGAGCATCTTTCACCATTGAATTTTGCTCTGGAATTTTGCATATTCAGAGCATCTTTCAACAAGTTAGTGCTCTGGAATTTTGCATATTCAGAGCATCTTTGAGATCATACAAAATCAAAAAACCATTGAATTTTGCATCTTTCACCGTGAACTTGATGAATGCTTACTTGTTTGATGAATGTATTTTGTATGTTTTGTATGATGCATTCACCGTGAACTCATTGAATTTCACCATGAACTTGTATGTTTTGTATGATAATGGGTCTCTATAAGATTAAATTTCGAGTGGGTCTGTATATGAAATTGGGCAAGCATACTCACATTCCAAAATACACACTTCACTCTCTGTCTCCACTCACTTATTACAAAGGACTTTGATGCTCTGCTCCATGACGGGAATTTGTATGTTTTTCTTAAGATGTTTTGTATGTTTTATATACTGCTTTAAGTCATTGTAGCTCATCAAAGTGTATATAGGAAAAGGGTAGGATTCATACCTTGATTCCGTGAAAGGTCTTGATACAATTTTTTTGTCAACGCAGGAATGACGTACGAAGCTTACGTTGTTTATAGTGGGCATGTTCCTGGTGTTTATGTTACGTGGCCAAGTTGCGCACTACAAATAAACGGGTACAAGGGTGCTGTCTAGAATGGTTTCAATTCAATTGAAGAAGCCTATGAAAATTATGAAATGTGGAAGGAGCACGAGGCGAGAAGAGAGCCTCAGTCAAGAACAAACACTGAAGATGTAGTGGACCAACCAAATAATGCTCATGAGGGTTGTGGTGATCAAGCTCATGAAACCCAAGTCAACGATCCTTTGGCTTTCACAAAGGACCTAATCAACAGTATATTAGTCGTAGTTTTATTGATTCTTGTACTTTTGTTTTTTAAGATTTTGGATGGTATGTGAGATGTAAATGAATTTGTTCAGAGATGTAAATGATTTTGAGATGTAAATGAATTTGTTCAAAGATGTAAATGACTTTGGATGGTATATAATCTGTTTTGCTTATAGTTATCTGAATTGCTTCAAGAAAATTGCTTCTGAATTGCTAGTTATCTGAATTGCTTCTGAATTGTTGAATTGCTTCTGATCAACATATCTGAATTGCTTCTGATCAACATATATAAATTGCTTCTGATCAGCATATCTGAATTGCTGAATTGCTTTGTTGCTGAATTGCTTCTGAATTGGAATTTGCAGTAAATGAATTGCTTCAAATATGCTGATATGGAATTCATGTTGCTTATCTGAATTTGCAGTAATATGCTTATCTGGAATTTGCAGTAATTTGCAGTAAATGAATTGCTTCAAATATGCTGATCTGGAATTCATTTTGCTTCAAATATGCTTATCTGAATTTGCCATAAGTAGTAAGCTAGTATGCAACCTGAATTTGCAGTAAGCTAGTGCTCTGTCAAACTGAATTACTAAGTCAGAAAAATTGATACAAAGTCATTATAACTTGAATACAACAACCTGAATTACAAACATATCTCAAACAAACACATCTCAAAAAGACTGTCAAACCTTGTACACAACACCATTATCATACAAAACATACAAAATACATCTTCCAGGTCATAACACATCTCAAACAAACAAACACAGTGTTTTGAATATAAAGACTGACATTCAAAACACATCTCAAAACCATCAAAACAAACGAACCTGGTCATAAAGACCATTTCTTCCACAATTGAATATAAAGACCATTTCTTCCACAGAGCCACAGACCATTTCTGCCTTCCTACCTGATCATCTTCAAAGGTATGTATAGTCCATTGCGTTGGTTGAACCTGGCGGCTGCAAAAATTAATAATAAATATTAAAAAATAAATAATAGGATGCATACAAAACATATATCAAACAAACAAACCCTACAAAGGACAAACATACAAAACACACATTACAAAATATGTACCTGTGACACTAGCGAGTACAAAAGATCAATTCTTCCAGGTTGTAAATAGTCTGACCCCGTATTATCATCCTTAACGACGAAAAACACATAAATCATAAGTGGGCAAGTATACTCACTGATTCATACCTTGTAAATATAACAAACAAACCTGTGTATTGCTTTGAAGAGGCATCACATTATTTTCACGAGGCATAACATAAGGCATACACTGTAAACCCTACAAAATACATTTGTAAATATAAGTCACTAATCACTATTCTTGACTTAAGAAAATATACATTCATAAAACACATTGCAAAACATACCAAATTAGTCTCAATGGCCTGATCCTTTTGCCTGTTTTTTTTTTCTTTTGTATCCTTTTATATATCTTCTCAATGGTGGATTTCATCCTTGAATTAGACCGCCGTCCTTTGCTACAAACCGCTAATGGACTATGAATTTGGATGGCAGAACTAGCAGTAGTGGTGGCCATTTCCAAATACCCCTTTGAATCAACATGCTCATCACCATGACTCCTTGTAAGTTGCATCATCTTCAAAGTAATCCATTCTTGAACTTGGCATGTCTTCTTTTCATCCTTAGCGGCGAAGTCAACCATTTCATAGAAGGCATTGCACATCTTTTCAAATCGCGCTTTTTCAGGCTTCATTCTTCAATCTGAATAAATAATCTTCACCTTTGTATGAGCCCTCTTAACATCTTTCCTCCACCTCCGAATAACATATTTATCAGGTATATCATGAATCCCTCTTTCAAACAAGACTTTCAATATATGTTTGCATAAGATCCCCCTGAACTCAAACAATTGACAATTACACTTGATGGCGAAGTCGACAGCATTAAAAGAGACTATAAAATTGACCGATCGTTGCCTATCATTTATCACCATGTCTTGTGTAATAGTGTACAACTGAAAGCCACTCCCATCTATAGCTTCACCGACAATTCTACAACATGGATTCCCGACTATCTCTTCTTGGAACTCCCTGAATTTATTTGTAGTGTAGGCATCCCGAAATTTTATCTCAATTGCATACGGAGTAATGCAAGGAATCCTTCGGCTATAACATTTGAAGTCCTCTTCAGATTCCTTTTGGACCTTACTACGTAGTGCATTCTCATATTGTTCTACAAATTGCTTTAAAGTGGTATTCGGATTCACATAACCATCAGAAAAAGCATTCATGCTTTCACTCCTTTGAGTTGAAGACATCCCCGCCCAAAAAGTATTTCGTTGAAATGCTGGCACCCAACGCATCCTTTCGTAGTATAATCCACTCAACCAATCATTTTCATCCAGATTATATTTATCAATAAACTGATGCCAATTTTCTTCAAACTCTTCATGAGACAGGGAATCATAAACTGCTCTTTGCATTGCAAACTTGATCACCTCATATTCATTGCAACCTAACAGCTTTTCGGGCAACTTCTTCATAATATGCCACAAACACCATCTGTGTCGTGTGTTGGGAAATACAATTTGAAAGGCCTTCTTCATTGCCCTATCTTGATCAGTGATTACAGCAGACGGAGCATTGCCATTCATACACACGAGCCAAGTTTGAAAAAGCCAAACAAATTCTTCAACCGTCTCACCACATATCAATCCACATCCCAAAAGAATTGACTGACCGACCGTGATGATTCACCCCAACAAAAGGAGCAAAAGGCATGTCATACTTATTTGTTAAGTATGTAGTGTCAAAAGCAACAACATCCCCAAACTCCTTGTAAGCTGCTCGGCTCCATGCGTCAACCCAAAAAATATTTCTCAACTTACCTTCATCATCCAAATCCATCATATAAAAGAAATCAGCATTATTAGCTTGCATTTTTTGAAAGTAGTTATGAAGTGCCATCGCATCCCCCTCACCAAGTCTCAACTTCCTCATTTTGTCCAAATAATTATAACAATGTTTTTGGGAAAATGGAAAAATATCATGCCCACCAGCTTCAACCACACATGCCGAATAACTCTTATTTGGTCTAATATCTGCCATATCATTAAATTCAAGCTTCTTTTTGACATACAAGCTCATAGTTCTATTCTTTGGAAAAAAAAATTGATTTACTAGGGCTTAACTGATGATTGTGATCAACTGTAACTCTATTCACTACAACTGTTCCATCAGGCCGTATATGAGCTCTAATCTTAGCCAGACAACCACATTTGCTCAACCCACGCAAACCCACGACATTTTTGGCTCTACTTTTTGGTTTCCCAACCTGACCACATGAAAGCTGAATGAATATAGGTTTTCCATCAACATCTTTTTCGGTAGTCATTACTTTCACTGGAAATCCCTTTTTATTACCATATTCATGATAATAACGTTGGAACTCATCAAGGTTGATGAAATCCATCCCTTCTGTAGGTTCCCTCGACTCTTCTGAATTTTCTTCCAACAACAGACATTCTACACTATCCATTCCTGAAATATGTTTATAATATACAACATCGGTTAAAACATAGAAGCATAGATAAAAATCAAACTACAGTAACTCGTAGCATACAATCATTTACAGAACAATGGGTTATTCTCATGATCAGAATGGCTAACATTAATTAGAAAAACAGATAACTAGAAAACTCTGATTATATACCCATGCTTCTGAATCAGAGTTAAAATCTACCCATGTTTAATTAATCATTATGGATTGCTTATACCCATGAATCAGAGTTAAAATCTACCCATGTTTAATGAATCATTATGTAAATCTACCCATGTTTAATTAATCAGAGTTTATATACCCATGAGAATAATCCATTGTTCTGTAAATTGCTACCCATGTTTTCTAATTAATCAGAGTTTATATACCCATGCTTCTGAATTGTTGAATAGCTGAATCTGCTTATGCATTTCATTTGACCAGAGTTTATTCTCATAATCAGAGTTTATTCTCATGATCTCCCCTGCACTCACTGAGTTTATTCTCATGATCAGAGGTTGTACTGGTCAGTGAATGGAAGTATATTCCAATGGGTTATTAACAAACATGTTCAATTTGTTACATCTCACCTACTGAACAATATGTTTAACAAATGAATGGAAGTTGATTTCTAATATGCAACCAGAGTTTTGTTCAATAATTTGTGGGATGCATTAACAAATGAGTGGTTCAATCGATTACACAGGTAGCTTTTGGACAATATACAAACTTAATGCAATTCTATACAAACTTAATGCAATTCTATACAATCGATTACACATGAACTTACTGTTCGATTTCACCGGAGTTAATGCTCCAAATATCGTCTATGCAATTCTTCGACTTCGTCGGAGTTAATGCTCCAAATATCGTCTATGGGGAGATAAACAACTTCGATTTCTTCGATTCAGAGAGAAACAGATAAGATAACTTTCTTCGATTTCTTCGATTAGAGTATTTGGATTCTGTTGATAGGTTGTGGGGAGAGAAACATAAAAATCACATTTCTTCGATTTAGAGAGAAACAGATAAGAGAGAAACTGATGCTCTTGGAGGGAACGCAGTTTCATTTTGGAGCCAAAAATTTGGATTTCTCTCTCATTCCGCCAAAATATCACGTGCGAGGGAGTATCCTCGCTCCCTCCCTCGATATATGGAAGCAATAAACGTACTTAAGAAGTCTTTGGCCTCTAGGCTCGACGTTGGTGATGAAGTATAATAAGCTAGGCTCGGATTGAGCGAACCAATGGGTTTTAAGCTTATTGTGAGATGAAATTGGTTAAAATAGTTAGATTTCTTATAAATAAAAAATAGTCGACATCAAATCACAATAATAATACAATATTCATAAATTTTCTAATTCATGTAATTAAAAATCCAAACCATTCGAGTTGGGTGAAGTTTTATTAGATAATCTAATAATCTAGAAAAGTTTTATTAGGGACAAAACCATGTTTTTACTAATCCAAGTAGACCGAAGACCCTTTTTTTTTTTTTTCATTTGAGCTGAAGTTTTGACATGTTGTACTTTCTATCCCCACTATTCTTTTATTTTCTTCCTAACTGATAAGTGTTCAACTTCTCCAATCATCCATATCATTATGAAATTATACCATATCCAAATGTGGTCTAACATATTTTGATATATCAAATGTGGACAACTTAAATTATCACATTTGATAACAATCTCAAAATCATATCAAAAACATCCTTCAGAAAGATTTGGGTTGAACTAATTATTTCGTAAGATTTTTATTTAGTTATTTGAGGCCATCTTCCATTTAATCCTACGGACTTGATAAAGAATTGAATCACCACGTCATATTTGTGTTAATATGAGTTTTTATTCTTAACCCTTGAGAGTTTTGGTTGTTGGGAAGAAGAAAATAAGATAGGAGAGAAAAGGAGATTGTACAATTATGTTGCTACTCCAAAATAGAATATCGAGTATCTTCAGTTAGCCCAAGCAAAATAAATTTCTGACTATGTCTTCGATTACATGTAATGACGATATAACAACAATTTGATTAGATGAAAATCCACTCAAATTATAACATTTGTGTAGAATTCACACAATTTGCTTATTAATACATATAAAAGAGCATTGATGTTGTGGAAGTCATAGGGATTATTAACATCCATAAGCACACTTGCACACATATTTAGCTGGATCACGAGGGAAATATGTGATGTCACACAATGGCTTAGATCCAGGGTGATCTTGCTGGCAAGGTCGAACGCATTCAACATCCTTGCTAGAATTAGTGTTAGTCAGGATGTCTCTACACTGAAGGGCTTCCACGTGGTCCTTCACTGCAAAGTAAACTGACTAATATCAATTCCCATCTGTTAAAATTCACATTTAAAACTATTTTTACAGTGTGTTTGATAACCATGAAACAATATTGTTAACTTATTGTGTCCTAAAATTAGGTGCAATCAATTTACATCAACTTGCTATCAGCCATTCTTTACATAACTACAAACAGAATTAGATGATAATAATAACAAAAGTGTGTTTGGATTTGGATATGGTTTTCTTAATATGCATATGGACATGCACATACCCACTTAGAAATATCGATTGATTATTTTTGGGGTAACTTGCGTTTAGGTCTCATGATTTATACCAACTTTGAGTTTGTGTTCAAAGTTTGTCCAATTTGAGTTCAGGTCTCAAGACCATGTTGACTATTAACTCCTCGTCCAATATTTGAATGAACTTTCTGTTTTTAAGAAATAATATTGACTTTGGTATATATAAATAAAGACTTTAAGTCTCACAATTTATGTCAGCATTTTGCATTTAGGTCTTATATTTGTAACAGATAGTTGATGGTCAATTGTGTTTTGGGACCCATACCCAAAGTTGAACAAACATTAGATCTAAACTCAAAATTGATACAAGCTAAAGACCCAACACAAACTAACCCTATTTTTTGTGAGGATGATCTTGTAATGATTTGGGTCATCTTCACTGAATTCAATGGACAACAAACACTCTTTAGCATGGTGAATGTGCCCACCTTTATATATAAAATGACAAAAGACAGGGGGGTGAACTTAGCAGCGCCCTATTTTTTTTTTTCCTACTATGTATAAAAGAAAATTTTGTTATGTTGAAATGCAATTATACAAAATCTAACCGCTAAAGATATTAAAAAGTTTTAAGAAACGTACCAGAGAAAAAGAATGCTACAAGCAGGAAAAAGAAGATGGGGGACAACCTAACCATTTTAAAACCTTCAACTTTCCTATGATTACTGAGACTTTTTTTTTTTTTTTTTGAAAGGCAAGCCGATTTTTTAGCCTAGGATCCGTAACCTAGTCCCGAGATGTGACCTACGGGTCGAACACCACCCCGATTTTTTACTGAGACTTGATTACAAATTAGAAGATTTTAGAGCAGTTAGTGAAAAACGCTATGTTAGGAATGTTTTATAAGATTGAGTTGAATTTTGTTGGTCTAAAACCAAAACAGACAAGAAAATGTCGATGTAATTAACTGGATTTTGACCAAGTCATAAACAAAAAAAAATGACATTAAGTTTTGAAATTTTAATTATGTATATAAAGGGTTCGTCAATATTTAATCAAATTTCACCGGTCAGCTACTTTGAGCAAAACTCATGCCATGATTTGGATCAATACTATGTGAACCAACAATCATTCAATTTAATAGGGTTCATTCCTAATTTCAATTGTGAACCGGAAGCATTTTTGAAAATTCCTTTAAATTTTGACTTTGGTGGGTGAGTTGGACAAAGAAAAAGAAAAAATAAATAAAAGACCAAGAACTTAATTTTTCCAGAGTTTGAATCTTATCTGCCATATTTTGAAATCATATCCAAACGCATTGTTTGGTTCCTTTGATGAGGGAACCAAACAAAAATTATTGTAATTTTCTTAAATTTAGGGATTTATCACCAAATCAACAAGAAAAGTATGTTACTCTTGAAAATCTCACGAATATCTTCCACTTAGTGTCTATGTGGCCTCATCTCCCATGTTTGATCATCTTTGTATACCCTTCTCTTTCTAATTCTTTCATTTCTACCAGGCAATATGGACAACTATCTTGGATACATTTGAACTAAAAAAATTGTAGAATTATATAGATTAACATAAAATAATTTGTTAATCTTAGGGGAGTGTATTGTATCTGGATTTTGTAGGCAATTTAATAAATTCCATGGATTCTGAAAATTCAAGTGTATTCAATTTGGATTTTAAAAAGTCCTCAAAAGTCTAGGGGTATTCAATCAGGATTTTAAAAAATCTTTCTGAAATCCACAAAGTCTAGGGGTATTCAATATGGATTTCAGAAAGTCCACAAAAGTTTTAGGGTATTCAAAACATCATTCATATTTATGGATTTGGAAAATCATGGATTCTCATGGACTTTGTAGTGTTAGGTATAAATAACAAAGTTCAATAGTTTGTCAGCCTCCATATCAAAGATTTCAACGTGAAAAAAAGTCTCCCAAAGTTCTTCCTTGTGCCAGCCGCGAAGATGTTGTTTTTCATTCTCTTGTTTTCTCGATTCTTTTTCTATCTTTGCATAAGTGTAATAAAGAGAGGGGAGGCAAAAGGGAGGGAGTGAGGAAAGAACAGAGGAGGAGAAGAAGCTCACTCACTTTTCCTCTCTCTCTGGAACAGAGCTCTATAAAACAACCAAAAGAAATGTTGAGCATTCATTTTTGCCTTTTCACAAGTAAAAAAGAAAAGGAAGAAGCGAAAAGGGTATCTTGAGAAAGTTGTTATTTGGCATCCCCGAGAAAGAGAGAGAGAGTAAAAGGGTAGAAGGAGGAAGAATGAAGTACGTGTTAGTAACAGGTGGAATGGTGAGTGGTCTGGGCAAAGGGGTTACTGCAAGTAGCATTGGAGTCATTCTCAAGGCTTGTGGACTGAGGGTTACTTCCATTAATTGTCACTTTTCTCAAGCATTGGTCTATCTTTTTTTCTTTTCTCACTTTTTTTTTTTTTTTCTTATTTTGATTTGTTAATTGTTGCTTATTAGGATTTCCATATAGTTCACCGTGTATGTATTGCAAACTATTGATTTTTTATCTTATTTTACGTTCTGGCTCTGGTTGACTAAGAAGCTTTAAGTACCAAATTGAGATCTTAATAAGTCTGAACTAATTTTTATTCAGTCATTTTACCAATTTAGGCGCGAACCTGCTGTTGTTTTTCGGCAACTGATGACCCATTTTCCTCTGAATCCATTTGATACTGAGAATCAATACAGAAATCTGAAGTGGTGTTTTTTTTTTTTTGGGGGGGGGGGGGGGGGGGGGCGGGTTGCTTTTTTTTTTTAATAGCACATATACAATAAAGTTTGACCTCTAAGTAGATTGAAGGCAGCCAATAACAAACACCCTTTAGCTATAGACCATTTCACTTCATTGGAATGTCTCAAGGTGACTAATTTGGTTTATCTGTAGGCCTAGTTGGCTTATAGACAGGACATGAGTCTTTGTAACGGTGATTAATATATATATATTCTTCGTTTACTTTTTGAATTCCAAAACCTGATGAGTAGAACTGTAAAAGTCTATGACTTTAGTTAAAAAAAAAAAGAATCATAAAATACACCATTCAATGGTTAAACAAATCGTTATGGGACTCGATCACAAAGAGATTCACTGCGTCTGAGTATTGCTAATCAAATGTGGGCAGCAGCTCAAGTAAACGTCAACGTTGCTAACAATGATAATGAAGAAAGTGACCATAATCATGAAGGGGAAGAATGATCATAATACAATTTTATGGACGTTTACTTCTTATTTTAAAGATGCTAATTAACGACCTTTTCTTTTTCTAGTTTTTTTAGCACATGTATCTCTCACTTTTGTTAATTATATGCTTACGTTTTTTTGTTTCATCACTATTTATCAACTTCTTTTTTATCTTGCAAATAATTAGAAATCTGTAAAAGTCGTTCATACAAAGTCCGTGAATTTTCATAAATCTCTAGAAAGTCTGTAGCAAAAGTCTATGGATTTAAGAAATCAGCAGAAGTCCGTGGACAATTTAAAGAGTCCGTGGACTTTTCAAATTATTTATCAATTCCATAAGAATCCATATACAATACACCCCCCTAAGGGTATTCAATATGGATTTCAGAAAGTTCACAAAGTTTTAGGGTATTCAAAATATCATTCATATTTATGGATTTGGAAAATCATGGATTCTCATGGACTTTGTAGTGTTATGTATAAATAACAAAGCTCAATAGTTTGCCAGCCTCCATATCAAAGATTTCAACGTGAAAAAAAGTCTCCCTCTCTCTTTTATCACATCTTCTTCTTATTCTCTGTAACTAGTCTCTTCTCATTCTTCTTCTCATCAAGACTAGCCATTTTCATACCCTCTTCAACAAGTTGTGCCTCTGCAGACTCAAGGGTCGCCACCACAACAAAGTTAGGCCAATCCATCTGCATTCTCTCATGCTAAATCTCATCTTTCCCTTATCCCAACTTTGTGTCGTACAAAGATGAGAGAAAATAACTTCCCTCTCTTTCTTTTCTACCTTTCCCTTTCTTTTTGATACAACTCCGTCACATTTTTTTTTAAAGCATCAGTTTGGTATGTTTAATCTAACACCTTTACGCCAACTAGGAATGGGAAATGATGGGTACTCTCAGCATAGCAGTTATAGGGTTTTAGATTCCTAATGCGAAAGCCTAGCGACAAACTTCTATTAAGAAAATTGCAGCGTATCTTTTGTGCTCGCTAGGGGGTGAGGGTTATTAATAGGATGTGTTAGGTAATAAGCATGGTGGGGGGCTATGTGTGGATATGGTAATTCTCAATGAACATTTATCAAAACTGGCAACTCCATACTTGGGTATTATAACTGGTTGTGGCAGGAGGTATATGATTTTGGATTATTTTCTAGGTTTTCATTCAAACTTAATTCCTACAATTATATAATTTCATAAAGGTGCTTTTTGAAACTTATGCACTTATTGCCTGTCATGCCACATTGTCCCTTTAGAGCATCTGCGCACGATTGCTTTGACAGCATTACCCTGGATCACTTGGGCACAAAGGGATGCATAAAGCTAATAAGCTATAGGCCATTTGGATTTTAAGTCATGTAATTTGATACTTTTTTATATGCATAAGGCTAAATACTGTGTGTTTATTTCATTTTGCAAGTGATGATTTTTAATTTGGTTGTGTTGAATGATTTGATTTTGTTGAATGTTGGATTGCGATTTCATGTCATTACCTGCCTGGTTATCTTTTTTTTTTTGTCAGATACATGTCTTGTTCTCTAATGTCTAATATATTTGGTTTGTTAGAGGATATGTCATTACCAACTTCTTTTTTATCTTACAAATAATTAGAAATCTGTAAAAGTCGTTCATACGAAGTCCGTGGATTTTCATAAATCTCTAGAAAGTCTGTAGCAAAAGTCTATGGATTTAAGGAATCAGCAGAAGTCCGTGGACAATTTAAAGAGTCTGTGGACAATTTAAAGAGTTCGTGAACTTTTCAAATTATTTATCAATTTCATAAGAATCCATATACAATACACCCCCCTTAAGCTTGATTCAACATCCGTTTCCCGAAATATGCTTCAAAATGTGACTTGTTGAACATAAGCTATGTTTTTCATTAATTTGTTTAAGCTAAAATTTTTAGAAAACTTGTAAACTAAAATAAGAAATATTGTGTTAAAGTTTCGGCTTGATTTGACATGTGATTCTTGAAATACGCTTCTAAACTAAATTAGCGCTTATTACGAGGACCTAAATGCCTAACTCGGTAATCATTTGTCGAATCTAGCTAAATTTTTTATACTTTTTATCTTAATCAACGAAATGCACAAAAGACAAATTGAGTCCTATTTGATAAGAGAAAAGATGATTTAGTCCCTTAAAGTTAAACCCCTATCTTCTTCTTCTTGTTATTTTTTTTACAACCAACATTTTGATGGGGCACAACTTAGAGCGGGGTTTGAGGCTAGGGGTGGGCATCCCATCCCGCGATCTCGTTCCCGTCCCGATCCCGTCTCGTCCCGTCCCGATTTTTCCGGGTCTTAATGGGATTGAATAATTTCATCCCGATCCCGTCCCGTCCCGATCTAGAATGGGATGGGATGGGATGGAGATTTTCAATCCCGCCAATCCCGTCCCGTCCCGAACTAATTTATTAATATTAATTATTAATATTTTTATTTAATTTTTTATTTTAGAATTGTGGATGCCCTTACAAATATACCAATGTATATAACATATTTAATTTTTTAGCATCTCCATAAATATGTTACACATCTCCATGAATATCTCGTGGTTATCATTCTCACTCACTCTCTCAAGTCTCCTCTCTCTGTGAAAACATATCTCCAACTCTCCAAGACTCCATCTAACAAACACACGATTTTAGCCTTTAGGGTTATATCTCTAAGTAACAAACAAAAGCAGAGAAGACCAAAGAGTGAAGACTGAAGAGGAGCGCACTGTCGGCTGTCGCACACGTTCATCAGTTCATCCGACTTCATCTCCTTTCAGTCTCTCATCAGTCGTCAACTCGTCATCTGATTCATCTCTTCCCCTTCACCGATTTCAGGTAAAAATATAAATCTCTTTGAAATCCGCAAAGATCGAAGCTTTGTAATATTGATTTGAGCCGATTTACCCAATTTTCTTCATCTTTAAGGAGGATCTTGATGAATCTTTTGGTTCGATTTTAGGGTTATAGCAAATGAACAACAAACAAAAGCAGAGAAGAGGTTGTTCAAAGGGAAGAAGTGAGGTACATGTCCAAAGGGAAGGAAGGTAAGCAAACTCTGATGCATTTCTTTCTTTCATTCATTGGTTTTCATTTCATTGTTACTGATTTCAAATTGTTTTTGGGCAATTTAAAGTTGTTGTATGCTTAAGTGCCAATGATGGTGTTAAATATACTATGAATGTTTCATAATGAAAACTACTACAATCTGAGGCACCCCATCTCCAATTTGTATCTTTTTTTTTTATGGTCAAATTTAGTTTGATCCATTTTGTTAGCTGTTTAGAGTGGGTGAAGTGTTAGTAGATGATGAGAGAGAACAGACGGATTCCCTCTGATTTAATCATGATTATTCAACTGTATACTTTCTGATACTTGGTGCTAAAGAGTTAAAACTACAATTTTTCCTGAGCCAGTGATGTTAAATAAATATTTGCTGCTTTTGATTGGGTCTAATTATAAATTATAAGTTTATAACCCACGATGAACAATTTTCCACCAAGATCTCTGGGTGAAGTGTATTGCTTGATGCTACCAACGCCTCCATCTCCAGAAAGCAGAAACAATGGCAGGCTGGCAGCACTCTTTGTATCCAAATTGACAATAAAGCATAAACAATGGCAGCACTCTTTGGATGCCGCTGATCCCGTCCCGTCCCGTCCCGTCCCGATCCCGTTTGGGATGGGACGAGGTCGGGATGGGGTTTTTCCCATCCCGTCCCGTCCCGATCCCGTATGAACGGGATGGGATAGGGATGGGTATATCTCGTCCCATCCCGTCCCGTGCCCACCCCTATTTGAGGCAGTTACTTAATTACCATTGTGACCCCCACTAACATATAACTATGGTAACCGATGATTTATTCTCATCCACCTTTCACACGTGTCAGCTTGGTTAACAGGTGCATTACAAATTCGCAATACTACCAAGCCGCCAGTTGGACTTTACAATTGCACCTGTAGTTAGATTGTTTAGCATGAGTATTACAAATTCACGTAGACATTACGACACTTTACATGTATCTGTCAAATTAGACTTTGTAGTATCTCTGGGATTTATTAGATGTTGGTTTGGTTGTCTGTAGAACAATTTGTCACATGTTTGTATTATTATTATTATTAATATTATTATTATTATTATTATTATTGATGCAGTCGATTTTTGCTTTTTGCTTGACCTTGATTTACAAAAGGAACACACGTTGTGGTGGCCGATGACATTTCGATGCTAAAGTCAGACAGAGATCCGAGAAAGGCTTAATATTGTAAACAAGAAATTTGTAGCATACCTTAGCTTACCAACCTCATGTCTTATTTATAGTGCTAGAGTCCTGATTCGACCAGGCCATCGGTGGCGTAGTTTAGGGAATGAGATATTCGTGTAGATCTTTATCTAATTAAGATTTGTGCTTTGGAGAGAAGTTTTCCGGTTAGACCGGTGCTTCTAGATACGAGGGAGATAGTTCCCAATTGGAGTGTTGTCCATAAATAAAAGTTTTCATCTATGACGTATACTCTGATATTTGTTTCCTACTTAAAAAAGAAGGTGTTGTTAGCGCAGCCACAACAAGTGTCCATAAAGGTCACACTGTTGTCTATGTTGGAGAGAACCCAAAAAGCTGTGTGTGGTTCCAATATCTTACTTGAACCACCCTTCATTTCAAACCTTACTAACCCAAGAAGAGGATGAGTTTGGATTTAATCATCCAGTGGGTGGTCTAACAATTCAATGCAACGAAGAAGACTTCATTAGACTGACATGTCATTTTAGTAGATTATAAAGCAGAAAGAAAGGGAAAAAAATGAAGGAAACAAGAACGACCTGCCATAATGCGTGCGGATGCAGCATTGCATACAGAGCTCAGCAGTTCCCTCTGCTGATTAATGATCCACAACAACGAATACATTCAAAGATTACTAAACCAGCAAAGGGAAAAGACTTTATGCAATGAGTTTGAAGTTGAACCATTCAAACCAATCTCTCCAATTTTTGGTAATCTCCTAGTGAACAAAACACAATGTAGACTTTGTAAAGTTTGTACACTGAGAGATTAAACAAACCTATTTGTGAAAGCAGCATTCAGGAAAAATCATTTCTTTCATTTCATTTCCAGAATTTAAACTTATGACTTCTTTACAATTATGGGCTTGGTTCTCTTTATAGTGTTGCATGTATTCTCAAGATTCGCAGCTTTTACCCGTTTATGTTGGTCTAAGGAATGAGTTTTCATCGATAAGTTTTCATGGCAACCCAATTGATGCACAATTTTGATACATAACCCAATTGGCTGATTTGGAATAAAACACCGAGATCTGAATTCATAAGAATCAGATCACACCATAAAATCACCAAGAAGTCCCAAATTCTATATTATTCAAACAAACAGATCTACGTTTCATTTGAATTATAACATAATTGTCTAAGATCTGGACTGAAAACCTAGCAAATCGTACAAAACCTAACGCACTTTAGGATCAATCAAACAAAAAGGATTAAATGACTTACTACTCAAATTTAAACAGATTAAAATCATATCAATTATCAAATAAGATCTAAAAAGGTTAAACACCTGAATGAATTCAAACACAAACTTGGCTGCTTCATTCATCCATAGTTACAATAAGAAGATTGATCTTTATTAGGAAAATATATCATATTGTTAGGAAATATATTCCATTGTTAGGAAAATATATTTCATTCTATTTTAGTATATTTGTTAGAGTTGTTTGGGGTAAGAAGTTGTATGGGATTAGGAGACTTTCCTATGGCTGGGGATTTGTTTCCTTTGTTTGGTAGGTCTCCTATTGTATGGTGGTTTCCTATTGTATTTTGACTACAATATTTATATTGCTGGAGGATGAATGAAAAAGAACAACTTGGCCTTAATCTTGTCATGGTATCAGAGCCTACCTAAAACTTTCTTCTCTCTTGATTGCTTGCTATGGCTGGTGGAGAAACTTCTCCATCACCGCCTCCAAAGATCGAAGCTAATTCACCATTCTTTCTAGGGCCGCAAGATAGGCTTGGGGATTTTATCACTCCGATTCGCCTCAAACTCGACAACTTTGATGATTGGTCTCACGCAATTCGTGTTGCCCTTACTTCCCACAGAAAATTTGGTTTCCTTGATGGCTCCATTAAAGACCTGGTTCCCCCTTGCACGAAGGATGATTGGATTACGATTCACTGCATGCTTGTTTCTTGGCTCATGAACACGATAGACTCTGAGGTAAAATCTATGTTATCAAACTATGATGATGCAAAACGATTGTGGGATGATTTGCATGAAAGATTTTGTCTTGTCAATGGTCCAAGAATAAAACAACTAAAATATGACATAAATCGCTGTGAGCAGTCCAAGACTATGCCCGTCGCGGTTTATTTCAGCAAATTGACTATGTTGTGGGATGAACTTGATAATCACGAACCTTTAATCTCTTGCAAGTGTGGCAGGTGTACTTGTGGTGTAGGTAAACAACATGCAGAAAGGCGTGAGGGAGATCGATTACATCAATTTCTGCTTGGTTTGGTTTCTGAATATTATGCCTCCCTGCGCTCTACTCTCTTGTCTCAAGACCCACTGCCATCACTAAATAGAGCTTTCCAAACAATAGCTCAAGAGGAAAGAGTTAGGGGGATAACACGTAATAAAGGCGAGGCATTTGAAGTTGCGGGCTTTGCGGTACGTATGGACAATCGTTCCAAACCACGCCTTACTCGAGTCGAGAAGGCTGCCCTGGTCTACTCACATTGCCACAAGACGGGTCATAACGACATCACCTGCTTTGAGCTGCACGGCACTCCAGACTGGTTCATTGAGAAGTATGGGTCTAAAGGTGCGACAAAGGGGGTTGTTGTGCGTGACAGACAGGCCACTGCTGCACCACTTGCTGCTGGACGTGGCTGCGGAAACGTCAAGGCCAACAAGGCCACGTCTGACCAGGCCGTGAACGCACCGCCAGGTTCCTCGTTGGCTGCACCTCTTCCATATTTTTCTGCCGAACAATGGCAGGCTCTCATGGCTGCTTTCGGCACTCCTCACCCTCCCCCTAATCGGTTGAATGGTAAGTGGATTATTGACACTGGGTGCTCCAATCATGTTACGGGAGATTTGTCATATTTGTCAGATCTAATAAATGTGACTCCCTGTTCTGTTGGCCTCCCAGATGGTCAGAACGTTGTTGCCTTGAAGGAAGGACTTGTCAAGCTTACTGAAAAAATTATTCTTAACCATGTTCTTTATGTTCCAAAATTAAATTGTAATTTAATTTCAGCTTCACAATTGAGTGATGATATAAACTGTGAATTCATAACTAACTCTGACTTGTGTGCTATCCAGGACCGTCACACGAGGGAGGTGATTGGAACGGGTGACAGAAGGGATGGACTATACTACTTACGGGAGGAGAGTGGAGACAAAGGTGAAAGCAGTTTCAGTTGATCCTTCAACTTTTTTGGAGCTATGGCATCGCAGATTGGGGCATCCTTCCGAGAAATTGGTGAAGTTGCTTCCTTTTTTTAGCAATTCTAGTGGTAACTTGAATAAAGCATGTGAAGTTTGTCATCGTGCTAAGTATTCTAGGGATAGTTTTCAGTTAAGTGACAATAAATCTACTCGCATTTTCGAGTTAGTCCATTGTGATTTATGGGGGCCATATGATACACCCTCGTCTTGTGGGGCTCGCTATTTTTTAACACTAGTGGATGACTTCTCCCACGCTGTGTGGATCTATCTGTTAGTTGATAAAACGAAAGTTTTTAAAATGTTTATGTCCTTTATAGCTATGATTGATAGACAATTTTCTCAGAAATTGAAGATTGTTCATAGTGATAATGGTACTGAATTTAATTGCCTAAAGGATTATTTTTTGGTCAATGGAATTCTGTTTCAAACTTCTTGTGTGGGGACTCCTCAAAAAAATGGCCTGGCAGAAAGGAAACATAAACACATTTTGAATGTTGCTCGTTCACTACGATTTCAGGGTGGTCTACCGATTTATTTTTGGGGGGAATGTGCCCTTGCCGCTGCTCATATAATCAATTGGACACCTTCTAGTATTCTTGACAATAAAACTCCATATGAAGTCTTGTTTGGTAGTCCGCCTTCCTTTAGTGAATTGCGTGTTTTCGGTTCTCTGTGCTTCGCTCATAATCAGAAGGCGAAGGGTGATAAGTTTGCCAGTAGGAGTCGTAAATGTGTCTTTGTGGGATATCCGTTTGGCAAGAAGGGTTGGTATTTGTTTGATTTGGACAAGCAAAATTTTTTTGTGTCAAGGGATGTAAAGTTTTATGAGAATGTGTTCCCATATCTTGATGTTGAGGTTACTAATTTTGCTCCTCGCAATGACATTCATGGTGTTCTGGATGAAGGGGTGGTTGTGAATTTTACGGAGTTTTTAGAACAGGGTGAGGAGGTGCAGCAGGTACGACCTACCACACCCAGGTGTGCTCCAGACCAGCAGCCGCAGGCCACCACACCGCTGCCAACGGCTTTGCCTACGCCTTCTCATACGAATGATTCCGGGGAGGCAGTGTCGGGAGATGCTCCGCCAAGCGAGCATTTAGGTCGTGGTTTTCGGGAAAAGTATTCTTCGGTTAAACTACGTGACTTTGTTACACACACTACAGTGAAGAAAAATAGTTCATCCTCCGCTTCACCTGCTTCTACATCTTCACCTCCCTCAGGTACGCCTTATCCTATAGCACATTATGTTAGTTGTGACAGTTTTTCTGTGAAACACCGAAATTTTATTGCAGCCACAATCTTTTAAGGAGGCTGTAAAAGATGCAGGGTGGCGCGCCGCTATGCAAGAAGAGATGCGAGCCTTGGAAGACAATGGGACATGGACTATGGAACCGTTACCTTCAGGGAAGAAGGCTCTTGGTAGTCAATGGTTGTATAAGATAAAGTACAAATCTGATGCTAGTATTGAGCGATTGAAGGCTCGTTTAGTTGTTTTCGGTAATCATCAAATCGAAGGGATAGATTATGACGAGACATTTGCTTCGGTGGCAAAGATGACAACTGTTCGTGCATTCCTTGCGATTGCGGCCTCTAAAAATTGGGAGTTGCATCAGATGGATGTACACAATGCTTTCCTGCACGGGGATCTAGATGAGGAGGTCTATATGAAACTCCCTCCTGGCTTTACATCTGATGAACCTGGTTTGGTATGTCGGTTGCGTAAATCTCTATATGGATTGAAACAGGCTCCTAGATGTTGGTTTGCTAAGCTCGTGTCAGCTTTAAAGGGGTATGGTTTTTTACAGTCCTATTCTGATTATTCCCTTTTTACTTATAAGAAGGGGTCTGTTCAAATTAATGTGCTCGTGTATGTTGATGATTTAATACTCTCTGGGAATGATTCCGCTGCTTTGACTCTGTTTAAAGGCTACCTTGGCTCCTGTTTTCATATGAAGCTAGGGGTTCTTAAATACTTCCTTGGTATTGAGGTTGCCCGCAGCTCTGCAGGGTTGTTTCTTTGTCAACGTAAATTTGTACTTAATATTATTTCAGAGGTGGGTCTCTTGGGTTCGAAGCCTGCTATGTCTCCGATCGAACAAAACCATCACCTGGCGCGTGCCACGGGCTCTCTTCTCTTGGATCCTGAGTCTTATCAGCGTCTGGTGGGGCGTTTGGTCTAATTGGCGGTCACACGTCCTGATTTGGTGTACTCAGTTCATGTGCTATCTCAGTTTATGCAGCAACCGCAACAGGAGCATTGGGATGTGGCATTGCGTGTTGTCCGCTATTAGAAAGGTACTCCGGGTTACGGTATTCTACTGCGCTCGGATAGTGACTTGTCTTTGCAAGGTTGGTGTGATTCTGATTGCTCTATTACTCGGCGGTCCCTGTCGGGGTGGTTGGTGTTTTTGGGTCATTCTCCGATTGCTTGGAAAACTAAAAAGCAACATACCGTTTCGCGTTCTTCGGCTGAGGCGGAATATCGTTCTATGGCAGCAATAACTTGTGAGTTGAAATGGTTGAAAGGTTTATTATTGAGTTTGGGGGTACTTCATCCCAAGGTCGTTCCCCTCTTTTGTGATAGTCAGTCTGCCATACACATTGCGCAGAATCCTGTATTTCATGAACGTACGAAGCATATTGAGGTTGATTGTCACTTCGTTCGTGATGCCATTCAGGATGGTCTTATTGCTCCTTCTTATGTGCCGACGACTGATCAGTTGGCCGACATATTCACAAAGGCTTTGGACAAATCGCAGTTCGATTATCTCCTTGGCAAGTTGGGCATTTTTAACCCTCATGCTCCAACTTGAGAGGGGGTTTTAGGAAAATATATCCTATTGTTAGGAAATATATTCCATTATTAGGAAAATATACACTATTGTTAGGAAAATATATTCCATTCTATTTTAGCATATTAGTTAGAGTTGTATGGGGTAAGAAGTTGTATGGGATTAGGAGACTTTCCTATGGCTGGGGATTTGTTTCCTTTGTTTGGTAGGTCTCCTATTGTATGGTGGTTTCCTATTGTATTTTGACTACAGTATTTATATTGCTGGAAGATGAATGAAAAAGAACAACTTGGCCTTAATCTTTTCAATCTTCAATCACCAAATAAGATCCTAAAAACTTGAAAGATAATTAAAACAGGCTCAACACATCATCTCATCTCAATTACCAAACAAACGAAACTGTAAACGAAATTGAAGAACAAATTCAAATCCGAATAACATTACATAAACAAAAAAGAGAATGAAGAATTGGAGAAGAGAACGTAACGTACCTCTTGATCAAGCAAAGCCAGATGATGCATTCGATCTTCGAAATCATACAATGTCAGAGGAGATTGGATCGATCGAATGAACAACAACGAAACGAAAGGTTGAAAACAAAGCCGAATAGAAGACCTCTCTGGTTTATCCGACAGAAATTCTACATGAAATCGAAGAAGAAGATGTTTATAATGCTATCACCTTCTGCTGAATACAAGGGAGAGAGTTCAATCAAACAGTAGCTATGAATCCAAAAGGAACTAAACTGAAGAAGACATGCGAAGCGAAAGAGGAACTTGTAGAGACGCTCGCTCGATGTCGTTGTGGATCTAAAAGGGAAATGGGAGAGAGATCTCAAGAGATGGAGAAATTTTGATGAGAGATATCACCAGAGAGATTTGAAATCGATCTATAATTTTGAAAAAAAAAATATTTTTTATTTTTTTATTTTTTATTACTTAAATTGCCAAATTTTCTAACATAGGTTTATGTTGGAAAGCTAAAGCTTGCAGCATGATCATTGACTTACAAACTAAAGTTACAAATACTCTATTTTGGTGTAGTAAACTAATTAATAAAATAATAATAAAATTATTATTTATAAAATTATTATTAGTAACTTAAATCAATAATTAGTAACATCTTTTTGGGGTTACAAGACTTATAACACAATGAAGAGTTACAAGTTAAAAAAATATTGATATTACTAATTAACCATTTTAGTGTAGTGTTTTCTTGTTGATTTGGTGAAATATCAATAAGTTTAAGAAAATTACAATAAATTTCGTTTGGTTCCCTCATCAAACAATGCGTTTGGATAAGATTTCAAAATATGGTAGATAAGATTCCAACTCTTGAAAAATTAAGTTCTTGGTGTTTATATATATATATATATATTTCTTTTTTCTTTTTCTTTGTTCAACTCAACCACCAAATTCACAATTTAAAAGAATTTTCAAAATTCTTTCCTGTTCACAATTTAAATTAGGAAGGAACCACATTAAATTGAATGATTGTTGGTTCACAGAGTATTAACCCAAATCAAGGCATGAGTTTGGCCCAAAGTAGCTAACCAGTGAAATTTGATTAAATATTGACGAACTCTCTATATGCATAATTAAAATTTCAAAACTTAATGCCATTTGTTCTGTTTATGACTTGGTCAAAATCCAGTTAATTACATCGACATTTTTTGTCTGTTTTGTTTTTAGACCAACAAAATTCAACTCAATACCAAACATATATTCGTTCACTAACTGCTCCAAAATCTCTTTAAAATCTTCTAATTTGTAATCAAGTCTCAATGATCATAAAAAAGTTGGAAGGCTTTGAAGGTTTTAAAATGATTAGGTTGTCCCCCATCTTCTTTTTCCAGTTTGTAGCTTTCTTTTTCTCAGTGATGTTTCTTAAAAAATTTTAATATCTTTAGCGGTTAGATTTTGTATTATAGCATTTCCAATAACAGACTTTTCTTTCATATATAATAGGAAAAACAAATAGGGCGCTGCTAAGTTTTTTTCCCCCTTGTCTTTTGTCATGTCATATATAAAGTTGGACACATTCACTATGCTAAAGAGTGCTTGTTGTCCAACGAATTCAGTGAAGATGACCCACATCATTACAAGATCATCCTCACATAAAATTGGGTTAGTTTGTGTTTGGGTCTTATGGCTTGTACCAGTTTTGAGTTTAGATCTTATGTTTGTCCAGTTTTGGGTATGGGTTCCAATACACAATTGACCATCAACTGTCCATTAAGAATATAGGACCTAAATGCAAAAAGCTGATATAAATTGTGAGACTTAAAAGTCACTATTTATATATACCAAAGTCAATATTATTTCATAAAAATGGAAAGAGTTAACAGTCAACATAGCATTGAGACCTGGACTCAAAGTTAGACAAACTTTGGACACAAACTAATAGTAGGTATAAATCATGAGACCTAAACGCAAATTACCCCAAAAATAATCAATCGATATTTCTAAGTGGGTATGTGCATGTCCATATGCATATTAAGAAAACCATATCCAAATCCAAACACACTTTTGTTATTATTATCATCTAATTCTTTTTGTAGTTATGTAAAGAATGGCTGATAGCAAGTTGATGTAAATTGACTACACCTAGTTTTAGGACACAATAAGTTAACAATATTGTTTCATGATTATCAGACACACCGTAAAAATAGTTTAAAATGTGAATTGCAACAGATGGCTTTGAAAATACTAATCATTTATTTTGCAGTAAAGGACTACGTGGAAGCCCGTCAGTGTCGGGACATCCTGATTAACACCAATTGTAGCAAGGATGTTGAATGCGTCCGACCTTGTCAGCAAGATCACCCTGGATCTAAGCCATTGTGTTGACATCACATATTTCCCTCATGATCCAGCTAAATATGTGTGCAAGTGTGCTTATGGATGTTAATAATCTCTGACTTCCACAACTTCAATGCTTTTTTATAGGTATTAATAAGCAAATTGTGTGAACTCTACACAAATGTTATAATTTGAGTGGATTTTCATCTAATCAAATTGGTGTTATATCATCTTTACATGTAATCAAACATATTAACTATTTGGTTCGTAACACTAACAGCGAAACCGAAATGGAGACCGATACCGACATTTCGGATACAATCAGTTTCGAAGAATAAGATTTTGATGAATACACCATTAGGTCAAGAGTAGTGTCAGGTTTAAAGACAGACCAAATTCGAATATCGAAAAGATTTCATGCGACGAACTTCAGAGACATCAAGGTATATCCTCGTCGATCATCTAGAATGAAGAAAAGTAACAGCAAGTATAGACATTGATCTAGGGGTTTGGTCACTATTTATTTTGGGTTTGCTATGATGTAAGTCCTCTGATTCTTTTTATCGGGTAATGTACTCCCGACTGATGTAAAAGATTTTTTCAAGTAATATAAAGCCTAGTATTCTTATTTAAATAAAAAAAAAAAAAAAAAAAAAAGTCATAGTCAAAAATTTATTTTGCTTGGGCTACCTAAAGATACTCGATATTTATTTTGGAGTAGCAACATAATTGTACAATCTCGTTTTCTCTCCTCTCTTATTCTCTTCTAACCAACAACCAAAACTCTCAAGGGTTAAGAATAAAAACTCGGATCAACACAAATATGACGTGGTGATTCAATTCCTTATCGAGTTCGTAAGATTAAATGGATGATGGCCTCAAATAACTAAATAAAAATCTTATGAAATACTTATTTCACCAAGATCTCTCTGAAGGATGTTTTGGATATGATTTTGAGATTGTTATCAAATGTGATAATTTAAGATGTCAACATTTGATATATCAAAATATATTAGACCACATTTGTGTGTGTGTGTGTGTGTGTGTGTGTGTGTGTGTGTGTGTGTGTGTGTGTGTGTGTGGGGGGGGGGGGGGGGGGGGGGGGGGTGGGGGTCCACCAAGATTAGTAAAACTTTGTTTTTGTCCCTAATATATGCCAAAACCTATTTTTAAAACCCATGCCCTGATGTGAAGTTCGAGCAAAGAATAAAAGCACGAAGATTGATGAATTTGTATGTTGAAGATTTAATTGAAGGAATAAACGTTATTATACATGGAGCTGGAAAACTAAAATAGAAGAGATTGTTGGAAAAATGATCTAATAAAACTTCACCCAACTCGAATTGTTTGGATTTTAATTGCATGAATTAGAAAATTTAAGAATATTGTATTATTAATGTGAATCGATGTCGACTATTTTTTATATATACGAAATCTAACTATTTAAACCAATTTCATCTCACAGTAAGCTTAAAAACCACTGGCTCGCTCAAACTGAGCCTAGCTTCTTATACTTCATCACCTACGTTGAGCCAAGAGGCCAAAAACTTTTGTTGCTTCATGATATATACTGGAACCGTCTAAATGGCGAGGAAACCAACAAGGGAGGGGGTGCAACCCTCCATCACCCTTAGAATGTGCACAGGGAAGGAAGGCACGCATCCCGAAGAAAATGGAGGGTTGCACCCTCCTCCCTCGCTGGTTTCCTCACCATTTAGAATTTCTGTATATACTGTGCTTCTTTCAATACCTTTGTCACTTATACATTATGCATTTCCCTTTGAGCCACCAACCACGTGGCTTAGCGCATAATAGATATTCATTTGTCCGAATCACTAGTATCAGAGTCCAAAATAATAATAATAATAATAATATTACTATCTTATCAGCACCACACACGTGTCATGATAATCTCTTCAACAAACAAAGCATGTCCGATTTCATGCTCAATCCAGCGAGGCCCAAACAACGCTAAGCCTATTATAGGAAGGATATCCAGAAAGTCGGATCCGAGTTGAAATGAGCCATTAAGTCCACACGTCACATGGTCGTGCCCAATACTCGTAAGACCTCTAAGGCAAGTATCTGAAAAATCTACCCAAGACTGGCAGGTCAGCAACACATTGGATCCGAACAGGAAACATATATTAGAGTATCAGTCGGGCAAGGAAACTTTCTTGCATGGACAACACTTAGAAATGGAAACCTCTCCCGTAGATCTAGGAGCACGAGTCATGTAGGGAAACTATCCCACGTGGACAGCTCTTAATTAAAAAAAGATCTCCAGCAAGATCTATTTCCTAAACTACACCACCAAAGGCCTAGCCAAACAAAGACTCCTAATAAAAATGAGATAAGGTCAATGAACTTGATGTACACTGCATAATCCCAATTTACAGTTTTTCCTAAGCCTTTTCTAACTTAAGCATCGGAATATCATTGGCCACCACATGGTTGTCCTTAGCTCACATTTTCTACCTGTGCACGTCTAGGTAAGCAGCAAGGAAGGTAAACAGGAGTCCACTACATCAATAATAATAATAATAATAATAATAATAATAATAATAATAATAATAATAATAATAATAATAATAATAATAATAATAATAATAATAATAATAATAATAATAATAATTGATGTACATAAAAATGGTCATATCCCTGAGCCATACATGTGTCATGATGATCTCGAGGAGTTACGGGCCTCAGCGTCAACCCAGCACTGATTCAGCCCAAGTGGTTCTAAACCCGCCTAATCCAGTCCGCCAATACTAGTAAGTCCTACTAAGGCAAGTATCTCGATGATCAACTTTGGACGAGCAACTACAGCAGCTCTTTGCTTCCATCTAGGAAGCAAATACCAAAGTACATTTCACACAGGAAAACTTCCTTCTACGGATTGTTCTTGGATTGGGAACTATCTCACGCGTATCTAGGAGCACAAGGCTAACATGGAAACTTCCCTCCTAAACCACAACTCCTAATTAGATAAAGATCTCCACAAAGATTTCCTTCCTAAACTACGCTTACAATGACCTGGTAGAATCAGGACTTCTGCACTATATATAAGACATGGGGTTGGTAAGCTAAGGTACGCTACAAATTTCCTATTTACAACATTACACTTTCCTCAGATCCCTATCTAACTCTAGCATCGGAGTGCCATCGGCCACCACAATGGTGGTCTGTGGCTCACGTATGTTACTTGTGTAGGTCAGCAAGTCGGCGAGACTAGGTCAAAACAGGGAGCGGAAAATGACTGCATTAGTTTGGTACCGTCCATGGGGACGACAATGTTCCTAACTTTTCACTAGCATCGTTTTCCTTCGAAACAAAGAGATGGTGACTAGCCACACGAGAAGAGAAAGCGAGGGAAAGCATCAGGCACTCAGCCTGGCATTGATTCACCACCCTTGACAACACGAGTAACGCGCAACCATCAAATTGGCGCTCCTGGGACAACGGTAGCACCAATGAATCCCAAGCCAGATGTACAATCTCTTTTCATACACCAGGCTTTGTCAATGATTAAGACGCTTGCGTCAATGTAGCAAAGGCATGACGAGACACTAAAGGCATATTTAACCCATTTTAACAGTGAGTTAACCATCGCCCACGCGTGCAACGACACAACAACCGTCTCAGCTTTCATTAACGGGCTGCGAAAAAGAAAGTTCTACAACTTTCTGACATTGGACTCTCCGACAAGCATGGCAGACCTTAGGAAGGAAGCGCAGAGCTTCATCGCCCTAGGAAAAGAATTGATAGCCTGAAGAGAAATCGAATCCATGGAGCAATCGGTCAACAAAATATGCGTGCTACATGGAGACCATTTACAAGCCGAACTATCCAACAGGTTCAGGAAGAGGGCTATATGAGGTATGAGGATCCAAGCAATACGCGGCGAACAACGGTTATCGCACGATCGAAAGCAAGGTTTTTCCGTGCCGCTAGTATTTACTAAAAAAGACCTCCATGGCATACAACTCCTGCACTATGATGCCCTAGTTGTAACAATTTCTCTGGCGAGCTGGGAGATAAGAAGGTCCTTTGTAGACACAGGGAGCTCTATGAACGTCTTGTTTCTCCATACGTTCCGCAACATGCAACTAGAAGAGACATCATTGACCCCTGTTGGTCGTCCGGTGATAGACTTCAGCGGCTAAAGACGGTTCCCTGTGGGAAAGATACAGCTGACTACAATAGTGGGAGAGCAAAGTATCCAACGAACAGAGTTGTCGGTACATTGAGAGGTGACCAAGTAGTTGCCAGGGAGTGCCAGTACATGACGACCCCGCCACTTGGCGATTCTCAATCAATGGCTAGCCTAGCGGTTAAGATGACCCTCTGTTCTACCCAAAGTATAAGAGGAGAACAACCGACCTCAGACAACGAGGCACCAATAAGCATTTGGGGCAGGCCCAATGGCGGACAACCAGAGGAAGAAACCGTTACGGTCTATCTTGACAGCCCTCACAACAGCAAGACAATCCATATAAGTTCTCGCTTGAACAAAAAATTGATGAAGCAACTCACGAGGTTGCTACAACATAACCAGGACTTCTTCGAATGGTCCATGCGGGACATGGCGGGGATCGACCTGTTGATAATCACCCATCGCCTAGAAGTGGACTGATATTCACATAATTATTACATAATATATCCCTTAATTTATATATGTTAGTGTTTCGATTATTATATTTTATAATAATTATTTCGTTTTCATGTCTTTGTAGGAATTTGAGCGTGAACGATGAAATCGTATTAAGGCGACAATTTAAGGAATGACAATTGGTCGATTCTAGCGGTGGTACAAAGTAGGGGACACATATCTAAACCTAACCCTAATAAACCTAGGTCCACCTAATTTAACCTAAGCCCAAACCCAAAATGCTAACCTAAAAACCCAAGCCCAAGATAATAGGAGAACCCTATTTAGCTCCCCCATCTTAGAGAAAGTCTCTCTCTCTCTTCTTCCACATCTTTTCTCCCCTCCTCTCTTTTTCAGCCACCACGCCAATCCACCATGCCGACAATCCTCGATCGATAGGAGAGCCGACAGCGCGATAACGCCGCCATCACCACCTCCTCCTCGTCCTCCACTATCAGCCGCCACCATCTCCCTGTCTCTGCTCCTCTCCCCTGTCCACACAGCCACCGAGCCTTGCCATCACCACCATCAGCCACCACGCACACCACAAAACAGACCACTACCACCGAGCACCATCTCAGCCACCTCGTGCACAAGACAACCCATGTTTCTCCTCTCTCTCGGCCTCCTTCCCGTTTACCTCTCTCTTTTTCATTGTTTCTCTCTCTCTCTCACGACCAGACCACGCAACCACCGTCGCCGCGAAATAGAGCTCGCGACAGGGAGGCGCTCCCTGTTTCGCTTCCTCTTTCGCGTTCTTTTTATCTATCTCTCGTTGTTCCTCACCCTCTCTCTCTTTTGCAGGTTCAGAACCAGGTTGGAGCAGGAGAAAGCTCGCGAGGAGCACGGAGGAAGGAGCAGCAGGCAGTGTCGCGCTGGAGACGAAGACAGAGCGCTGCGCGGAATTCGGGCGGGAGATAACTGTTTTTCAAAATTGAAAAACAATTTTGGCTATTGACAGCCCGAGAACCTGTAAGAGCCATCACAGTGCAATTTCAGCCCTTTTCTCGAGATTCGCGTCCGTGCAGAGACGACTTCCACATGTTTATTAGACTTTGTATCTGTCAAATTAGACTTTGTAGTATCTCTGGGATTTATTAGATGTTGGTTTGGTTGTCTGTAGAACAATTTGTCACATGTTTGTATTATTATTATTATTATTATTATTATTATTATTATTATTATTATTATTATTATTATTATTATTGATGCAGTCGATTTTCGCTTTTTGCTTGATCTTGATTTGCACAAGGAACACACGTTGTGGTGGCCGATGACACTCCGATGCTAAAGTCAGACAGGGATTCGAGAAAGGCTTAATGTTGTAAACACGAAATTTGCAACGTACCTTAGTTTACCAATGTCTTATTTATAGTGCTAGAGTCCTGGTTCGACCAGGCCATCGGTGGCGTAGTTTAGGGAATGAGATATTCGTGTAGATCTTTATCTAATTAGGAGTTGTGCTTTGGAGAGAAGTTTCCCGGTTAGACCGGTGCTTCTAGATACGAGAGAGATAGTTCCCAATTGGAGTGTTGTCCATAAATGAAAGTTTTCATGTATAACGTATACTCTGGTATTTATTTTCTACTTGAAAAAAAAGGTGTTGTTAGCGCAGCCACAACAAGTATCCATAAAGGTCACACTGTTGTCTATGTTGGAGAGAACCCAAAAAGCTGTGTGTGGTTCCAATATCTTACTTGAACCACCCTTCATTTCAAACCTTACTAACCCAAGAAGAGGATGAGTTTGGATTTAATCATCCAGTGGGTGGTCTAACAATTCAATGCAACGAAGAAGACTTCATTAGACTAACATGTCATTTTAGTAGATTATAAAGCAGAAAGAAAGGGAAAAAAAAGGAAGGAAACAAGAACGACCTGCCATAATGCGTGTGGATGCAGCATTGCATACAGAGCTCAGCAGTTCCCTCTGATGATTAATGATCCACAACAACGAATACATTCAAAGATAACTAAACCAGCAAAAGGAAAAGACTTTATGCAATGAGTTTGAAGTTGAACCATTCAAACCAATCTCTCCAATTTTTGGTAATCTCCTAGTGAACAAAACACAATGTAGACTTTGTAAAGTCTGTACACTGAGAGATTAAACAAACCTATTTGTGAAAGCAGCATTCAGGAAAAATCATTTCTTTCATTTCATTTCCAGAATTTAAACTTATGACTTCTTTACAATTATGGGCTTGGTTCTCTTTATCAGGGGCGGATCCAGGATTGTAGACAAAGGGGGGCAAAAAAATATGTAACATTTTCAAGAAATTTCCTCAGTATACAGCATAAAAAATGTCATTTGTATAAGAAATTTCCAAGAAATTAGTAAAGGCATCAAAGTTTGTCTTTTTTTTCTGGGTTATGTTTAACGATGGAGATATACAACATAAAAATTTCAATTTTTATGTACATTGCAAACAGGCTATGTATGTCACTATGTGTGTAGTGTGAAATGTGTACATGTGGTGTGTATGGGGTGTGTTTGTCTTTGAGTGTGAGATTGATTGCTTAGTAACATTTTATGTAGAGCATTTTTTATTTTATTTTATAGAAAGACCATTAAGGCTTATTGTGAGATTGTTTTCAAGAAGGATGAGATTGGCTTGGAGATATTTCATATCGTATTGTCGGCTTCAATGGCTTTAGCAGCTGATCCAATTGCTTTTTTGATTGACACAACATTCATCGGACATGTAGGTTTGTCATTGTTTCTTCTTTTCTTGTTAGTTGTAATATTAGATGGAGAATCTCTGAATCGGTTGACATGAAAAACTATATTAAATTCAGGAATTTAGGTTTCAGAAATTCATCGAAATTTTTATTGCAAGACCAGGGCATAAAATCAACAAGTTGGAGATGGAGAAATAAGAACATCAAACAAACTCACCTGTTTCAGACAGAGATGAAGAAGAACTGAAGCAGATATCGCAAGACGCAAGCGCAGACGCAAACACAAGAGGCTCGGTTTCTCTTGCGATTTGGGATCTATGATGTTTTTTATAAAGTGGAAGCAATATGAAATTTCAAGGGGGGCAATATAAATTTTCAAAGGGGGGCAATAGTGAAATTTTAACTACTTTAATGAATTTTTTACAAAACCTAAGGGGGTCAATTGACCCCCTTATCCAAGCAGTGGATCCGCCCATGCTCTTTATAGTGTTGCATGTATTCTCAAGATTCGCAGCTTTTACCCGTTTATGTTGGTCTAAGGAATGAGTTTTCATCGATAAGTTTTCATGGCGACCCAATTGATGCACAATTTTGATACATAACCCAATTTGTTGATTTGGAATAAAACACCGAGATCTGAATTCATAAGAATCAGATCACACCATAAAATCACCAAGAAGTCCCAAATTCTATATTATTCAAACAAACAGATCTACGTTTCATTTGAATTATAACATAATTGTCTAAGATCTGGACTGAAAACCTAGCAAATCGTACAAAACCTAACGCGCTTTAGGATCAATCAAACAAAAAGGATTAAATGAATTACTACTCAAATTTAAACAGATTAAAACATATCAATTATCAAATAAGATCTAAAAAGGTTAAACAACTGAATGAATTCAAACACAAACTTGGCTGTTTCATTCATCCATAGTTACAATAAGAAGATTGATCTTCAATCACCAAATAAGATCCTAAAAACTTGAAAGATAATTCAAACACGCTCAACACATCATCTCATCTCAATTACCAAACAAACGAAATTGAAGAACAAATTCAAATCCGAATAACATTACATAAACAAAAAAGAGAATGAAGAATTGGAGAAGAGAACGTAACGTACCTCTTGATCAACCGAAGCCAGATGATGCATTCGATCTTCGAAATCATACAATGTCAGAGGAGATTGGATCGATCGAATGAACATCAGCGAAGCGAAAGGTTGAAAACAAAGCCGAACAGAAGACCTCTCTGGTTTATCCGACAGAAATTCTACATGAAATCGAAGAAGAAGATGTTTATAATGCTATCACCTTCTGCTGAATACAAGGGAGAGAGTTCAATCAAACAGTAGCTATGAATCCAAAAGGAACTAAACTGAAGAAGACATGCTAAGCGAAAGAGGAACTTGTAGAGACGCTCGCTCGATGTCGTTGTTGTTAGGAGACGTTGTTCAAGTCAAGGACTGTTGGATAAAGTCCTATTCTTCAGGGTTGTTAGCTGTATTTTCTCTAGTTGATTCATTCATGATTGTGTAAACCACTAAGCGAGACCTGTGCTAAGTGGACTGCTATTTTTCTCCTTTTCTGTTAGATGTAAGGATATATAAGCTGAGAACTACTTCAATAAAACTTAAATCATTCATACCATCTGTTTGTGTTCTTTACATTTGGTATCAGAGCCAACACTAGGCCTGTAGTGAAGAAACATTTGGTAGCAGACTTTGAGTGATCAAACACAGATAGAATGAGCAACGATAAGACTCTAATGAAGATCCCTCACTTTGATGGTCATTACGATCATTGGAGTGAGCTGATGGAGAACTTGCTCAGGGCAAAAGGTTTGTGGACCTTGGTGGAGAATGGTTTTGAAGAACCAACAGCAGAGACGATGCTGACCGAGGCTCAGAAAACACAGATTGAATACGCCAGAATGAAGGATCACCAGGTGAAGCATTATCTCTTCCAGGCTCTTGATCTCACCGTCTTCGAACAAATCTTGGACCGTCGTACATCCAAGATCATTTGGGATTCAATGAAGCAGAAGTTTGGAGGGAATGCCAAGGTGAATAAATCTCTTCTTAACTCACTGAGAAGGGAATTCGAGGTTCTAGCGATGAAGAAGGATGAAACCATCACTGAGTATTTTGCAAGGGTGATGACAGTCTCCAACAAGATGCGGAGCAATGGCGAAGACATGCCTGACTCGAAGATTGTCGAGAAGATCCTACGAACCCTAACTGAGAGGTTCACATATATTGTGGTGTCCATCGAAGAAGCAACCGATACTGACCATTTATCAATCGATGAACTACAGAGTTCGTTGGTAGTACATGAGCAGAAGTTTCGAAGGGTGAACAATGAGGATGAGGATCACGTTCTAAAGGTAGAAGACCGGTTTGGAACGAGAGGCAGAGGAAGAACATCTCCTAGAGGTAGGGGACGAGGAAGAGGAAGGACAACCTTCAGCAAAGCAACTGCTGAATGTTATAAGTGTCACAAGCTAGGACACTTTCAAAATGAATGTCCAATGTGGAACAAGGAAGCAAATTATGCAGAGATAGATGTGGAAGATGAGTTGTTGTTGATGGCACATGTGGAGCTGCATGAAGCAAAGAGAAGTGATGCGTGGTTTATAGACTCTGGATGCTCAAACCACATGTGTGGAAGTCCAGGTATGTTTACAAGCTTGGATACAAAGTTTTCACATACTGTCAAGCTTGGAAACAATACTAGAATGAAGGTTACTGGAAAAGGAGTTGTGAAGATAGCTTTGCAAGGAGTTACCTATGTCATTGGTGATGTGTACTGCGTACCTGAGCTCAACAACAATCTGTTGAGCGTGGGGCAACCTCAGGAAAAAGGATTGGCAGTATTGTTCAAGGATGGTGTGTGCAGTGTCTATCATCCACGGAGAGGGAAAATGGCAGAGTCTATCATGAGGACAAACAGGATGTTTGTTTTGCTAGCCGAACCACATGTTGCGGCGGAGGAAGAAAGATGTCTACACATCAGTGCCATGGATCAGTCTACGCTGTGGCACCATCGTTACGGCCATATCAGCTACAAAAGTATGCGTACCTTGCAATGCAAGGAAATGGTGGTGGGTTTGCCACAGATTGTAGCTTCGAGAGTCACTTGTGATTCATGTATGAATGGAAAGCATCACCGGACTCCTTTTCCCAAAAGGAGTCAATGGAGAGCAACCGAGAGACTACAACTAGTTCATGCAGACCTTTGCGGACCCATCACACCAGCATCAAACAACCAGAAGAGGTACTTATTATGTTTCATAGATGATTTCTCTCGAAAGGCATGGATTTATTTTCTAGGAGATAAGTCAGAAGCTTTCTATCATTTTAAGCATTTCAAGATACTTGTAGAAAAAGAAATTGGAATGTATATTAAATGCTTGAGAACAGATAGAGGAGGAGAGTTTAACTCTGCAGCGTTCATTGATTTCTGTAAGCAACATGGGGTGAAGAGACAGTTGACCGCAGCTTACACCCCGCAGCAAAATGGAGTGGCCGAGCGCAAGAACCGTACCGTGATGAACTTGGTGCGAGCCATTCTGTCAGCGAAGAACGTACCTAAGTCCTTTTGGCTAGATGTTGTTCAGTGGATAACTCATGTCTTGAATCGATCGCCTACCTTAGCTGTGAAGGATATGACCCCGGAGGAGGCATGGAGTGGTGAAAAGCCATCAGTGGAGCATTTTCGAGTGTTTGGTTGTGTGGGACATGTTCACATACCAGATGCGAAGAGAACGAAGCTTGACGATAAAAGTGTGAGTTGTGTACTACTTGGGGTTAGTACTGAATCTAAAGGGTACAGAATGCTTGATCCAGTTGCCAAAAAGATCATTGTGAGCCGTGATGTAGTCTTTGATGAACATGATGCGTGGGATTGGGATGCAAGCTATGAAGTAGAGCAGTTGATGGAGTTAGAATGGGGAGACGACATTGAAGGAAATGCTGATGAAGAAGAAGAAGAAGCAATGGGGAGTACAAATGAAGAAGAAGAAGCAGTGGAAGAAGCAGTTGGAGCTGAGAATGACTCTCCAGCTGCTGTAGAGGATTTGATAGCAAGGGAGGGAAGAGATCGACATCCTCCAGTGTGGATGAGAGACTACACATCTGGTGAATACTTGTCAGAAGAAGATGAAGCAAACATGGCACTTATGGTGTCATCTGATCCTACAAGCTATGAGGAGGCAGTTACAAGCTCACAATGGAGGCAGGCCATGGATGAAGAGATCAGGTCCATCGAAAGAAATCAAACCTGGCAGCTAGTGACACTACCTAATGGAGCAAAGAGAATAGGAGTGAAATGGGTATACAAAACCAAGCTAAATGAGCTTGGTGAAGTCAACAAATACAAAGCAAGACTGGTGGTGAAAGGCTACTCTCAGCAAAATGAAATTGACTATACAGAGGTTTATGCACCTGGCTAGGATGGATACAGTACGGATGATCATTGCTTTTGCCGCTCAAAGAGGTTGGACACTTTATCAATTAGATGTCAAGTCTGCGTTCTTATATGGGGACTTGAAGGAAGATGTTTTTGTGGAGCAACCAAAGGGATATGAGAAGAAAGGAAGTGAGCAGATGGTGTACAAGCTACAAAAGGCTCTTTACGGACTAAAACAAGCACCTCGAGCTTGGTTTAGTCGGATAGAGTCTTATTTCATCAAGGAGGGGTTCGAAAGGAGTCCAAGTGAGCCCACACTCTTTGTTAAGAGAAAGGGAGGTAAGATTCTTATTGTGAACATTTATGTTGATGATTTGTTGGTCACTAGTAATGATGAAGAGATGTTGTGCGAGTTCAAATTTATCATGAAAAAGGAGTTTGACATGACAGATTTGGGAAAGACGAGATTCTTTCTCGGAATTGAAGTGTTACAAATGTCTGATGGTGTTTTTATATGCCAAAGAAAGTATGCAGCTGAGGTTCTAAGTCGTTTTGGTATGGAGGAGAGCAATTCTGTTTGTAATCCTATTGTTCCAGGACAAAAGATTGATAGAGATGAAGGTGGAATCATGGCGGATGCAACTCAGTTCAAGCAAGTGGTAGGGAGTCTGATGTACCTCACAGCTACTCGACCTGACCTTATGTTCGTTGTAAGCCTCATTAGCCGTTTCATGGCAAGTCCTACACAGCTACATTTTGCAGCAGCAAAGAGAGTCCTGAGGTATTTAAAAGGGACTATGGACTATGGCGTGTTTTACAAGAAGGGAGGAGCTAGTGACTTGGTGGCATTCACAGACAGTGATTATGCTGGGGATGTGGAGGATAGTAAGAGTACTTCAGGCTACGTGTTTTTGATGTGTGGAGGAGCAGTAGCTTGGTCATCAAGAAAGCAGCCCATCGTCACTCTGTCAACCACTGAGGCTGAGTTTGTTGCAGCTGCTGCTTGTGCGTGCCAAGCTATTTGGATGAGAAGGGTTCTGAAAGAAATCGGTCATTTGCAGGCAGATGGTACTGTGATAATGTGTGACAACACTTCAACTATAAAGTTGTCTAAAATATCCAGTTTTACATGGCCGTTCCAAGCACATACGAGTAAGGTTTCATTTTCTTAGGGATCTTACTAAAGAAGGAGTTGTTGAGTTATCATACTGTGGCACTCGAGACCAGTTTGCAGATTTGATGACTAAGCCTCTCAAGTTAGAAGCATTTCAAAGGCTCCGCAAGGAACTGGGTGTGTGTGCTGTTTCAGATTTGAACTAATTGCTTGCCCAAGGCAATGAGTTCAAGGGAGGGATTGTTAGGAGACGTTGTTCAAGTCAAGGACTGTTGGATAAAGTCCTATTCTTCAAGTTTGTTAGCTGTATTTTCTCTAGTTGATTCATTCATGATTGTGTAAACCACTAAGCGAGACCTGTGCTAAATGAACTGCTATTTTTCTCCTTTTCTGTTAGATGTAAGGCTATATAAGCTGAGAACTACTTCAATAAAACTTAGATCATTCATACCATCTGTTTGTGTTCTTTACAATTGTGGATCTAAAAGGGAAATGGGAGAGAGATCTCAAGAGATGGAGAAATTTTTATGAGAGAGATATCACGAGAGAGATTTGAAATCGATCTCTAATTTTGAAAAAAATATTATTTTTTATTTTTTTATTTTTTTATTACTTAAGTTGCCAAATTTTCTAACACAGGTTTATGTTGGAAAGCTAAAGCTTGCAGCATGATCATTGAGTTACAAACTAAAGTTACAAATACTCTATTTTGGTGTAGTAAACTAATTATTAGTAACTTAAATCAATAATTAGTAACATCTTTTTGGGGTTACAAGACTTATAACACAATGAAAAGTTACAAGTTAAAAAAATATTGATGTTACTAATTAACCATTTTAGTGTAGTGTTTTTTTGTTGATTTGGTGAAATATCAATAAGTTTAAGAAAATTACAATAAATTTCGTTTGGTTCCCTCATCAAACAATGCGTTTGGATAAGATTTCAAAATATGGTAGATAAGATTCCAACTCTTGAAAAATTAAGTTCTTGGTGTTTATATATATATATATTCTTTTTGGTGTTTACAGCTTTTCTAGCTAGTATTAGCTTTGTATTCTGGAAACTGTATTGAGGACAGGTTTTTGTTCTGAATTTTGTGTGGTTTTTCAATACCGTAACATCGTAATATACCCCCATAGCGTTTGTCAGTCAATTTTTGATAAGTAATAAAGGTATGGCATTCTATAGTTACCCCTCGCCACTGGAGGTTAATTTAAAATATATATATATATATATATATATATTTTTTTTTTTTTTTTTTTTTTTTTTTTTTTCTTTTTCTTTGTTCAACTCAGCCACCAAATTCACAATTTGAAAATTCTGTTCACAATTTAAATTAGGAAGGAACCACATTAAATTGAATGATTGTTGGTTCACAGAGTATTAACCCAAATCAAGGCATGAGTTTGGCCCAAAGTAGCTAACCAGTGAAATTTGATTAAATATTGACGAACTCTCTATATGCATAATTAAAATTTCAAAACTTAATGCCATTTGTTCTGTTTATGACTTGGTCAAAATCCAGTTAATTACATCGACATTTTTTGTCTGTTTTGTTTTTAGACCAACAAAATTCAACTCAATACCAAACATATATTCGTTCACTAACTGCTCCAAAATCTCTTTAAAATCTTCTAATTTGTAATCAAGTCTCAATGATCATAAAAAAGTTGGAAGGCTTTGAAGGTTTTAAAATGATTAGGTTGTCCCCCATCTTCTTTTTCCTGTTTGTAGCTTTCTTTTTCTCAGGTATGATTCTTAAAAAATTTTAATATCTTTAGCGGTTAGATTTTGTATAATAGCATTTCCAATAACAGACTTTTCTTTCATATATAATAGGAAAAACAAATAGGGCGCTGCTAAGTTTTTTGCCCCCTTGTCTTTTGTCATGTATATATATAAAGTTGGACACATTCACTATGCTAAAGAGTGCTATGACCCACATCATTACAAGATCATCCTCACATAAAATTGGGTTAGTTTGTGTTTGGGTCTTATGGCTTGTGTCGGTTTTGAGTTTGAGTCTTATGTTTGTCCAGTTTTGGGTATGGGTTCCAATACACAATTGACCATCAACTGTCCATTAAGAATATAGGACCTAAATGCAAAAAGCTGATATAAATTGTGAGACTTAAAGTCACTATTTATATATACCAAAGTCAATATTATTTCATAAAAATGGAAAGTTCATTTAATTACTGGACGGGGAGTTAACAGTCAACATAGCATTGAGACCTGGGCTCAAAGTTGGACAAACTTTGGACACAAACTAATAGTAGGTATAAATCATGAGACCTAAACGCAAGTTACCCCAAAAATAATCAATCGATATTTCTAAGTGGGTATGTGCATGTCCATATGCATATTAAGAAAACCATATCCAAATCCAAACACACTTTTGTTATTATTATCATCTAATTCTGTTTGTAGTTATGTAAAGAATGGCTGATAGCAAGTTGATGTAAATTGACTGCACCAAGTTTTAGGACACAATAAGTTAACAATATTGTTTCATGATTATCAAACACACCGTAAAAATAGTTTAAAATGTGAATTGCAACAGATGGCTTTGAAAATACTAATCATTTATTTTGCAGTAAAGGACTACGTGGAAGCCCGTCAGTGTCGGGATATCCTGATTAACACTAATTGTAGCAAGGATGTTGAATGCGTCCGACCTTGCCAGCAAGATCACCCTGGATCTAAGCCATTGTGTGACATCACATATTTCCCTCATGATCCAGCTAAATATGTGTGCAAGTGCGCTTATGGATGTTAGTAATCTCTATGACTACCACAACTTCAATGCTTTTTTATAGGTATTAATAAGCAAATTGTGTGATTACAAACATTATTATAGAATTCAATGAAAGACATACTCTTCGAGTGCAATTTTTGGTAGTAATCTCTATGACTACCACCCTGGTTTACTATTTTTGGTAAAAGACATACTCTTCGAGTGCAATTTTATTTTATTTTCAATACAATTTTATTAGTAATTACAAACATTATTATAGAATTCAATGAAAATATATACCATTAGCCAACTCGTACAAAATTTGAGCCTCATTTAAACTATTTTTTCTATGAAATTGTATTATGATCATATTAGATTCGCAAATTTTTAAAAAAAAAAAATTTAGCTTCACCTAGATACAGATACAATTATTTTGCGATATTAGTTATATATTCTAGTTATTATGCTCGTTTGCTCCTTGCTAAGGTTATTGATAGTCACCTTATTTTGGCTTAAAATTGGACTACATTATATCCAATTTGGTATATGCAATGTATTTTTTATAGTTGTATTTTTTTTTATTAGTTACTAGCTCAGGTAGAAATAAAAAATTTGGCTTTACCATTGATAACTACTATTATCAACTAATAAGTATTTTTCATTTCGCCCCCACCCCCCCCCCCCCCCCCCCCTCGACTAAAATCATGGGTCCGCCCCTGGGAGCAACCCTCCATCACCCTCGAAATGTGCGAAGATGGAAGGCACACATCCCAAGGGGGATGGAGGGTTGCACCCTCCTCCCTCGCTGGTTTCCTCACCATTTAGAATTTCTGTATATACTGTGCTTTTTTCAATACCTTTGTCACTTTTACATTATGCATTTCCCTTTGAGCCACCAACCACGTGGCTTAGCGCATAATAGATATTCATTTGTCCGAATCACTAGTATCAGAGTCCAAAATAATAATAATAATAATAATAATAATAATAATAATAATAATAATAATAATAATAATAATAATAATAATAATAATAATAATAATAATAATAATAATAATAATATTACTATCTGATCAGCACCACACACGTGTCATGATAATCTCTTCAACAAACAAAGCATGTCTGATTTCATGCTCAATCCAGCGAGGCCCAAACAACGCTAAGCCTATTATAGGAAGGATATCCAGAAAGTCGGATCCGAGTTGAAATGAGCCATTAAGTCCACACGTCACACAGTCATGCCCAATACTCGTAAAACCTCTAAGGCAAGTATCTGAGAAATCTATCCAAGACTGGCAGGTCAGCAACACATTGGATTCGACTAGGAAACATATATTAGAGTATAAGTCGGGCAAGGAAACTTTCTTGCATGGACAACACTTAGAAAGGGAAACCTCTCCCGTAGATCTAGGAGCACGAGTCATGTAGGGAAACTATTCCACGTGGATAGCTCTTAATTAAGAAAAGATCTCCAACAAGATCTATTTCCTAAACTACACCACCAAAGGCCTAACCAAACAAGGACTCCTAATAAAAGGGAGATAAGGTCGATGAACTTGATGTACACTGCATAATCCCAATTTACAGTTTTAAGTTTTTCCTAAGCCTTATCTAACTTAAGCATCGGAATGTCATTGACCACCACATGGTTGTCCTTAGCTCACATTTTCTACCTGTGCACGTCTAGGTAAGCAGCATGGAAAGTAAACAGGAGTCCACTACATCAATAATAATAATAATAATAATAATAATAATAATAATAATAATAATAATAATAATTTATGTACATAAAAACGGTCACATCCCAGAGCCATACATGTGTCATGATGATCTCGAGGAGTTACGGGCCTCAGCGTCAACCCAGCACTGATTCAGCCCAAGTGGTTCTAACACTACAAGAAAACTGTATTTTAGCGACGGTCGTCAAAGGTATACAGCGACGGTTATGACTGTCGCCAAATAAAACAGCGACGGTTACAAAACCGCCGCTAATAAAGGCGTCACTAGGTCATTCAGCGACGGTTTCAAGCAACCGCTGGCATAACCGTCGCTAAATACTATATAGCGACGGTTTAATGTAGCGACGTTTATAACCGTCGCTAAATACAATTTACCGACGGTTATAAACCGTCGCTAAAATTCGATGAACAATCCAACTTTTTGCCTTTTAGCGACGATTTGCAACCGCCGCTAAATTCCCTTTGATAATTCAAATTTTTTTACCATATCAAAATCACATTTTTCAACCTGTAGTGTTTTTTTTCATTTGGTGCAGATAATCTATCCAACATATGCACTACAACTTTTAGACTCAAATCAAAAATCAAATATAAACGACACTAAGCTAAAATCATATGATACCATCATCATACATTAAAAGGAACTTTAATTTCATTTCAAAATCAATATTATACATGGTCCAGAAGAAATTACAAATTAAAATTGTTACAAATTGTCAATGCTTACATCTAACAACCAAAATCGAAGTTGTTCAATGGTTGTCTCAGGGTCGTTGTCTACAGGGCCTCACCGACCTTGAGCTCAAAAAAACAATATTACAATCACAACAAAGCGAGCCCGATCTCACTCTGATTCTGTTCCACCTTCCCCGTCTTTGAGGTGCTCTTTAAGTGTATGAACTTTGATTTCCCATTATTCGCCATCCCATGCTGGATCCATTTCTGGCAAATTGTAGTCCTCGGGTCTCAATGACAACTCGAAATATTGCAGCAAGTAGAGAACAAGCAAAATTTGGACAAGTGAATATCTTTTAAGACAAAATTCATAGATACTTAAGCCAAGAAATACACCTGTGGCCAACCATAAGGAATAATTCTTCGAACATTTGATTTGTCAATTCCCATTCCAAAAGCAATTGTGGCAACAACAACTTGGAGAAAGAATATGAATACGCATCTTAAAAGAAAGTCATCTTTTTACGGACCAACAAAAGAAAGCCCATACTTTAAACTAAAGTCATTGCCGATCCTATCATGCCTTTTAGTTGAGTAACCTTGTATATATTAGAATGCAGTTATCAAATTTTCTGTTGTTCACATGACAATATACAACTTCGTACCTGTAAAGCATTTTCATGGAACTCCTTGTGAACCTGATCATGCTCTCCCTGCATTGGGGAATCACAAAAAAGTATGAGAACATTTCACCACAAAACCAAAACAAAGGAATCTAAGAATCAAGAGCATGCACTTGTAGACATTATACTCACCGAAACAATGTGATCTATGTATTCATTAATTGTGTGATTGGACATAATAGTGTACCTAGAAAGGAAGTCGGACCAACAATCATCAAGGCCCATTTCTCAACAGCTAGAAAGAACATTCTAGGCATTATCTGCGATCTGTTATTAGTATTACTGAAAGAACATTCCAGGGTGTCCTGTTCAAGTGAAATGATAAGTCACTAATGTCAAACTAAATCACTGATTTCAAAGTTTCTCCACTTAATTAGGGAACAGTTACAATAAGCATTGAGTCTTAACTTTTGAAGGGCTGGAAGATTATCATTGATGTCAGAATGAGCTTTTGTTGTCATTATCTGAACCAAAAAGAAAATACATCACATTGTCACATACCTTGATGTTATATAAGCTTTGAACACAGAATAAATAGAAGTACCTCTAAAAACCTGCCATTAGTGTCATTTTGTTTGGCAGGAACTAGTTCAACCATGTAGTTGGCAGGGGAGATAAACCAGTTCATTTTACTTCGCCATCTACTCTTCCTGTCTTCAGATAACGGTTCTAATTTCCATAGTTCCCCGAAGACCGAAGCTACAAAACCAATCACATTTCATTACCAAGCAAATAAATACAATATTCAGGTCATAAACCAAGTCCAAAGTATCTCATTCCCAATGATGACAATTATCAAAGTCAACATATTGTTTGTCTTGGAAGGATCAATAGAATTAGCAGAAACGTAAACGAACATAGTTGGGAGTATGACTGAACAAATAAGGATGAAACAAAGTGTAATTAATCATAGGTCTAAGAGTTATTCACGCTTGTGTCTTCATCTGTCACCTGCCTTGTGTAGAAGTTTCATGTGAGTAAATTGGAGTGGATAGATAAGTTGGATTGTGTTCTGAAATTCCCTGTCTACATAACTAAACCTATAATTTCTATCCTTATTGTATCAATCTCATTGAACTTCACTGAGAAGGCTTAAGTAATTGTCTCATAACAAATCAACGCAGCAAACAAATGAAATGTAAAGGCCACTTGAAATAACATTCATACCAGCAAGATTAGTTATGGCATTGGACAATGCTAATGCAGTTGCTACACCTTTGCATCCTCCTGTGACATCTTCACCCAACAACAACTTTGAGAACTTCTCTTTCATGGTTTCAACGTCAGAAAATTGAATGGTATCACTTTCTTTCTCTTTCACATCCAATTGCTTAAGGCTGCTTGAAACCTCTTCCCCTTCATCTGGTCCATGCTCCTCTCCTTTATTTACAAGACAATGAGAGGAGAATGATCCACTTGCTTCTTTGCTTGAAGAACAGACAGACATCTTCGTCCAAGGAATCAGTGGCACACCCCAGCAGCTCTGCTTGTGCTACTTGTGTCATCATAACTCCAACTATTGAGAATGCAGCTCTCTAGGCCATCATATGTCTTGATCCCTGAGAGAATTAGATCAAGACTGTCATGTCATTGCAAACATTATAAATATGAAGAAACAATAAAGAATCAGATGAGTTGATACTATGTCTATGGTCTCCACTAGATAACACCATGCATGTATGGAATTACAAAAGATCATCCACAAAAGATCTTTTGTGAGTTGCCAAGGTAAGATCTTTTGTGGATGATCTTTTGTAATTCCATACTATGTCACAGGAGGATGCAAAGGTGTAGCAACTGCATTAGCATTGTCCAATGCCATAACTAATCTTGCTGGTATGAATGTTATTTCAAGTGGCCTTTACATTTCATTTGTTTGCTGCGTTGATTTGTTATGAGACAATTACTTAAGCCTTCTCAGTGAAGTTCAATGAGATTGATACAATAAGGATAGAAATTATAGGTTTAGTTATGTAGACAGGGAATTTCAGAACACAATCCAACTTATCTATCCACTCCAATTTACTCACATGAAACTTCTACACAAGGCAGGTGACAGATGAAGACACAAGCGTGAATAACTCTTAGACCTATGATTAATTACACTTTGTTTCATCCTTATTTGTTCAGTCATACTCCCAACTATGTTCGTTTACGTTTCTGCTAATTCTATTGATCCTTCCAAGACAAACAATATGTTGACTTTGATAATTGTCATCATTGGGAATGAGATACTTTGGACTTGGTTTATGACCTGAATATTGTATTTATTTGCTTGGTAATGAAATGTGATTGGTTTTGTAGCTTCGGTCTTCGGGGAACTATGGAAATTAGAACCGTTATCTGAAGACAGGAAGAGTAGATGGCGAAGTAAAATGAACTGGTTTATCTCCCCTGCCAACTACATGGTTGAACTAGTTCCTGCCAAACAAAATGACACTAATGGCAGGTTTTTAGAGGTACTTCTATTTATTCTGTGTTCAAAGCTTATATAACATCAAGGTATGTGACAATGTGATGTATTTTCTTTTTGGTTCAGATAATGACAACAAAAGCTCATTCTGACATCAATGATAATCTTCCAGCCCTTCAAAAGTTAAGACTCAATGCTTATTGTAACTGTTCCCTAATTAAGTGGAGAAACTTTGAAATCAGTGATTTAGTTTGACATTAGTGACTTATCATTTCACTTGAACAGGACACCCTGGAATGTTCTTTCAGTAATACTAATAACAGATCGCAGATAATGCCTAGAATGTTCTTTCTAGCTGTTGAGAAATGGGCCTTGATGATTGTTGGTCCGACTTCCTTTCTAGGTACACTATTATGTCCAATCACACAATTAATGAATACATAGATCACATTGTTTTGGTGAGTATAATGTCTACAAGTGCATGCTCTTGATTCTTAGATTCCTTTGTTTTGGTTTTGTGGTGAAATGTTCTCATACTTTTTTGTGATTCCCCAATGCAGGGAGAGCATGATCAGGTTCACAAGGAGTTCCATGAAAATGCTTTACAGGTACGAAGTTGTATATTGTCATGTGAACAACAGAAAATTTGATAACTGCATTCTAATATATACAAGGTTACCCAACTAAAAGGCATGATAGGATCGGCAATGACTTTAGTTTAAAGTATGGGCTTTCTTTTGTTGGTCCGTAAAAAGATGACTTTCTTTTAAGATGCGTATTCATATTCTTTCTCCAAGTTGTTGTTGCCACAATTGCTTTTGGAATGGGAATTGACAAATCAAATGTTCGAAGAATTATTCCTTATGGTTGGCCACAGGTGTATTTCTTGGCTTAAGTATCTATGAATTTTGTCTTAAAAGATATTCACTTGTCCAAATTTTGCTTGTTCTCTACTTGCTGCAATATTTCGAGTTGTCATTGAGACCTGAGGACTACAATTTGCCAGAAATGGATCCAGCATGGGATGGCGAATAATGGGAAATCAAAGTTCATACACTTAAAGAGCACCTCAAAGACGGGGAAGGTGGAACAGAATCAGAGTGAGATCGGGCTCGCTTTGTTGTGATTGTAATATTGTTTTTTTGAGCTCAAGGTCGGTGAGGCCCTGTAGACAACGACCCTGAGACAACCATTGAACAACTTCGATTTTGGTTGTTAGATGTAAGCATTGACAATTTGTAACAATTTTAATTTGTAATTTCTTCTGGACCATGTATAATATTGATTTTGAAATGAAATTAAAGTTCCTTTTAATGTATGATGATGGTATCATATGATTTTAGCTTAGTGTCGTTTATATTTGATTTTTGATTTGAGTCTAAAAGTTGTAGTGCATATGTTGGATAGATTATCTGCACCAAATGAAAAAAAAACACTACAGGTTGAAAAATGTGATTTTTATATGGTAAAAAAATTTGAATTATCAAAGGGAATTTAGCGGCGGTTGCAAATCGTCGCTAAAAGGCAAAAAGTTGGATTGTTCATCGAATTTTAGCGACGGTTTATAACCGTCGGTAAATTGTATTTAGCAACGGTTATAAACGTCGCTACATTAAACCGTCGCTATATAGTATTTAGCGACGGTTATGCCAGCGGTTGCTTGAAACCGTCGCTGAATGACCTAGTGACGCCTTTATTAGCGGCGGTTTTGTAACCGTCGCTGTTTTATTTGGCGACAGTCATAACCGTCGCTGTATACCTTTGACGACCGTCGCTAAAATACAGTTTTCTTGTAGTGAGTTAACCATCGCCCACGCGTGCAACGACATAACAACCGTCTCAGCTTTCATTAACGGGCTGCGGAAAAGAAAGTTCTACAACTTTCTGACATTGGACTCTTCGACAAGCATGGCAGACCTTACGAAGGAAGCGCAGAGCTTCATCGCCCTAGGAAAAGAATTGATAGCCTGAAGAGAAATCAAATCCATGGAGCAATCGGTCAACAAAATATGCGTGCTACATGGAGCCCATTTCAAGTCCGAACTATCCAACAGGTTCAGGAAGAGGGCTCTATGAGGTATGAGGATCCAAGTAATACGAGGCGAACAACGGATATTGCACGTTCGAAAGCAAGGTTTTTCCGTGCCGCTAGTATTTACTAAAAAAGACCTCCATGGCATACAACTCCTGCACTATGATGCCCTGGTTGTAACAATTTCTCTGGCGAGCTGGGAGATAAGGAGGTCCTTTGTAGACACAGGGAGCTCTATGAACGTCTTGTTTCTCCATACGTTCCGCAACATGCAACTAGAAGAGACATCATTGACCCCTATTGGTCGTCCGGTGATCGACTTCAGCGGCTAAAGACGGTTCCCTGTGGGAAAGATACAGCTGACTACAATAGTGGGAGAGCAAAGTATCCAACGAACAGAGTTGTCGGTACATTGAGAGGTGACCAAGTAGTTGCCAGGGAGTGTCAGTGCATGACGACCCCGCCACTTGGCGATTCTCAATCAATGGCTAGCCTAGCGGTTAAGATGACCCTCTGTTCTACCCAAAGTATAAGAGGAGAACAACCGACCTCAGACAATGAGGCACCAATAAGCCCTTAGGGCAGGCCCAATGGCGGACAACCAGAGGAAGAAACCGTTACGGTCTATCTTGACAGCCCTCACAACAGCAAGACAATCCATATCGGTTCCCGCTTGAACAAAAAATTGGTGAAGCAACTCACGAGGTTGCTACAACATAACCAGGACTTCTTCGCATGGTCCATGCGGGACATGGCGGGGATCGACCTGTTGATAATCACCCATCACCTAGAAGTGGACTGATATTCACATAATTATTACATAATATATCCCTTAATTTATATATGTTATTGTTTCGATTATTATATTTTATAATAATTATTTCGTTTTCATGTCTTTGTAGGAATTTGAGCGTGAACGAAGAAATCGTATTAAGGCGACAATTTAAGGAATGACAATTGGTCGATTCTAGCGGTGGTACAAAGTAGAGGGACACATATCTAAACCTAGCCCTAATAAACCTAGGTCCACCTAATTTAACCTAAGCCAAAACCCAAAATGCTAACCTAAAAACCCAAGCCCAAGATAATAGGATAACCCTATTTAGCTCCCCCCATCTCAGAGAAAGTCTATCTCTTCTTCCACATCCCTTCTCCCCTCCTCTCTTTTCCAGCCACCACGCCAATCCACCCTGCCGGCAATCCTCGCTCGATAGGAGAGCAGACAGCGCGATAACGCCGCCATCACCACCTCCTCCTCGTCCTCCACTATCAGCGCCACCATCTCCCTGTCTCTGCTCCTCTCCCCTGTCCACACAGCCACCGAGCCTCGCCATCACCACCATCAGCCACCACGCACACCACGAAACAGACCACTACCACCGAGCACCACCTCATCCACCTCGCGCACAGGACAACCCCTATTTCTCCTCATTCACGAACCGCCGCCACCCCTGTTTCTCCCCTCTCTCGGCCTCCTTCGTGTTTACCTCTCTCTTTCTCACTGTTTCTCTCTCTCTCTCACGACCACCGTTACGACCAGACCACGCAACCACCGTCGCCGCGAAACAGAGCTCGCGACAGGGAGGCGCTCCCTGTTTCGCTTCCTCCTTTGCGTTCTTTTTATCTATCTCTCGTTGTTCCTCACCCTTTCTCTCTTTTGCAGGTTCAGAACCAGGTTGGAGCAGGAGAAAGCTCGCGAAGAGCACGGAGGAAGAAGGAGCAGCAGGCGGTGTCGAGCTGGAGACTAAAACAGAGCGCTGCGCAGAATTCGGGCTGGAGAAAACTGTTTTTCAAAACTGAAAAACAGTTTTGGCTATTGACACCCCGAGAACCTGTAAGAGCCATCACAGTGCAATTTCAGCCCTTTTTCTCGGGATTCGTGTCCGTGCAGAGATGACTTCCACCTCCATTGATGCTGTGACCACTGCTACCATGGAGAGCTAAACCCTTCGCCAAGGCAAAGATGAAATCGCAGGGTTTCCTAGAGTTTGTTGTATTTAAATTTATTATTTTCTTTATGCTTGAACGTGAAACACATTTGATTTCTGAGTCTTAATAATTTGCTTTCACCGATTATATCCTGATTAATTATCTAAACTAGTCAGTAGTTAGAAGTACCCTTTGTTGAAATTCAAAAGCCTGATTTAATCAATTAATCTGAATCTGTGATTGTGTGTGTCGTAAGAAGACACGCAATGCTAGGGGTTTAGGATTAGTTAAAATAAACCTGTGATTGTATGTAACGTAAGAAGACACGCAATGCTAGGGGTTTATACCTTTGCTGAAATCAATTGCGAACTTAGATTAATCTTTAGGTTAGTCATGTTAATTCTTGAAAACAATAATTTGGATTACACAAATCTCAAAGAACCTGTGGTGGAGTCAATGCCTTGGTTTCCCTTCTCATATTCTTTAAAACTTTCTATTTTGTTTTTTTTAATTTGATTTTTAGTTTAGATATTTTAATTGTTGTAACCCCAATTTAAATTAGTTTAAATCAACTCTGAAATTTAATTGCAACCACAGTCCTTGTGGGATCGACCTGTACTTGCCCTTGTCTACCAGTTAGACACTGTGCACTTGCAGTTATTAAAATTAGGTTAAATTAACCTATTTATTTAGGTTAGTAAAATCTGCATCAAGTTTTTGGCGCCGTTGCCGGGGACTCTAGCGTGTAATTGAATTTAAGAGTTTATTTTCACTAGTTTGTAGTTTAGGTTAAAAAAATAATAATAAATAAATAAATAAAAAAAAATTAGGTCAGATATAAGATTGTTTTTGCTTTTAGAATAGGCTTGATTTTATTTTTTTAGTTATTTCTTTTAAGTCTTAAGAAGTTTTGATACTTGTTTTTGTTATTTTTGCAGGTATTAACAGGTAAGAAGCATATATTACAGATTACACACTTCTTGAGAAAATTGGACGATCCTGCAAACGTTAAGCAAAGTTTTTATTATTTTTTTTATTTTGTGAGGAGAGTTTTAATTTTATTTTCACCTCAATTTACGAGTGTGTGGTGTAATAATTTTTGAGAACTCTACTATTTTTCATTTTGTTTAATCACAAAAAAATAAAAAACCCTAATTCTCTAAGTCAAAAGAAAATATAGGGAAACAATTTTAATTGTTACCCAATAATTTCTTGTGATTTAGAAATCCGACTTCTAAGACCAAGACCAGTAAATTTATTTGCATGTGCTTGTGTGTTGAGTGAAACGGATAAAAAGAAGTCGGACACTTTTTTTTGAATTGTGCTAACTTTTTGTGCAGAACGGAATACGCACAATGTAAGTACTTCTATCACACGCAACGTATTAGCGACTCGGGTGCTTTGTGTAATTGTTTGAAATTGTGTGATTGGTTGTTTAATTTCTGTAATTGTGGATGCTAAACTTTAGTAATTCATAATAAGCAGACCCAACTTCTAAATAGAAACTGGTGGGACTTGATATCCTCACCTCATCACTCCAGCTGTGTGCAACCAATAGTCAAACATAATTAAAATCAATTAGCAAGTTAGATAGAGCCATCTTTTAGGTACGGTGTTCATAGGACAACCAAGACCAAAGTGAATCCAATAATTTTTGTGTTGACCAAAGCTAAAAGTGACGATGGGTTTAATCATTCAATGAACTCCGAGAGGCCACTGCCATAAGGGTAACTTACTCGGTACGCCGAGTCATAAGTAAGCTACGATCCACAAGAAGAATTGGTGTAACCAACAATTTTGGGTTAAGAACACAAGCCTCAAATGTACATCTAACGTCACATCGTTCTCACATCTACTGGCTTACAGAGCGGTAGCACAGGAAGTACTTAATTGGACCATTGTGACCTCCTTCTCTTGTGCGATAATTCGGTTTCTTTGAAACAAAACTCTAGCCTACTGATTTTGAACTTTGCGGTGTAAAGTGTACACTCTTAGGATCAACTTGTAGCACCCATTGCTTTGTCATAAAGATTACATAAGAAATAATTGTCCCCCAAAAATAAAAAGATAATTGATCTCAAAAACGTTGATTGCTTAGGGAGGCAAGTTTCTTGTGCATTTATTGGTTGCTGATTGCGTGTAAGCCTGTGTATATTTTTAGAATTAGTGCTTTAAAAAATAAAAAAAAATGAACCTCAATAATTATCCATCTTGGTTTCCTGAACAAGTCAATGCATTTAATGCCATGCAACAACCTGATTATGCTTCATATTCAGATTATTACAACTCAGGTTCTGCATATTATCTTGACTTCCTCTCACCTTCTACTGAGGATAAAGACTCTAAGGATTACTTCTCCCCTTCTACGTCAAAGCTCGAAACAGCTATTATGACGATGACTCGGAAATTAGATGCACTTATGAATTTGACTCAACCCCTACCTCCCACTAATGTTTCATTTTTTTTGTTGCATGTTCGAGTCCTAGTCATTCTACAGCTGATTGTGATTTTCAATAAGATTATCCTGAATATTTCGCTGAGCAAATCCATTCTTTTAATGCTAATTGGCGACCTGGTTATAATTCAAAGTCCAACTATTACAGCCCTGGTTTTGCCAATAATCAAAATCTCTCCTGGGCTCATAACTCACACCAAGGGAGACATAGTTTCTCTCAGGCTCCTCAATGCCCTCATCATGTTATGCCTCAATTTAACCAAGCTCCTCCATCCAACACATCAAACTTAGAGGAAACGATTAATCAGCTTTTGCAGCGCTCAGCAAGTATAATTGATCAGAATTCTAAGGACATATCTGAGTTGAGAACCACGACTCAAAAACTTGAGATAGTTGTAGATCATATTACTGAGGCATTATCTGAAAGTGAGTTAGGAAGAGTTCTTAGTCACTCTGTTCAAAATTCAGAGGGTCAATTCATAACTGGTAACACATCGAAATCCGAGTCAGATGGTGTTTTTCAGGATAATGTGAGCGAAACTACTTTGATTCATGACCCCATTCCCTTCCCCACATTTTCATAATGACCCACTCGACATATGCCTTCCTAGTGACTCATGCATAAAAACAAACTGTGAACATTCTTTAGAGTCTCCCCTTGACTGTTTTCATGATACACATGACAATTTAGAGGCTAGTTTGACTCATTTTAGTTTAGACTTTGATGTTGATGATTCCATTAGGGAAGTCAATGATTTGCTTGACTCAGTCCCGATTGTGGATCCTAGTTATAAATGGAAGTAAAAAATGGAGCCTCTTCCACTCAGTGAGTCAAAACTAGTCCCATCAGTTGAGCCCCCCGAGCTTGACCTTAAACAATTACCTGACACCCTCAGGTATGCGTTTCCAGGTACTGATGATACTTTGCCTGTTATTATTTCATCTATATTGAATTCAAAACAGGTTGTCCCAAAGAAGTCGGGAGGTATATCTAATGAGAGACTACATGCCATAGGTAGTGCTAATTCTAGGTTTGGGGGTGTTGTTGCGTCGTCTAACTCATCATCTTGGTGTAATCCATTTTGTTATGATGAACCTGTACCACCCGACATATCTATAGACATACATATTTCCATCCCTTTCATATTGACTGATGCTACCTATGTGGATCCATTGTTTGTAAGTGAGGATTTCAATTTTCACCATCCTGATGTGAAAATGATCCAATCTTCTGATTTGGAACCAGACTTAGGATGTTCCATTTTAGGAGTAAGGGAGATCCTTTGTTGCATATCACTACTTGCGACCCATTCATATTTAAGATCCCTACTGACTTCCAAGGAATGCGAGCTCCTTTACAATTTCTATATGATTTTAGATGGTGTCTTTGCAACTTTTGGGATGTGCTAGTATATCTTGTGTCGCATGTGGTTGCTATTTTTGAGTGGACTGATCCTCAACTTTTCAGGTTGTTGGTATACGATTCCTTAACCCTTTTGAGGTGAATGTTCCCTATGTTCTTCCTCGTCACTTCATGATATATCACTCATGAGGGAGAATATATGTCGGGCTGACGACGTTAAACCAAGCGCTCTTAGGAGGCAGCCTAGCTTCAGTTGTGTCATTATGGTTAGTCTGGATTGATTTTCGAGTTCTTTCTAGTTGCATTTCACTCATACTCATTAGCTCCGTAACAATTTTGACTTACAACTGATACATGTAATTTTTTTTTTTTATTTGTGTCCTGTATTGTTTTTATCAATTTATCATGATGTGCCCACAGTTCTTATGTCTTTGAGCGTTCATTGGTGGAAGATTTCATCGAAATTGGTAAAAACTTTTCCATGGTAATATCACTCTAACTCTCATCTTTTCTTTTTCCTGCATTTGTCATGATCATCATTTTATACATTGAGGACAATGTTTGGTTTAGGTTTTGGGGTGAGGTTTATGAGTTTTTCTGCATTTTTCAAGAAATTTTGAACTAAAATTTATTTCACAATTTACTATTGTATTCTACTCAATCTCCGTTGAATACATAGTTAATTATGACTGTATGAAAATTTTCGATTTGAAAATGCATTCAAAATCTAAGTTTTTTTTCCAATGAAGAGGATGTGCTTTCAAGTATGTCTTTAAATTTGAGGGATATATGCTTTCACTTATCACTTTTATATATCAAAAGGAAAACATGTGGTTTGATATTATCTTTAAGTTAAATATATTTCATGATATTTTTCGACTCGACCACTCTTGCACTATAAGCCAAGTTAGCATGATTTGAAGCTAATCGGTAAGATATTAATTAAAAAACCTTAGAATAATAGTGGAGACTTAATCCTTGTGAGTTTCGAGACATTCTATTTTTCTTGAGGGTTATTAAATAAACTCTGACTTTTCTTGAGTCCGCATTTTCTCGTTGATGATATCATTTTTCTTGTTTCTTTTATTGATTGCTTGGAGAATGGTGTTAAAATTGAATTATTATACTATAACTTCTTGTTTTATTTAGTTAAGATGTCATAATACTGACTAGAGCTTAAGAAGTGATATATGCATTTTTTTCTTTGAACCATTCTTTGGCCTTTTAGCCTACCTAATGATAAATATCCGTTTGCAGCCCTTTGAGCCTTTAAATAGATTTTTTTTCTTTGCTAACCCCATTTCCATACCTACTCTAGTTAGAGAGTAATATCCCATATTATTTTTATCCTTACCCAATGTCTCTGAGAATGTGTATGGTTGATGTATTTTTGAAATGGGCAAATAAAAAGAGTTGAAATTAAATATTCCATGAATCCTCGGGACTGAAATGTTTTATTGTGCAGAAGGGGAAAGCATGTATAAAAAAAAAAAAAAAAATTATGAAGAAGAATTTCGAAGGAAGAAAAATTAATGGTGTACAACATTGGTTTATTCTTCAGTGCTCACGTGCTTATTAAAGGGTGTATCCATTCTCAGAGAGTTTTCTCGTATCATTTTCCATTCTTGTTAGCCAAAATCTTAGCCTCATTACAACCTAATAAAGACCTAATTGATCTTAAGTAAAAGTCTGGTTCATAGACGTGGAGATTAAATAAACAAGAACTATGGCGTGTGATTCAATATTCTCAAAGTAATTGATATTCCTATCCATGAGATCATTTTCATTTCATTCTTTGAAAAGTTCGTTTTTTCATGATTATTATATGTGAGATGTTTGTCTTTCCATAATTTATTCTCTTTCTCACATATAAACTGAGTGACAACTAACCAATCTCTGAGTGATTCATTTCTGAGTGACAAGAGAGATTTGTAGTCGAAGCGTACAATTCAAAGGTTATCTAGTCGTATCTTTGCTGAGAAAAATAAAATTATGTTGATAAGGCCATGCACACACACACACTTCGAGTTGGAAATAATTGATGAAATTTATTTAACCTTTGGGTATTATTAAATTGTTGTGAGACTCTTTGACATATTATTGTGAGATTGTTAGCTGTTTTCAAATTTTTTTTGGCAATTAGATTCTTACTCTGAGGATAATAGACTGGGTTACCATGTTTTGGAAATTTATGAATCATAATGTTTGTGGGTAACATTTTTGGAAACCCTCACGAGACTATAACTCGTCCACTAGAGGTAATCTAGGGGTTTAAAGCCTTGTTGCACGTTTAAGGTAAGTGCAACCGATGATTCCTGCGAAAGTGAGTTAGAATTTTTATTGTTTTGCTCGAGGACTAGAAAAATATAGGTTTGGGGGTATTTGATATTCACATAATTATTACATAATATATCTCTTAATTTATATATGTTAGTGTTTCGATTATTATATTTTATAATAATTATTTCGTTTTCATGTCTTTGTAGGAATTTGAGCGTTAACGATGAAATCGTATTAAGGCGACAATTTAAGGAATAACAATTGGTCGATTCTAGCGGTGGTACAAAGTATAGGGACACATATCTAAACCTAACCCTAATAAACCTAGGTCCACCTAATTTAACCTAAGCCCAAACCCAAAATGCTAACCTAAAAACCCAAGCCCGAGATAATAGGATAACCCTATTTAGCTCCCCCCATCTCAGAGAAAGTCTCTCTCTTCTTCCACATCCCTTCTCCCCTCCTCTCTTTTCCAGCCACCACGCCAATCCACCCTGCCGGCAATCCTCGCTCGATAGGAAAGCCGACATCGCGATAATGCCGCCATCAGCACCTCTTCCTCGTCCTCCACTATCAACGCCACCATCTCCCTGTCTCTGCTCCTCTCCCCTGTCCACACAGCCACCGAGCCTCGCCATCACCACCATCAGCCACCACGCACACCACGAAACAGACCACTACCACCGAGCACCACCTCAGCCACCTCGCGCACAGGACAACCCCTGTTTCTCCTCCTTCACGAACCGCCACCACCCCTGTTTCTCCCCTCTCTCGGCCTCCTTCGTGTTTACCTCTTTCTTTCTCACTGTTTCTCTCCCTCTCTCTCACGACCACCGTTACGACCAGACCACGCAACCACCATCGCTGCGAAACAGAGCTCGCGACAGGGAGGCGCTCCCTGTTTCGCTTCCTCCTTTGCGTTCTTTTTATCTATCTCTTGTTGTTCCTCACCCTCTCTCTCTTTTGCAGGTTCAGAACCAGGTTGGAGCAGGAGAAATCTCGCGAGGAGCACGGAGGAAGAAGGAGCAGCAGGAGGTGTCGAGCTGGAGACGAAGACAGAGCGCTGCGCGGAATTCGGGCGGGAGAAAACTGTTTTTCAAAACTGAAAAACAGTTTTGGCTATTGACACCCCGAGAACCTGTAAGAGCCATCACAATGCAATTTCAGCCCTTTTTCTCGGGATTTGTGTCCGTGCAGAGATGATTTCCACCTCCATTGATGCTGTGACCACCGCTACCATGGAGAGCTAAACCCTTCGCCAAGGCAAAGATGAAACCGCAGGGTTTCCTAGAGTTTGTTGTATTTAAATTTATTATTTTCTTTATACTTGAACGTTAAACACAATTGATTTCTGAGTCTCAATAATTTGCTTTCACCGATTATATCCTGATTAATTATCTAAACTAGTCGGTAGTTAGAAGTACCCTTTGTTGAAATTCAAAAGCCTGATTTAATCAATTAATCTGAATTTGTGACTGTGTGTGTCGTAAGAAGACACGCAATGCTAGGGGTTTAAGATTAGTTAAAATAAACCTGTGATTGTGTGTCGTAAGAAGACACACAATGCTAGGGGTTTATACCTTTTCTGAAATCAATTGCGAACTTAGATTAATCTTTAGGTTAGTCATGTTAATTCTTGAAAACAATAATTTGGATTACACAAATCTCAAAGAACCTGTGGTGGGGTCAATGCCTTGGTTTCCCTTTTCATATTCTTTAAAACTTTCTATTTTGTTTTTTTTAATTTGATTTTTAGTTTAGATATTTTAATTGCTGTAACCCCAATTTAAATTAGTTTAAATAAACTCTGAAATTTAATTGCAACCACAGTCCTTGTGGGATCGACCTGTACTTGCCCTTGTCTACCAGTTAGACACTGTGCACTTGCAGTTATTAAAATTAGGTTAAATTAACCTATTTATTTAGGTCAGTAAAATCTGCATCATGGACCCCTCAAGGAAAACTATTAGGCAGAAGAAGAGGCTCGTAGCTCCTGAAAGGATCGCGATCATAAACGAAGAGATACAATGTCTACTCAACACGGGCAAGATAAAGGAGGCACGATACCCCGACTGGCGGGCAAACATTGTTCTTATAAAGAAGAAAAATGGGAAATGGATAGTTTGTGTGGACTACACTGACCTGAACAAAGCCTACCCAAAGGACAACTTCCCACTCCCTCGCATCGATCAGATCGTGGACGCCACTTCTGGGCACAGCTTCATGGATGTCGTTTCAGGCTACAATTAAATATTGATGCACCCCCCAGATCATAAGAAAACCTCTTTCATGAACAAAAAAGGAATATACTGCTATAGGGTGATGCCATTTAGCTTAAAGAATGTAGGCGCTACGTACCAACGAATGGTCAACCAAATGTTTAAAGAACAGATCGGCAGAAACATGGAAGTATACATAGATGACATGCTGGTCAAAAGCTTCCGCAACCCCGACTACATACAAGATCTCGCCGAAACATTCAACCAACTCAGGAAATACCGGATGAAGCTCAACCCACAAAAATGCACGTTCAGAGTCGAGTCTGGGAAATTCCTAGGTTATATAGTGAACAAAAAGGGGATCGAGGTCGACCCAAAATAGATTCAGACCATTCTCGACATGAAAGCCCCGACCAATATCAGAGACGTTCAGAGCCTGACTGGAAGAGTAGCAGTGCTCAACAGATTCATATCAAAGTCGTCCGAGAAATGCCTCCCATTTTTTAAGATATTAAGAGGGAGCAAAGGATTTTCTTGGAACGAAGAGTGTGAACAAGCCTTTTAGAGCCTGAAAGCATACATGGGGAGTCTAGAGCTACTCTCAAAGCCTACGACAGAGAAACACTCTACTTGTACTTGTCTGTTTCCAAGCACGCTGTCAGTTCAGCCCTCATACGAGACGATCGAGGGACTCAGAGATTAGTATATTACACCAGCAAAACCTTCGAAAATGTCGAAGCACACTATCCGGACTTGGAAAAGTTGGCTCTGGCATTGGTCGTATCCTCCGGGAAATTGAGGCCCTATTTTCAGGCCCACTCCATAACGGTCCTGATAAAGCATATACTCCGCTTGGTATTGCATAAACCCGAGCTATCAGATAGGATGGTGAAATTGTCGATGAAGCTCAGACAGTTTGACATAAACTACACTCCAAGAACCCTGCTCTGATGTCTATCATCTCCCAATAGGTCTGTGGATCCCAAGAGGGGTTGGACGAGCTACTCAAGGGGGATCATAGTCCCACATCGCCTGGGTGCGGGAGGGTGATGTGCTTTATATGTACGAGCTTGGCTCTACATGATACAACGCGTTTTAAAGCCGTGCGGGCCAGTTTGGGCCCAAAGCGGACAATATTGTGTCATGTGGACCGGGTCGTTACAAGAACCCTCGCCCATAAAGCCCTAACTATGGGGTAATACTGACCGACCATATAGCTAGATGTCAAAGATATTATCCGAAAATGTGACAAATGTCAGAGATTCGCGCCATATACACATATGCCAACCCAACCACTAACTTTGATGGCTAGCCCATGGCCTTTTGCGCAATGGGGATTGGACATCGTCAGACCGCTCCCAGCATCAGTCGAAAAAATGTTCCTTCTTGTGGTCGTTGACTACTTCACCAAGTGGGTCGACGCCGAGCCCCTATCCAAAATAGGGCAGGTCCAAATCGAAAAGTTCATATGGGCCACCATCGTCTGTAGATTTGGCATCCCCAGAATATTAGTCAGTGACAACGGAACCCAGTTCGAATGGAGCAAGGTCAATAAACTGTTCGAAAGTTTAAATATCAACCACCACTTCTCTTCACCAGGACACCCCCAGGCCAACGGCCAAGCGGAGGTTACCAACCGGACGATCCTAGAGGCCATCAAAAGAAAACTTGACGCAACCAAAGGGAAATGGGTTTCAGATCTACCAGAAATACTTTGGGATATCAGACAACAACAAAAGTCCCTACCGGAGAAACACCTTTCGCCTTAGCATACAGCTCAGAAGCTATGGTTCTGGTAGAACTCAAGGTGCCAACCTTCCGAACGGAGGAGTTCAGACCAGATGGTAACGACGAAGCCTTGCACGTAAGACTAGACATCCTCGACGAAAATGGGGATCTAGCCTCCGCCAAAATAGTCACCTACCAACAGCGAATGGCGCAATATTACAACAAGAAGGTCAAACCACACGAGTTAAAGGTGGGAGATTGGGTGCTCAAGAAGACCCAACAAAACACCAAAGAAGCCGACGCAGGAAAACTAAACCTAAACTGGGAAGGACCTTATAGAGTCACTTAGGTCAACATGTCGGGAACGTACTGGCTGGAAGATACAGACGGCAATGGTCTTAAACAACCATGGAATGTAGAGCATCTCTAAAAATATTATCAATAAAATATTTTATTTTTCCAAAACTTCCACTGTTGTCCGTTACGACCCTCGATAAGCCAGACTAAGGCCAGACTCAAATATCATCCCAAAGCCTAGTCTGTTGTGCGCGGGCCACACGGCCGAGGAAGTGGGAGTCTAGTTAGTGCTAGTCCGCTGTTGACGATGACTCGCCAAGGGATCATTGCTCTCCAACAAACAATGATCGCCGAACTTACCAGGTGAGCTTAGTCAGTTTTCGACAGATGACAACGGCTTCTGGTGCCCAAAGCCTAGTCCACTGCGTGCGGGCCATGACGGTTGTAGAAGTGGGAGTCTAGTTAGCGCTAGTCAGCTGATGATGACGACTCGCCAAGGGATCATTGCTCCAATAGACAATGATAACCAAACTTACCAGGTAAGCTTAGTCAGTTTGCGACTGATGACAATGGCTTCTGGTGCCAAGCGCCTAGTGCGCTGCACACGGGCCACGATGGTCGTGGAAGTGGGAGTCTAGTCAGTGTTAGTCCACTGATGACAATGACTCACCAAGGGATCATTGCTCACCAACAGATAATGATTGCCAAACTTACCAGGTAAGCTTAGTTAGTTCGCGAGTGATGACGACAACTTCTGGTGCCCAAAGCCTAGTCCACTGCGCGCGGGGCACGAAGATCAAGGAAGTAGGAGTCTAGTCAGTGCTAGTCCGCTGATGATGACAACTCGCCAAAGGATCATTGCTCTCCAATAGACAATGATCACCAAACTTACCAGGTAAGCTTAGTCAGTTCGCGACAAATGAAGATGGCTTTTGGTACCCAAAGCCTAGTACACTGCGTGTGAGCCACGATGGCCGTGGAAGTGAGAGTCTAGCCAGTGCTAGTCCACTGATGACGATGACTCACCAAGGGATCATTGCTCTCCAACAGACAATGATCGCCGAACTTACAAGGTGAGCTTAGTCAGTTCGCGACTGATGACGACGGCTTCTGGTGCCCAAAGCCTAGTCCACTGCGCGCGGGCCATGATGACCGTAGAAGTGGGTGTCTAGTCAGTGCTAGTCCGCTGATGATGACGACTCACCAAGGGATCATTGCTCCAATAGACAATGATCACCGAACTTACTAGGTAAGCTTAGTTAGTTTAAGACTGACGACGATGCTTATGGTGCCCAGCGCCTAGTCCGCTGCGTGCGGGCCATGAATGTCGTGGAAGTGGGAGTCTAGTCAGCACTAGTCCACTGATTACAATGACTCGCCAAGGGATCATTGCTCTCCAACAAACAATGATCGCCGAACTTACCAGGTAAGCTTAGTTAGTTCGCGACTGATGACGACGGCTTCTAGTGCCCAAAGCCTAATCAACTGCGCGCGGGCCACGACGGTCGAGGAAGTAGGAGTCTAGTCAGTGCTAGTCCGCTGATGATGGCAACTCGACAAGGGATCATTGTTCTCCAATAGACAATGATCACCAAACTTATCAGCTAAGCTTAGTCAGTTCGCAACAAATGACGATGGCTTCTAGTGCCCAAAGCCTAGTCTGCTGCGTGCGGGCCACAATGGTCGTGGAAGTGGGAGTCTAGTCAGCGCTAGTCCGCTGATGATGATGACTTGCCAAGTGATCATTGCTCTCCAACAGATAATGATCGTCAAACTTACCAGGTAAGCTTAGTCAGTTCGTGACTGATGATGACGGCTTCTAGTGCCCAAAGTTTAGTCTGTTGCGCACGAGCCATGACGGTTGAGGTTGTGGGAGTCTAGTCAGTGCTAGTCCGCTGATGACGAAGACTCGCCAAGGGTCATTGCTCTCCAACAAACAATGATCGTCGAACTTACCAGGTAAGCTTAGTTAGTTCACGACTGATGATGACGGCTTCTAGTTCCCAAAGCTTAGTCCGCTGCGCAATGGCCACGACGACCGAGTAAGTGGGAGTCAAGTTAGCGCTAGTCCACTGATGACGATGACTCCCCAAGGAATCATCGCTCTCCAATAGACAATGATCGCCGAACTTACCAAGGAAGCTTAGTCAGTTTGTGACTGATGACGACGGCTTCTGGTGCCAAAAACCTAGTCCGCTGCGCACAGGCCACGACAGCCAAGAAAGTGGGAGTCTTGTCAGCGCTCGTTTGCTAACAACTCAACAAGAAGTCATTATAGACAATGACCGAGGGAGCCTGGTCAACCCTCAACTAGCGATGATTTCATCTACAAGGTCAACACAATGATCAAAAGTAGAAATATAATTTGACTGATAGGCGCTCTGCTCAGTAGTACAAACTTTATTGTCTATGAAGCATCTAAAACAAACACGACAATGCAGGACAAAACAATACTTTCATTCAAAAAAGAAGAATATTCGTCTGTCCAGGAAAGGACATTACAACCATTTTTAAGGAGAAGCATCCTCCTTAGCAGCTAGTCCTACAGAGCCAGAGCACTCCCTCTGATAAATCGGTTCAAAAGCAACCCTCCTGTAGCGAGAAAAATCGAAGTCGACACCAGGATGGTCTTCTCTGATTAGCTCCAGAAGCTCCAACCTGACCCGAGTAACCTCAATCGAGATTAACGGCCTCCTGCCCGACACGTCAAAATCCATCGCACCTACCAGGGCAACGTAGTGCTAACGCTCCTCCACCAATAGTCGCTCCGCCTCATGAACACGACAAATCCCCTCATCAATCGCGGATTCCAACTGTTGTCGCTCAACGGTCCGCCTCCGCCCACCTCTTATCGGCTTCCTGGGCCTCCAGATCAGAAGACCGTCGGTCCATGGCCACATCCAAATGCTCTAATTATGCCCTGGTTCGCCTTAATTCAGCATGAGTTGATGCCAGACCAGACTTGGCAACCCTCAGTTGAGACCTCATACATGCAAATTCTCCTTCGGTGACAGAGGCTGCGACCCCCACGGCTCTAAGGTTTGCGGTAGTATCAAAACTCTGCAACTGACCATTCTGGGAATCCACCCGATAGAGAGCATCCAAATATGATATTTGCAGGTCCACGAAGGCTTTTTCCAAAGCAAAAACCCACCTGCGAGCCTCGGGGTGCAACAAAACAGGACTGTACGACTTAAGGGCACGAGTAATCACTTCAGGACCACGATAACGTGAAGCATCGACATGCGGTTCAACTTCCTCCCACTTTAGGTCAACAAGGGAAGCGAAAGCATCTGGAGGGAAACCACGACCCCCCGAGGATGCCGCCAGATCGCGACTTCCCAAGGGGAGAGCCGCCCTGTCAGAGGATTGCATCTTTCTTGGAACAACAATAGGTGGCACATCCACTTCCAAGTCAACAAGCCTGGATAAGCTAGGCAGAGCCACACTTCTCTTTCTCGAATGACGAGAGACCACCCCCTCAGCCGGCAAACCTGGCGTGAGGCGAGCACCATGAGAACACCGCAGCAACTCGTTGGGCCCAACATTGCCTGGCATTATAACATCCTCAACGGATTTCAAGGGGAGCTTGAAAAACTCCCTCTTTATCTGCCTCTCTTCCTCGCTAAGAGACGGAACAACGAACTTCCCTGAAACGGAGGAATAACGTCATAACCAGCACCGCGTAAGGGATATACAAAAATTTGCATACGATGACATCCAAGAATTCCCAGATCACATCCAGAATAAGAAAACACACTTCAGTTTGAAGCATCTCTCGATGCCAACAGATGAACCCTGTCGGTGGCAACATTGGCGCCTGTCACCCTTCAGGACATACAATGGTAGGTCGTCGGGACCCCGAACTTCGTACGGATTTCAGCAAGGCCAGACACAAAAAGTAACATGTCTTTGAAGAACTCCAAGCCCTTGGCCAAGGTTAAGTCATCAAGAAGGTTTTGTTGAGCCATGAAGAAGATAAACAGAACGGTTGCTTCAAAAGTAAGGAAAATAGAAGAGTCGGACACTGCACCACGGATGACCTAAATAGGGATTAGGTTCCCGCCTCTTTTTTGCTTAATCGACGCAATTCAATTAATGTAGCGCGTGGCTCAAGCAGTCATTCAAACTCAATCATCATCATGAGCAGCATATATTTTCAAAGAGATTACTTAGTGAACCGATGTGATGGCCCACTAACTCTGGGGGAGTAACTGATGATACATAAAAATGGTCACATCCCTTATCCATACACGTGTCATGATGATCTCGAGGAGTTACGAGCCCAGCGTCGGCCCAACATTGATCCGGCCCAAATGGTACTAAGCTCGCCAAATCCAGTCCGCTAGACGAACCCGAACTCTTACAGCGTGCTAGGCCCACACGTCTCACAACTATCCTCAATATTCGTAAATCCTACTAAGGCAAGTATCTCAAGGATCAGCTTCGGAAGGGAAACTACAACAACTATTTGCTTTCATCTAGGAAGCAAATACCATAATACATTCCACAAAGGGAAATTCCCTTTTTCAAATTGTTCTTGGATTGAGAACTATCTCCCGCATATCTAGGAGCACAAGGCTAACATGGAAACTTTCCTCCAATAGCACGACTCCTAATTAGAGAAGGATCTCCAGGAAGAGCTTCTTCCTAAACTACGCCTACGATGGCCTGATAGAACCAGGACTCCTGCACTATAAATAAGACATGAGGTTTGTAAGCTAAGGTACGCTACAAATTCCTTGTTTACAGCATTATGCCTTCCTCATATCCCTGCCTGACTTTAGCATTGGAGTGTCATCGTCCACCACAATGGTGGTCTGTGGTTAACGTGCGTTGCTTGTGCAGATTAGCAGGTCAGCGAGACTAGGTCAAAGCAGAGAGCGAAAAATGACTGCATCTATAATAATAATAATAATAATAATAATAATAATAATAATAATAATAATAATAATAATAATAATAATAATAATAATTGATGTAGTCGATTTCTGATCTATTTCCTCACTGCTTACCTAGACTTGCACAGGTAGCAAACATGAGCCAAGGACCACCATGTGGTGGCTGATAGCACTCCGATGGTTAAGTTAGATAAGGCTCAGAAGAGGCTTAAAACTGTAAATTTGTTATATTGCGTACCTCTAATTCGTCAACCTTATCTCCCTTTTTATAGTGAATGAGTTCTTGTTCGGCTAGGCCTTTGGTGGCATAGTTTAGGAAAAGTGATATTGTTGTGTAGATCCTTTTTTTTGTTGGGAGCTGTCCATGTGGGATAGTTTCCCTACACGACTTGTGCTCCTTGATCTGTTGGAGAAATTTCTTTTTCTGAGTGTTGTCCATGCAAGGAAGTTTCCTTGCCGGACTTATACTCTAATATATGTTTCCTTGTCGGATTCAATGTGTTGTTGGCATGTCTGTCTTGGGTAGATCTCTCATATACTTTCCTTAGAGGTCTTACGAGTATTAGGCCTGACTTGATTGCAACTCGGACCTGACTATTTGGATTCTGCCAATAATGGGTTTGCTGCTATTTGGTTCTCGTTGGATTGAGCGTGCAATTGGGCCTACTTCGTTCTACTGATGAGATTATCATGACACACGTACGGTGCTGATCAAAGGACGGTCTGATGTATCATCAGCTACTCCCCTCCGAGTTAGTGGTTCGTCTTATCGGTCCACTAGGTCATTTCTTGAAGCAGCTGTGCAGTCATGATGAATGAGTCTGAGAGATTTCTTCGAGCGACGAATTGCATTAATTAGGCATGCACCAGCTTGGAAGCGAGAAAGGTGAGAGCTCAACTTTCTTAATAGGTCTCTTGCCTGCGGAGTATAACTTCTTTACTCTTTCGATATGAGAGATTCTATTTTGTTGTATTGTTTGTTGTGTTTTTGACTTTGCTCAATCTTCGTATTCGAAAGCTTGTACTTTCTTTCATGGTGGGCCGGGATCAGCTTTCTGATGAACTCTTTGCCAGGGGCCATAAGTTTTTTGAGGAGATGTTGCTTTCTTAATCAGTCATGCGTAAGACATTTGGGATTCTAGATGATTTGGTGTTCTGCACTTTGGGCGTTGATCTGACGCCATAGTACCTTCCTAAGGGGTTTATCCTCCTTCACCGAGGTATACTACAATCGGGTGTCCGCTTTCCTATCATCAAGGAGATCTGGGAGTTCCTGACATACCTCGGCATTGCACCCACTCAACTTGTGTCGAACGGGTATAGGAATTTGATCGTCCTTCTAATTAGGGCTAAGGGCGCTGGTGTCCGAGTGTTTTCGAAGGCGATGCAATTGTTTGCTTTTCCTCGGATAAACAAGCATGTTGTTTGTGTGCTGACATTGCTAGACTGCTTTGGCAAATTTCCTGATGATTTTAAATCATGGCAGAAGTATTGTTTTATGGCTCCTATAGACTCCCCGTACTTTGAGCCTGCTGGTCGTCCAGTTGAGCACGAATTTAGACCATTGAGTAAGTTGATTTCTTCTCTAGTCTTGTTTCCGTCAATTGCATATTAGATTGATCTATTGTGATTTTTGCAGTGAGATTTTCTACTTCGCTTCTTTTTGCTGAAGATAAGGCAACTTTGGATGTGTGTTCCGTGACATGTCTCGTCTGGAGATATAGGATGTAGTTAAGCCTTCTAATGTTGAGCACAGCAGCCTTCTAATAATAATAATAATAATAATAATAATAATAATAATAATAATAATAATAATAATAATAATAATAATAATAATAATAATAATAATAATAATTGATGCAGACGATTTCCGCTCTCTGCTTTGACCTTGACCTGCAAACTTGCTGATGTGCACAAGGAATGCATGTGAGCCACGGACCACCGTTGTGGTGGCCGATGACACTCCGATGCTAAAGTCAGACAGGGATCTGAGGAATGCGTAATGTTGTAAATAGAGAATTTGTAGCGTACCTTAGCTTACCAACCTCATGTCTTATTTATAGTGCTAGACTCCTAGTTCGACCAGGCCATCGATGACGTAGACTAGGGAAGAAGATCTTCGTGGAGATCCTTCTCTAATTAGGAGTCGTGCTGTGAAGGGGAGTTTCCCTGTTAGCCTTGTGCTCTTAGATATGCGGGAGGTAGTTCCCGTTCCGAGAGTATTTCATAGATAGAAGTCTCCATGTGTGATATATTCTCTAGAATTTGCTTCCTAGTTGGAAGCAAAATATTGTTATCTTGCCTGTCCGAAATCGATCCTCGATATACTTGCCTTAGCAGGGCTTATGGGTATTGAGAATAGCTGTGAGATACATGGGCTTAGCAGGTTGTAATGATTTCGGATTCGACTAGCGGACTGCGCTATGCGAGCTTGGAGCTGCTTGGGCAGGATCAGTGTTGGGCTGACACTTGGGCTTACTATTTCTCGAGATCATCATGACACGTGTACGGTGTAGAAGATGGGCCATTTTGGTGTATCATCAATAATAATAATAATAATAATTGATGTAGTTGATTCCTGTTCTCATTCCTTGATGCTTACCTAAACCTGCACAGGTAGCAAATGTGCGCCAAGGACCATCGTGTGACGACCGATAGCACTCTGATGCTTAACTTAGATCAGGCTTAGGAGAGGCTTAAAACTATCAACTGGATTATGTAGCGTACCTCTAGTTCATCGATCTTATCTCATTTTTATAGTAAAGGAGTTATTGCTCGGCTAGGCCTTTGGCGGCATAGTTTAGGGAAAGTGATCTTGCAGTGGAGATCATTTCTTAATTGGAGTTGTCCACGTGGTATAGTTTCCCTACACGACTCATGATCCTAGATATGCGGGAGAGATTTCTCTTTCTGAGTGTTGTCCATGCAAGGAAGTTTCCTTACTCGACTTGTACTCTATTATATGTTTCCTAGTCGGATCCAATGTGTTGCTAGCCTGCTTGTCTTGGGTAGATCTCTCAGATACTTACCTTAGAGGTCTTATGAGTATTGGGCCTGACCGCGTGATGTGTGGGCTTACTGCCTCATTGCAACTCGGACCCGATTGTCTGGATTCTACCAATGATGGGCTTAGTGTTGTTTGGGCCTTGCTGGATTGAGCATACAATCAGGCCTGCTTCGTTCTATTGATGAGATTATCATGACATGTGTACGGTGTTGATCAGATGATGGTTTGATGTATCATCAGCTACTTCCCCTGAGTTAGTGATCGGTCCACTAGGTCATTTCATGCAGCATCTATGCAGTCATGATGATTGAGTCTACGTGATTTCCTTGAGCGGTGAATAGCATTAATTGAGCGTGCACCAGTTTCAAAGCAGGAAAGGTAGGAGTTCAATTTTCTATATAGATTTCCTGCCTGTGGAGTATAGTTCCTTTACTCTTTCGATCTCAGAGATTCTGCTTTGTTGTACTGTTTGTTATGCTTAGCCTTCGTATTCGAAAGTTTGTACTTTCTTTCATGGCGGGCCGGGATCAACTTTTCGATGAACTGTTTACCAAGGGCCATAGACTTTTTTAGGAGATGTTGCTCTCTAAATCTGATTTGGAAGTCCTCCGTAAGACGTATGAGATTCCTGATGATTTGGTGCTCTGCACTTTGGGCGTTGATCTGACGCTACTGTACCATCCTGATGGGTTTATTTGTTTTCACCGAGGTATGCTTCAATCGAGTGTCCGCTTTCCTGTTATCATGGAGATCTGGGAGTTCATGGTGCACCTCGGCATTGTACCCGCTCAACTTGTGCTGAACGGGTATAGGACTTTGATTGTCATTCTGATTAAGGCTATGGACGTTGGTGTTTGAATGTCTTCGAGGGCGATGAAATTGCTCACTTCTCCTCGGTTAAACGAGCACGTTGTGTGTGTACTGACGTTGCCAGGCTGTTTTGGCAAACTACCTGACAATTTTAAATCATGGCAAAAGTTTTGTTTTATGGCTCCCAGACTCTATGTACTTTGAGCTTATTGGTCGTTCAGTTGAACGTGAATTTAGACCACTGAGAAAGTTGACTCCTTCGGTCTTGCTTGTATTAACTGCATTTTAGATTGACCTGTTGTGGTTTTTGCATGGAGGTTTTTTACCTCGCCTCTTTCTGCTAAAGATAAAGCAACTCTGGATGCGTTCCGCGACATGCCTCATCTGAAGGTAGAAGATGTCATTAAGCCTTCTAATATTGAGTGCAACGGACTGTCACGCCCCGATTTTCGAGAAAAACGAAAATCCCAAAAATCCACGTAGGATTATCCGTTTTTCCAAAAGTCGGGACATGAATTTTCATTCACGAAAATAACAGTTGACATCCACGAGAAATAATAACTTTTGCACAATTTACCAAATAGAGGGAAAAACACAACTGATCTAAAAGTCTACCAAAGAGATAAAATTTTAAAACTCGCAGAGCCAACGCTAACAAGTTCAACACTTTACGAAACTTAAATACATTATAATGATCCCTGAACAACCATTTCCATTACCATCAAGAGATTCTACTATCTATCAGAATCCCACTATGAAATTCATCTCAAAATCCAAAAGAAGCCACGTACTCACCTTGTTACACAATAAATCCAACCACAAATCTGGGAAACCCAAAGAATACAGCCATACCCACACCTGTCGACTCAACCAATTCATCCAATCTCCTGTCTGCCCCATCACAACCCCAACCTTCTTCATCTACTCCAATCATAATATCATCACGATCCAGCATGTCGTATACTTGATTTACAGCATGAGCAGCATTTGTCCATGCATTAGTGTTGACAGTAACTGCCTTGACATCGATTTCAGATCTGTTCAACTTCAACAGATACAACAGAGCAAAGAAGTCATCAGTGTCAACATCTGTATCTAAAAGAACTCTTCGAGGCAGAGCATCCATACCCAGACTTGACTCTGCTGCTGCAAGCACCCCAACAAACAAAACCACCACTACCCAAACAAATCTCTTCATCTGCATTTCTCTGTTTCAAGAACCACACTTAAAAAAAAACTGAACTTTACAAGCAAAACTTCATGAATAGACTAGACTCTGCTTCTCCAACACAGAGAGTAAGAGAGGGGTGAGAGAGCCGGTAGATGAGGAGAGTGGTGGCGGAGCGAGTGGGATTCAGGCGAACTGAAAGATGAATAAGAGAGAAACAGAGAAAGAGAATGATTTGATTGAGAGAATGACTTGTGAACATTTTTATTCAGTTCACTCTCATTGCATCTGTCACCCTCCACTGATCGATTAGTTTATTGTCGAGTACTGGATATGGACTAGACATCCTTCTCATCCACACCCAACATTACCATTCATTTCTCTCTTCTTCTGCTTCGACTTCGGCTTCGCCTCCTCCTTCCATTCTTGCCACGCTGCTACCAAGCAGCACCACCATTTTCAGCGCCGCCATCGTGAAGAAAACACAAGGAAAAGATGAAGGAAGAAGGAGAAAAGAAGAAGGAAGGAGAAAGAAAAGAGGGTTTTCTCTTTATGTAGTGTGGGTGGCTATTCGCCCCCACTAACATTCTGAGAGCACCCGCCCTTTAACTCACCAAATAAAACCCTAATTTCGAAATTCACATCAATTAAATGTAACCATATCTTATTTAATTAAAAATAAAATACATTATCTTTATGAAATTTAGGGGTGTTACATTATACACACGTTAAATGGAATCTCGTCCCGAGATTCGGAAGGTAAGAAAGTTAACTGAATTTCGAAAAATACTAGTTGTCAAACAAAAGAAGATTTTGAAACACAATTTCAATTGAATTTTAGAAACATAAATTATTTATTGTTATTTGAAAAGTAGGGGTGTTACATTATATACAACTAAAAAGGAATCTCGTCCCGAGATTCACGGAAAGTGTTAAGCGAACACTACGGATATCAAAACCCTAAAAAGAAAATAATACGGAATAATGTCACGCAAATATCGACATTACAAATAAGGTTACTCACACACACACAAGTCAATGAAGTCTCATCATGAGATTCACGAAGAAAAAGCAACAATGCTAAAGTTTCAAGGCTCAACCTTGTCACTTCATCTTAAGACTTCTATACTCCTACACACCCATATCCACATTCCGAGGATCACCTAGACTCTACCCCAGCCTAGGCTAACCAAATGCTCTGATACCAACAAGACTGTCACGCCCCGATTTTCGAAGAAAAACGAAATCCTAAAATCCACGTAGGATTATCCGTTTCCCCAAAACTCGGGACGTGAAATTCAATAACAACAGAAACATTTAGCAGCAATGACAAAATATAATTTAGAAAATAGGAACAAACTAAAATTTTTAACAAAACTCTAACCAGGAAAACTGACGTCGCTAGCCCCACTAGCGGAACTCCCGTAACGCTGCTCAAAAGTCTCTAAACCTGAAAAGCTAATCGGCTACATTCCCAAAGGAATGTACCCAAGAAGCAAAAGCTCACTTGGGTCAGCAATAAAGCTGGTGTGAGAAATCTTATTCCAAAAATCAATAAAAATCGCACGTGGTAAACAGCAAGCTAAACACAAACAACAAACCATCACACCAATAGGTAGTTCCTCAACGAGGCAAAGGTGTGATGCAAGAAAACACAGTCCCAAGAATTTAGTTCCTCCACGAGGCAATCATATCATCATCCTAATATGTAAATATGCATTTACATGTACTTACCCTATAGGAGTTGACTATGGCAAGTCGGACCTGCAGAAATATTAGTGGACTTGCCATCCTGCATAAAAAGAATTAGAAACAATGTAACGTCATTTATTCTTTTTATTTGAATTAGGTTCATCTTTTTAACGGATTGATCACTTAGACGATACCACATTCGCACCACCTCCGTGCCGAACATACATGCCCGTATGCCTCTCTCATATAAAGGAGGACTACTCCGTCATCCATGCCTAAGTGGGGACATCACATACAGGCATGCATCGCGGATACCCCTAACTATATGAGTACCAAAAGCCACCCTTGGGCTATCAATGCGCATAAACTCACGTCACATTTTTTACGGATAAATATCAAAGCCTATTTTAGGCATACAAACTCACCACATTTCCGCAAGACTAACCCGAAGGTTATTTTAGTTTCTCTAGTAAGAAATGGGTGCCCCAACTCCGCAAGACGACCCACTGGTCATTTAGTTTCTCTAGTAAGAGAGGGGAAAATAATAAACAACAGAGATGTGGTAGTTCTAAGTGATACAAGCCCAAGTGGTTTATAATTTCAGAAATCAAGGCTTACCAATATCATTTATTTTTTATAATTCAGAATTCCTCCACAATGACATTTTGTCATACATAATTCGATTCACAATCTATTCACCCACATTTTTGGGGAAAACATAGCATATTCATTAATCATGCTATGTAACAATATGGCAATCAAGTCACTCCTTGATTCAAAAATCTCAATTCTTCATAATGCATAAACAAGTCAATATGCATACAAATCTCCAATTTATCACAATGCATTAATATTCATCAACCATTCAAACACCAACCAAACAAAGTCACACCCAATCAATAAAATGGTAAACATGGGTGACCCCAAACATGCACCCAGCAAACTAGGAAAATCTCACACATCAAACAGATCACAAATATTGGAAAGCAAGCGTTTGCAACACAAAACACCACAAATAAGACAACTTCATTCTCAACATGTCTAAAATCTCACAATTGGATTTCTTGAAATGAAACTCGTCATTTCCATACAAGCAATATACATACAGTATACATATACACCAAATAACACAAAACTTTCAATCGCACATTCAGAGCTATTTAATAGACATAGCAACAAATATAGAATTCATCAGTAAAGAAACAAGGGTTTTACAAGAATCAGGAAATAAGAAAAACTCAAAGAGAAAGAATGAAGAAAACTCACTAATTCCATCTGAAATACAGCTCCACAAGTTGCAATCCTTCACGTTTGGCATACATATCAATAAGCCCCACCTTCACAAACAGGTTAGAGTCAGTGTCCATTATCACCTGCACCCGTGCAAGCGTTTAATATACTCGACAGACTAAACTCATTAGGCTTGATACCACTCAAAACCATTTCTTCAAACAATTCCACAGCTTCACCACAACAATCATTCTGCACATAGGCTGAAAACAACGTATTCCACGAAAACACATTCCTTTCAGGAATCTCATCAAACAGTCTCCGTGAATCCAAAAACTCTCCACATTTGACATACATAACAACTAAACCATTTGCAACATACACATCTTCATCAAAGCCAGTGGCTATAACCATCCATGTGAACAAAAACAATAGTTCAACATTCCCGAAACTTAAATACATTATAATGATCCCTGAACAACCATTTCCATTACCATCAAGAGATTCTACTATCTATCAGAATCCCACTATGAAATTCATCTCAAAATCCAAAAGAAGCCACGTACTCACCTTGTTACACAATAAATCCAACCACAAATCTGGGAAACCCAAAGAATACAGCCATACCCACACCTGTCGACTCAACCAATTCATCCAATCTCCTGTCTGCCCCATCACAACCCCAACCTTCTTCATCTACTCCAATCATAATATCATCACGATCCAGCATGTCGTATACTTGATTTACAGCATGAGCAGCATTTGTCCATGCATTAGTGTTGACAGTAACTGCCTTGACATCGATTTCAGATCTGTTCAACTTCAACAGATACAACAGAGCAAAGAAGTCATCAGTGTCAACATCTGTATCTAAAAGAACTCTTCGAGGCAGAGCATCCATACCCAGACTTGACTCTGCTGCTGCAAGCACCCCAACAAACAAAACCACCACTACCCAAACAACTCTCTTCATCTGCATTTCTCTGTTTCAAGAACCACACTTAAAAAAAAACTGAACTTTACAAGCAAAACTTCATGAATAGACTAGACTCTGCTTCTCCAACACAGAGAGTAAGAGAGGGGTGAGAGAGCCGGTAGATGAGGAGAGTGGTGGCGGAGCGAGTGGGATTCAGGCGAACTGAAAGATGAATAAGAGAGAAACAGAGAAAGAGAATGATTTGATTGAGAGAATGACTTGTGAACATTTTTATTCAGTTCACTCTCATTGCATCTGTCACCCTCCACTGATCGATTAGTTTATTGTCGAGTACTGGATATGGACTAGACATCCTTCTCATCCACACCCAACATTACCATTCATTTCTCTCTTCTTCTGCTTCGACTTCGGCTTCGCCTCCTCCTTCCATTCTTGCCACGCTGCTACCAAGCAGCACCACCATTTTCAGCGCCGCCATCGTGAAGAAAACACAAGGAAAAGATGAAGGAAGAAGGAGAAAAGAAGAAGGAAGGAGAAAGAAAAGAGGGTTTTCTCTTTATGTAGTGTGGGTGGCTATTCGCCCCCACTAACATTCTGAGAGCACCCGCCCTTTAACTCACCAAATAAAACCCTAATTTCGAAATTCACATCAATTAAATGTAACCATATCTTATTTAATTAAAAATAAAATACATTATCTTTATGAAATTTAGGGGTGTTACATTATACACACGTTAAATGGAATCTCGTCCCGAGATTCGGAAGGTAAGAAAGTTAACTGAATTTCGAAAAATACTAGTTGTCAAACAAAAGAAGATTTTGAAACACAATTTCAATTGAATTTTAGAAACATAAATTATTTATTGTTATTTGAAAAGTAGGGGTGTTACATTATATACAACTAAAAAGGAATCTCGTCCCGAGATTCACGGAAAGTGTTAAGCGAACACTACGGATATCAAAACCCTAAAAAGAAAATAATACGGAATAATGTCACGCAAATATCGACATTACAAATAAGGTTACTCACACACACACAAGTCAATGAAGTCTCATCATGAGATTCACGAAGAAAAAGCAACAATGCTAAAGTTTCAAGGCTCAACCTTGTCACTTCATCTTAAGACTTCTATACTCCTACACACCCATATCCACATTCCGAGGATCACCTAGACTCTACCCCAGCCTAGGCTAACCAAATGCTCTGATACCAACAAGACTGTCACGCCCCGATTTTCGAAGAAAAACGAAATCCTAAAATCCACGTAGGATTATCCGTTTCCCCAAAACTCGGGACGTGAAATTCAATAACAACAGAAACATTTAGCAGCAATGACAAAATATAATTTAGAAAATAGGAACAAACTAAAATTTTTAACAAAACTCTAACCAGGAAAACTGACGTCGCTAGCCCCACTAGCGGAACTCCCGTAACGCTGCTCAAAAGTCTCTAAACCTGAAAAGCTAATCGGCTACATTCCCAAAGGAATGTACCCAAGAAGCAAAAGCTCACTTGGGTCAGCAATAAAGCTGGTGTGAGAAATCTTATTCCAAAAATCAATAAAAATCGCACGTGGTAAACAGCAAGCTAAACACAAACAACAAACCATCACACCAATAGGTAGTTCCTCAACGAGGCAAAGGTGTGATGCAAGAAAACACAGTCCCAAGAATTTAGTTCCTCCACGAGGCAATCATATCATCATCCTAATATGTAAATATGCATTTACATGTACTTACCCTATAGGAGTTGACTATGGCAAGTCGGACCTGCAGAAATATTAGTGGACTTGCCATCCTGCATAAAAAGAATTAGAAACAATGTAACGTCATTTATTCTTTTTATTTGAATTAGGTTCATCTTTTTAACGGATTGATCACTTAGACGATACCACATTCGCACCACCTCCGTGCCGAACATACATGCCCGTATGCCTCTCTCATATAAAGGAGGACTACTCCGTCATCCATGCCTAAGTGGGGACATCACATACAGGCATGCATCGCGGATACCCCTAACTATATGAGTACCAAAAGCCACCCTTGGGCTATCAATGCGCATAAACTCACGTCACATTTTTTACGGATAAATATCAAAGCCTATTTTAGGCATACAAACTCACCACATTTCCGCAAGACTAACCCGAAGGTTATTTTAGTTTCTCTAGTAAGAAATGGGTGCCCCAACTCCGCAAGACGACCCACTGGTCATTTAGTTTCTCTAGTAAGAGAGGGGAAAATAATAAACAACAGAGATGTGGTAGTTCTAAGTGATACAAGCCCAAGTGGTTTATAATTTCAGAAATCAAGGCTTACCAATATCATTTATTTTTTATAATTCAGAATTCCTCCACAATGACATTTTGTCATACATAATTCGATTCACAATCTATTCACCCACATTTTTGGGGAAAACATAGCATATTCATTAATCATGCTATGTAACAATATGGCAATCAAGTCACTCCTTGATTCAAAAATCTCAATTCTTCATAATGCATAAACAAGTCAATATGCATACAAATCTCCAATTTATCACAATGCATTAATATTCATCAACCATTCAAACACCAACCAAACAAAGTCACACCCAATCAATAAAATGGTAAACATGGGTGACCCCAAACATGCACCCAGCAAACTAGGAAAATCTCACACATCAAACAGATCACAAATATTGGAAAGCAAGCGTTTGCAACACAAAACACCACAAATAAGACAACTTCATTCTCAACATGTCTAAAATCTCACAATTGGATTTCTTGAAATGAAACTCGTCATTTCCATACAAGCAATATACATACAGTATACATATACACCAAATAACACAAAACTTTCAATCGCACATTCAGAGCTATTTAATAGACATAGCAACAAATATAGAATTCATCAGTAAAGAAACAAGGGTTTTGCAAGAATCAGGAAATAAGAAAAACTCAAAGAGAAAGAATGAAGAAAACTCACTAATTCCATCTGAAATACAGCTCCACAAGTTGCAATCCTTCACGCTTGGCATACATATCAATAAGCCCCACCTTCACAAACAGGTTAGAGTCAGTGTCCATTATCACCTGCACCCGTGCAAGCGTTTAATATACTCGACAGACTAAACTCATTAGGCTTGATACCACTCAAAACCATTTCTTCAAACAATTCCACAGCTTCACCACAACAATCATTCTGCACATAGGCTGAAAACAACGTATTCCACGAAAACACATTCCTTTCAGGAATCTCATCAAACAGTCTCCGTGAATCCAAAAACTCTCCACATTTGACATACATAACAACTAAACCATTTGCAACATACACATCTTCATCAAAGCCAGTGGCTATAACCATCCATGTGAACAAAAACAATAGTTCAACATTCCCGAAACTTAAATACATTATAATGATCCCTGAACAACCATTTCCATTACCATCAAGAGATTCTACTATCTATCAGAATCCCACTATGAAATTCATCTCAAAATCCAAAAGAAGCCACGTACTCACCTTGTTACACAATAAATCCAACCACAAATCTGGGAAACCCAAAGAATACAGCCATACCCACACCTGTCGACTCAACCAATTCATCCAATCTCCTGTCTGCCCCATCACAACCCCAACCTTCTTCATCTACTCCAATCATAATATCATCACGATCCAGCATGTCGTATACTTGATTTACAGCATGAGCAGCATTTGTCCATGCATTAGTGTTGACAGTAACTGCCTTGACATCGATTTCAGATCTGTTCAACTTCAACAGATACAACAGAGCAAAGAAGTCATCAGTGTCAACATCTGTATCTAAAAGAACTCTTCGAGGCAGAGCATCCATACCCAGACTTGACTCTGCTGCTGCAAGCACCCCAACAAACAAAACCACCACTACCCAAACAACTCTCTTCATCTGCATTTCTCTGTTTCAAGAACCACACTTAAAAAAAAACTGAACTTTACAAGCAAAACTTCATGAATAGACTAGACTCTGCTTCTCCAACACAGAGAGTAAGAGAGGGGTGAGAGAGCCGGTAGATGAGGAGAGTGGTGGCGGAGCGAGTGGGATTCAGGCGAACTGAAAGATGAATAAGAGAGAAACAGAGAAAGAGAATGATTTGATTGAGAGAATGACTTGTGAACATTTTTATTCAGTTCACTCTCATTGCATCTGTCACCCTCCACTGATCGATTAGTTTATTGTCGAGTACTGGATATGGACTAGACATCCTTCTCATCCACACCCAACATTACCATTCATTTCTCTCTTCTTCTGCTTCGACTTCGGCTTCGCCTCCTCCTTCCATTCTTGCCACGCTGCTACCAAGCAGCACCACCATTTTCAGCGCCGCCATCGTGAAGAAAACACAAGGAAAAGATGAAGGAAGAAGGAGAAAAGAAGAAGGAAGGAGAAAGAAAAGAGGGTTTTCTCTTTATGTAGTGTGGGTGGCTATTCGCCCCCACTAACATTCTGAGAGCACCCGCCCTTTAACTCACCAAATAAAACCCTAATTTCGAAATTCACATCAATTAAATGTAACCATATCTTATTTAATTAAAAATAAAATACATTATCTTTATGAAATTTAGGGGTGTTACATTATACACACGTTAAATGGAATCTCGTCCCGAGATTCGGAAGGTAAGAAAGTTAACTGAATTTCGAAAAATACTAGTTGTCAAACAAAAGAAGATTTTGAAACACAATTTCAATTGAATTTTAGAAACATAAATTATTTATTGTTATTTGAAAAGTAGGGGTGTTACACGGACTGTGGACTCATTGGCATGTGGCTCCTACTCTTTTTCGGGTAAAGAAGCCAGAGTCTGAAGGTGCGTCTGTTTCGCGGAAGAAGAAACTTCTCAAGCTAAAGGTTCGAAGGCTTTCAAGGAGGGCAGAAATAGATGAGGTGCTTCCTTCTAGTGTGCATCCGATGATATCTCGTGTTTTGTCTAGGTCCGTCCGCATGCGTCTGGCATAGTCCGAAGGACGTGATGCTGTAGGGAAAGAGCCTAATGAGACAATTATTTCTGAGAAGCGTGATGCTCAAGTCGAGGCCCCTGTCTCCCTTTTTGACTTGGAGAGAGAGTGTCTGTAAATGGTGGGCGTGGAAGATGTAACCAAACTGAGCACCAAGCAACCCAAGTTTCTGAATAAGATGTTGTTGCAGGGGGCATGGAAGCTTCGAATGGTCGTCCTTTTTCAATAAAGGACTTTGCACTACCTCTCTCTGGATCATGAACCTGTTGAAGAGTCGTCTGATTGTCGACGTCATGGTGAAGGGTCCCTTTCTTGTCACCCGTACTACGTTCCATCTCGTTCCCGTCCTCATATTCAACTGACGATGAGTCCATGGAATAACTTGTTTTCCTCTTCTCCGTCAACTGATGCTATATCTAGGGGTGGGCAAACGGGTCGACGATCCGCGGGTTCAACTCGAACCGGACCGTTTTGCTCTAAACGGTCCGGATTTTATATATGAATTTTTTGATACGGTTCGGATCGGTCCGGATCCGTTATAAAACGGTCCGGTCCCGGTTCCAATTTTTTAAAATGAAACGGTCCGGGTTGGACCCGTTTCAAATTACATTAGTTATAAAAACCTAAATATGGAACTAAACTAAGTAACTAACTAACTAAGCCTAACTCTAAGAGTCTTTACTATTTTGTTCTTTACTCTTCAAGCAGAAATTCTAAATGAGCATCCTCTTCAAGTCTGCAGTGAGCATCCTCCTCTCACAGGCCGCCTCTCGCCCTCCCCAGCACCGCAGGCCGCCTCCCGCCCTCCCCCGCACCGCAGGCCGCCTCCCCCTCTCGCATCCTTCGCTAACGGCTGCTAAATCAGTTCGACTGAGATCTCAGAGATCAACTCATGGTTACCCACCAAAATCAGAAGAGATCGAGTCATGCTCTGTCTCTCTCCCTCTCCCCTTCCAAAGAGATCAGCTCATGGTTAACCACTGAAACCAGAAGAGATCAGCTCATGGTTACCCACCGAAATCAGAAGAGATCGACAGTGTTGTTGCGACCCAATTTCGTCACCCACAAGAAGATTCATCATCACTAGAGAAGCTATAGGTAGATCTAGAGATGAAAAGCTTCAGTGAAATGTCCAAAGAGATCCCTGCTTCACTTGAGGAGCAGGGCGCTACATCTCTATTTCGCCTCTCTCGAGCCACTCAAGATGCCATTCGTCTCCTCGACGATGCTCTATTTCTCTGATCTTTCGTTTCTGGTCATCATTAGGGTTCACTCATCACCGATCGACTCAACCAAGCTCTCCTTCTAGCTTGCACTCATCATCGATTGACTCCATCGATTGAATGGTTAATTAGCAAGTCGTACATGTATTCGTCATACATGACCTGTCTTCATAAGGAATCCACATTTTCAGAATCTTCACTACAAACCATAGCTTATCCCCTCTTTCATTTGAAGGCTCAGTAAGCAATGGAGACTGAATCAGCTGGTACAAAGAACCATCACAAAGAACTTGATGCTGGAGCTCTTTTCGTACTCAAATCCAGAGGTACAACTTTTTATCTTTTCTGGATTTTTATTCGTTTTGATAGCAGTTTAGTTGTATGGCAGTTACAAACACCATTCCATCTGTGAAGTGTTATTCATGCTATTAGATCCCATATTTCTGGTTATCATGTTATTCTAGCAGAGAAGTGTAAAATGTTATCACTTATTCATATTTAAAGAAGCAGAGAAACCTTTATTAGATTCCATTCTCTCTGTGATTTGGAACCATTTGGAACCGTAGGAACCGGACCATTCCAAACGGTTCGAGTTAGGTTCGGTTCCAATGTTCAAAACGAGGGGATCCGGACCGGACCGGATCCGTTATTTTTAAACGGTTCCAGTTAGGTTCCTCCAAAATTGGAACCGATCCGGACCGTGCCCACCCCTAGCTATATCGGCACGTGAAAGAGAGCCGGCTATTGCGGGCAAAGGGAAAGTTGTTGATGAAAGCCCTGATGCAGTAAAGACGGGTAAGGCTGGTGCTAGAGTGATTCCGGTTCTGAACGATCTTCATCTGGATGCTCGGGTCAGTCTGTTTGCTCCAGATGTAATAAGGATGAGCAACCAAGCTTGGCATCAGAAGGTTGACATTTCTTACGCTGCTAAGAAGCATATCAGTAGGTGGAATGATTGGCGGGCGAACTACACTCCGGAGCCAGTGGGAGAAACGCTAGGAGAGTGTTTAGATAAAGAGCAGAAACATCTTGTGCTGGGGATGTTATATCTGAACCTAGTGACCGCATCTGGAATTGAAGTCGAGGCTGCATACTCTGACACTCTCCACGAGATTGAGTAGTTGAGGAAGCAACTCGAAGGTTTCTCAAATACTTGAGCGGAGTTTTAGAAGGCTTGCATGGAAGCGCTTGAGTCTGACTTAGCAAGGCCAGTGTCCACGAGGGATCTGTTCGAAAAGAAACTGAACCTTGTCCGTCATGACTTGCAACTTGCCCGTGATTCTGTGGTAGGAATGCAGGCTAAACTCCAGCCTCTGCATGCTGAGGAGGTAAAAAATGAGTCCAAACAGTCTGTCTGATGATAACGGTTGGAGGCCGACATTGAGTTCAATTCCAAGAGTGTGTGGAGTTCTAAGGATCAGTTCCTAGTGGCTCAGAGTGAGCTGAATATCGCAGATGATAAGTTAGATGTGGAGCAGTCCAAGAATGAAATCCTATCGGGCGAGTTGGAGCGACTGAAACAAGAGCTCGCTGAGTCAAAAGGGCGTGAAGAGAAGCTTCTCAAGGCCAAGGACACATTTGAATTCAGCAGAGTCGTGCATGGAAGGCTGGAATTTTTGCATCTAATGAAAGAGGAGCACCCCGACTGGGATCTCTCTTATTATAAAGATATTGCATATGCAAAGTTTGGAACAACCTCCAATATGTTTGAGGAAGAAGGCAACCCTGACAAGGGGGATCGAGAGGCAGCACCTACAGATGTGTCTCCCGCTTCTTCCCCTGCTAAGTCTAGTTCTGTTGTATCTGACTCTCCTTCTGATGAGAAGTGAATCTTGTACTCAAGTTTGCAAATGAATAGTACTCGCACTTTTTTGTCTTCTTTTGCTTTTTCTGCTAGCTTTTACCTGCTCTGTCTTATTAATTGTTAGACGAGATACTCTGTTAGGCTAGGAAGCTTTACGATTAATTTGTAGTTGAGAGCTCTGACTTCTTGTGCTGCAATAGTTTGTGCAATTCTGGTCAGGCTCCTTTTTAGAGATCGAAAAGTGTAATACACCCTCTGTCTGGCGGTTTGACTGTCTGTTGGACCAGCAGTTGCTATTGCTATTATAAGCGTAGTAGTCAGACTGTGGTCCCAGCGCTTGCACCCTTGTAGATGATTGGACAATAGTCCTTGCGAGTCGTCTGGGTCAAGTTTTCAAAACCCTAAACGGACTTTTGACTCGTTTTTGTTTGTTATTCGTAGAATATGCTTAATTGGACCCGGGGATGTTATCGCCAATTATGAGTGACTAACCAGGGTCAGGTTTTGGCGACCATGGTAGTCTAGGCAAGCCATCTTGATCAGGCGTTGAGGGCACTGACTAGACTCCCACTTTTGGCGGAAGTTCGGTGATCATTGTCTGTAGTTGGCCAATGATCCCTGGCAAGCCGTCTTCACCAAGCTATATTAGCATTGACTAAGCTCCCTCTTTTTAGGCTGTTGGAATCCGCATCACAGCGAACTAGGCTTCGAGCATACCAAAACCATCATTATCAGCGCTCACTAACTAAGCTTTGATCGAGGTTCGGCGGTACTATCTGCGTATGAGTAGTGATCCTTGGCAAGCCATCTTAATTAGGAGTCGAGAACGCTGACTAGACTTCCACTTTCTAGACTATCAGAATCCATTATTTGCATACCATAAGCCATCATCATCGGTCGTCACCGCTAAGCTTTGGTCGGGTTTGGTCTTTATTTCTCATCTTTGGACAATGATCCCTGGCGAGCTATCTCGATCAGGCATCACAGTGCTGACTAAGATGCCACCCTCTAAACCATTGACACCCATTTAATTTAACGGACCGGGCGTTAGAGCGTACCAGAAGCTATTGTCATGGATCAAAACCGACTAAGCTTTGGTTAAGTTCGGCGACCATTATCTACAGTCGGACAAAGGTCCCTGGCGAGCCATTGTAGTTAGGTATTATAAACACTGGCTAAGCTCCCACTTTCCAACCCATCATCGTCCGCTTTTGGCAGGCTAGGTGTTAGAGCGGAACATAAGCTATTGTAATCAGTCAGAACTGACTAAGCTTTGGTCGGAATAAGATTTTGGGCGTGTAAGTCTGACTTGGGTGTCCTGACTTACTTTGCTCGCATATAAATTCTGAGCGTGTAAGTCTGACTTGGGTGTCCTGACTTAGCTTGCATATAAAATTCTAGGCGTGTAAGTCTAACTTGGGTGTCATGACTTACTTAGCTCGCATATAAAATTTTGGGCGTGTAAGTCTGACTTGAGTGTCCTAACTTACTTAGCTTGCATATAAAATTCTAGGCGTGTAAGTTTGACTTGGGTGTCCGGGCATAATAATATATTGACCGATTTTATTAAACAACAGCGGAATAATAGTGGAGTTGATGCCTTGGGTTTAATGATAACACTCTATAGGCACGCTCAAGGCCTTTGTTGTTTGTTCCTTTACGTGTGCTGGGTCGGATCTGGCAGGTCATAAGCTCAAGCCCATTAGTTGAGGGGCCCAATTAGAAAAATTATTTATGGATTAGCATGCTAGGGATACTGCGCATTCTGCAAGATGGTTCAGCATCGATTACTTTCTCAGTTAATGAGGTTGCTTGCAATGTCATTAATTCAAAGGATGTGGACTTGTGCAGCTGCAATTGGAACCATCATTTTCTCGTACGGCATTTAATGTTGAAGTAACTGCTTGTTACGCCTCTTCGTGAACCATTTATATATGGGTTGGCTATTCTGCATTCAAGCACTGCAATGAGAATAGTAGAGCATATTAATCAAATGCGTCTTACCAGAGAATTTGCTTTGGGTTTTCCAAAGGCTGAAGGAAGATTTCCTTCACTGGAGTCTTAGAATGTTCTGACATTTGCGTCGATGAGTCTTGTTAAGACTTGCTATTATACGCCTCCTAATCTGGTGGGCACTAGGTTGATCCCGTGAGATCTTGTAATTTCTTCTTACATCGCAAAGAAGAATTACAGACTTCCTCTTGGGGGTCTGTCTTCCATCCTCTGGTGCTCGAGCATTCTCTCATCTGTTTACTACTGCCAAGAGCTGGTCCTCGCAACTAGTTTATGGTTGATGAAAGCATTGGAGGTCGTGACCCTCGTTCTTGGGGTGGTGTCTTTGTGTCACCCTGGGCATTACATGTTTGATAGGCGTCTCCATATGGCAGAGCATTGTGAAACCTCAACAATTTTGTTGCTCCGGGACATTTTCTTCAGCTTTCTGTCCCTTCCTTTTGTTCCTCTTCAGGAGACAGACTGGCGGAGCAAATTATTAAAGGAGTGTTCGCAGCCCTCTCCATGTACTTTGCTTGCCACACCCAAATCGTATTTCTGGGGTTATTCGATGAAGCAATTAATTGAGCGCGCTCTTTCGTCTGTCGCGGAAATTTTATTTTAACCACCTTCTCTTCTAAAGGTGGATTAGTAGATTGGAGTCTCTATCCTTGTTTTAATGGATAGATGCTTGCATCTGACTTAGATACTTGTAGTGTATAAACTGATGTACTAGTTGGTCGACAAGCTTTGTAATAACTCTCATTGCAATCAATAAAATCTGTTTTATTTATGGAATGTGTCTTGTACAAACAACTATTCTAAACTGAAATAAAAAACAAAAAACAAGAAACAAAATCAAATTAACAAATAATTTAACTCCGAGCAAAGACTGAGCTAATTTGGCCCTAACGGAGGCGCAAATGATCCTGGCTCGGATTGCGTGGTCCCTCTAGCAATTTTTTTTTAAAAAGCTAACGAAGTTACTAAATAGTGGAGTTCATGCTGGTGGGCAATTCCTTGTTGATTAACAGCTCTTGGAGTTGGTGCTCATTTGATGAAGTGTCATTACTTACCTCTTTATTAGTCTAGGTCGTGTTTCTAGCTTTGACTTTTGGATATCCGCATAACTACACCTTGGTTATCCGGGCTCACGCCCTCATAGAGTGATTCTTCTCTTTTATCTAGGCCTGATGCTTGACATGTTGTTTCTGTTGGCTCGAGCTATATCAGATAACAATTTAGCTGCTTCAGGGCTGCATAATGGCAGTTTCTTGCTGCTGGCTGATCTCCTCAGATAGTCCCTTGGGCATGGTTGGTTGTATATTTTATACATTAGTGCAGGGTGGATACCACTGCTTCCATATGATGAAGCCACGACCTTCTTAAAATGATGTTGTAGGTGAACAAGGCATCAACTACCATGATTTCTTGGACAAGGTACTTCCGTAGTTGTGGCTCTCCTGCCACCACCATTAGATTAATTTTCTTAATGGGGAAGTATTTTTCTCCGCTGAATCTGACCATGGGGTGGTTGGCAGACGATAAGTCTTTCTCCTATAACTGCTATTTCTAAATGCGCTGAGGAACAAAACATTTAGTGAGCTTCTAGTGTCCACCAAAACTCTTTTTACCTCCCACATAGCGATAAGGACAGAGATGACCAGGGCGTCATTGTGAGAAGAATGTACCCCCTGGAGATCCATCTCCATAAATGTCAGTGATGGGATCGGGCGGTGAACTTGTGCATGCTTCACTTGTCGGTCCTCATACTGAGATGGTGTCCGTATCTCAATCAGTGTCCTCTTGCGGGACGTGTTTGATTGCTTTCCCTCGGGATCGACCCTGTGGAGGACGTAAATGACGCCAAGAGCTTCCTTTTCAATCTCTTTGACAGCATCCGCTCTCTCTTTTGCTCGGCCTTGCCTCTTGTCCGAGCCTCAGAACTCCTTGAGTTTGCCTTACCTGATCTAGTACTAAACTTCTCCTCTGAGGTTTATGTAATCCTCAGTATCATGTCTGCCTTCCTTGTGGTAGGCGCAATATTTTTCGTTGTCAAGCCGAGTAGGGTTTCCTCGCTGCTTAGTCGGCCACTTCAACTCTTCCCGATCCTTGATGGTATTTAGGATGTCGGACAAACTGGTATTGAGAAGGGTGACAAATCTGGACCCGACATAATCGAGGCCTTGTCCTGCCTGGGGCAACCCAAGTCGGTCTTGTTGTCTGTATGCTTCATCTTATTACTGTCATCGTTCTCTTTATTCTTCCCCTCCTTCTTCGCTACTTACTGAGACCTGCACAGATAGCAAACGTGAGCCAAGAACCACCGTGTGGTGGCCGATGGCACTCCGATGCTTAAGTTAGATCAGGCTTAGGAGAGGCTTAAAATTGTAAACTGGTTATAATACGTACTTCTAGTTCATCGACCTTATCTCCCTTTTATATTGAAGGAGTCTTTGTTCGGCTAGGCCTTTGGTTGCGTAGTTTAGGGAAAGTGATCTTGCTGTGTAGATCCTTTCCTGATTGGGAGTTGTCCATGTGGATAGTTTCCCTACACGACTCGTGTTCCTAGATCTGCGGGAGAGGTTTCCTTTTCTTAGTATTGTCCATGCAAGGAAGTTTCCTTGCCCGACTTATATTCTAATATATGTTTCCTAGTCGAATCCAATGTGTTGTTGGTATGTTTGTCTTGGGTAGATCTCTCAGATACTTGCCTTAGAGGTCTAACGAGTATTGGGCCTGACCGAGTGATGTGTGGGCTTACTGAATCATTGCAACTCAAACCCAACTATTTTGATTCTGCCAATGATGGGCTTAGTGATGTTTGGGCCTCGCTGGATTGAGCGTGCAACTGAGCCTGCTTCGTTCTGTTGACGAGATTATCATGACATGTGTATGGTGCTAATCAGAGGACGGCTTGATGTATCACCATCAATAATAATAATAATGATGATGATGATGATGATGATGATGATGATGATGATGATGATGATGATGATGATGATGATGATGATGATGATGATGATGATGATGATGATAATATATGATACACCGAAATGTCCTCTCTTCTACACCATACACATGTCATGATGATCTCAAGGAATAACGGGCCCAAGCGTCATCCCAACATTGATCCGGTCCAAGCGGTTTCAAGCCCGCACAGCACAGTCCGCCAGACGAACTTAAATTACTACAACCTGCTAAGCCCACACGTCTCACAACCATTCCCAATACTCATAAGACCTATTAAGGCAAATATCTCGGAGACCAACGACGAACAAGTAAGCCAACAACACCTTGTTTCAAACTAGGAAGCAAATACCAGAGTATACATCGTTCACGAAATTTTCATCTATGGACAACACTTCAATTAGGAACTATCTCCCGCGTATCTAGGAGCACCAGTCTAACAAGGAAACTTCCCTCCACAACGCAACCCTTAATTAGAGAAGGATATCCATGAAGATCTCATTCACTAAACTACGCTACCGATGGCCTGGTCGAACCAGGACTCCAGCACTATAAATAAAACATGAGTTTGGTAAGCTAAGGTACGCTACAAATTCCATGTTTACAGCATTAAGCCTTCCTTAGATCCCTAACTGACTTTAGCATCTGAGTGCCATCGGCCACCACAACGGTGGTCTGTGGCTCACGTACGTTCCTTGTGCAGGTTAGCAAGTCAGCAGGTCAAGGTGAAACAGGGAGCGAAAATTGACTGCATTAGTTTGGCGTCGTCCGTGAGGACGACAGAATTCATAACCAAGCATTGACATCAGCTTTCTTCAGAATTGAAGAAAATGGTGACCACTAAACCCCTCCAAACACGATAACAACAAGAATTGCTCGTACCACAAAGAGGGTGGCCACGACACCAACAACTGCAAGAGTCTAAGGTACGAAATCGAGTATTGGACTTGCAAGGGCAAGCTGAAGGAATTCCTGGGTTCGGAGAAAAAATTCACAGAGCCGGATCAGATGAAGAACAATCAAACATGTCCCGCAAGCGTACACTTCTTGAGATGCAGACAAATCCCACAAACAAGGATAGACGTGTGTACTACTCATGGGTGCAAAGCCCCATCCCGACCTTGACCTTCACAGATAAGGACCTCGAAGGCGTCTGCGCACCGCACAATGACGCTCTTGTTATTTCGGTCTCTATTGCAAGGTGGAAAGTGAAGAGGGCTCTGGTGGACACGGGAAGCTCTCAACGTTTTATTCTACAAGGCATTCCACAGTATGGATCTCATAAGAGAACCTAACGTCTTCCGACTATCCGCTGATTGGGTTCAATGGAGAAAAATGCTTCCCGATCGGAAAGATAAGGCTAGAAGTGGTGGCGGGAGAGCCACAACTAAGGAAGGTCTTGTTCCTGGATTTCATGGTGGTAGACGCAACATCTACCTATAACCTCATCTTGGAGAGACCCTGGCTTCATCAAATGGAGGCAGTAGTCTCCACCCTTCATTAGTGCGTCAAGTATACCGCCAACCACTCGGAGGGAACAATTCGCAGAGACCAACCAACGGTCTGGGGCTGCCACTATGCTACAGCAGATAGAATGTTCCTAGATTCAGTTGTAGCCCGCCAGTCAAGTTGAACAGAAGCCAGACTCAGAAACTGTGGAAAAGCCATTCCACCCAGATGAAGACAGATACCCAACAGCAGTAGCTCAACTTTGGGCTCAATGGAGGGGTCATTGCAAACGAGAGCATAACCCCACAACTATCAGTGGGCGCAGAAGAACCCTCCCATGCAAGGTTTTCTCTTCAGTAACCTCAACGGGGTCGGCGAAACCTGACAATTCGTCAAAGGTACTTACGATCCAAGCAAGAGCTATGCAAATTTACTTCAGGGCTGAATCAACCTCTTTTCGCCAACAGTCAATCTATCCAGCTGTTTCGTTTTCTTTCGTAGTCAATGTATGAGTTTTAACTCTTAGGAGCTTATTTGATTTGCAATCATTCAAGAAATAAAATACAATTATGCAAACACGCTCCGTTGATTACTGGAAAGATGTAACAACAATCGCCCAAAGGCGGGTACAAAAGATTACAAACTACAAGCATCTGAATCCGATGCGATGTACAATAAAGATTCTCTTAAATAGTCTGACTTCAGAAGAGGACTAGAAGTGACAACAATGGTACCCCGAGTAAACTACAGAGCCTTCTAAGAGTTTCGCTCTACGACTTATTCGAAGAAGATGATCCACGAGCAAGAGCAAATGTACAAAAAGGAGTTAAAAGGTCAAACTCGGTCCACTGCTTCGTCGATTCACCCTGAAAAAACAGTCCGCAAACGGAAATATGAACCTAGCGATGAGTTGTAGACATCTTCAATCCGACATTCGGCCTTTCGTAAGAGGTAGAAAAATACATACAAGGGTGCCCACAAGCGACGAGACGGTTAAGGTCTCACAGTGCTGCCAAGCGAGGACATTTCTCCCATGTGCGATACTCGGGGTGACTCAGAGATACCATCCCCGGAAGCAAAGTTGCATCTACCAACACTCCGATCAACAATAAGCTAGCTACAAGAAGTGTCTTCCAATAGACAGGATGGCACAAGGCACCACTGGAGCACCGAGGAATAAACAATAGACTCATCCCTTGAGAGGAAGTCCATAACTCTTCTTTGCAATATGAGAAGAAATTACAAGGTATCAGCGAACCAATCGGGTGCTCACCCAAATCAGGTGACCATGCATAATAGCAAGTCCTGGCAAAACTCATCGGCGCAATTGTCAGAACATTCGAAGACTCCAATGGAGGAGATCTTCTTTCAGCCTTTAGAAAACCCAATGCATATTCTTTGAGTAAGAGCATATGAATAGTGCACTCTGTAGAAGACAATGTCTACAACGATGAATAAACGCCATTATGTAGACATAATGGCTCACCAAACAAGCGCGTCAGCATTAAATATCAGCATCGAATATTGTAGGGAAACGAGGAGGCTACGGTTCCCAAGTAAACCACACAGGACCACGTTCAATCAGTTAATGATGTTGAACACAACCCCATTAATTAGAGGAGTAACTGATACTCTACCGTCGCTTGATCTATGTTGTACGTGTTTCACCATGCAATCTACATTGTACACATGGCACTACGATCCTGCGACAGGAACCAGTTATTCTTATACTGGCCCATCGGCTCGACCTACTATCCGAGCGGTACTCTACCACATGCGTTGATGCAAGCAGTAGAGGCTCTAGTCATTTTTGACACACGGAGCACACCTACATATCACCAGTTGATTAAAGGTACTTTTTTTTCTTGAAATTAGTAAAAACTAATCCGCACAATGCAATCCATTAGCGAAAGTAGGCTCGCACGCTTGTAATAGGCGGAGCCCCGACCTAGCCAGGTAAGCTTAGTTAGTTTCAACTGATGACGACGACTTCTGGTTCACCCTAATGCCTAGTTCGTCGCGCGCAAATGTCGATGGCTTAGGAAGTGAGAGTCTAATCAGTGTTCTTACGCCTAGTGACGATGACTCGCCAGGGACTGTCGCCCCCTTTGTGGACGATGGTCACCGAACCTGATCAAGTAAGCCTAGTCAGTGACGACTAACAACAACAGCTTCTGGTCAACACCCAGACCTGTAGCCTGCTCCACGCGGCTGTAGATGGTTTGGAAGGTGGGAGTCTAGTCAATTTCGACTGATGTCAGCTATTTTCCACGGGATCACTGTTCTTCTATAGGCCATGGTTGTCGAATTTCCAACTCCCAGACTTGTAGCTTGCTCCGCGCAGGTGTAGATGGTTTGGAAGGTGGGAGCCTAATTAGTTCCGACTGATGACGACGGCTTGTCATGGAACCACTGCTCTTCTACAAACCATGGTCGCCGAAAAATCCCAAATTTATAGCTCGATACACACGGGTGTAGATGATTTAGAAGGTGGGATCCTAGTCAAATCCAATTAATGCCGACGGTTAGCCACGGGACCACTACTCTTCTATAGACCGTGGTCGCCGAATTTTCTCATCCCAAACCTGTAGCCCGCTTCGCGCGGGTGTAAATGGTTTGGAAGGTGGGAGTCTAGTTAGCGCCGACTGATGTCGACGGCTCGCCACGGGATCAGTGCTCTCCTACAGACCATGATCGCCAAATTCTCTCATCTCAAACCTGTAGCTCGCTTCGCGTCGGTATAGATGGTTTGGAAGGTGGGAGCCTAGTCAGCCCCAACTGATGTCAACAGCTCGCCATAGGACCATTGTTCTTTCTCGGGACAGCGGTCGCCAAATCCGATTACAGCTCAAGCAGCGTCTTTACGCCCACATAGGCTGACATCCGTTATCAACAATGGTCATTTGAGCCGACTAAAAAATTAACCCGCTAAAGCGCGGACGAATGTTGCCTGTGATACCAGCTAGAGCTTATGAAAACTGACTCGGGCCAAGTGCTATTGCTCAACTACAACGCATGTGCTCGGCTGCAATAGTTCGCGCATGCCAACGACCACAACCGACGGTCAAATACATAACTTGAGCCTCCAACGGCTTACCTCAAGGATGAGCTGCAGCCTGGATAGAGTAACCCCCTGCAAAACAAATAGAATGTCCACTATTGGACGTAACCACGTGATAGCAACTCAGAGACTTCATGGAAGAACAGGTCATAATTATTCATGACATAAATAGTCGAACACTCAACAACAGACAGACCACTCAGCTTACTGATAACCTAACCGGACCTACATCAAAATAAAACGATAAGGCAAATGGAAAGCGTGCAACAGGGAGACCGAACAGAATATGGGTACAAAGCATACTCAAAAGAAACTTGTTTTCATTAATAGTTGAAATAAAAGGTGCAGATGTACGAAATTTACTCCTCATCGGGAGGAGGTACAATTACAGGGGAACTAAGCCTAATAGGAGAAGAAGTAGGAGTTGCGTCCGCGCATGCCTCAGCTTGAGCATCATGATCTGGATCACCCTCTTCATCTAACAACTCATAGACCACTCCGAAGTCTGCATAGGACACCTTCTGGTAATAAGCAAAGTCCCATTTCGGATCCACTTATTTCATCAGCAGAAACAGTTCTAACCTCCCTTGCACGATCTTGCAGAATTCATACATGCCTTGCGCCTTTGCTTCAGCAAGTTCATGCTCCAGCAGTTCTAGCTTGCCTGTCAGCACATCAGTCTGAGACTACTCAGTAATCAAGCTACTTTTGATAGTGCTAAGTTCATGTTGCTCCAAGAGAAGTTGGTCCCCAGCCTTCCTTGCTTCCCGAGCATTGAATTCCACATTGGCCTCTAACTGCTGTCCGTGGACGACCCACTTAGATTCCTTCATGGTATTCTCCTCAACAAAAGACTGCAACTCAGAGTGCATCTTAGCTACAGTTCCCTGCACAACTTCCAAATCACGGCGGACAAGGTTCAGCTCTTCTCTGGATCTATCACTTGCGGACACCGCCTCTGTTAAATCAAACTCAAGGGCTTCCAAATGAACCCTATGAGTCTCAGCATCAACGACTGACTATTCTAGCCTCCTCTCTTCAATTCGCTTTCTCAACGATTCAATATCGAAAAATGCATCAAAATACAATTTCTTCATAGTAAATAAGACACGCTCCATATGATGTAAACCCTCTCACGAGCCGCCTCAACTTTTGTCCCAGCGACGGCCACCTGGCTCAATTGGGACATCCTCAACATAAGATGTTTTACCCCTTTATCCATGCGCTCCTCCAGCACATCCTCCTCAGGCTTCGAAACACAGTTTGCCAGCCAGCTATAACGTTTGCTTATATGCTTCCTCGAAGCATAATCAATGTAAACCTCCTAGTGCCAGGTCTGGTTGCTCATTTTCATTACATTCGGAGCAAATGAACTCATTCGCGCGTCCGGATGAAGCTCTCTCAGATGAGAAATTACGCCAGCACCGCCCTTTGTAGTCTCCACCGCACCTGGGCCCTCATTTATAGCCTTCTCATTGTCACCAATAGTTGACCCTTTGTTGCGAGCCAGCTCAGTGGAATCCGAATGGAGAGAAGGAAACGAATTATCTAGAGGACCCTCCATTACCTTGATGTTCGGTCTGGAGCGAGATGGAGGGCAATAAGGACTACAAGAGGGATGGTCCACGCTGCAACGGCCGCTGTCAGATGATCCACCAGTAGGACGATTGACCTCCACAGGCAAATCTTTATCAGTGCCTTCCAGTAAAACAGGTCTAAATTGGTCAACGCCTGTAGAAGCCGCCACAGCAGCCAGCATCAGCTTCTCATTCAAAGCTTCAGGCTGCTCAGTACTCAGTTGCGATTAATAGAGAAAAGCTACTGGGAGTGTTTGAGTCAGACAACTTGTATTAATAGAGAAATTCACTTTATCCCACTTAGCGCAAATCTCAAGGCACACATGTCAAAATAAGCTAAAACTTTGACACATTGTTATTATTGTTTGTCTTTAACTTTTTTCCTCAAAATTTCAACTCAAACGGAGGTCAAATGAGATATTTTTTTCATTTAGTCATGTGTATGTAGGATCTTTAATTTACAATAAAAACTAAGAAAGTCCTTCCGAATTAGTAAAAAATAGTTTTTGGCACTAATATGCCAATATTGTAAGATAAATTACACATGGGGCATGGAAGCCATTATCCCTAGTGCACTTGATTGCCGGCATTTGTAGTCTCGGACACTTGTGACAAAACATAAAATTAGGAAATGATTTTCATTGAATTATCAGATATCCCAACATGACATTGGATGCAAGGAAATAATCTCATCCAAATGCAGTCATTAAAGGGTTTTTTTATCTTATTGAGTCTATTGTGGGGCATAATTTATCTAGATATATATCACATGGTGTTTGCCTTCCACCCGATCCGTGGATTGCCGCATTTGTAGTACCATATATTTGTGGCAGAACATAAAGTTAGGAATTGTTTCTCGTTGAATCTTTATATCCCAGCAGTACAGTGGACACAAAAAATTACAATTTATGTGATTGTACCAAGTCAGTAGGGATATAAAGAATTACAATATCAAGGACGATGTTGGTAGGGCACGTTTATAGACATATTGCATGATTGCAACCTGTCACTCAAGATCTGTGGAGTCCCGCATTTGAAAGTTCAGGACATTTATAAAATAAAAATAAATAAATAAATAAATAAATAATCAGTGGATACCAGGAACTATCATTTCATTTGATGTCGGCTTTGTAGATAAGTACAAAGATGCTGGTGCTTCATCAAACATCCACCTGACATGATTGCGATTTGTCACTCAAGGAGGAGAACGTATATAGATCAGTTCTGAACCCCACTTGAATCACTTGGACCAGAAGGCTTTTCCTCATGTATTTGATTTAATAGGAAAACAAGGTATGGAGTGCAGTAGTTTAAATAGATGAGAGAAATTTCTCGCATCTAATTGTCATCTTCTTTGAACTAGACAAATTAAACTCTTTTTAAGTGGTGCCCCTAAATCAGATTGCGTCTCTGTTTTGTGCCAGGTCTTGTTATGCATATGGTCATGATTTACAATTTTAGTCTCAACAATTGAATAGAAGTTTTTTCTACTGTTGCTAATAGTGTCACATTTTATTTTCTGCATTAGGGGGTGCTTTGGGGTACTGCTAATTTTAAAGAGAGTTAAACCTCTGCTTGTAGTCTTTTGTTGTGAGAGTCGTTAGAATTGTTCGTATTCTATGTGTAGAAGTGTGTTCTGTACATGTGAAGTGGTATCAAGGGGACACATAGTGGGCTAGCAAATGGCGAGGAATGGACTGAAATGCTGAAGTTGCATGCAATAAATCCCATAAAGTATGCTCGCAAGGCAAAATCTTATGGCAATTATCAAAATCCTCTTCCCAAAACTAGGAATTATTATCCACGTCCTTCATTCCCTGATATGCAATATGAAGAACGTTCTTTACAAGCCTTTGGTTCATTTTCTACAGGCAATCTCTATATTTGGAATATAGATGGTTTATCTGAAGAAAGTGTTATTGAAGTAACCGAAGAAATGGTCATGCTTGCCTCTACTCATTGTAGTGAAGGCAAAGATGATAAAACTATTGCCCAGGTTATCATCGCTGGCTTTTCTGGGTTAATCAAAGGATGGTGGGATAATTATCTTACCCTAGGTGAACAATTAGCAATTTTACAAGCAGTTAAAGTTGGTCCTGATGGGCAACCAATGAAAACTGAACAAGGTTTTATTATTCCTGATTCTGTGATTACTCTTATTGTTAGCATTTTGAAACACTTTATTGGGGATCCAGGTGAATTCCAAGGTAAATCTAAGGATCTACTTATGGTTCATAAATGTCCTACACTTAGTCATTTCAGATGGTATAAGGACATTTTCCTCAAAAAGGTTATGCAACAATCTGAAGCAAGTAATCCATTTTGGAAACGAAAATTTCTTTCTGGTCTACCTGCTATCTTTGCAGAAACAGTTAGGAATAAATTACAAGATCAATATCAAGGAGATATTCCATATGACCGCCTTACATATGGAGATTTAATCTCTTTTATTAACAAATGTGCTCTACAGTTATGTAATGATCTTAGGTTGAAACATCAACTTAAGAAATAGCATATAACAGGGCCTAAAGAATTAGGTGATTTCTGTCAACAGTATGGATTTGAAGATTTTAGATTACCACAATCTAATTCTAAATCCAAACAGCTCTACAGATCTCATCCAGCTCGCCAGTACAAATCTAAAAAACCTTATGGGCCTAAGCTACCTAAGGATTTAGACAAGTACTATAGCAAACCCAAACGGCATGGGACTCATAAGCCCAAGCCCGAACAATTTAAGAAACCATACAAGTCTAATCCAACTTCAAAGCCTGTTTGTTTTAAGTGTGGACGTCCAGGCCATTATGCAAAGTCTTGCAGAACGGCACAAAAGATTCAAGCTTTAAAAGCTCCTGAAGAAATTAAGAATATGTTTCTTAATGTTCTGATGGACTCAGAAGCTGATTCTTCTGATGAAGAGCTCCACCTCTTCAATATCAATCGCTTCTCTTCTGATTTAGATATCTCTTTTGATTCTGATGATGGTGCTGAAGCATGCCATTGTAATAACATACATTGTTCTCATAAAACAATTAATATGTTATCCAATAAGAAACAATCTAGTATTTTATTAGAGTTTGTTGACAAGATTGAAGATCCTATTCTAAAAACTGAATATCTTCAACATATTAAAAATTCGTTAACTTCCTCTACTTCATACAAACAAGGCAGGATGTAGCACAAGAAGAAAGAAAGATATACAAGACAAGTATACTATCAACTGAAAATAAAGATAATCAAAGTTTCAAGATTATCCTTAAACTAGATCAATCGATCGATACAGCTCTAAGACAGTTTCCTGTTTTACACTTAGAGATTAACTGTAAGATCTTATCAGAGACTAGTTGTAGGGATAAGTTTTGAAGAAAAGAATAGATAATATGAATTTAATGAAAGATAAATATGTACAGGAAAACTTACAGGATAAGAGAGGAAAGCTTACAGAAGTAGAGATCTTAGGGTTACATGAAAGGTTGGGGTTCTAAAATCGTCTGTCTGATAACAAAGACGAGTGGCTATATTTATACTAAAAGGAAACCCATGAAGCGATAAGGCTTCTGAAAGAGATGAGCTGGAGGCTTATGTCCTACATGTCGTCTTGTGATCATTGAAGGGGAATAGTGAAGATGCTTCATTATTCAACTTTTGACTTTTGTGGAGTAGTGGATCAACTGTAGATACACGCGTCCTCTTGTAAACAATAAAGAAAAGAGCTGTCGGGTACTGTGGCCGAAAGCTAATTTGGCTGCTGGCGAGTGCTGGCAGATGCTTGCAATTATGGAGAGACACCATAATTATTGTAGGGTTAGGGTGACGTAAATGGCGGAAAGATGCCATAACAGTCATCCTCATTGGAGGGTCCACTGGAGGACTCTGTAGCTTCATCTTCATCATCAGAGTTTTCTGAAGCTATCATGGAGAGAGTCTCAAGGAGCTGAGCTCTCGTTGGCTTGCCTCGGAGTTGCTTCTTAATATGATCCTTAAGAAGCTTTGCTTGTGTCGGAACCTGAGAATGTCTCATGATAGGGGTAGCAGGAACAGGCTGTCCATAGAAGAATCGTGAGACACCTTCTTTTGTAGCATGACTGTGGTCGAAGGTCGGCCACCATTTGATCTTGAAACGTCTGCAGAACCAAAGAGGAGGTTGTGCTGACTGATTGATTGGAGTGAGAGCAGAGACAGAGAAATCCCAACAAGAAATCCATGTCAAATTGAACTTGATGAAGAACCATAGCAACAGTCGCAACTTTGAGTGATTTCAAACAAGTGTGTGTGAGAGATGACCAGCGAAGGAAATTTTATGAAGCCATCCATTCCTTGATTCAATGGTCACTATGACCATTGGAGCATGCTTATGGAAAACTTACTGCGTTCGAAGGAATTTTGGGGGCTGGTGGAGACTGGCTATGTTGAGCCAGAAGTGGATCGGTGCAGATGGATGCACAGTGGAAGAAAATTGATGAGTTGAAGTTGAAGGATCTCAAAGTAAATAACTGCCTCTTCCAGGCCATCGGCCGCACAGTTCTTAACAGCATTCTCAAAAAGGACATAGCCAAAGACATTTGGGATGCCATGAAGAAAAAGTTCAAAGGGAATGCAAGGGTCAAGAAGTCTCATCTTCAAGCTCTCCAACGAGAATTTGAAACCCTAGAGATGAAGTCCGGCTTAGGAGTGACAGAGTATTTTTCTAGAGTCATGACGGTGGCAAACAAGATGCGAGTCTATGGAGAAGAGATGGATGATGTGAAGATCGTGGAGAAAATTATGCGTACTCTCACAGAGAAATTTAACTACATTGTCTACTCCATAGGGGAGTCAAAGGATATTGATAGTCTCTCTGTGGATGAACTTCAAAGCACTTTAATTGTGCATGAGCAGAAGTTTCAGAAAACTAGTGGTGAAGAACAGGTTTTGAAGGTTGCATCTGAAGAAGGGAGAGGCAGAGGACGAGGCCGTGGTGCTTATAAGGGCAGAAGAAGAGGAAGAGGCAGCGGCAGTACCAGTTTCAATAAAGCTAAAATTGAATGCTATTAGTGTCACAGGCTGGGCCATTTTCAGTATGAGTGCCCCTCCTGGAACAAAAAAGATATGAAATGCATGGTTCCTTGATTCAGGGTGTTCCAATCACATATGTGGAGACAGAGCCATGTTCAGTGAGATTGATGAAAGTTTTCGGCAATTGGTCAGGTTAGGAAACGACACCAGGATGCATGTGATAGGCAAAGGGAGTGTGAAACTGCTCTTAAAGATAGAGACTTGGCGATTCTTGATCATTGAGACCAACATGAGCGCAAATGGATGTTTATTTTGTTTGCTCAATCACAAGTAATGCCTCAGCAACAACACGATGAGTGTCTTCACACAAGCTCACAGGATCTGTCTCAGCTTTGGCATCACAGATATGGACATCTAAGTTACAAGGGTTTGAGAACTTTGCAGAGCAAGAAAATGGTACGTGGCCTCCCCAAGTTTACTGTCTCGGATGAGTTGTGCACAAACTGCATTGTTGGCAAGCATCATCGTGATCCTATACCTAGGAAGAGTTCTTGGAGAGCAAGTCAGATATTGGATCTTATCCATGCAGACATTTGCGGTCCAATCACTCCCATGTCTAACAGCAACAAAAGGTACACTTTGTGTTTTATAGATGACTATAGCAGAAAGTCATGGATATATTTTCTGATGGAGAAGTCAGAAGCATTGAGTCATTTCAAGTGTTTTAAGAAGATGGTGGAGAATGAGACAGGTTTGCCTATCAAGTGTATGCGTACAGATAGGGGCGGCGAGTTCACCTCGCTTGAATTCAACAATTTCTGTGAGCAAAATGGCATTAAGCGACAGCTGACAACTGCCTACACCCCTCAACAAAATGGCGTGACTGAACGGAAGAATAGAATAGTAATGAACATGGTTCGTGCAATGCTCTCTGAGAAGAAAATCCCAAAAACATTTTGGGCAGAGGTGGTAAATTGGAGCAATTATGTGCTGAACAGATGTCCAACTTGGCAATCAAAAACATCACCCCCGAAGAAGCGTGGAGTGGAATGAAAACTTATGTTGATCATTTTCGGGTCTTGCCTACATAGCACTTGTTCATGTTCCAAGGGTACGAAGAACTAAACTTGACAATAGAAGTTTTATGTATATATTTTTGGATGTTAGTGAGGAATCCAAGGGCTATAGACTATTTAATCCTATTACAAAAAAGGTAGTGGTGAGTAGGGATGTGATATTTGAAGAGGAGAGACAATGGGATTGGGATGTGAGTTATGAAGAATAACTTTTGGTAGATTTAGAATGGGGAGATGATGATGTAGCGGGGGTAGGTGATAATAATGGTGAGGGAGGTGAAAACACTGATGGAGTTGAAAATGATGGTGAAGATGTAGGTGAGACTAGCAATGGTGAGAGAGAAGGAGATGTATCTTCAAATAATGGGGACATTGAGGATAATGAAGGTGGTAAGAGAATGAGAGAGCCTCCAGCATGGATGAGGGATTATGTTAGTGGGGAGGGTCTCGGGTTATCTGAAGATGAAGGTAACTTGGCACTAATGGTGTCAAGTGATCCATTGTACTATGAAGAAGTAGTGAAGGATGCAAGTTGGAGATTGGCCATGGACAGCGAAATCAAGTCCATAGAGAAAAACAAGACATGGACGTTGGTTGTGTTGCCTGTCGGAGCCAAGAAAATTGGGGTGAAATGGATCTATAAAACCAAGTATAATGAGCATGGAGAGCTTGAGAAGCGCAAAGCACATTTGGTAGCTAAAGGCTACACACAGAAACATGGAATAGACTACACAGAGGTCTATGTTTCGGTGGCAAGAATGGAAACTATGAGGATGGTAGTGGCTCTGGCAGTTCAAAGAAACTGGAAAATATTCCAATTAGATGTGAAATCAGCCTTCCATCATGGTGAACTTAATGAAAATGTGTAGATTTTGCAGTCGAGGGGTTATGACATCAAGGGAAGTGAGGACAAGGTCTACAAGCTGCACAAGGCTCTATACGGCTTAAAGCAAGCTCCACGAGCTTGGTTCAGCCGCATGGAGACTTACTTTGTCAATGAGGGTTTCGAAAGATGTCCAAATGAGCAAACCCTTTTCACAAAACGGAACAAAGAAGGTAAATTACTTATTGTAAGTGTTTATGTTGATGATTTAATCTATACTGGTGATGATGAGTAGTTTCAAGTGTTCAATGATGCAAGCTATTGAGATGACTGATCTGGGGAAAATGAAGTTCTTTCTCGGCATTGAAGTGTCACACAATCCGATGGTATCTTCATTTGCCAAAGGAAATATGCACTGCAGATTTTGAAGCGATTTGGAATGCTAGAAAGTCATGAAGTCAATAGTCCGATTGTTCCAGGTTGCAAGCTAAGCAAGGATGAAGATGGAGTTGCAATTGATGAATCATATTACAAGCAAATTGTAGGGAGTCTCATGTATCTCACGGCAACTCGTCCAGACATAATGTACAGTGTAAGCTTGATCAGCAAGTACATGGCTAAACCTACAGAGCTTCATTTACAAGCTGCCAAGAGGATATTAAGGTACTTGAAGGGTACTTTTGATTATGGAATCATGTACAAGAAGGGGAGTTCATATGACTTGGTTGCTTACACAGACAGTGACTGTGCTGGTGACTTAGATGATCGGAAAAACACTTCCGGTTATGTTTTCTTTTTAAGTTCTAGAGCAGTGTCTTGGCTTTCAAAGAAACAACCAATTGTTACATTCTCAACCACATAGGCAGAGTTTGTGGCAGTAGCTGGGTGTGCAAGTCAAGTAGTGTGGATGAGAAGAGTTTTGGAGCAGCTGGGACATGTTCAAAAGAAGGGTACCATAGTCATGTGTGACAACAGCTCCACCATCAAATTGTCAAATAATCATGTCATGCATGGGAAAAGTAAACATATTGATGTACGTTTTCATTTCTTGAGAGAGCTTGCTAAGGATGGAACTGTTGAGTTGTTGCATTGTGGAACGGAGGAACAGACTGCAGATGTGATGACAAAGCCATTGAAGTTGGATGCTTTCCAGAAGCTTAGAAGTCAGATGGGCATTTGCAAGGCAGTTGAGCTAAACTAATTGTGTATCACAGTTAGTTTAGGGGAGGGATTGAAAGGTTGTTGCTTGTTTTTAGGAATTTACTAAGTCTTGTTTAATCAGTCTTTGTTTCTGTTAATAAATCCCTAGTATTTAGGACTAGTTGGGACTGTTAGTGGTCAAATTACACTAACCACGTTAGCGGATGTAATGCTAAACGTGAGCTTTCCTTTAGCTTTCTTGTTATTACTGTAAGGCTATATAAAGCCAAGGTTGTTCAATAAGAAGGGAGATCATTCATCCAGAATATTGTTGAGCTCTATTTTCATTTTGTGCTCTATTTTCATTTTGTGATCAAAGTTTCCCAACAATATTTTCACCTGGTAGTGGGTAATACAAGACACACTTTATAGTGGATAATAAAACACAAAAATACAAAAGAAAGATCATCTGAAATGCTATCATGATCTATGTGATATACATGCTATTCAACCAAAAACACAAAAAGAATGATCAACCCCACCCCTTCATTCATCTCAGCATCGACATAGTGGATGCAAGTCCTAGGCCAAATGAATCCCTAACCCAAACTTCCCCAATTGTTTTCACATCTGGGTTACTCTCAGCATGGTAAAGCGTATAATTATCAGCCTTTACAATCACCATGCGTAATTTGATCTCATGTTGGCCCACACAACAATCATATGGCAACTAAACTATGATTAAGATCAATGACTTCACGTGCTTGTGCCCCGACTATACCTTCCCAATCAACAACCTCAACCTCTTTCATAACACCGGGTACGTTGGGGTTGAGCAAAAACGTTAAGTTCCTTCCAGTTGGGGAGGGAACTAATGATGGTCTTGGGGTCGTGGGTGTCGAGCCCTCTCCAGGCACTGGTGACCCCTCACTTCTTGTGCACCCCCCAAATGCTACCTTTTCCGCAACCTACCTCAACCATGATATATCTTCTTGTATTACAGCCACATGTTTATCACGCTTCTTAGCTTGTGATTCAGATTCTTGGAACAATGAACAGGCGGGAAGTGAGGCATTATACTTTCTCTTAGAAATTGTGTTCCTAATACCACAGACACGACCCCTAGACTTTGGGCCAAGAACCTGACTAACGAGATCATTATCATTGGATAAGTCAATGCCCTGACCTGAACCTTGTTGTAATGATTGTAAGGCTTGTTTCTTAACCTTTACTTACTCGATCAATATTTTAAAGAAAAAAAAAGAGTTAGACGTGAAAAGTTAAAACAAACTTACACATAAATATATAATGATCATTGTGCTCACCACAATCGGTGCAATACGTGGCAAGCAGGTCCAGTCCTTGAGTGTGTGAATCGCTAACCATATCGGTGCGCGTTAGCGGTGGTGCATCAAGGTCTTGTTCTTGAGTCTTCACCATACAAAAACAAGAGTACCTTAGTTGAAACCCAACACATCTAGGATGGTAACACAATGCATTAGATATTAACTAGTTACCATTTGACACTCCACTTGTGCAGCACTAGTTTGCCCTTTACCCTACCCGTATCTTTTGCCCTTTCTATTTTGAGCATTTTGCAGCCTCCGTTTCTTGGCCTTCTCGATCGGTGTTTTCATTGTGTACAAATCCTATCCATTTTTACTTTTGGAGGAACATGTTTCAGTTGTTCATTCACTGTTGGATAAACATCCAAGATGTTTTTCCTAATGCCAGTTCTAACTTGCACCAAGGGTCAGGCATTTTGCGATACACTCTCCTTCAATGAGTTTGGAACAACATATTCCTTCTACAAATAATGAAATAATTCATTGTATATCAGCAAGAAGAAGAAAGGATCTAACATGGTCTCACATAGCTTCCGGTTAGAATCGTTGTCTTCCACCTCTAGATCGAGAACAACAATTCTAAGTCGCACATCTTCTACTATTTGTGCAATCAACTCAAGAGCAGGCTTGCATTTCGATTGGAGGACTCGACTATTCCTCTCTTGCCACAGGTGATATATAGATGCATTGAAGCATAGTTTCTTGATCATCACGCTAGGGGAGTTACCAGCGAAATGCAGAATGCACCATTCGAGCTCCTGTGTCCAAGTCATTGGTTGCCTATTGTACCCCATATAATACAGAATGTACGTCCATACCAGCTTGGAGTAACAGCATTCATAGAAAAGATGGCTCTCATTTTCTTCATCAGCATTGCATAGGCTGCATGTAGAGTGGTCAAGCTTCTTCCAAGCTTTCAATTTTGCCTTTGTCTTCAAAGCTTTATTCATTAGCATCCACGCAATAAAACTATGTCTTGGTACTCTGCCCTTAAACCAGACAAGTCTTGCCCAAGGGACTGGGGGACCTCTTTCCCTCGTGGAGTTGTAGGCGCCCTTGCTAGAATAATTATCATTACTCAGCATACATGGCAATGGCCTGACCCTCAGTGGTTCATGATCAACTCTGATGGCTCTAAGACGGGAGAAAGAGGTGGATATGGGGCCATTATTAGGGATCATAATGGGACAGTCATTGCCGCTGCATCAGGGTCCAAAGAAGCTCACTCTGTCATTTTTCATGAACTACAAGGTGTGAAACTCGGCATTAAGCTTGCAAGTCAATATGGATTAAGGAAGATCGTAATGTGCATGGACTCGGCTACTGCTCTCAGGTACTTAACGACCGACATTGCACCACCATGGGAGGTGAAACACATTATAAGAAGAATTAAGAGAGCTGTGGAAGGATTTGAGGATCACAAAATGATGCATGCCCCAAGGGAGACCAACAGTGCTGCTGATAAATTAGCTAAATTGATGCCCACGGAAGAATTCTTAGAGATCACCCCAAGTTCATTTGCGGAGGATCTCAAGACGATTATTTTCAATGATGCTATAGGTAGGAAATACAGCAGATTGTAAACTTTCTTTTTTCTTTTTTCAGTTGTCTGGGGAGCCCATTTATACCCCCGCGCTTGCGTTTCAAAAAAACAAAAAAAAAACAAAAAAAAAAAGGATCTAACATGGTTCTAGTCTCGGTTGAATTAATTCTCAATTCTTGTACAATGGAAGTTCTTCTTCCATCAACTACTTCCAAGATGGAAAATTTTAAACAACCAAACAACAGCAAGAAGAGAAAAACTCCAGAAGAAGACAACTACGACACATGTCCAGTTTGCTTGAACAGCTTCGCAATCCAGATGCCTATGGAAGTCATCAAGATGGCTATGCAAGTAGTATAGACGCCTTGCTCACATATTTTTCAAGGGATGCATATGCAAGTGTTTGATCAAGAGGGATTCATGTCCCATGTGTTGCATTAAGATCTGACACAAAAAAAAAAACTTTGGACAAAAGTTGTTTTAGTTTCTTTCTAGTTAGACTGATCCAAACAATCATGTCATGAGAGCGTATTGACGAATTTACCTCTGTTGCTTAATGAGGAAGATAATTGATGATTCCCTGAACCTGATACCCACACTTTTCAGGAACAAATGAACTCCAAGTGTGCAAAAGGTTTTTTTTTTTTTTTTTTTTGTAATTTCCAAAGAGTGCTTCTAGGCTGCCTGGGTGGCATTTTTAAACTTTTGCCCGTCTTTTTTTTTTTTTTTTTTTTTTTTCAGTTGTTAATGTTCTTGGCTAAAATTTGATGCCGACCATCTGAAGCATTGAAAGCCTGGTGCTTTGGTCTCTGAACATCAATGCTCAACAGAACAAGGTCAATAAAATGAAAAACAGATGTTTGTATAACCCTACAGAAATGGAAATAATGACTACCATTCCAAAGAAGCATTAAACACTTGGAACAATCAATTGAGAAGAACAATCTATTGTACTTATTGCTTGCTATTTGCTCACACAGTCACGGTCTTTATCAACACAGTCCAACAACGAGCCAACGGAAATTGCAGGGGACTCTCGGATATCAAGTGAATTGTAATTTTAATGAGAACAAAAACTGCTGATGACTCTGTTTGAGTACTCATTTTTGCACGCCTGAACCAAATGATAAGGGTCGTGGAGATTTCAGCCGGTTTTCTGATGTGCACATCAAAGATCAACTCAAAATGGCGCCAAACCTGCATCGCCAGTTCTCCATCCAAAAACAAGTGATTAAGGGATTCTCTTTGTGGCGTGTTGCAACATCGACATCGAGAGGCCAGACTGAAACCGCATCTGTATAACTCCCCATCCACTGGAACCCCTCTATGGAGTAGTTTCCACACCAAAACTGAAATTCTAGAAGGGATAATGTCATTCCAAATCAATTTATAAAGGCTATTGACCGTCCCTTTCCTCCGAAGCAAGTCATAAGCCGACTGAAGAGAAAAAGACCCATTTTGGTTCGGAACCCAAATACATTCATCCTCCTGAAATTCCTCGCCATGTAATCTATCAGCAAAAAGTCTTCCAGCTAGATGTCTGATCTCTGGGTTAACCAATTCAAAATTGGTTGAGATTACCTCATTTATCGAAGGCCACACACCTTGAGCAACCAAGGCCGCCGGTCTTATGAAAGATGCAACCGTATTCCAATTTTCCTCAAAAAAACTGATATTGCCCTGAGCAACGCGCCAAAGTGAGTTGCTCAAAATAATAGACTTGCCAAGCATGAGTTCTTTGAAAAAGGGGGATGACCCAGTTTTCACCAACTGACTATTCAAGGCCACCCCATGCAACCAGTATTTACTTCTCATGAAAATAGCCCAAAGAGAATCCGCTGTAAGAAGGCGCCAAAGTGCCTTAAGGCGGAAGGCCCTCATCACCACCAGTAAATCTCTTACACCCAGACCCTTTTCGTCCTGAGGAAAACAAATAGTAGACCAAGAGACCCATTTTTTCTTCAGTCTTCCTTCACAATCACCCTAGAAAAAGTCAGCCAACAAACTATTGATCCGAGATACAACTTTCATAGGAACACACATGGTACTGAGGATATAAATTGGAATCGAGCTTAGAACATGTTTAATCAAAATTAAACGGCCCCCCGGAGATAGCAATTTCGCCTTCCATCCCTGAATCCGCGATTGAATTTTGGAGATCAAATCCTCGAAATAAGCAATTTTGACTCTTCCCTGAAAAACTGGCCCTCCCAAATATTTCAACGGAGCAGCTCGGAACAAGAAACCTGTGTAGGTTTTGAATCCGACAATTTTCGCTGCGTCTGCCCTGTCATCCAACATAAATGAGCTTTTGCTCGCATTTATTTTCTGTCCCGAAGACTGACAATAGCTGTTTAGAAAATTCATGCAACCCAAAATAGAAGACTTTCTGCCATTTAAGAAAATGAGAGTATCGTCTGCATAAAGAAGATGGGATATAGGGCTGCATGCCCTGGGAGTATAGAAATAACCAATTTTTCCCCGAGCAAAAGCCTCATGGAGACCCCGACTCAAAACTTCGGAGGCAATAATAAATAAGAATGGAGACAGGGGGTCACCTTGCCTTAAACCTCTGGAAGATCTAAAAAAACCTTTGTAGACGCCTTGGAGCAATACTGAAAAGCCACAAGAAGCGATACAGTTGGAGATGATATGACAAAATCTACCATTAAAGCCGAATTTTGTAAGCACCGCCAACAAAAAATTTCATTCCATTCTGTCATAGGCTTTTTCCATGTCAATTTTCAAAACCACATTACCGCCGAAAACTTTCCGGTTAATCTCCCTCATCAGTTCCTGTGCAAGGCCAATATTCTCACCAATAAACCTTCCTTTAACAAATGCCCCCTGCTCCGGAGAGATAAGTACGGGTAAAAGATCTGCCAATCTAGTACAAAGGATTTTGCTGAAAATCTTATAAATCACGTTGCATAAACTAATAGGGCGAAATTCCGAAAAGGAACCTGGATTGTCATTTTTAGGAATCAAAGCCAAGAAATTTGCCGAAAAAGAAGCCGGCAACGCTTCTCCCTCAAAAAACTGAATAGCAGCCTCCCAAATATCATTACTCAGAAACTCCCAACAAGACTGAAAAAATCCAGCAGTAAATCCATCCGGACCAGGGGCACTATTCTTGGGGATATCAAAAACCGCCTTTTTCACCTCCTCCAGAGAAGGACGTTTGATCAAGATGTCACATTGGTCGGAACTCACCAGGTTCGGAATACAATTCAACAACTTTGCATCTACCGTACATGAACCTTGGGAAGACAGCAAAGAAATCAGTGGCATGAAGAAGAATCTCACCAGGATCCGAAATAGTCTTACCACAAAGTAGATTAACCTGAGATATGGCCCGTCGTTTTTGTTTAGACTTGGTAGAGGCGAAAAAATATTTGGTGCAAGCATCCCCCTCCTTAAATTCTTTTTCGCCTGATTTTTGGATCCAGTAAAGCTCCTCCTGTTTAAGAGCTAATCTGTACTCCGCCTGACAGCGATTTAAATTGCAACAAGCATGAATATCCCAATTGGCATCAACGTTAAAACCATGAGTACTGCCACCAGCAAAGCCTGCCAATAAAATAGTTTCCCATTGTTGCATTTCATCCTCTAGAGCGCGGATCCTGCTGAACACATTCCCAAAAACCATCCGGTTCCATTGAATGAGAGCGCGACGAATCAATTTAAGTTTGGCATCCACTCTATCAATGGGTCTGGTGAAAGCCACATCTGTCAACCAGATTCCCTTAACCAGATCAAGAAATTCCGGGTGAGTAGTCCACATGTCCAGGAATCTAAAAGGTGCATAACCAATCCTTGGTTGAAAGGGCATGGATGCCATCAAGGGAGAATGATCAGAAAATGTACGGTTAAGATGTTCAACTTTGGGAGTATCCAGAACCGTCAGCCAAGCCGAATTGACCAAGATCCGGTCAAGTCTAGCCCAAATGCGCTCGCGTCCCCGCCTATTATTACACCAGGTGAGTCGAGGACCCGAATAACCACAATCAGTTAAGCCACATGTTTCAATACAATCGGAGAAGTGAGCCATACTAGCCAGGGAAGGTGCAATTCCTCCAACTTTTTCCCCCGAGTGAAGATAGGTATTGAAATCCCCACCGACCATCCAAGGGGAATCAGTTTGTGCCGCAAAAGTAACCATATTGGACCATAAAGCTTTTCTTTCATCCACAGAGCATTTAGCATAAACAAAAGAAATGAAAAAAACTCTGGAAGAAGAATCTGTTACCTGGCAGTGAATAATCTGGTCCGACATGTCCACCACCGAGAAAACAAGAGATGTATCCCACATAATCCAAATCTTGCCGCCAACATTGTCATTAGATGCAAAACCTCCCAGTTTGACTTTGTTCCCAATCTCCATGTATCTGCTAGCATCAATCATAGGCTCCGCAATCATAAGAATTCTGACATTGTTTTCCATAACCAACTTTTGTAGCCTCCTTCTCGTGGCCCTATTACCAACGCCGCGAGCATTCCAAAACATAAAGTTTTCAATCATATTAAACACGGGAAGAAGACAAACCCTTCTTAGTCTTACGACGAGTGCCCGAAGGAACCGCAGCTTTGACGTTTTTCTTTCGCTCCGCATCAGAAAGTGCCCCCAAATCTAAATCCTTGATAGCTAAAGTACCCGGCCCCATATCCGAATCCGACGCCGCCTCGTCACTATCTGTGGCACTTTCAAGTGTATTGACATTCATCTTTTTCTTCTTTTTTCGCAATGAAACGCCCACTTTGATCAATTTGCTAATGTCAGCCGGCAGCGTGCAATCAAGCCCATTCACTGCCTGCTGATCTGTTTCAGCACCTGCTGTCTGGATCGCAGCAGTTGATTCAGCTCGCAATTCCTGTGTAACAGCAGCACTAAACACCTTCTGAATCGAACCATTATGAGGAGAATGATCTAATTCGCGGACGGGAGACAAAATTCCAGCTGCTGCAGTTCCAGGAACCGGCGCTGCTGTGCCGAAACAGGGCGCAGGCTCCCCTGTTTCGGTGCTGATTGCTTGCTGGGACAGTCCATTATTTGCGGTGGGAGACTGCGTATCCTCGGAGTTGTTCATGGGTACACCTGACTGAGGTACCACCGAATGTCCAGACACTCTTTGCACATCTGAAACAAGCTGCCCAATCTGAATTTCACTTTGCGAAGCCGCCACATGATTAAACATGGTATTATTTGATTCCGGATTGACATCCTTATCATTTGGAGTCGGCTTTGGTAGGTGTCCAAGGACCTGTGCAATCTCTGAAATGGAATATCCCGCCTCAAGAAGGCATTCCTTTGTAGACTCAGATTTGACCCCATTTTGAACATGCTTTAATTTCTGATCCGTTGTTTGAAGAACCGCTGGAGCATTCGCCTCCTCCTCAATATTCTCCATTAGAGCATCCTCAGTATTCTCCATTAGAGCCTCAAAGGGGTTAGACAAAGCCACCTTGACAGCATCTGTTGCCCCCGACTTAATCCCCACGACTTTCTCCGTAATCTCCTCGCCATTGCTATTTTTTTTTCCACTCACACCCACATCCGACTTTGCAGATTTTTCCGTTCTAAGCACAGGAACATAATGTTGCTTGGTACTATTAACTTCAGCCTTAGGTTTGGTTATCTTCTCACTCTTACCACTGTCCGAGGCGCGGCCCCTGGCCTTAATGCCGAGCTTCTTGCGACAAACACTCTCCTGATGCCCTATCAGAGAACAAAAGTCACAATATTTGAAACCAGGGTATTCTATCTTCTGCCAGAAGCCTCTATTATTGGCTCTATCAATCCATACTCTGTTTGGTAATTTTTCAGCCAAAGTCATCTCCACGCACACACGGGCAAAACCCGGGCGCGATAAACATCTAGTATGGTCATCCATTCTCAAAAAATTTCCAAAAGAATTAACAATAGCTTTTAAAATAGGAGGATGAAAAAGATGTAAAGGTAAGTTAGGCAACTCTACCCATAGTGGCACCGATATCGGATCCTCCTTCAGACTGAAACCATCATGCCAACGGAAAGCTTTGAACCTAACGCCGCGAATCAAGAAGGAATCCCGCGACAACACTTTTTTTGCTTCCTCCTCCGATTGAAGACGAACTAAGACATGCCGTTGATTTAGTAAACCAAGCAAAAAATCGCCCATAATTCCCCAGGTTCTATGAATTGAATCTCGGATGTCTTCCAATGTAGGTCGGTAGCTGGAGAATTTTAAAACGATAACATGTTTTTCCATAAACTCCTCCCCACGGACTTCATCCGTTGTCGTAATGCCAATAGCTGGAGCGCCCTCTTTACGGAATCTAGTGCCTTCAACCGGAGTCTCCACAACTTCGGAAACTAGAATTTTTCCCAAGATTTGAGCGAAGGAAGGCTTAGCCGCGCCTTCCGCGGATCCCCCATTAACAGGTTTCCCCAGAATGTGGGGAGAGATGGCGGCAGGAGGTGCCGACATCACAAGCAGATCGGTGCCAGAGCTGAAAAACAAAACAGGAATAACAGAAAAACCTGTCTCTGAGCCGTGTCGGTGCACAAGACCGGATTCGGATCGTATCGGCAACTGTGACGGACTCACGGCAACCGAAAAGCGAGCACCCGATCTAGACCCCGGCCAAGACGAAAGGAGTTCCGCCTGGAGCAGATCTGTGAAAGCCTAAAAGCGGCCAGTATCGTCCAAAGTCGGTAAATATCGGCCAGTAACGGCCAGAAGCGACCCGAAATCCACCGGGAAGGAGTGGTTGAGCCGGCTAGGGTTGTCGCAGAGCCTACCCTCGCCGCCACCAGTCGATGGCTAGGATGCTATCTCACTTAGAAGGGACGGTAGAGATTAGAATCAGTGAAAGACCGAAATGCCCTCCCGAAATCGCCCGAAAAAGAGCTCTCACTTTCTTGCCCCTGTCTTTTTAACCACTCTTTAAATATAACAACAACAAAGGAGGGGCAAAAGGATAATTTCACCCCCCGGCAGCAAACCCATGCTCCCTAGAATTATACATTTCCAAATCCTTCATACTTGAATGCTTCCAAACCAATGTGTCCCAGTTAACTTGTATACTTAATGAACCCGTCTAATTGTCGAGGAAAGCAGCGAGGAAAACAGCGAGGGACCCCACAGGGGGGAGGGGGAGCCGTCCATCCCTCCGGGATGCGCATTTGACTTTTCAATGCACGCATTCCGAGAGTTGAAAACGCGCATCTCGGGGGGAATAGACGGCTCCCCCTCCCCCCTGTGGGGTCCCTCGCTGCTTTCCTCGACAATTAGATTTTTTCATACTTAATACTCCAAACAACTAGGCAGAAGCCGCAAAACAATGCATTTTTCTAAGGCAGCAACTAAATGACACCATCATTTTTGTTGAAGGACATCACCACCCATTTTTTTAATCTACTGAAGGACACCACCACTCTCACCGGCTCTTCTCTCTTCACCCATCCCACCCCACCACCACGCGCTGCCACCTCCAACCAACTGTGGCGGTGGTTGTTGTTGATGATGGAAAAGATAGAGAAAAGAAAAGGAAGAGAGGGAAGAAAAAGAAGAGAGGATTAGGAGAATAAGAAGATATTAGGAGAAATGTGGCAGCCTGATGAGCCCAACGGTAGAGAGAAGAGGCAGCGGTGGCAGGGTGGTAGTGGTGGTACTTGATGAAAAAGAAAGAGAGAATAATAAGAAGAAAAAGAATAAGAATAAGAGATAATGAGGAGGAGAAGAAGAAGAAGAAGAAGAAGAAGAAGTGAGGGGAGAGGTGGCGGTGGCAAGGTTATGGTGATACTGGATGGAGAAGAGAGAGGGAGACGAGAAGAGAGGAAAAATGTGGTAAATTTTTTTGTTTATATTGATGATGTCTTTAGCAAGTGGTGATATCCTTTAGAAATGTGGTGGTATCCTTTAGAAATTAGGGCAATGATGGTGTCATTCAGCAGAATTGGTGTCATTTAGTTGCTGCCTTTTATAATAGCAAGCAATTATTATTTTTTTACAAATCGGCGAGTTAATCTTCTAGCATAAACCATGCCCTTAGAGAGTTCCCGTGATTAATCGTCCAGAAAATGCAAGAATCGTATTTGTTAAAATGACCTGCAATACATTCCATGATCAGGAAGGATCAATGATCTTCTCACATTATTTCATTGTTTATGCATCAGTCAATAATTATACATACACGCAGAGATCTTGTGAAAGGTAAAATATTCATTACACTTGCTTGAATTCACATGAATTTTCTTCCTCTGCAAGTTCTCCATACCAAAAATCTACTGATTTCTAATCTTGGTTAAGGATCTTCATTGGAAATGTTAAGAGCATATATAATTCTTGTGAGAACATTCACAGAAATGTTTATGGCCTGAGTGAAAGCAAGATAAGGTGGCATGCTGCAACACTTGACATGATCAACTAGTATGCCAACTAATCCAGGGGTTTTCGTTCTAGTAAAAGACAACTGGTAGATTAATGGAAAAATCTACTCAAATCAAAAACAAAAATCCAATCCAATTCGAATGGGCTTAATTTACAGTTTCCTCCAATATTTCATTCAATGCTAAGTAATTATTTATCAATGTGTTGTTTGGCACTATGATAGTTATTCTCACATTGTAGAAATAGTTGAACGCTTTAATTTATAATTACGAATCATTCAAAACAAATCAAATATTAAAATTTTATCAGACAGTATATGCATCAAGTATCTTGACAAATGTTTCGTGATGTGAGGTTACTTTCTCAATCACTCTATAGGGATGCACCTTTCTACCATTGGATTGCCAGGATTTGGATTCGCTTTTAACCTTAAAAAAAATACATTCTATTTCCAAGAGCAACGAAAATTTGGTTTATATGCAATTTCACTTATTTTCATTTTTCTATCGATGTAAATCTCTCCAAACTTTTTTTTTTCTTGTAGCAATGTAAATCTTCTTCAATATTCAGCAATACAATAGATTATTTTTGTCTTCTTGATATTCACATAATTATTACATAATATACCTCCTAATTTATATTTGTTAGTGTTTCAAATAGTGTATTTTAGTTTAATTATTTTATTTTCGTATTTTTGTAGAATTTGGAGTTTAAATGACAAAAGTGCATTAGCGTGGCGAATTTGGAAATTCATAAACAAATTGACGAAGTGGAGCAGGAGACACTCAAGCCAAAGATTAATAAACAGAACCAAAGAAAAAAATAAAGAAAATTAGTTTTGAATTTTGGTGGAACAAATTGTTTCCTTTTGTTTTTGGTTTCCAATTATATTTTGTTTCCAATTTGTATTTGGTTTCCAATTTGTATTTAGTTTTTAATTGTATTTGGTTTTCAACAAGGAATTGTTTCTTTCTACCATAAATACAGCAACACACAATAGGGCAGAGAACGTAAGAACAACAGAGAGCGCATGAACAGCAGAGACACACACAATGCATCAACAGTCGAGTACGCATCTTTAATCCACCATGCGCTGTCATGAAGCTCCACACTGCTATTGTTGTCATCACCTTCACCATGTGTCACTAAACTCCACACAAGGCGAAGAGATGAACTCCTAGATGTAACGCACTTAATTGGTATTTGATTCGTTTTATGCTTTCACGATTAATAATGGTATTTATGATTTTCACTTTTATTTAATATAAGAGTTTATGTTATTTTAGTGACAAAGATTTCATCAACTTCTTCGTAGATTATTATTCCGTTGGTTGTCTTTTTCTTCTCCATGTAAATCTAGTCATGTTTTTCTTATGTGTGGAATTTTAAAGATCAATTAATTCCGGTAGGTTAGTTATATGTAATTGTCTTTTATTACGTTATTGTCTCCGGATATATCGTAAATTTAGGATATCATATATGATCAATCTTTGTGCTTTCTAGAAAAAAGTGAAATCTAAAATTCATTTATATTAGAATATATTGGTGCATTAAAAACTATTTTTCCGATTATGTTGTTTTGGATGTGAAACACGTAATTGAGTTATCATAGAGAATCAATACTAGTTGGCGCGTGAAATCTAGGAGGGATTCTTGGAACCTTGTGATTTTTCTAAACTTGATTTTTATTAAACTAAATTCAATTTCATATTTTAAAATTGCTAGAATTTCTTAAATTTAGTTTCGCGTAGTTCTTCTTCCTTGACCTTGTTTTGTAGATCGTTTTTCCTCGTGGGATCGACACCCTAATCTTTACTGCAATTGACCGCGTATACTGTTTGGGCGTAATCACATTTTGGCGTCGTTGTCGGGGACAAAAGTCATTCTACAATGGAGGTTTCGAGTATTATATTTCTTGCTCATTGTTTTATTTTATTTTATTTTTAGGTTTTAGGTCCAATTTATTTATTTTTATTTTATTTCTTAAATTTAAAAAAAAATGCAAAAAACAAAAAAGGACATTGGTGGAGTGTGAGTTGGAATAGAGACCACTTAGGGAGACTAATTAGGGTCCCAAATTTAGAACACCCACAAATTCACATTGAGACAAAATTAAGTCTTACTTCTAATTCTAACACCATGAGTAATCATGAAGATGACCATGTTTGGTCGCTAAAGGACTATCTCCACCCCACACGCACTGCTACTCCATCATGTATCATGTTTGCACCAAATACACCAAAGCTAGATTTTAAGTCGGGTATGATACAATTATTACCCACTTTTCATGGCCAAGAGAGTGAGAATCCTTATGTTCACATCAGGGAATTCGAGGAAGTTGTGGCACTTTCCACAGCAAAGTTGAGGCTATAGACTCAGTTAGACTAAGGTTTTTTTTCCTTTTTCCCTTAAGGAAAAAATAATTGGTGGCTATACTCTTTGCGACCAAGGCCTATAGGTTCGTGGGAGAAGATGACCCAAGCATTTTTGTAATAAATATTTTCCTCACCACAAAACCAACGGTCTAAAGAGACAGATTTCTACCTTCACCCAAAAGAATAACGAGACATTATATCAAGCATGTGAGAGGTTCAAGGATCTCTTGAATACATGTCCACGCCATGGGTATGAGAGTTGGCGCTTAGTCAGTTATTTTTATGAGGGGCTTACCAGTAGAGAGTGTCAGTTCGTTGAGATGATGTGTAATGGAGAGTTTTTTGCATAAGGACCCTGATAAGGCCATTGAGTACCTGAATGACTAAGCTGAAAAGGCTCATACTTGGACTGGTCCAAGTGCTACTAAGAGCACGGATAGAACACGCTCAGCTAGAGTCTACCAACTTAGGGAAGAGGACAGCCTTAGAGCCCAATTGGATAGAGTGATTAAGGAGTTAGAGGCACTTAAGGCCAAGGATGGTAGGCCCACACATACTGTTGCCAGAGTTGAGCTACAGGATGCTTGTTTTATATGCGGAGGAGTTGAACACTTAGCACAGGATTGCCCGACCTTGACTGAGATGAGAGGGGTTTATGAGGAACAATGTAATGCCTTAGGGATGTACAAGAAGCCTTACTCACCATTCTCTAACACTTACAATTATGGCTGGAGAGATCACCCTAACTTAGGCTGGAGGTCCAAAGCATACCAACCTACACACTCACAAGCACAACCACCTAGGTCATACCCTGCACCTCCATACAATGCGCAATCTAACAGAAGTTCCTTATCAGACACATTACATGCATTTATAGAGGCACAAGGTAAAACTAATCAAAAATTTGAAGTTGCATTGACACAATTGACAGAAGAGAACAAGGAGATCAAAAGCCAGATAACTAAGCTGACAAGTTCATTAACAGTACAAGAGCGGGGCCAATTTCCATCACAGCCTCAAGCAAATCCGAATGGCCAACTTATGGCACAAACCTCTGCTTCAAACTCTCAAAATGTCAAAGAGGTTAATGCCATCACTACTCGGAGTGGTAAGATTTTTGATGGATCAAGCTCGTCCACAACTATAAGCTCCTCCCCAAGTGCAAAGGAGAACATCCCTGAGGATGCCAACAAGAACATTCCAGTTCCAGTTCTTTTTCCTCAAGCACTACAACCTACTGAAAAAAAATCGGAAATGCATGGTGAGATTCTAGAATACTTGAAACAGGTTAAAATTAACTTACCTTTGCTACATGTGATTAAACATGTACCAACTTATGCGAGGGTCATCAAAGATCTATGCACTATCAAGAGGAAGCATCATGTCAAAAAGACTGCCTTCTTGACATAACAGGTAAGTTTGGTGATTGAGCAGAAGACACCACCCAAGTACAAAGATATAGTCACCTGCCAGATTGGGACTCATGAGTTCGGCCAAGCCTTATTGGATTTAGGAGCAAGTGTAAATCTGATGCCATATTCTATTTACTTGCGACTGGGTCTAAGAGAGATTAAACCCACATCCGTGGTACTACAATTGGCCGATAAATCGGTTAAGAAGCCATGAGGAATAGTCGAGGATGTCTTGCTGCAGATTGATAAGTTTTACTATCCCGTCGACTTTCTTATACTCATTCTGCGGTTAATATGGAGTCTACAATTCCGATTATTTTAGGTAGACATTTTCTTGCCACAGCTAACACTCTTATCAATGCAGGAACGGTCTAATGAAGTTGTCTTTTGGGAACATGACTCTGGAAGTCAACATATTCAATATTAGCAAGCAACCAAGTGATGATGATGAGTGTCATCATACCTACATGATAGACACGTTGATATCAGAGGAGGCGCTCCTGAGCGCAGATTCTGAAACCTTAGAGTACCTCCTTTTTATTTCTGATTCTGAGAGTTCACTTTATCCTGACAATGTTTTTGATATTTCTGTTGTTTCAGAGTTAAAGGATAAAGGAGGACGACAATGGCAACCATGCTTTGAGGAGTTTCCAAAGGAAAGACAGAAACCACAACCATCCACCATGGAAACTCCAAAAGTTGACCTAGCTCCACTGCCTGAGGGACTTAAACATGCATTCCTCGGACCAGGTGATACCTTTCTTGTTATTATTTCTTTCGTGCTTGATGGCTCACAAGAAGAAGAATTGATTAATATGTTACGTGAGCACAAATCTGCATTAGGTTGGACTATAGCTGACATCAAAGGTATTAGCCCCTTATATGTTCCCATAGGATTCACTAAGAAGAAGGAGCTAACCCCCGTAGAGATCCTCAAAGACGACTTAACCCCACTATGAAAGAGGTGGTGAAAAAGGAGGTCTTAAAATTGTTAGATGTAGGCATCATTTATCCCATCTCTGATAGCAAGTGGGTTAGTCCAACTCAAGTAGTTCCCAAGAAATTTGGAATAACAGTGGTGACTAATGATGAGGGGGTGCTTGTTCCTACTAAGGTAGTGACAGGGTGGCGCATGTGCATTGATTATAGGAAACTTAATTCTGCCACCCGCAAGGATCACTTCCCACTTCCATTCATTGACCAAATCTTAGAGCGAGTAGCTGGTTATTCTTTCTATTGCTTTCTAGATGGGTATTCAGGATATTATCATATTGAGATTGCATTAGAGGATCAGGATAAGACTACTTTCACATGTCCTTTTGGAACTTATGTTTTTCTGCGTATGCCATTTGGTTTGTGTAATGCACCGACTACTTTTCAAAGATGCAAGATGAGTATTTTTAGTGACACGGTTGAAAAATATATGGAAGTATTCATGGATGATTTGACTATTTTTGGTGATTCTTTTGATTCATGTTTACTTCACTTGAAGGTTGTTTTAAGTAGATGTGAAGATAAGGGTCTGGTGCTTAAATGTCATTTCATGGTTCCCTATGGAATAGTTCTGGGACACATAGTTTCTGATAAAGGAATCGAGGTTGATAAAGCAAAAATTGAATTGATTTCTAAATTACCTACACCTAAAAGTGTCAAGGATGTGAAATCATTTCTAGGGCACGCGGGGGTTTTATAGGAGGTTCATATAGAATTTTCCTGCCATCTCTAGACCATTAAGTAGCCTCCTGATCAAAGACACTGTGTTCTAATGGACACAAGAGTGTGAGGACGCCTTTCGAACACTTATTGATAGGCTCACCTCTGCCCCCATCATGCAGTCACCGGATTGGAATTTACCATTTGAGATAATGTGTGATGCAAGTAACTATGCTATGGGGGCAGTCTTGAGACAACAAAGGGAAGGGAAGCCCTTTGTTGTTTACTATGCTAGTCGAACGCTTAACGATGCTCAAATGAATTATTCGACTACTGAAAAAAGAGTTGCTAGTCGTAGTTTTTGCTTTAGATAATTTTTGTGCTTATTTGATTGGTACACCTATCACTGTTTTTACTGACCATGCGGCTCTTAAGTTCCTTCTTTCTAAAAAGGATGCTAAGGCAAGATTGATTAGGTGAATTTTACTTCTGCAGGAATTTGATCTAACTATAAAGGATAAGAAGGGGGTTGAAAATGTTGTGGCGGATCACTTGTCTCGTCTGGAGTTCAATGACTCTGCCAATGGCCCACCCATCCGTGATGGCTTCCCTGATGAACATTTATTCGCCATCACTCAAGTACCATGGTATGCGCACATTGTTAATTACTTATTTTCCGGCGAAGTTCCATCATCATGGAGTGCTCAAGATAAGCGCAAATGTTTTGTCGAAGCAAACAATTTTTATTGGGATGATCCTTATCTATATAAGTATTGTCCCGACCAAATCATGAGATTGAAAGTGTCTTGCATTTTGTCATAGTGCAGCTTTTGGAGGTCATTTTTCTATGAAAAAGACCGCTGCAAAATTTTTACAGTCGGGATTATATTGGCCTACATTGTTTAAGGACACTAACAATTATTGTCGTTCTTGTGATAGATGCCAGAAGTTAGATGCACTGTCTCGGAGACACATGATGCCCCTTAACCCCATCCTAGTCATCGAGATATTTGATTGTTGGGGGATTGATTTTATGGGACCTTTTCCACCTTCTTTTGGATATTTGTATATTTTGCTTGCAGTGGACTATGTGTCCAAATGGGTAGAGGCTGTGGCATGCCGGAGGTTTATCAAAGAACACATTTTATCCTGTTTTGGTACACCACGAGCCATTATTAGTGATCAGGGGACTCATTTATGTAATCGCTCTTTTGAGGCTTTGGTGCGCAAGTATGGAGTTCATCACAAGGTCGCCAATGCCTATCATCCGCAAACAAATGGCCAAGCCGAGCTGATGTTCACATAATTATAACATAATATACCTCCTAATATATATTTGTTAGTGTTTCGAATAGCGTATTTTAGTTTAATTATTTTATTTTTGTAGGATTTGGAGTTTAAATGACAAAAGTACGTTAGCGTGGCAAAATTTGAAAATTCATAGACAAATTGACGAAGTGGAGTGGGAGACACTCGAGCCAAAGATTAAGATAACCAAAGAAAAAAATAAAGGAAAATAGTTTTGAATTTTTGTGGAACAAATAAGTGATATGGATGAACATAGCCAAATCCACTTTCCTGTTATTAGAAGAGAATCTAAACAAGAGGGGTGGTTTCTACTTGTATTTGGTTTCCAATTATATATGGACCCATTTTGTTTCCTGTTGTTAGTTTTTTCCAATTTGTATTGGCTTGCCAATGGGGTTTCCAACAAGGAGTTTGGTTTCTTTTTAACACAAATACGGCAGCAACAATTGAGAGGGAGAAAAAGAAGGAGCCAAAACGCAGGAAGGTTGTCCAGGACAGCAGGGAGTGCACAAAAGACAGCAGCTCTTTTTGGTTTACAATTTAGATTTGATTTCTAAATGGGGGGTGGCCAATAGGAGAAGTTTTCTTTTCTTTTTAACACAAAGAAATAGGGCAGCAAGGAGGAAGGTTTGCTCTAGGACAGCAGAGAACGCAAGAGAAGAAAATAGGGTAGCAAGCTTCCATAACGCAATAGCAGCCAATACGTTGTTCAGCAGCGCAGCAGGGAACGCAGCAGCAGTGACGTTTTCCAGCAACAACAGAAACGCAGGAGCAGGGAGTGTGTCGCTAATCCACCACACGCTGCCATGCCGATGAAGCTCCACACCGTTGTTGTTGTCATCACCTTCACCATGTGTCACTAAACTCCACGCAAGGCGAAGAGGTGAACTCCTAGATATAATGCACTTAATTGGTATTTGATTCGTTTTATGCTTTCACGATGAATAATGGTGTTTATGATTTTCACTTTTATTTAATATAGGAGTTTATGTTATTTTAGTGACAAAGATTTCATCAACTTCTTCGTAGATTATTATTCCGGTGATTGTCTTTTTCTTCTCCATATAAGCTTAGTCACGCTTTTCTTATGTGTGAAATTTTTAAGGATCAATTGATTTCAGTAGGTTAGTTATATGCGATCGTCTTTTATTACGTTATTGTCTCCGGATATATCGTAAATTTAGGATATCACATATGACCAACCTTTGTGCTTTCTAGAAAAAAATGAAATCTAAAACCCATTTACATTAGAATATATTGGTGCATTAAAGACTATTTTTTCGATTATGTTGTTTGGGATGTGAAACACGTAATCGAGTCATCATAGCGAATCAATACTAGTTGGCGCGTGAAATCTAGGAGGGATTCTTGGAACCTTGTGATTTTTCTAAACTTAATTTTTATTAAACTAAATTCAGTTTCATATTTTAAAATTGCTAGAATTTCTTAAATTTAGTTTCGCGTAGTTTTTCTTCCTTGACCTTGTTTTGTAGATCGTTTTTTCTTGTGGGATCGACACACCAATCTTTACTGCAATTGACCGCGTGTACTGTTTGGGCGTAATCACGAGCTGACAAACCGAGAAGTGAAACAAATCTTGGAAAAGATGGTGAATCCTGATAGAAATGATTGGTCCTTACGCCTTCCTGATGCACTTTGGGCTTACCGTACCGCTTAGAAGACAATTCTCGGGATGTCTCCGTATAGCTTATATATGGAAAAGTCTGTCATTTACCTGTTGAGTTAGAACATTGCGTTTATTGGGTTGTCAAAAGCACTAACTTTGATTTCAATGATGCAGGTATTCAGAGGAAATTTCAGTTAGCTAAAATTGAGGAGTTGCGGAATGATGCCTATGACAATTCCCGAATATACAAGGCGAAGATGAAAGCAGCTCATGATAAGCAAATTCTGAGGAAACATTTCGAGCCCAATCAACGAGTCTATCTCTATGACTCACGACTTCATATTCATCCTGGCGAGCTAAGATCGAGATGGACGGACCCATTCATGGTAAAACAAGTCTTTCCCAATGGTTCCATAGAAATTGAAGATCCAAAGAGGGGAGAGTATTTAGAGTAAATGGGCAACGTTTGAAGCACTATGTGGAGCGAGTAGAGGTGCCAGAGGAGATCTCTCTGGTTGCCCATGTCTACTTGATTGATGTTCTCCACCTTATCTTTAGTTTAGGTTTTTTATTTTATTTTTTTAGTTAGGTTTTATGTTTTTCTTTTAGTGTTTCAGGTTATTTTAGGTGTTGCTACTGGAGTCACTCAGAGCCATTCATCCCATGTGTTCCTTTCTCCCGTCGTATGATTTTCTTATATTTTGGTGACTATGAGGACATTGTCTATTTGAAATTTGTAAGACTTCACCATGGTAATATTACTCTAACCCTCCTCTTTTCTTTTTCCTTCATTTGTCATGATTATTATTTTTTTCATTGAGGACAATGTTTGGTTTAGGTTTGGGGTGATGTAGTTTATTAGATTTTTTGTGCAATTTTCAAAAATCTTTGAGCTTAAAACGTATTTTACAATTAAACCGAGTCGTTTTTTTGTGTTTTACTCAATCTCCATTGAAATAATTAAATGATTACAGTAATTGTGCAAAATCTTTATGAAAATGCATTCGAAATCTGAACTCTTGGTGAATTTAAAAAGGGGGGGGGGGGGGGGGGGGGTTGAGTCATTTTATTTTAGAGAATATTTTTTGTTGCCTTTAATTTTGAGAAAACACATACTAACACGTGTCACATAGTTATATTAGTAGAAAACATGATATTTGATATTATCCTTATGTTAGATGTATTTCGTGAGACTTTTCAACTCGACTATTCATGCACTATAAGCCAAGTCAACATGTTTTGAAGTTGATTAGTGAGATATTGAACTCGAAAACCTTAGAATAATAGTGGAGATTTAACCCTTGTGAGTTTTGAGTCATTCTTTATTTCTTGAGGGTTATTGAATTACTCTGATTTTTCTTGAGTCCGCATTATTTCGTTGATGATCTCATTATTCTTGACTTTCTTATTGGTTGTTTTAAGAACGACATAAAAATTGAAATTTTACACTAGAACTTTTGCTTTATTTAGTTAAGACATCCTAGTACCAACTATAACTTATGAAGTGATATAGGCATTTTTTTTCTTTAAACCATTTTTTAGCCTTTTAACCTACCCAATAATAAATATCCATTTGCAGCCCTTTGAGCCTTTAAATAACCTTTTATTTGTTATTCTCATTCTCATTACCTACTCCAATCAAGGAGTAATACCTCTATTAATTATCCTTACCCAATTTTCTGAGAATGTATACGGTAAGATATATTTATGGAATGGGCAAATAGAAAGAGTTGAACATAGATATTCATGCGCCCTCGAAGTAAAAGTGATTGATTGTATAAACGGGGAAAAACATGTATAAAAAAAGTAAATAAATAAGGTTGAAGAAGAAAAAATGGGTTGAAGAAGAAAATAATGAAGAAAAAGTTAATGGTGTACAACATTGATTTGTTCTTCAATGCCCTATGTGTTTATTCAAGGGTGTAGCCATTCTCAGAAAATTTTTTGTATCATTTTTTGTCCATTATTGTTTGCCATAATCCAAACCCCATTACAACCTAGTAAAGACCTAATTGATCTTAAGTGAAAGTTTAGTAGATGTAGAGATTGAATAGGCAAGAATTATGGTGTTTGATTCAACATTCTCAAAAGTAATCAATATTCTTGTCCATGAGATCATATTCATTTCACTCTTTGAAAATTTTGTTTTTCATGATAATAATATGTGAAACGTTTGCATTTTCCATAGTTTATATCATTTTCCTCACATATAAATTGAGTGCCCAATCTCTGAGTGTTTTATTTCTGAGTGACATGAAAGATTTGTAGTCGAAGTGTACTTTCTAAAGGTTATCTCGTCACATCTTTACTATGAGATGAAGAGTTATGTTGATAAGGTTTCTCACACACACTTCAAGTTGAAAATGATTATGAAATTTATGTAACCTTTAGATATTATTAAATTATTGTACTCTATTGATATACTATTGTGACATTTTTAGTTTGTTGTTTTTCTTGAATTTTAAGCAATTAGAAAATTACTCTACGGAAAATAAAGGAAAATGGCCAAGTTTTTGCATTATGTTTTTAGAAAATAGATTTTGTTTTATTGAGTCAGTAATGTTTAGGGGTAACATTTCTGGAAACCCTCACGAGACTATAACTCGTTCATTAGAGGTAATCTAGGGGTTTAAAGCCTTGTTGCACGTTAAGGTAAGTGCAACCGTGATTCCTACGAAAGTGAGTTAGGATTTTATTCTTAATTTTGTTTTGCTCGAGGACTAGCAAAATATAGGTTTTGGGGTATTTGATATTCACATAATTATTACATAATATACCTCCTAATTTATATTTGTTAATGTTTCAAATAATGTATTTTAGTTTAATTATTTTATTTTTGTAGGATTTGGAGTTTAAATGACAAAAGTGCATTAGCATGGCGAATTTGAAAATTCATAGACAAATTGACGAAGTGGAGCGGGAAACACTCAAGTCAAAGATTAATAAAGAGAACCAAAGAAAAAAATAAAGGAAATTAGTTTTGAATTTTGGTGGAACAAATGAGTAATATGGATGAATATAGCCAAACCTACCTTCCTTGTTATTATAACAGAATCTAAACAAGGGGTGGGACCCCTTTGTTTCCTTTTGTTTTTGGTTTCCAATTTGTATTTGATTTCCAATTGTATTTGGTTTCCAATTGGATTTTCAATAAGGAGTTGTTTCTTTCTACCATAAATACAACAACACACAATGGGCAGAGAACGCATGAACAGCAGGGACACACACAACGCATCAACAGTCGAGTACGAATCGCTAATCCACCACGCGCTGCCATGAGGCTCCACACCGCTATTGACACCGCTATTGTTGTCATCACCTTCACCATGTGTCACTAAACTCCACGCAAGGCGAAGATATGAACTCCTAGATGTAACGCACTTAATTGGTATTTGATTCGTTTTATGCTTTCACGATGAATAATGGTATTTATGATTTTCACTTTTATTCAATTAATTCCGGTAGGTTAGTTATATGTGATTGTTTTTTATTACATTATTGTCTCCGAATATATCATAAATTTAGGATATCATATATGACCAATCTTTGTGTTTTCTAGAAAAAATGAAATCTAAAATTCATTTACATTATAATATATTGGTGCATTAAAGACTATTTTTTCCAATTATGTTGTTTGGGATGTGAAACACGTAATTGAGTTATCATAGCGAATCAATACTAGTTGGCGCGTGAAATCTAGGAGGAATTCTTGGAACCTTGTGATTTTTCTAAACTTGGTTTTTATTAAAATAAATTCAATTTCATATTTTAAAATTGCTAGAATTTCTTAAATTTAATTTCGCGTAGTTCTTCTTCCTTGACCTTGTTTTGTAGATCATTTTTTCTCGTGGGATCGATACCCCAATCTTTACTATAATTGACCGCGTGTATTGTTTGGGCGTAATCACTTCTTTCTTGATTTTCAAGTGAATCTTATATTTCTTTTATGTTGGGAATTGTTTAAAACCCTTTAGTTCCATTGATGAGAAAGTTGCTCCAAAACTTGAATATCAAGTAGAAGACCCCTTGAGTTGCATTGAGACCTTTTAAGATAAAACCCACATCCAAAGCCCGGTGGTGAAGTTGTGAAAACTATCAAACGAGTGAGTTACTAAAAGATGGGGAATAATTAGAAATCAATTTAAAAGGGAACATTGAATCAAGACTTTCAATTTATACCATATTATTTTTAAGCACCTTTTATGGAATAATTTTGTTTGTTGGGATCATTAAACTACCCCACTAGCTAACTTGGTCATAAGTAAAAGACGTTGATTTATTTTTATGCATTTCCTCATTGCACGATCCTACCACCTCCTTGTAGGCAGAGGGCTCGTCACTCCTTACTTTTTTTTTTTCAATTGCTCAACCTCAGAGTACACTTCTCTAGTAATTTATTTATTTAACTTTTCTAGAGAGTCAGATCAGACAAAATCACCATCTATCATTCTAGAGATGTTTATAATGACCCAATCAAACACAATCACACAGACACAAAACCCCTTGTCGTTGTCCTGGCTGTAAGGGCCTAGCTCTGTAGATTTTTTGTTATTTATTTATGATGTCTCACAAGACACCTCAATTCTAGTATATAATCTCAAATTGCACTACAAACATTCTCATGTTACTATTTTCACTTCAGATCTAAATAAGCAACTTTGACCCGACCCAAGCGGATTGGATATGCACCCATTTTGAAAATGGGTAAGGTAGAGGGATTTATTGGTTGACACTTGAATGGATATCCAATTTTTGAAAATGGATACGGATTTGGGTTACCCCTATCTGTCCCGAAGATCCGCATTGAATTGATGGTCATTGGTCATGGGGGGTTAATGCCAACTTTTGGGCCAAATTAGTAAATCTCCCTTCTTTCTCACTTTTAAGTTTGAAGGCATTTCCCGATGTATCGTTTCTCTCCCATTTCAAGTCTCTAGGCCTAGGGCATCTTGCAAGAGTGCTTTTGGTTGCAAAATTTGTGGCGTTTGGAGGTTAGACTGAATCCTAAGCCAAAAGTGATACTCATGCAACTTATTTTTGTTGTTAATTACTACTGCATGTGGTCTGATTTTGCTCTTGTTTTCATCAGTTTCTTGTTTGCAAAATGAGAATATTTCCGTAATTGTAGTTAACTCGTGCTCGACTGACTCTTCCAAGTCGAATTTGGATCCAAGTGTATAACCATCATGGATATGGATGAAGATAGAATCAGCAATCTACCTGATCACCTCATTCATCACATACTATCTTTTCTTGACATAACATATGTAGTCCGAACCACCATTTTGTCTACTAGATGGCGTTATCTTTCGGCTTCGCTGCTATTTTTGAATTTGGAGATACATTATGAAAATATTATAAGGCCAATGACAGAAATGGATTTTCATTTCATGAAATTTGTGGACAAGGTGCTTATGACCCGTGGCATTGCTGATATAATGCACTTGAGTTTATCATATTATGATGATAATTACTTGTATGCATCTGATGAGGACAACGATGACAATTTCCGTGGTGTGTTTCCACCTCGTGTTCGGTCATGGATTTTTTCTGCAGTTCAACACAATGTGCAAGAGATTGACCTAGGCATCAATAACGTAGCTTATGGAAAGGTTAATCTACCCGAATGTGTGTTTGCCTCTACATCATTGAAGGTGTTGAAATTGCGTGTAAATGACTATCCGGTAGATGAATATCCCAACTTATTGCCCGACTTTTCTTATACCTAATTCATTGCAGTTAACAGGTCTACAAACATTGCATCTTGAAAGTATTACTTTTAGGGAAGAAGATTTGGCTTACAAGCTATTCTCAAGCTGTCCCATTTTGGAATCTTTAGCTTTGGTTCATTGCGGCCTTTCCTATCTCTGTGATCTTATTATCTCTGCTCCTAAGCTCAAGTATCTTGTAATGAAAGATTGTTGGAAAAATGTAAAACCAAGCTGTCGGATCAAGATACATGCCCCAAATCTTGTATTGCTGAAGTATGAAGATGATATTGTGGGAAGATGTCATATAGAGAGTTGTTCCGATCTGGATAATGCAAGTATTAATGTAAAAGTTGCGGAGAACGCTTATAGAGCAGAATATGCTGTGTGCGATACGAAGGAAGAGTATGATGAACGGATGATAAGCTGTTTCAGAGCAATTTGCAGCGTGAAATCTTTAACACTGTCAGCTTCACTGCTTGAGGTATACTTTCTTATTTTTTCCAGTAAAAATGTCAATAACATACTTTTACATGATAATGAAGTAAATTGTTTTTTTTTTTTTTTGCAAATTATAGTTTGGTGCTCTGCTATCACTAAGCTGCTTATTTGATATGCTAATCAAGATCTCAGACCTACATCAACAATCCATATGCATTTAAGGCTCTACATGGTGTTGAGATATTTGCTAGTAATGCAGTATCTAAACAAAGCTAACATGATATTTTGTTTCCATGTGATAAGTTTTTGTTGAGGCCTTCTGCTTTAGTAGAAAGACTGCCTATGCAATTTGGTAACCTAAGGTATTTGAGGCTGAAAACATGGCTTTCGAGAGACTCCATCAATGGAATTATGAACTTGCTCAATATTTCTCCAAATATTGAAACCCTTTGCCTAGACATATGTGAGGTAATTATCACAGAACCAATTACATTTACGTTTGGTAGCTTAGTACAATTAAAATGTACATGAATATATTTTATCTGAAATTCTCTTCATTTATCATGTAGAAAACTTGCTTAGAAGATAAGATGGATGTATATGACGAGGTTGTGATCTAGCAATTCATTTCATTTCTTCAGTTTTTTTTTTTTTCAATGTAGTGAATTGTTTTAACTACTTTTTTTTCATGTTATGTAGAAGAAACCAAAGTTGTTGTCAATCTACCTATTGCATCACCTCAAGGTTATCGAGATGCAAAAATTTTCCGGTTGCAACAAAGAATTCAAGTTTCTTGAAATATTGCTAACGGCTTCTTTGGTCTTGGAGAGATTGGTTCTTTTTTCTTCTAACATCGAACCACCTGAGAGAGAAATAAGACTGACTGAATTTACAAAGAGGCTATTAACTTTGCCCAGAGCATCATCAAGTACAGAGATATTGCTCGTCTAAATCATAATGGTAAATTTTGTAAGCTATTATTTTGACATTGATACTCATTTGTTGGCCTTTCTTCTGTAAGTGAAGTCAACTTTGATTTTATTCTATGAATTATCCTGAACTGCAACACATCAGAAGTACACATTTTTTTTATTTTTTTTCCACCAAGACCACCCACTGATTATAAGAAAAGTAGCAAACAGGCTCCCAACAGGACGATAATGATAAAAAAAATATTAAGTTAAAAATGCTACTTGCGAGTTGACAGGGTTCATAGAGGGGAATTTCAATGACCAGAAGTAGAATTCGCTTAGAGGTGTAGGGGAACTCTAGCAAATTTCTATATTGTGTACTTGTGCTTTATAGATCCTCCATCTTATGAACAAGTCAATTATTATTGCAAATTGTGGAGGTATGACTCGAGAGGAAGGTAGCCTCTAGAAAGATATCATTCCTGCCAATATAATTGGGGTGGTGCAAATTGGCTTCCTAAGAATCCAACTTCCTCGTGTGTAGTAGATGGAGAAATCTTTTCAATCTTATGGCTTCCTTTATGAAAGCGTCGAATTGGTGTTGTGAAGAAGTGACAAGTTAAAGTTTTGGCATGATATATGAGTTGGTGAGGGGTGTCTTATGTTCGCTTCTCAAGGATTTATGCTCTTTGTGTTTTCAAGAATGGGTCGTTGATAGATTTTTTGCCAGGGTGGTTGGTGACTTTACTTTTTGGGACCTCAAATTTAGGAGACTCAGCTTTCCATGGCAGTGATGGTTGAGGTTTTGGCTCTATCGGCTTTTTTGGATGCTGCTGTTCTTAAGGACGTTCCAAATATGTGGATTTGGAAGTTGGATTGCGAAAAAGTCCATCTTATTGAAGGTTCTAATGATTTTCTGAATAGACGGGCTTGGAAAATGGACAAGGAGAAAGGTTTCTCAAATAGCTCTACGTTTTCGAAGCTTTCCAATGAGCATATCCCTTGAGCGTGGTTAAAAAATTCTAGTGAGTGTATTCATTGCTGAATTAAGAGGAGAGCTTTAGTAGTATATGCTCTTCAGACTTGCAATACATGAGTTGAAATACTTAGACAATCTTGTGGATTTTGTCCCCGCATCAGATGGGTAATGCACAAATCCTTGGTTTTATATGGGCTTTAGGACCTCCACTTAGTCGTACTTTTGTGGGCAATCAAACCCATGACAAACTGGTATTAGAGAATATCCAACCCTTATTTGATGTCACACCAAACAGCAAGGAGGGGTGTGTGTCTGGCTATCCGCGTGTGTAGCTGGTCCGGCATTGTAAGAATCAGGTGTGGAGAGATGTCACGCATTATGTCCCACATCGAGGGGGTATTGGTGAATCTTGGTTTCATACGAGCTTTGCGATCTCCACCCCAATAAGCTAGTCTCTTTTTGGTTGGAAATCAAGTCATAACATTTTCAGTTGCCACTTCATCGGATAAAATGGGCTTTAACATAACTCACCAAATCAATCTCATAACTTAAATTAGGACAGTGCAAGTTCAAACCTCAGTTTGTGGTGTCAAGGTTGATTTGAACCTCAACCCCTTGTTTTGAACAAATCCCACAACAAGAATCATAACCTTGGAAGGTTTGAATCCCCTAGAGAAACTGCATGTTTTTTTTTTCTTTTGTTTATTCTTTGTCGAGCCAAAAAACATAACTTTGTGTTGGGCACCCTTCTATGGGAAATTTCTTATTGAATTCTGTTATATTCCTCTTTTCAGTACTTTTGTTTTTGAATTTGCAAGTTGTCAAACATGTAATTCCCTGGGCATGAAAAACAAATCATAGGGTGTGAGCATGTTGGAAAACATAAATTCAGAAAGAAGTGTTCTGTTCGCTAATTATCTGGTGGCTGCTGTATAGCATGCAGAGTCTATGGAGATGAACATTACATAATCACATGCAATAGCCATTTTTTAATTGAGTTGGATAGCACCAAGGTGTTGTTACTCATAAACCTAGCTCGTTACATGAAAAGTTGGATGGGTTTTCATTAATGGGCTAACCAGACTTCTAAAAGTTGTGTTCTTTAAGGTAGGATCAGCAGTTGTTTTTCACTATTACATTTATCAAGGTGAAGCATCATTATTCTTTGACATGATATAGCAGTCATAAACTTTCTTGTAAGCAATGAATGAAATGGTCACTTGTGGAAATAATTTACTGAAAATAGGTCCACCTGCTTTAGGGGAAAAATCCTTCTCAGCCACAGTTTTATCATCTGTGATTTTTATCGGTATATAATTGTAGTTTGTATCTGTGAATTTCACAAATGGAAGGTTGGTTTGTTCTTCAACTCCTTTTATTTTTTTCTTTATTTTTTTCTTCATTTTTTTCTTCTTATTGAAAGATAAAGGCGTTAAAAAATCAATGAGAAAATCAAAGAATCTCGGAAAGATGAAAGCTGCTGGAAAGCTATAGCTAAGAGTCCTAAGACAGGAGAATCTTGAAGAGTGAAAGCAAAGTTTTGATATCTGATGTCAAGGTATGACAGGAGTTTCAACTGCTTGACCATGTGCAAAATTAAGCAATGTGTTATTTACTTGGAATACATTTAGGTTCATCAGGATTGTTCCATTAGTTTGAAGACGGGTGGAATGTTTACAGCTATCTAAATCTGAATTTCGAAAATGGAAAACATGGAAATATTGTTGTCAACCTGCAACACTGATCTACCATTTAATGGTTAAAAATTGGAATAGTTAGTTGTTTGGATCATCGGGTGGCAATTCATGCTGTATAGTTGAGTCCTGATATCAGGGCATGAACTTCGAGTTCTTGGGGGCTTCATATTTTGTCTGGTCTCTTCTCAAGTTTGAATTACGGAGTTGAAATTTAGGTAGCAATCGTGCTGGTTCTTTATTTGCCTAACAAGTCAGGGGCCAAATGACATGCACCGTGGGGTTTTACTTTGTTTGAAGTTTAGCTTGTTTGTTTTTCGGGTTGAAAGCAAAGTATTTGGTGTACACTAGTCCTTTTCCAGTGATGCTTCGCTGCAAAATAATGCAAAAGGAAATTGCATAGTATTAAGAAATAAGCATTTAAGCTCTGGCAACTACGATAGCAAGTCAATACTGGAACTGATTCAGGGCTTGCAGTTGTGCTACAAAATATATGATATGTATAATGAGAAATTTATGTTTTTCGCAGATATCTATTGGTAGAAATTCATAGCTAGTGTCATAAGAAATTTCTTGAAAACTAAAGGCATTTTTAAGTGTTGAGTTGCATCTTGCAACTCCAAAAATATGCGACCAATTTTAAGGCTTTAAAGGTGTCTTTGTTTCTCAAAATTGACCAAAAGCTATCAAAAATAAAGACCAACTGCTAAGTATGATTAAAAGGGGGATCAATCATGAATTTAACATCAATAATAGGAACCAAATAGTGTATCAAATTCATAGGAATTAAAAAAAAATTGAAAAATAAAAAAATGGACAAAGTCTGATTTCTGTCCCAACGCAGCGATCGTTGCGAGTATATTAGAGTTCATTGCAGTAATCGCTGCGTTTGGACAGACCAGACTCTGATTTATGTCCTAACGCAGCGGTCCCTACAAGCAACTGCATTCTCGTCGCAGCTACCGCTGTGTTAGGACATAAATCAGACTATGTCCATTTTTCATTTTTTTTTATTTGTATCTTTTATTCATTTTTTTAATTCCTATGGGTTTGATACACTACTGGCATATTTGATTTATTGTTAAGCCTCACGTTTGACCTTCTCAAGTTGGGTGTTCAAAAGTAGGGTTTAGCAATAAATCAAATATTTTAATACTGTATCAAATCCATAGGAATTCAAAAAAATAAAAATAAAAAACTTCAACTTCAAAAAATCCAAAATTTGAACAGAGTCTAGATCTCTGTCAAAACGCAGCGGTCCCTGCAAGTATAATAGAGTTCATCGCAGCATCCGCTGCATTTGGAAAGAAATCTAGAGTCTAATTTTTGTCCTAACACAGCGTTCCCTACGAGAAATTGCATCCTCCTCGCAGTTACTGCTGCGTCAGGAAAGAAATTAGACTATCCATTTTTTTTATTTGATTTTTTTTTTCATTTTTTTAATCCTATGGGTTTGATACACTATTGGCATATTTGATTTATTGCTAAACCTCACTTTTGACATTCTCAAGTTTGAGTGTTCAAAAGTGGGGTTGAGCAATGAATCAAATATGCCAATATTGTATCAAACCCATAGGAATTGAAAAAATTCAAATTCAAAATATCCAAAATTTGGGCAGAGTTGATCTCTCTCCAAACGCAGTGGTCCCTGCGGTTTTATTAGCTTTACACGCATTAATCGTTGCGAGTCCGTTTACTTTCTTCGCAGTAACCGCTGCATTTGATGTCAATCCATGTTTGAAATTTTTAGGACTCAATCCCAAGAGTCGTTGCGATATGGTATTCTCTAACCGCAACGATCATTGCGATAATGTTGAATAAAATCGCAGCGGCTCGTGTGTTTAGTATCTGAAATTTTTTACAGCAAAAATTTCAAACTTTGATATTTAGTCCATTTTGCACTCTGAATTTTTCCACTTTGAATTTTTGCAGTCTGAATTTTTCGCTCATGTTTATGTTACTATTCAGTTACTTTTGCCCGTTACCATGATATAAAACATCTATAAAACTACTCATCCATCCATTAAATAAAAAAACCAATACAAATCTTCATGAAATGTAAAATATAACTTGTTGGTATTTAATGAACAAGAAGATACAAATCAAGACTACAAAAAAAGTTGACTTCTCGTACAATTTGATCATCATATGTATACAAAATGTCATTTACAAATGTACAAAAAGTTACAAAATGTGCTTCAATCATCAAGTACAACAACCACTTCCGACTTCTTATTTGCTTTTGATGTATTGTAACGGTTGGCCGCCAACTCTAACATATCCAATTCAATCAACCATTTGTCATCAAAAATGCGTACAGCGCCTTCGAAAATTGTCAGGGCATCTTTCACAAACTTCACCTCTCCGTCATTCCACATTCGAACCAAAAAGTCATGGTTACTTTCAAGCTCCAATAGTAGCTCATGTCTCACTTGCCTCCAACCAATGTTCTCGTCGTAACCTAAGAAGTTGCTTGTGCATCTTAATCCACAATTGCCATATGGCGTACATTTTGAATGTCCTCAATATAATCCCAAATCCACAAAGGAATTTGTTTCATATACTTTGATTTCCACTTCGTGGCCTTATTTTTTTGTTTAGAAACACTAGCTTGACTTTTAAGCTCCTCTTGTGTCTTGGCGTACTCATGACCAGAGGGGTCCATTTTTCTGGACTTCCATGCTTAGACAATTTTTTTCTTTTTGGGTCTTCATTTGCCCTTTACAGGTTCAGTTGGTTCAACCATGACACATGAACTAGGGCAACTCAAATCTAGCAGCTTCCTCTTCAACACCAATTGCTGATTAGGAGTGGATTGTAAAAACTTTTGCTTGACGGCGTCTACCACTGGATCTATAATCATTTCCGCACTTGCACGAATAGGTGTTTTGCCATGTTGCATTCAGTGCTTGTGTAACATAAACAGTGGAAATTGACCATTGGGAGTGAAATATTGGGCCATTTTGTAAGCACAAGGCAACCAGTGAGTGATTCTCAGCACACATCGACACTTCACTATGTCGGTGCCCACAAATTTAGCATCGGACCTACCAATTTCAGATAGCATCAAGTTATGAGCCTTATGAGACATGGACCCATGAAGTTTTAAAAATAGTAGAACAATGAGTTCTTTATTCACCTTCATAAGACTTTTTTTAAATGACGCTTCAATCTATACAAGTTGCCTTGAGATCATGTCATGCATTTTCGTCAATACATTTGATACAGTCGATTTTCGCTCTCTGCTTTGGCCTTGTTTCTGCTGGCCTTTTAACCTGCACAAGCAACGCACGTGAGCCACAGACCACCGTGGGGTGGCCGATGACACTCCAATGCTAAGGTCGGACAAGGATCTGATGAAGGTGTAATGTTGTAAAAGGCAATTTGTAGCATACCTTAGCTTACCAACCTCGTATCTTATTTATAGTGCAAGGAGTCATGTTTCAACCAGGCCATCGTAGGCGTAGTTTAGGGAGGAGATATTCGTGGAGATCCCTCTCTAATTAAGAATCGTGTTGTAGGAGGGAAGTTTCCTGTTAGCTCTACACTCCTAGATACGTGGGAGATAGTTTCCAATACAAGAGCAATCCATAGAAGAGAATTTCCCTGTGTGGAAGATACTTTGGTGTTTACATCCTAGTTGGAAGCAGAGAGCAGCTGTAGTTGCCCGCCTGAAGCTGATCCTCGAGATACTTGCCTAAAAAGGGATTTTGGGTATTGAGGATAGTTGTGAGACGTGTGGGCCTAGCATGTTGTGAGAGTCCTGGTCCACTTGGCGGACTGAAGTTGAGCGGGCTTAGATCCGCTTGGGCTGGATCTGTATTGGGTTGATACTTGAGACCGTAGTTCCTTGAGATCATCATGACACGTGTTCAACTCGAGAATGTAACCATTTTTATGTATCATCAGCTACTCCCCCCGAGTTAGTGGGTCGTCACATCGGTTCAATAAGTCATCTCTTGAAAGGATGCGGCGCTCATGATGATTGAGTCTGGATCATTGCTTGAGCTACGTGTTGCATTAATTGGGCGTGCGTTGGTTCGGCGAAAAAGAGGCGGGAACCTATCCTCTATATAGGTCATCCGCGGTGTTGAGTCTAACTCTTATGCTTCACTTGTTTTTGAAGATATTGTTCTGAAAGGCTCGTTCGGCTTCTTCATGGCTCGAGAAAACCTTCTTGATGATGTTATTCTAGCTAAGGGCCTCGAGTTTTTTGAAGATAGGTTGATGTTTCAAGCCTGGTCTTGCTGAAATTCATATAGAGTTTGGAGTTCCTGAAGACGTGCCATTGTACCTTCTGACTGGCGATCAGACACCAATGTCACCTCCAGCCAGTTTTATTTGTTTACATTGGGGGATGCTTCAAACTGGGGTGTGTTTTCCGGTTCTGGACGTGATTTGGGAGTTCTTAGATCTCTTAGGGATTCCTCATGCTTAGTTGGGACCCAATGGATACTCATGATTCTGCTTAGTGCTAAGGAGGTCGGCGTTAGTGTGACCACGCGGGTGATTCAATTGTTGACCACTCCTTGACTGCAGAGCAATGTTGTTTGCAAGATGAAGTCGCTGAATTGTTCGTTAACCTGCCTGGTGACTTCAAGTTCTAGCATAAGTATTGCTTTCTGACCCCTGCAAATTCGAAATATTTTCGATGCAAGGGTCGTCCACTTGAGTGACTGTTCAGGCCGCTTCGTAAGTTCAACTCTTTCCTTATGACTTTGATATTTTTCATAGCGGGTCGAGTGATCATTGTTTGTGTTCTCTTGCAGGAAGGTTTCCCACTACTCCTCTTACCTTAGAGGAGCAAACCACCATGAAACATTCCGTGACATGCCAAAAAGGGAGGCAATTGATATCATAAAAGTTTCCAATTTCGTTTGAAGTGGGTTGTGGGACAATTGGCATGTCGCCCCCACTCTGTATCGAGAGTTGCGCATTAAGCTAGAAGATGGGGCCCCTTCCAGGAAAAAAATGTAGCTAGAGCCAAGACTTGCATTCTGTCTTATGTGGAGGATCCGTCTGAGACGCTTGCTTCCTTTGTGAGGAAGAAGCTTCGCGTTAGAACTGGGCCGTCTTCGGCACGACCCGCTCTTGTCGAGACAGAGACTAATGTTCCCGGCTTGGAGAAAGATTATCTGCGATTGGCGAGAGTTGCCGACAAGTCTAACCTTAGTGACGCGAAGGTCGAGGCTCTGAATGACCATCTGGTGCGGGTTGCAATGGCAGCTTCTGCTGGCGTTGATTCGCGTGGGGTCGTTCTGGTAGAGGGCTCTTTTGAAGACTCGCCTGAGGTGGTGGAATTTGATCACCCCACTGTTGACTCGCTTGAAAGTGGTCGCGGTACCGGCCGTGTCTCATGTACTCTGCATTGCTCACCGTCTTGTTCTAGGCCACAACTACAATTGTTGGAAGGTCCTTTGGATACTTCACTCCCTCCTCTGCCTCCTGATCTTGTTAATCCATCTCGCAATAAAGGGTTGGTCGTTCTTGACAAGGGAAAAGCCACGGAGGAGAGTTTGAGGATGGTGTGGCATAGTTCTTGATCAGGGGAAGCTTCATCCTGATGCACAGATAAGCATGTTCGCACCGGACTTGGTGAAAATGAGCTTACATGTCTGGCACCAAGAGTTAGATGTTGAGTATGCTTTGAGGAAGCATATAAGCAGGCGTCACAGCTGGTTGATTGGCCACACTCCAAAACCCGAGGAGGATATGCTGGAAGAGCGTGTGGACAAGGGTTTGAAGTATCTCATGTTGGGTATGTCTCATATGAGCCACGCGGTCATTGCTGGGATGAGGCGGCTCGCGAGAGAGTATATACTTTGGAGCGTGTCTTCTCGCACGTGCAGACATTGTATTCTAATGCGCTCCATAAAATTGAGCGGCTTAAGAAGTAGGCCAAAGAGATGTGGTTGGATCAATCAACCGTGGCCCCTGAGGCTCAGGGGGCTCGTCTAGAGGACCTTGAGCGTAATTTGACCAAGGCAGTGTCCGAGAGGGACAGACTCAGGCAAGAGTTGAGCCGGCTCCGCCTAGAGGTCGAGGTTGCGCAAGAATCTATAACTAAGGCGCATTCCGAGCTGTAGTTATTCGTTGAAGAGAGTGCTTTGAAGGAAGCTGACTGGGCAGCTGAGAAGCAACAGTTGAAATTCGATGTGGAGTTCTATGCTCGAGAGGCGAGGAAGGTCAAAGACCAACTCAAACTGGGATGGCATGAACCCAGTGTTGTGAATAGTAGTCTGGCCACAAAGCAGCATCAGGTCGACACGCTGACTGGCAAGTTGGAGCTACTGGAGCGCGAACTTATTGATGCAAAGGTGCGAGAGGAAAAGCTTATCCATGAACAAGGCAAATGTGAGTTTCGCTAGGTTGTTCATGGTCGACTGGAGTGTTTGGCTCTGATGAAAGAGGAGCATCCAGAGTGGAATTTGGTCATTATAAGAAGATGTTGTATGCATACTTGTCTTACCTCTGAGTCGTCGGGCGAGGAGGACGGTTTGATCCCTGACGTCCAGGTCGAAACGCTTATGGATGCAACTTTTGCCCCTGTTTCCACTAGGCTTAGCTTTTCCGTTTTTGTACATTCCCCTGATTAAGAGTAATTTTGTGTGTTTGTACTCATTTTGTTTTGACCATTAATGAAAACAGTTTTATACATTTCATATTTGGTATCTCTATTGCATGCTTTTCGTTTCACTTTGTCGTCTTACTTTGGCATAGGCTGGTTGAATCAATAGGATGTTGTCCGGTCTGTCTGCGATGGAGAGTTTGACCGCTTTGTATTGTGAATAACTCGGGGTCATTGTTGCGTAGTTATGTCCGATAGTGGGCATGTTGCGAAAAGTTTTAACTGGGGGTTGAGTCATCCGAGTTGTGTCTTGTCCCTTAGGTAAGTTGTTTGAAGTTTACCTTGTTTGCCTGACTAGTCGGCTGTAGCTGTTGCCGTAAGCAAGCTGTGGTAGCCGAATGTACGCGTCAGAGCGCTTGTGCCGAGTCAGGAGCCGTAAGCTCGGGTTGGCATCCTAATTAGCTTTTATCTGGGCATCGACTGTATTATCTTTGTACCGGCACGAATGGCCTTTTCTAATGTTAGAATGTCAATCCGTTTGAGCGTAAAGGCGCTGACTAAGCTAAATTCATGTTTGCGGCCACTGTCTTGGAGGAAAGCGGAGGTCGTGTGGAGAGCTGCTTGAGATTCTCACCTTCCGAGTCATTTATGTCCGAGTTATGCGAACTACAGATTCATGGAGTAAAGGTTTGGCGACCAGGCTGAAGAGCAGTGGTCCCGTGGTAAGCTATCGAAATCAGTTCAGGACTAACTAAGCTCCCACCTTCTGAATCGTTTATGTCCGAGCAAGGCAGACTACAGATTTGGGGAGTAAAGGTTTGGTGACCAGGCTGAAGAGCAGTGGTCCCGTGGCAAGCCTTCGAAATCAGTTCGGGACTGACTAGGCTCCCACTTTTCGAACCGTCGACACCCTCCCACGCAATGGGGGCTACGTATTCGAGAGGGGTTTGGCGACCACGTTGAAGAGCAGTGGTCACGTGGCAAGCCATCAAAATAAGTTCAGAAGTGACTAGGCTCCCACCGTCCAAATTATTTACACCTGAGTGCACCAAGCTACAAATTTGGGAGTTTTTCGGTGGCCATGCTGAAAAATAATGGTTCCGTTGTAAGCCGTCGGAATCAGTTCAGGACTGACTAGGCTCCCACCTTCTAGACTATATACACCATCGCGGTTAGGCTACAAGTTCAGGGTTGGTGATTCCGTTGAAGAGCAGTGGTCCTGTGGCGAGCCGTCGGAATCAGTTCGGGACTGACTAGGCTCCCACCTTCTAGACTATCTACACCCTTACAGTGAGGGCTACAAGTCCAGGGTTTGATTAGAAGCTGTCGTTGTTGGTCGATACCAACTAGGCTTACCTGATTAGGTTCGACGATCACTGACCGTGAATGGAGCAGTGATCTCTGGCAAGTCGTCGTCACCAGATGCGACATCACTGATTAGACTCCCACTTCCTAAACCGTCGATGCCCGCGCTAACCAGGCTTGGTGTCGGGGTGAACCAGAAGCTATCATCATCAGTGTTGGCTGACTAATTTTGCCCGGTTTGAAAAGAGGTTCCGCCTTTTGAGGGGCGTGTGAACCTAGCGGTTCATGGTGTGGACGAAGTTACCTTAACTCGGCGAGTGCTAAAGTCCGTATGTCAGGGTTGACTAGGATCTTCAAGTGCTCGTGCCAAGCATGCGATAGGGTGTTGTTGGAATAACAGGCTGAGCCCATGGGCCCGTAAAGGAAGGGCTAGGGTTTCCTGCGTGGTGCGTTGCGTGTACGGCGTAGATCGCGCAGTGACTCGTGTATGGCGTAGGTTGCGTGATGGTTGAGTATCAGCTACTCCCCAACTGTCACATCCCTGAGTCATACAAGTGTCATGATGACCTCAGGGAATTACATGCCCCAATGTCAGCCCGACACTGATCCGGCCCAAGCAGTTCTAAGCCCGCTCAATGCAGTCCGCCAAACGAATCCGAACTCTTACAGTTTGCTAAGCCCACGCGTCTCACAACTGACCTCAATACCCGTAAGCCCTCCTAAGGCAATTATAACAACTCTCCGCTTTCGACTAGGAAGCAAATATTAGAATACATATCACGCAGGGAAACTTTCTCTTATGGATTACCCTCTGATAAGAAACTATCTATCGCGTATCTAGGAGCACAGGGCTAACAAATAACTTCTCTTTTACAGCACGACTCCTAATTAGAGAATGATCTTCACGAAGATCCCCTTCCTAAACTACACCCTCGATGGCCTGGTCAAACCAGGACTCCTGCATTATAAATAAGACATGAGGTTGGTAAGCTAAGGTACGCTACAAATTCTCAGTTTACAGCATAATACCTTCCTTAGATCCATGTCTGACTTTAGCATTGGAGTTCTATCGGCCACCACAATGGTGGTCCGTGATTCACGTATGTTACATGTGTAAGTCAGTAGGACTAGGTCAAAGCAAATAGTGGAAAACAACTGCATCAAAGATGAAATGACTTATTTGCATAACATGTCCACATCTAGTGTATCCCCTTCTATCTGGAAGTGATCGAGGACCTACCTTTGGCGTGACACAAGCTGGTCGGTAAGTCGGCTAGTGCCCATTGTCCAAAACCACTTAAAGGCTAGTCCTTAAACACTTACAAATATTGTCTATTAAGATATTTAATAACAAAAACTTAAATACGTATAGCTGATGTAGAAACAACTTGAAACTTTGACACTTTATTTCTAGTGTTATTTAATGGGAAGAACAATCTTTAATTTAATTTCTCCCATTCTAGGGAGCGAGGTACTCATTTAATTTAATATGATCCTGAGTTATAAAAATGCTTTTTGTCTTATCCAAAAGTACTATAGAACATGCATCACGTTATTGTTTTCTTTTGTTTTTGGCCCCACTCCACACTTTCATTTGGTACTTAAATAATCATTTTAAGAATCAACGGGCAAACTTCACCAATCATTGTGTACCAAAGTGTGGTTTGGATTAGTGACCCACCTGCCTCATTTTGAGAGGGCTTCACTTAAAATCATCTCTCTAGCTAATTTGTTTGGTTATTACACATTTATATTCACTACTAATATCTTCACATTTATTGTATTAATTTTGAGTTAGTGTAGGTTCCCCCCTTCAAATCTACATTTGATTTTTCTTAAATCTTGTTACTGTGTGCAAATGAGATGGATCACATGATCAAGTATTGTGTTAATCATTTCGTAAGAGGCAAGTAGTAAATATGGTTTTTGCAGATATGGCATGTATCATCACCTATTAATATGATACATAATTTAAATATTTTCATGTAAGACTTGTAGTAATTATATAATGTCCATCAAAAAACTCAAATCTACATTAATACCATAATCAATTCAATTCATTATCAGTCACCCCTCACAACCAAACAAGTGAAGTCGCGTGGGTAAAGAAAAGAAAGCAAAACGCCTGTATTTTCCGCGAGAAATAGCTTACGTGCCTCGTATATATATCATGCTTTCCACATCATGCATGAAATTGAGCACTTTTGTTTCATTTGGCAAGTGTTAGTGTTATCTGTGGAGTACAACTTCCTTTAATCTGGACCGTTTGATGCGAACTCCAGAGTGTTGTGGGCCCACCAACTTTATCTTTTGAAGATTAGATATCTACAAGAAAAAGTATTTGAAAAATGGGGGCCGCGACAAAAAGGGAAATTTTCATTTCTCACTTTACTCCCTCTTCTTGGTAGTCAATAATAGGAAATTTTCATAGTATTTTATTTATAAATTAGCAATGTACTCCCTTGATAAAAAAACTTGAATAAAAATATATTCCCTTTCTCCTTTTTTTTTTTATTTTTTTTATTTTTTGGGTGTTTTCTTTGATTTTTAACTCCAAATTCTCATCATCAGTGTGTATCAATTTCGAAAGAGTGCAAAATCCATGACAGGCCTCATAACAAAAGTTGTTACAAACTCCTTTTATTCATGACAAATCTATTTAACATTACCATCAAATGGATACTATGTTTTTCTATGTTTGAAACATTTATTAAAAAATACTGAAAGTTGCAAATGCATTTAGATGGTACAGTTTAATAAAATGTTGAATAATTAAAGTTTGACACTTGTTTTAAAAACTAATTGAGTTTAACACTATTTTTCTGAGGAAACCATTAAGTCAATGTCATTGACGGATCAAAATTAATTTTCGGATCATTCTACCCTTATCTTGGTTAAGGCTAAAAAAAAAAAAATCATTATATTAAAAAACATAAATTGATTATTATTAGATCATGTAACCCGTCCCTCCCAATTCTTATCGTAGTCTCTTTCACAACCCCCTTTCTTATCTCTCCCCCTACCCTTCTTCTTTCCACCACTGGCCTCCCCTCCTATTTCCCCCCTCTCTTTGTAATCTCTCACCTTCCTCTCACCGATTGGCCCCAGATCTCTATCGCCATCAACAACAGCCTCACCATACACACCACCACCACCACGCGACAACCATCCTTGAAGGGACTTCCGTTGATGGTAGATCTTCTTGGGAGACAATTGTTGTTGCGTGTTGCAACTCTGTTTGAGACGATAGACGCACTGGTCTAGAGAGATGGATTTGTCCCTGTTTGTGATGGTTGGATAAATGAGATCCTTTTTAGGCGTGATGGAGATGTCTTTATATTGGTGAGAAAATGAAGAAAAGTAAAAGAGATTTCCTTCCCCTATTCTCTTTCTGTTTTTGTTCTTAATGGACCATCTTGCAGCTTATCAGTTCTGACCTTGTTCGAATCTGTAGTGATTGTGATTCAGAACTGATAAGTCATAACATCTTTAAAAATTCTCCAATTTGCTTTTGTTCTTCAATGGACCATCTTTGTGCCTTGTGCGGCCAAGAAGTAGATGGGGAAATAAGTTGTCCGGCTGGGCGATTGAGAGATCCAGTCAGTGATTGATGGTGGACGGTTGCTGGTCGGAGAAGAGATCTGTTGATCCTATGTGGGATTGCGAAGGAGTGGAGACGAGGGAGAGCATTAGCTGTCTGATTGAGATAGAGAGTTGCGCAGTTGAGGGAGGTGACCGGAGAGGAAGATTCCGGTGGAGAGTCTTTTCCGTTGTGGTATCGAGAGTGACTGGTCCAAACCACAGATGTGCGTGGCTGGATGGTGGAAAGGTCTTGATGATTCAGTCAAGCTGAATGGTGGAAAGTTGTTCGGCTGAGAGACGCGATCGAGAAGATGTATCCGACGGCGAAGAGTGTAGAAGATTGAATGTGATTGATGTTGATAGAGTGTTGTATTTATATACTGCTTTACAAATGGGTGTACTATAGTGGATGTGATGGTGGATAAAGTCTAGTGATTGTGATTACAGGTGTAAAGATGTTGTGGCTTATCAGTTCTGACCCTGCTCGAATCTGAAAGAGGAACAAGGAGGCTTCATTGAGTGTCTGATTCTCTGAGGAGTCTATTATGGTTGGTTTTGAATTTGCCATTTTGTTAGTCTGTCAGACGACATTTCATGTGTGAGAGTTCAGAGTGTTGATGTATTTTGACACATACTTGTGGGAGAGGTTAGATTAGATATGACTGGAGAATTTTGATGTTATTGTGCATCAATGCCAGGTGTTGTTTGAACAATTGAATGCTTGCATGTGTTTGAATTTGTTGAAAAAAGAAAGAGAAGAAGGTGATGCTGGGACAATGGAGAGGAAGTGTGTGGATTAAATAATAATCAATTTAAGTTTTTTTTTAACCTTGATCAAGGTAAGGGCAAAATGATCTGAAAATTAATCTTGATTAGTCAATGACGTGAATTTAACGGTTACGTTAGAAAATGAGTGTTAGACTCAATTAGTTTTCAAAACGAGTGCCAAATTTTAATACATATACACGAATGAGTGTCAAACTAAAAAAAAAAAACTCTAAACAAAACTTGTATTAATCCTATAAGGTAGAAATTTTAACAAAAAAAAGTAAAAAAATCCTATAAGATAGCTACAAGATAGAAATCTTAACAGAAAAAATAAAAATCCTATAAGGTTGAAAAGACAATTATGGTGTCAAGAAACTTCTTTCATCCATAATATTGCAATGAATATGACAATTTTGTTAAGTTGCCTATGTACAACATATTTTCATTTTAGGTGGTATTTTTCCAAATGCTCACCTTGCTTGTCAGGGTCTCTCAATATTATTACTATTTCATATCGATTTTGTTTCCATTGAGACATAGAAGATTGAATAGAGAGCAAAATATGGTAAATAGAGAGTCAAATATGGAAAAAGAAATTTTTTTATCTAAAAATTGAATTTTTTGGTGTTTTATTCTTTCTATGACAAAGAAAATTTGTCTACGGGTGAAATGTTTTCTCGTTTAAAGTGGAACAACTTTGTTTATGCTCCCACTCGAAAAACTTTTTCTATTCAATCTTTTCACTCACTGATGACTCTAAATCCTCAAGAAACTCAATATCTGAACATTCAAAGTCCCGTTAAACATATTCCTCTATTCTCTTCAATAATTCCTCCACAAAATAGAAATGTTCTCTCCAATAATTTTTTTTTCTTGGTGCAACCAAACAGTGAAAAATATTTTGAATTTTTTTTTCCAAAGAAAACTTTCTTCATTGAAAATATTTCAAAAAATTAAACACACCCTGATTAAAACAGTGAGCAAATATGGAAATTAGAGAGTCAAAATTGAACGGCCATGATAATTTTCAAATATGGTAAAACATCCAAAGTATGACCAGGTAGGTGTCTATAATAAATGAGATTCACCAAGGAGGTGAGAAAAAAAATGGTTTTGTCCATTTAAGACAGACAGACACAACGGCGAGTTTGAGAGAGAGAGAGAGAGCAAGCAAGGTCGAGAGAGAGAGCAGCAGCCACAACAACAACAACGACGACGCCGAAAATAAGGTACCACACGTCGTGTCTCTTGAGCCTTTCTATAAATATATATTTTATCTTTCTTTCTTTCTCTCTCTTCCAAAACCCCTCTCTTCGACACAACAACAACATTTCTTGCTCTTTCTTCATTATAATGATTGCTAAACAACACCTCACGGCGAACGTTTTCTTCTTGGCCTCCTCTTCTTCAATTCGAGAGCCTCTCTAGGGTTTCTCGCTCGCTCACTCACTCACTCACCTGGTTGTTGTGTGTTTTGTTGTTCAGCAAAGTTGCTGTTACTGTTAGCTTCACTTTGCTTGGATGCTGTCGTCGTCGAGGGAGATCTGCTACAATCCCTACTGCAAGAATGTGAGACCAGAGCGTCCGAAGCGAGGCTGGAGACTTCGAACTGGCGATTTCGCTCAACTCTGCCATCGATGCGCGTAACTTCTCGTCTTTGCTTTCAAAATCCGTTTCTCTCTCTTGTAAATCTAGTTTCTCGTGCTTCTTTATGTTTTTCAACTCCATCTATGTGTTTATTAACTACTTCTTTAGCTTTCTTTGTGATTACAGTCTCGAGTTTTATGTATTTGCATTGTATTCAACACTGTTTGACTTGATGAGACTTTTTTGGACTCGTTTTAGGAAGAATTATGATTCGTGATGGAGAAAATACGTTCAAGTTCTCAATTTAGGCGGTTTTCCACTTCATTTGTAGTTGCGTGTACTGTATTTACAGAATTCAAGATAAAATTGGAAAATTCGCCATAGTTGATTGTAGAATTACTGAGTTAAAGGATCACATTGAGAAGCAAAAACTTTAATTTTTTTTTTTTTTACTAATTTTATTTGGATTGCAACCATTTACTTGGTCCTACATACCACAATTTCATGGTGAGTTTGCTTCATCCCTGATTGCTATGTTGTTGTTTGTTGTTTTGGTCCTGGGAATGGTTTTGTAGAGACCCAAGATTGACGGGGTAATTTTGCATTTTCGGATTATATTTGAAATAGCAACTTGTTTGGCATTTTTATATTATTATTATTATTATTATTATTTTGTTTTTACCAAAACCATTTCTCTTTTTTTTTTTTTTGTTCATTATACTTTGAAATGGCAATCTTGTACTATTTGTTAAACTAAAACCATTTGCGGCTCTTTTTAGCCTCCTCTACTCATTCAGTTCAACTGGATTGAATAGACGGACAACAATGTACCAATGTTTGTGATACATGCATCTTAGGCTTGTTAGTTGCCAATTGATTTATCATTCTATGTTCTCGATATTTGTATTTGTATTTGTATTTGTATTTGTATTTGTATTTGTATTTGTATTTGATGTCACATATTGTAAGGAACCAAGATTTTTCGGATTCATTGTAATCATGTTTGGAAGCTAATTGTCTATCTATCTCACTGATGTTACTCATTGATTCACCATATATTATCTATATTTTTACAGGGGAACATATAATAGCTAAGAAGCATGAAACTTGCATTCTGAAATTTCTTTCTCATTTAAGTTTAATAGCACTTTTAGGACGTCAGAAAGCATTAAGAGAAAGATTGTTCATGTTCTTTGTCATGGTTGTAATAGTTACATAATTTGACACTACTTCTGTATGTCTTTAGATATGTGTTTGAGGAGGGCAGATTCTGTGAGACATTTCACGCAGATGCTGCTGGTTGGAGGACTTGTGAATCCTGTAGAAAGGTGATTTTTATTTTTATTTTTTTGGAAAAGGTTTCTGAGTAGGTGTTTCTTTCTTGTAACGGAGTTCTTAGTAATGATCTCATGCAGATGCTATTTATTAAATTATTTCATTCACTTTGAATATAACATGGAGATTTTTATTTGCAGCGGATACACTGTGGTTGTATTGCGTCAATCCACACATATGATTTATTGGATTTTGGAGGAGTGAGTTGCATAGCATGTGCTAAGAAAAACATCAGCATGGTAAGAAAATTGCGTTTCTCTACACCTCTATTTTAATTGATTTCCCTTTTACAATTTTTTTGTGTTATCCTTTATTTTGACTTCCTGTCCTGATGAACTTGTAATAGACCCTCTATTAACTAATGTTTGAGGTAGGGCTTGTCTGTGTTGTGCCTGATACTTAAATATTACATGGAAATATGACAAATTATGTTCATCTTAAAAAAAACTCACGAGGACAATAATGTTGCTCAATCTATTTATAGAGATGTATATAGCTTTCAAACTAGCTGTTCATTTCCTTTGAAATGACCAATAAATTATAGCAGGAATCGGTACCACAGTAGCCTCATAGACTTTTGAATACCCTCAAGGTTTAAAATTTTGACTGGAATTGAGGCGAAAAACTTTCACGAGGCATGAGGCGGAAATGAGGTGCAAGCCTCAATGAGGTAAGGCGCAAGCCTTAGTTGTTTGTTAGAATTCAATGGATATAATGCTAAAAAGATGGTTAAAAATCAGGATATAACCAATTCAATTAGAGTGTGTACACTATGCACTCAGTACAAATATAGAATATAATAATTGATTTTAGTGTATTTCATACACTGTATAATTAATAAACTGAAGTGATGCTCTTTGTTTCTTTTTGTTAATTTGGTATTCCATCAATGTACAATATGTAATTGTATTTGGCAACTGGTAATGGCAGCTCTATAGATTTTTAGACTCACTTAAATATACAACTAGTCAATCATTGGCCTGTGAATGTTTTAAGAATAAAACAGATTTTACTTCTAAAAGCCTGTTTGTTTGTCCCCGTTATCAGAGGATAATGGATATAGGATAATGGATATATGGTTCTGATAAAATTTAGCCTGGATAACGAATTCAATCTCTGAATGCAACTTCAAATAGCCTGTTTGTTTGTCCAAAGCTTCAGTTCGGTTGGAATGAGATGAATAGGAAACATGGATTCTATTTAAGATAGACATCTATTGGTTGGGGTTAGATGGTTATCACTTAAATTGAAATAAAATTTTTATTTATTTATTTATTATTTATTTAGAAAACTTAATTTTTACTCTATATTTTAAAGCCTAGAAGTTTGAGTTTTTACAAAGTTACTATTTAATAGAAACATATTATTATTATTGTTTCTTAACTATTGTGTACAAGGATGCATGGACACGGACACGCCGACTCGACGGTTTTCCAAAAACTAGGACTCGGGGACACGACATACTATTTTTTTAATAAGTCATATAAACATAAATAATAATCTAATAAAGTGTCTTCCTGGAGCGTTTGAAGAAGATGACACTCTCATCATCATCATCATCATCAAAGCCTATTCCCAATATTTTCGGGGTCGGTGGATTTTGGTTCTCCAAGCAATGCGATATTCCCACGTATCCTCGCCTAATCCAAGCTCAATGATGTCTTCATTCACCACCTTCATCCAAGTTTCCAACGACCGTCCCCTCCGTCTACACCCTCCATTAACTTGCTAATCTAGATATTTTTTAATTGGCGTCGTGCTTGGTCTTCTTCGCATGTGACCAAACCAAGTTAAACGCCTTTATCTAATTTTGTCATCTATGGGCGCTACACCTAAGTGTCTCCTAATTCTTTCATTCCTAATTTTATCCTTACGGGTTTTACCACACATCCACTTTAACATACGCATTTCTGCTATCTTATGCATATGTTGTCCCGTAGTAGTCCAACATTCTGAACCGTATAGCATGGCTGGTCGAACAATTGTCTTATAACATTTCCCTTTTAGCCTTGTAGGCATCATTCTATCGCATAATATTCCTGACGTCATTCTCCATTTCAGCCAACTAGCTTTAATCCTATGGTCTACATTTTCTCCAATAGCTCCATTCTTTTGAATTATAGATCCTAGATATCGAAAAGTCTTATACTCTGGGACCTTTACACCTTCGATCTCAATTGCATTACTCCTCCCTCGTGATTCACAACCAAAGTTGCACACTAGATACTCCGTCTTCGAATGACTAATTCTAAAACCCTGTTATGAACCAACCAACTCTCCCAAAAGCCCGAGCTGTCCAGGAGGGGAAGGTCCATAACAAAGATCGTAACATTGCCCCACGTTTCCAAAGTCGACGTCCTCGTTGGCCCACTCTATCGACACTGGCCCAGTGAGCCTTATCTTAGCTACCATTATTCAACAACTTAACACTATGCTCATATATAATTCTAAATTATTTTAATCCAGCCTATAGGTCGCCCCTGCTGGGAATCGAACCTTGGATGTGGGGTTGGCTCTGATACCAATTGTTATGAACCAACCAACTCTCCCAAAAGCCCGAGCTGTCCAGGAGGGGAAGGTCCATAACAAGGATCGTAACAAACCCTTACTCTCTAAAGCCTCCCGCCACCTATCTAATTTCTGACCCAAACCTTCACTAGTCTCATCAATTAAGACAATATCATCTGTAAATAACATGCACCAAGGTACATCTTCTTGCAGATGTCTCGTCAACTCATCCATGACCAAAGTAAAGAAATATGGACTTAAGGCCGACCCTTGATGTCCCACTGACACTGGAAATTCACTGGACATCCCATCCACTGAGCGAACATTTGTTACAGCCCCTTCATAAATATCTTTAATGATATCGACATAACATTGAGACACTTTTTTCTTTTCAAGCACCCACTAAATTAACTCCCTGAGGACCCTATCGTAAGCTTTCTCCAAATCAATAAAAATCATATACAAACTCTTACGTTTCTCTCGATATTTTTTTATAATTTGCCTAAGCGGAAAGATGACCTCCGTAGTAGACCTACCCGGCATAAATTCAAATTGATTCTCCGAAACTGTGGTTAAACTCCTAAGTCTTCGTTCTATAACCCTCTTCCAAAGTTTCATCGTATGACTCATAAGCTTTATTCCTCTATAGTTCGAGCAATTCTGAATATCCCCTTTGTTCTTATAAATCGGTACCACAATGCTATGTCTCCACGAATTTGGCATTTTTCTAGTTTCCAAAATCCTATTAAAGAGTTTAGTTAACCATTGAATCCCAACTTCTCCCAGACATTTTCACGCTTTAATTGGTATATCATCCGGTCCAACTGCCTTCCCTGTCTTCATTCTTTTTAAAGTTTCTCTCACTTCTGTGGCACTAACTCTGTGATGGAACACACGATGTCTCCCTTCCTGTGAAGCATACTCCTCCAAGTTTAACTCCCCTACATGTGTTCCATTGAGTAGGTTCCAAAAATAATCCTTCCATTTATCTAAAATAGCTTTATTCTGCATTAAAACTCTTCCATCCTCGTGCTTAACACACTTAACATACTCAAGTCCTTAGTTTTTCGTTATCTAGCTTTAGCTATCTTGATAATATCCTTCTCCCCTTCCTTCCTTTGTACCTAGCCTATTATATAAATCATATGCTCTCTTATTAGCTTCCCTTACTGCTTTACTACTCAATTTCTTAGCTTGCTTATAAAGCTCATAAGACTCTAGGCATCTATCTCTTTACCACTCCTTAAAGCATTTTTTCTTTTCCGCAATGGTTTGTTGCACATCAGCGTTCCACCACCATGTCTCCTTATCATATACACCTCCTTTTTTGGCCTCCCCTAACTCTTTCTTCACACATCTTATTCGGTTTGCCAAATGTTCAAAAAGCTTCGCGCTACTAGTCCTATCCTTTGGTTCTAGATTCTCCCAACCCTCTAAAACTACTAGCCACCCAAAATCTTCTTTCTAAATTTTTAGCACATCTCCTTGTAAGGTCTACCATTTAATTCCCGGTCTAACATGTTCTTTAGCAATACGACCCTTATTCTTAAGACAAAAATCGAGGACTAACAATCTATGTTAGTTTGTCAGACACTCCCCTGGTATAACCTTACAATTTTTACACTTACCTAAATCTTGTCTCCTAACAAGAAAATAATCAATTTGACTTCTATTGCGCTCACTCGCAAAGGTCACCAGGTGATCTTCCCTCCTTATAAAAAGTATTCACGATCCCAAAATCCTTAGCTAAAGCAAAATCTAGAATAAAAATCTCCATAGTATTTCGATCCCCAAAGCCTTGACCTCCATGTACCCACTCATACCCAACTCTATCCTTACCAACATGACCATTCAAATCCCCGCCTAGGAAAACCCTATCGGAAGAGGGAATTCCAAGAACTAACTCCTCTAAAGAGTCCCAAAAACCTTCTTAGTCTCCTTGTCTAAACCCACTTGGGGTGCATACACACTAATAACATGCACTATCTCTAGGTCTAAAGCTAATTTAATACTTATGATTCTATCCCCAAACTTCTTAACGTCGACTACTGCATCCTTAAAAACTTTATCTACTACTATTCTCACCTCGTTCCTAGTTCTATCTTTACCAGAATAGAAGAGTTTGAACCCTCCTAAATCTTTAGCCTTGTTCCCCTTCCACTTTGTCTTTTGGAGACAGACAAACTATGTTTACCTTCCTCCTACGCAGGGCATTCACTAATTCTATTAACTTACCCGTCAAGGTCCCTATGTTCCAAGAGGCTTATCTAATCATTCTATCTCTATCTCTAGCTCTAACCTAGACTAGCTTCTTTACTCGCTCCCGTCCGAATGGTGCGAGAACCCTTGCCTATTTAACACTACAGCTGGGGGCCGCTGCAGCGCGCCTTGCTCATTTGTCACTATACCCGAGCGTAGGTGCAACGCGTCGCTTATAGCGAGGGACACCCTATCTTTTTGCATTAATCATTTTGAACCAAATTCCATGAAAATGGATGTGACGGTTTTTTTTACAGTTGGCTGTCACAAGCCTAACACCAACCCTCCTCCTTTATCCGGGCTTGGGACCGGCTGTTACCACGGGCGGAGTTAAGTAGATAAAAAGTATAGTAGAGAAGAAGTAGAGGAGAGAATAAGCAAATGAGAGAAAAAGCAAAGATTAGAAGCATAGACTACTCTATACTTTAGTGTCTTTTTGTCCTATTTGTCTTATATTGCAATTGAAAGAGTCATTCACTTCAGATGGATCAACAACCATTAAATTAGGTGGTTATTTGCAAATATCTAAAAAGTAAAAAATAAAAGAAAGTTGGTTTTTGAGTCTTGATTGTGTCCTGACTAAGTTCCTGGCGTATCGGAGGTGTGTCCGGCACGTTGACCACATTGATCATGTGTCTGGCACCTACCGACACATTGACCAAGTGTTCGATGCATGTCGAGCGGGTGTCGATGTTAGATACGTGTCAGACACAGATACGACAAGTTTTCCAAAAAGTCTGTGTTCCTTGATTGTGTAATATTGAAGAAAATGTTTAGACACTCAATATATTTAATCAAAATAAAAAAGGCAAACTAGTCATTTAAGTATAATTATATCTATAAATAGATAAGACTGTCTCTAGTTAGAACTTATCAAACTCATTTTAGTTCATAGTTAGCCCTCGAGGTAGCTTCTTAATGAGAGTATTATCTCTTACAAGCAGACACCCTCTAAGATGGGGGGCGGGGGTCCATAATTCATGGGTTAGATCACATTTTGTGAGAACTAAGAATACAATCCCAAAATACTGTATTGCCTTATTGCTGGCATTTTCTTGTAAAACTACTATGGCACTATCATTTTCTCTAAGTATGAATCATGTAGTTTCTTATATATATATATATGCTTAATTTATAAAAAAAATTACTAAGTTTGAGATATTTGTAAAATGAAAGTTTCTCTTATTAAATTACTAGTGTATTACTCAAGCCTTTGGCACGATAAAAAGTTAAATATTGAAGATTAAGAAATTTAGAAAATTTCCAACAAAGTTTACTTTGATTTTTAACATTAACACCCAGTCAAAACTTCACTAAGCTAAAAAACATACATTATAGATACTCATTGGCATTTGCATATATAGCGACTATACTCTTGATCACCCTCAAGTTTTCCTTTGTCCATACTTACACATACCTATATCTGTATGCATGTATCTATGTGTGTAAAGCGAAATCTCTTTATGAGGGTGCGTTTGGTTCGCGTCAAACTACGATATTATTTCTAGAATATTTAGGGTTCTATTTCAACTAGGTTTAGGTTTCCCTTGAGAATTAGGAATTAGTTTCTTTCTTTGCAAGTATTTTCTTTTATTATAAAAGGCCTTTGGCCATTGTAATAAGAGTTCTAGGTTCAATTGAAGTTGAATATGACATGTAGTTCTTTATTTTTTTTTATGTAACTCTAGATTGTGCGAGATGTAACTCTAGATTGTGCGAGATGTGTGTTTGCTTCCATTAGCAACTACCATTAAGTCTCAACTGTTGGATGAAACAAATCTTAGTCGGTAACAAAGTGGAGACTCATGTTTAAGTCCACTGTGATTTGCTTGTTATACAAATGCATCTATATTACTAATCAGAATGGTGTTTGAGGTTGGAGATAAAAGACTGCTGAGATTTACCCAAATATAAGAGTGTAATGGATCACATAGAACTTAAAACACCAAGAGATAAGTTTGTAGATAAACATAGTTCATGGTTGAGATTCGTTTCATTTAATGGTTGTGACTTAAAGTTAGCCTTTAATGTCTCGCCTTCAATCAATCCCCAATGAGAGTGCATGGGTTCGATTGCCATACCCAACACTTTGATATTTATTTATCTTGATATTTAAAGTAGAATAAACTCTATTTATCACGTTAAAATTTAATTGTGCCAACGGCATAGGGAATACCTTAGTATAAACAAAACATCACTTTAAAGTTATGTGCTAAAATGAGTAGTGCTTAGATTGAGATTACATCCATCAACAAGCATTATAAAATCCCAATTTATAGCAACTACGAAATTTGATTTCGAAATCCACATATGCATACAATTTCATATCTAAGTTATCAAATTTTGATTTATTGTAAAAGATTTTTGAAAGGAAGTTCAAACATTTAAGGGCTATATAGAAGATGTATGCCTCATACCCTAAACACTGACACGATGAATCTAAAAAAGTAGACCTCAAACACGAGACTAATATAATAATTAATTAAATTTATTATATATTAAAAAAGTTGTCAAATGAATGTAAGATTTTAAGCAGAACGAATAATGGTTAAAAACCATATTAAGATAAAAGTTAAGTCCAAAACATCCAAATAATTAACATGACTCAAATTTATAACTCGTGTCATAAGTCTAAATCTTACTATGTTGGCATTAGTGTTTAATTCTCTAGCTTCCAAAATGTCCCATTCATTCAATTGTATAATCTACTAGTATAGCCATGTCAAAAAAAAATAAAGCAAACATGCATACCCAACTTTGTTTATTACATTTGTCAATCACAAGTCTTAAACAAAATCCAAAAATAATAACCTCAACAACACTCCAACTCAAATTTCAAAGAATTCATCTTAATATATTATGTTGTCATCATTGTCAGTGCATAACACGCTTCCATATCCGATTCATTAAGAGAAATATTCACAACTTCAAATACTTCTAGACCTTCTAAGTTTTCAAATGCATAACCTCCAATATTCAGGGGTTTTCATAGGATGCTAATAATGGAATGCACGTATACTAACTATATTTTCACCTCCTTGTGGTGTCATCTTGTTTATCTTCAAGGAGTTAATAAAAAGTATGTACTCAAATTCTTATCATAACATGTGGGTGTCTTTTGCTTATTCACACCCACAATTTTTAATGTGTAAAAAACTTTTAAATAAAAAACGTCCAACTAGTGTCTAGCCAGCCAGTGTCCAACTTGGTCGACATTCCAGGCATGATGATCAAGTGTTCAAGGAGTGTCGGTGTCCCACAACGTCTGACACAAACACTTTGGAATATTTGTAGTCTTCATGCAAGAGGCACATGTAACAGCCAAATCATGGAAAGTGTGTTGAACATTTAAAGGTATACGTGATTCTCAATGTTTGAAAGTGAGAAATTAGTTTACCAACAACTGTTCCAATCTTGAAATGTGGTGTTAAAAAAAAATCAGTTTGTAATTTCTTATCTGAAAGTCAGTAAACAAATGTGCACCAGTAAGCCTCTTAGGTGTATCCTGGGTTTCTCCGATACCTTCGGCATTCCCATGAATTGGGTGTTCATACGTGTTGACACAAATTCAGACATGAACACACAAAGGACAAGGCTAATTTCAAACATCATGAGTATAAAATATTTTTTGTGGAAAACCAAATCATTTGTTATTTTAAATTATAAATCGTTTTTAAGTTTTGTAGAGGCACATATCTCATTCTAAAATATACTGTTTACCTCACAATTGTTGCAATCATATGTAAAATTTTGACGTTAAATAATGTCCCCTAATCTCATAGTTTACTATCACCCGTTGCTTGAGTTTGACTTACATACCAGTATGTGTGCAACCCAAGGTGTATCCCACAGCCCAAAATGGACTAATTGAGCATAGGCATAGAACTTGTTATACAGACTTGAGGTGATTTTGGTACGCTTCTGGATCAGTTTGCATGAGGCGTATGACCTCAACAGCTATACTTCGTAAATATTAGGGGAAAACTTGTAAAGATGTCGCGAATGAGTGTGGGTACCATGCACAACCTACAATGTAATTTGTTGGGGGGATATGGGTGGAAAGGAATAGGTGGATATTTCAAGTACAATACCTTGAAGAGAAGAAACTGATAGGTTATGGAGCTACTATGGGACTGGAAAACTGCATGCCATGGTTTGTATCCTTTGATCAAGTTTTGGGTTGACAGGAGGAAATTATTCTACAATATTAAAGTCTCTAAGATGATAATTAAATAGTTTTTAATTCTGTGTCTCTTTGTTTAGGGCATGACTCAATAACTTCACCTTTTTCCAAGAAAAAAAGGTGCTTACTAGAAATAACCAAAATGTCATTGTAAAAAGCACATTAGACTTGTAGTTGGGGCGTTGAAGTTGTGTCCATGGTGTTAGAAAGTGAGATAAACAAGAGAAAAAAAAATCCAAATGTTTTATGTTTGATCCGTTTTAGTGTCACAGTTGCTTTTATCATTTTTGCAATTTAGATTTGTCTCTTTGAAACTCTTTTTCTAGCCTAGATCATGCTTTGCAGATATTGAACTCCTTGCCTTTAATTACTATTTAAATAGAGATGATTATTGCAACCCTTGTTTCACTTGATTGAATGATTTCTCATTCATATGTTTTTTTTTTTTATGTTGTAAGCCGCCAAACCAAAGGACGACATTGTCTGCTTTTCTTCATTCACCTGAGTTAGGCAGAGATCTCTCTTTGAAGAACTGCAACCCAATTGCTGGACACAGTTCAGCTTCTGGACAATGGCGGCAAACTTTCAATATGTGGAATCCTCCTTGTCCAAGGATGCGCTATGAAGTTGATGGTATAAAACTAATTTCTGAGGAGTGTTCTGCTACTAATTCAGACAAGAACAAACTTGAAAAGCCATGTGATCAAGCATGTGACAGCCTAAATCTTGTTGGGATAGAAAGGCTTGCAAGCAGAAATACTACCGGGGTTGACCTGGTGGCTGCATTCAACGGAATGCATAGGGGTGAGGGGAACCATGAAGGATTGCCAGGTTCAAACCCTCATGCCGCTGAAAAGGATTTGATTGGTACAAGAAAGGTAGGGCTTGCTGGTCCTAGTTACATGCCCTTTTCTGGAATAACCCATGAGCCTCCTACAAGGTCAATTGTCAATAATCCCGTGCATGCATCCTCATGGAAGGGTGATCAACCACATCCACCTTCGAGTGCGACTGTCCTTAATTCATCTTCTACTGACAGAAGTAATTTAAATGAAGTTTCCAGAGAGCAGTCCCAACAGCAGACCATTCAACTTCCACTTACCCAAGAGTTCAATGCTAGTATACTACCCAATGGACGGGACCCGTCTGGTAAAACTCAGGTCAATAATGGAAGGCTTCGAGCTGATGCACGAGGTAGAAGTCCGTTACAACCTCGATATTGGCCGAGGGTAACTGATCAAGAGTTACAGCAAATTTCAGGAGAGTATCCTTTATTTATTTATTTTATATATTTATTTATCTATTTATATATTGAACCTCACCTTGTAAAGATTCATGACTATTATGGCCACATGGTAAGGGCCTGATTGGAGATTCCCATGTTATTCTTATGTTTGATCTTCATAGGATATGCTAGTTAGTTTTCCTACATGTCTATATTTCTTTCAAAGTGTGTTCTTGACATATTCAAGTACAAACTCTGTTATCACTCCTTTATTTGAGAAGATGCTGAGTGCCAGTGATGCTGGAAAGATAGGGCGATTAGTGCTTCCAAAAAAATGTGCAGAGGTGAGCACTTATTTTGAGTTTCTGATTTATTGGACACTCAAATTTTGAAGGTAATACTCAGAAAGCTATGGAGTTAAAGATTGGTTCTCGTTAGTTACAAACTATTCATGCTATGGGGGTTTTTCCCCCATGTTTATGACAAATGCTCCTTTGACTGTTAAATAGGCTGTGTAGATTTATTACATACTGGAACTGAAAGCGTATGATGATACTAGAACATCTTGGCTTTTTATGTGTGTCTTTAACTGGGCTAATATCTTTCATTTTAATAGGTCTGGGGAGGAGTGGTTTTTCTTGTATTTCTTTTTGCTCTATTTGCTCCTTTATGGGGATCCTCGCAGTCCCATCTTGACAGCTTTGTACTTGTTTCCTTTTGATCTTTAATATATTCTAGCCTGAGTTCATAGAAACTGCATGTCCTTTTAGGTCACTTAAAGGTGAATATAAACTTTTGGTGTTTGTTGCTGGCACTCAACATAGGCATGGGAGTTTTTGTTTTATTAAAATTTTGGATGTCGTGCAGTTTTGGGAATAAACTGTTAACGAGCTTTGGTTCTTAAACTTGGTAAGTAAACTGTTAAGGAGCTTTGATTCTTAAATTTGTCGATTCAGTTCGAGTAGATTATGATTTTTAGGTGAGCTTTTAAATAACCTTCGTTGAAGATAACTTTAGCTTTAAGTTGATTGTCTAGGTTTTAACTTCCTTAGTTTTGTCTTACTTGCTAGGCTAAAATTATCACGGGAAAAAAAGAAAAGATTCTTGATATTGAACCCTGCTTCCGGTTTCCCCAAAATGTATTTAGGAAAAATTGGTTCCTACTTTTGTGTTTCTTATTTTTTCTGAACTCAATTAGAGATTGAGCGGAACTAATTTTAAACTTCACATTACTATTTTGCACACTTCATAAGTCATAACTAAAGGGCTGTTGTTTACATAAGTGATTAATTTAATGGCAGTTCCTCCTCAGTGCAAAGCAGTCAGGTTCGCTATCTGCTCAACATTGTTAATTATTCGGGCAAAGATTTTACACAAATAACTCTAGAATCCTTTTAGTGTTAGAAACAGTATTCGTGATTCTTATGACTGGATTATGTGAATCTTGATCTTTATGTATTAGATTCTTCCTACCAGTTTATATCCTGTTGATTCTCACACCATTCCGTACTGAACAGGCATACCTTCCCACCATATCTCAGCCAGAAGGCGTACCTTTGAAAGTTCAGGATGCGAAAGGTCAGGAGTGGGTATTTCAGTTTCGCTTCTGGCCAAATAACAACAGCAGGATGTATGTTTTAGATGGAGTAACACCTTGTATTCACTCAATGCAATTGCAAGCAGGGGACATAGGTAATTTACGCATTGGATGGTACACGTTTAACGATTTCACATTACTTCGAATTTTTTATTTGGTCCTATATGGTTTGTGGCACGTACACATTTTGTTCTTTACCTTGCTTCAAATTATTGTGAAGGCAATATCTTTATGCTACAATCAGTGGAATTAGATGCCAACTTGAATTCTTGTAGTTTTGTTTGTGTTACAAATTCAATTCCATAAATTTGATCTGAGCTTCATGTTTTCTTTAAGCGAAAATGAAAAAGTGGAGAAGAATACCCCAAATTTTCAGTATTCTAACAATTCCTACCAAGATTTTGTAGTTTTACTTCAGTTTGCCAGTTTTCATCTGTTGTTTGAGCCTTTTTCACACCCCCTCCCCCACAACCTGTCCTCCCACCTTTTCTGGACTAACATACACTTGGGGATTTAAGTGCACTTCAACTTTTATGCAGTAACATTCAGTCGACTAGATCCAGGAGGGAAGTTGGTCATGGGATTTAGGAAGGCCTCAAGCATTCGACAAGCAGAGCAGGTTTGACATACTAAAATCTTGAAGTGCCTGATTATATCTATAGATAGTCTTCATTGAGGGTGAATATGAAGATCATGATTATTGTGTTGATCATCTCACGTGTTTAATGTGAATTCTCTTTTAATGATCTCATGATTATAAATATATGGGATCTGGTGACAACTAGTGTGCCAACAAATCTGAGCCATAGAATAGATGAAATCCGATAGGGGAAAATTACAACGAGGTGTCATGTATCTCTCTCTCCACCAAATTTCATAGATTCTCTTTCTCATTATAATATTCTCTTTCCAAAATTTTCTCACAATTTCTTTCTCCCTTCTGCAGTTAACTACAATAAAATCTGTATTTTCTCGCCCAACGAAAACGTAACGGCTGTGTTTTCTGAAGTGTCTACAAATACTGGAACAGAAGAGATATTGTAGTACTATCTCTCAATATTGTTCTATATTCTTGAATCAGAACTAAGCATCACTTGAAAGTTCTATACTCTTGAGCCCACCCTATATGTTATGGTTTTTCCTTGAGTATAATAAAGAGAGTACACAGAGAGTTGCGAGATAAGAGGGAAAATAAAATTTTGAGCCAAAATGAGAATCTCAAGGAAGAAAGAAAAGTTGGGAGAAAAACATAAGAAAATTTCTTTTTTTACCTGTTTCAATGTATGTAGCCAATCCGGAGAAGCGAACGATCGGGAGAGATAAAAGAGGCATAAGAGGAAGTGGGAGAGGAAAAAAAAAATTAAAGATAAAAATATACATACACACACACACCAAGATTCGTGTATGTGTGCGTGGTTTTTTCCTTTTTCTCGCATTCAGTGTTTTGTAGAGTGTACAAACTGTGCGTGTTATGTGGTTGAAGAGAGAGAGAAATAAATAAAGATTTTATTGTTAACCATAGGAGGGAGAGAGAATTGTTAGAAAAGATTGGAAAGAGAATATTTATTATGGGAGAGAGAATCTAGGAAAATTTGGTGGAGAGAGATACATGACACCTCATCGTAATTTTCGTTGTCCAATTACAACCAACCAAGGATAAGGGTAGTGATGGACCACTTTCAAGCTAATTTTTTCTCCTTTTTTTGGGTTAATAGACTTTGGTTCCTATGTACTTGGTTGGAGAAACATTAAATTATTGGCTATTTAGCCATATTTTATATCCTTTTAGCTTTTTGATTTCTTAGGTCCAAATTTTTTACTTGAACAAAGAAGGAATTGCTAGTGACACGTATGAGGTTTATACGTCACAGAAACCAACTACCTAGTTCAGAGATACTTGAAGCCATAAATCAAAATGAAAAATCTGATGCGAGGAGGTCCCAAGCTTAAGAAACCTGCTGATTTGTTACTTGTTCAGCAAGCCAATTGGTTGAAATGTTCCCTTCCCTGTAGATTTAATAATCTTGATTGCACAAAAACTTTATACCAGCCTTGCACAGGTCCAAAGAACATAGCAGATATGCTGGTTCTTTGCCTGGATGGTATGGTGTCATAAGTGATCAACACAATAATAGTAAAAGCTAAGTTTGAGTCATTTGACCATTGTTTCAGAAATGTTGTTTGTAGGCATGTCTTTCGTTAAGAAGGTATCTAAGTTATCTCTAAGAATCCATCTAATAGGAGAAGGCCTTGATACAAATAGATCCACATTCATTACGGTTGGAGTCTAACCATAGGAGAAATCCCTGAAAGAAGTAAAGACCTAAGTTTATTATGAATCCTTGCATATGGATGGGGAGTTTGGAAAAGAATCATCAACTTTTCTCTTTTTTTTTTTTTTTTTTTTCTATGCCCAAGCTTCTCTCAAGTTTGGAAAGGTGATTCCATTAGTCTCTGGAAGGATAAATGGTGTCAACAAGGTAGTCTAAAGTCTTTGTTCCCTAACCTTTTTGGAGTGTGCAAGAACAAGAGGGGGTCTGTGGCAGAATTGTTGCGAATTCAAGCTCTGATCAGCAAAGATGAAAATTCCACTTCGGAAGGGAATTTAATGAACGAGAAATGGAGGATTTGGGGTATCTGTTGTCAATCATCCAAGAGCATAATATTTCTACTAAAGAAGATATCATCAGTGCGAATGAAAAACATAACAATGCTGCTGAAGAGCATGAACATCGCTTCATTGCAGAATGCTGGAAGAAGATATGGTTGAAGCAATGCCCTCCCAAGCTTAATTCTTGTGGACAGTTATTCAAGGAAGAGCCCTCACTGTTGACAATCTAAATAGTTTGAGACGTTCAAATCCCTAACCATTGGGTGCTATGCAACCAATAAGGGGAGTCTATTGAACACATTCTCCTTAACTGTCTTACTAAGGAGGTTTGGACTGTTTTTCTAAGTGAATTGGCAGTAGAGTTCTATAAAAGTTTGGGTAAGAGAGTGAAAACACATAAACATCTAAAAAATGCAGAAATGAATATGGAAAAGAGTAATCCACTTTGTCTAATGGACTTTTTGGAAGGAAAGAATGGAAGAATTTTTTAAGGGAACGAGCTCTCTAATGATTGTCTATTGTCTTTAAGGGAGGACATCTGGCAGGGGGGATCAACCCACAAGATAGTTGGGACATTTTCTTTTGATCTTTTTCTGTTCAGTTGGGATAATCTTCTTTTTGTGTAATTATTTTCCAATTTTTTTGTTTGGTGAGTTCCTCATTTTTTCTTCTAATCAATAAAATTTTGATGTGTGTTGACTTCAAAAAAATAAAAAAAATAAAAAACCTTGCCGTCTTGAAGAGTTTATAATTGAAGTAAAATTTAGCCAAGAAGGCGAAGGTCCATCTTGTACCCTCCATGAGATTAGTCAATCTGATAAAGTTGGCTGTCAGATTAGTGGTGCATAAACATTACCAACCACCCCAACTCACTACATTGACTTTAATGATGGAATTATCCGACTCATTCGCCCGGTCATCATGTAAATTTAACCCAGTTGGTTTGAAATCATACAAAAGTTGCATAGATGAGGAGTCTGCAACTAGCACTCTTAGTTCATGTGAAAAGAGATCATTCTCAAATCATGGAAACCCAAAATCAGAGACACAGAACATAAAATCCGGAAAATAAAAGAGAGGAAAGGACAAACTAGAAGACAGGGGTTGTCATTGATTTTAAGCGCCACATCAATCAAATACACGTCGGCTCATCGCAATATTTTTTATTGATGTCGTGAAGATCAAAACCACTTTGATGAAATGATATAAAGAGAATGAGTGTTGTTACCTACAATCCGAGCAATATCATGATGCTCGCAAACTCCATGATATTGACTAAACACATTCTCAACCGTACCTACGCGAATTTCTCTTCCCAATCAGAGAAATTAAACATAACTTCCAAATTGTGAGGGAAAGAAACGTGGTGCAATTGAGAAGGCCAACCCGGAAGCAAATTGGCAAATGATTAAGAAACACATGCATCAAGCAAGATACTACCTCAGAACGAGTAACAACAGTTCAGATGGATATGATTAATGGATTCCAGCTCCATGTGACAGAGGCGCGTCATCTGTTTGTGATAATTGGGCCCCTTCTTGCTACGTTATCCACAATAAGAACTCTGCCATGTGCGAGTGCGATTGTCTAGACAAGAATTTAATGCTGGGAGGGTTTTGCTCTTTCTAAAGAAACTTGTTTTCAAAATTAGATCCACGCGCATTCACTAAAGGCAGAGGGTGGTGGGCTACAAAATAATCATAGCAACTCTGAACAACAAAATTGGGATTATTTGCCCTAACCATTCATTGTCAGTGTCACCTGTGGACACGACTCTGAAGGAGATCCGTTAAGGCTGCCATTTGATTGATTTCCCGATCATTGAGGTTCATTGTTTATGCACAACAGTACAATTGTTCGCCTTTGTTTAAAGTGGATTCATTTTTTTCTAGTCCTCTTACTTCCGTAATCCCACATCCTCTTCTAATATATAACCCTTCATCCCCATCTTTCTTGTTCCATTATCTCTTCTAAGATATTTCTCCCTCCCTAAGACAAGAAACCACTGTTTTTGTCTTCACTCATTTCTAACTGATCCATAGACATCAGAAGCAACAACTACCCCCTGAACATCCCATTCTCGAACCTTCTTAATGTTAACTTGATGAAGTTGACATTAGCATTGAAGTCAGGTCTTGACTTCTGCAGATTTTGTTTGTATATTTAAAGACTCACAAGCGCTCAGCTGCTGCTTAGTTGCGGAGTTGATGATTCAATACTAGTATTTATTCTTGCTGTTTATGCTTTTTGGCACTATAAATGCATGGAATTGTTCACTGAAGCTACAAATTTTATTTTAATTTTTCTTTTCAATATCCAGGATAGCCCATCACAAAGGACTAGCAACAACGTCTCAAAAGATTCAGAGGTTAGTAACTCTTGATGTTTTTAGTTTTCTTTCAAACACTAAATCTAAAATGTTGTGAAGGTGTTTAGACTTTTTATTTATTTATCAACAAACAGGTTAATCTAGCAGATGCAGCAAATACATTGTCCAAGGATAAATCAAGTTATATTGCAAAAAATGTGTCTAGGGCTGAGTCTTATGTCCATTCGGCTAAGAGAAAAGTCCGCACAGTGGGTCCAAAGGGAAAGCGCCTGAGGACAGAAACTGAGGAATTAGAAAAGATCAATCTGACATGGGAAGAAGCTCAGGAGATGCTCCGCCCACCACCTAACCATGTTCCTAGTCTCGTTATAATTGACAACCAAGAATTCGAGGAATATGAGGTATTCCAGTTTATGCTAATTGTTCTATGATTGTGTCATTATTTTTTCAATACTTTCATATTCTCACAAAGAAATAAAGTCACAATAGTAAAATAAAACAAAAAATTAAATATGAAAAAGAAGTAAAAAAAAAAACATCAAAAGTTGTATTAATCTTGGCAGAAGCAGTAAGAATGGGCACTATTGTATATGAAATCAAAGAACTCGTATCAAATGAGGGATTTTACCCGACCCCAAAACCAGATTCTTAATATTTAGTACCCCAAAACAGAAGTAACAACTGAATTGATCACAATGACCATAGGCTTTAAGCATTATATGGAAAGCAAGAAAACTATACAAAAACAGGAAATAACTTGTAAGTTAAGAAACCAATTCTAACTTGGGCATGGTTACTAAATGGAGGAGGCGGGGGAAGAATAAAAGAATAAACGACTAAAAGGGTATGCATGTGGGATATGTATTAAGTGTAGACATGGTCCGTGGTACTTATCAGCTTAACTATATTTTGCTTATAAATTTGTTATTTACATGCTGGACTAACAAATACAATGTAATATCATAATAAAAACAGTCAATCTAGTAAGAAACTAAGAATCCATCATTTGGACAGAGTTTCATGATCCAGATGACAGGCACTCTCGGTACACTTTGATAAGATATCTAGTGATTAAGTCGATAGAGTTCAGTGTGTATGACTCTTTGGACAAAGATCTGACACTGAGAGGCACTTATCATTCTTTCTTTTAGCAGAAGCCAAAGTCCCAAAATCTGTTAGGTGTAGGAAACAGCCAAGTACGTTTCATCTTTCCAAATTTTAAGTTTTGCGCTTCAAATTCTTCTCTCCATTTGGTAGTTCTCTCAAGTCTTTTGATTCGAATATTTATTAAAAAATAACTAAATCATATTTAACAAATATTGGGGCACAACTTAGTTGAGTTTGTAAGGACTCAAATTGCAAGAGTTATTTTTTATCAATTGGTAGTCATATGTATTTGGGAATTATGAGAGAATCCAACGTGCGATCTTCTGGATCATTTGGTAGTAGCAGTGTTTGTTTCTGCCACTAATTAGAAGCAAACTTTTAACTGATCAGAAGTGGACCAACAAGTCAACTCAGTGTATTTGTGTTTAGATTCTAATTAGAAGCTATTGAGAATTTTTTTAGTAAGCAACAAAGGTGCGCAATCAGAAGCAAAGTTTCAGAATCTTAACTCTCGTCAGCCCTCTGACTTAAAGAAAATGAACACCTCCTCTATTTGACTGTATTGGGCTCATTCATCTAAGAATGGAAGACTTCATATTCTCCTGGCCAGCTTTACTTTTGGCTAGTTTCTAGCCTTGTAGCTGTTGTCTCTTGCCTTTAGTGAGGTCTCCCCTACTTGGGCTTTGTTCCCTTCTTTTCGTCAATAATATGTGCTATTTTGCCTTAAAAGAAGTAAAATAAGATAAACAACAAAAGTCGGTATTTGGGAATACATCCAGTTGATTCCTTTGGTCTTGTATGGGTGTTTGTTTGTTGCCCTTAATTTGTAAGAAACTATCGTTGAATCTAATATTGTTTTACTAAAAACTTGTTAGACAGAAAGTGAAGACTTGAAGGGGCAAGGTGCTTGGTCACCCCTGGCAACAAAGAGTTTTCAGTAGTCATTTATTTACTCTTTAGATACTATTGATATCTCAAGGTTTAATGATTTATTTGTTTTGTTGCTTGTGTTTTCACCTAAACTGAAGTATTTAGGATCTCATGGATCTTGGCTCTGACACAATTTATCTTAATAGGAACCACCAATACTTGGGAAGCCTACCATTTCCAGTATAGATTCCGAAGGGTAAACAAGTCTTCTTCAATTTCCAGATCTGTCATTCTTCTTCGATATTATCATAAACATTTATTCTGTTTATTTATTCATGTGAACTGCTATACTTCGTCTTACTATAGCTTTATGCTTAGAATTTTCTCCTTGTCATCATGGATTATAATGGGCGAGTCTACTATCTAGTGAAATAATGAGAGAGTACTTTGTTCTTGGAAAGATGTTGTAACTACAACTTTATGACCTCTGTGGAATCATGGTTCACTTATTGCTTATTGTCATGAAAACGTTTGTGAAAATTATGAAAATAGTGAAGAGTATACGGAATTACTGTTGTCTTTGACCTATATGCTATGCGCTTAGTACTATGGCTGAATGCTTCTTGTACAATTGTCAGGGTAAGTGTTAAGTTGTTGTACCAATTAGAATAATGCTAGACCATGGGGTATTCTTTCGGTGATATATACCATAAATGTTACATGTATGACAATTAAAGATATGAATTTTTGTTTTATTCACTGTTGTAGTGCCATATTTCTGATTCCAAATTCAATTTAATTGCTATTCCATGATTTATTGTCTTGGACTTGCATTGCTCCTGTTCAACTATACTCGCTTCTTTGTCAAGTGGACGCCAATGCTGTTTTTCATCTGTAGCAGTGAAAACGTGCAATGGGTTCAGTGCAGTGATTGTAACAAGTGGCGGAAACTGCCTTCCTATACACTTCTTCCTCCAAGATGGACCTGTTATGTTAACTCATATGATTCAACAAGGTACAAATATACCCATGTTTCATTTTTTATGATAATGTTACCCAGTCGTCAACATTGTACTTTCTTTTTTGTTTTACTTTGTTTTATTTTTTCAGTGTAATCTACCCTAAACTAAAATTAAATAAACTCTAAAATAAAAGATAAATAAATAACTCTAAATTTTCATTCAATCAATCACCAACTACAACCTAATTCTCGAGCCTTGTATATAAGTGATAAGCTTCTAACCGTAAACCTAATATGGCTAATGCCCTATTTAGTATGGGCTTTAATATACCTAGCGCAATTAACAAATAACTAACATACTAATACTATCCAATTACATCAATCTCACCGACTTGAAGAAGCTCGTCCTCGAGCTTGAAGTCGAAGAAGTCAAACAAGCACAAGCAATCGGTTCCTGAACACAAGGCGAAGTGCATGTGCATAAGTCCATGTCGAACTTTTCCTTTGTAATTGCCTTATCACAAATAAGTAAATCCAAACTCTGCTACCAAATATAAAGTCTAAGATGAGTCCTTGTCTTAAAGGATATCCATTGCAAAATTCCAATGTACTTGTGCTATCTTGTGGTGGTGAACAACCCGGTCATAAAAATTACTAGAACCAATAGTTCGTGGTGGTACATCCGTACATGTCCATCTATTCGGTTGCAAATATCTTGATCCTCATCAAAAGATGATTTAGAACCATGTGGTGGTAGAACTAAACAGTAGGGGGCAAATAATTGTCTCCCCAACTGTTTTTCATGAATAGAGTCAAACTCCAATTCAACAGCTTGATGAATGCCATGGCCTTATTGTTTGGATGAGTGGGAGTGAGAGCTGATCCAACCACGCACGGATTGCACATGACTACACTGGAGATGAATGGTAGGTAGAGATGACGCAGGTCACCGCAGTGAATCCAACGAGGTTGTTTGTTAATACCTCGTGTACCGTTAATGTTGTCGAGACTACGGAGCTTGGTGAGGGGACTGTTGGGCTGATTTAGGGAAGTTTTCTTGCTTCTTCCTTTTTTCTTCTACTACTTTGGCTTTGCGTGGGGCTAGGGTTGAACTGAAGAGAATAGGGGATTGTTAGGGGATCCGATTGGTACACCATGGGTTCATTGAGCCCAATCGTTGGGGCGTATTTTACTAACGGAATTGATCCGTTCCATTGAACTAATGCATCATTGTTAGGTTGTAGGTATTGAATAAATTGTGGATGGAGTTGTGGAGGATGGAGATTTGTATAGAAAGGTTGTGAAATGTGGTGGGGATAGTAGGATTGAGATTGAGGGTAACAAGGGTATGGGACAACACCATTGTACTGAGAAAATCCATTCATAGTGTTTTGATAACCCTAAAAAAGGAGACACCGAATAGGGGAGAGGAGCACTATAAAACACCCCATAGAGTTGGTCGATCACTTCAAAGCCACCATGAGATGGCGTGAGTGGCAACCAACTTCATGAACAAGAACAACTCAATAAGATCTTCAATTAAATCTCTAGAATCAAACTAGAACCGTTGCAGTTCTAATAACAAACAGTGTAAACCCTAAACTAAAACTAAGTTGGTAGTTCTTAAGTAGCAATATTTACATACAAATGAATAATATGACCAATAGTTCAAAACTTATTGCTGAAAAGTATACAATACTAAAATATACAACCTTGTCCCCTAGCGTATCTCATATTTCTAGCCAACGTGTTCGACATTTCATATTTGTTTCTGATACCGATACCCCTATCCTTGTCGTTGTTACATATATTACATCATTGTTTGATTTTGTATGCCATCATTGTTACTTTTATCTCTTCCATCTTTATTTTATTTACATGGTCAATACATAACAACCACTTATAAGCAGCGCAAACAAACGTGCTTTTAAAGCAAATCACTTACAAGTGGCATTTGCTATTACCAAAAGTTTTAGCATATTTCACTTTGGGTGCAGAGTTGAACTTAATTACACATTGAGTACCAAATTTGCATCTTTACCATCTGTTCAATGACGCTGACAAACGTCTTAAAAAAATTTGAATTGACATGACAACCCTTCGTTAATTATGCACGTGATTAGCACATGGTGAATCTAGAGATTAGAGAGAATATCTCCAAGCATGACCTAACTCCATCTTCTTCAACCCTCCTTCACCAAGCTCTCCAAACACAATGTTTAGATTTTGTTGGTTTGGTCTCATTTACATTTTAGGCATCTAAATGATTGTCTTTTGTGATGGCGGTTTGTAGAAAATAATGACATTATGTGCCATTGAATGAGCCTGCAAAGATGATGATTTTGAATTGAGACTTTAGAATGTACCAACTGCTTTCCACCACTGCCATCGAGTCAATCATCACCACCATCAATCCTCTCATACCCCTTTCATTTTCTTATCCTCCTATGTATTTTTTTTGGCTAAAAATCCATCACCGAACCACCACCATGCACCCACCCAATCATCATCACCAATCTATGCAGTTAAAACGGATAACGGACCCATAACGGTTAAAAAACGTTATAGGTTATAACAAGATATATTGGGATATAACGGAATAGTTATTTAATTATTTTTTATTTCCCCACAAAGTATTAATGATTATAGTAAAAAAAGTAAATCATGTTCATAACATTAAATTCAAAAACAAAAAAATTTAATAAAATACATCTTCCCGTCATATGAGAGTGAGATCGCAACAAAGAGTGTGATCGACTCTTTGTCTTCTTCCCTCCTTCTCTCGTTCTCTGTCAAACAACGAGGTCTGGTTCTCTGATGATTGACAATGGTGAGCTCTTGTCCTTCTTTCTTATGAATCTAGGGTCTGGCTCGATTGAGAATGAAATGGGTGAATTTTTATATATTAGAACAAAATGTTAAAACGACATTATTGGAAAAAACATTATCTCAATAACGGTCATATAACGCCGTTATATCGGAGCTGTGATACTGTAACATGATAATGTCATAACGTAACAGTTCATCCCCGTTAAACATTATATCGGAGTTGCATTGGCGTTATAACGCCGTTTTAACTGCACGTCACCAATCAATCCGTCCACACTCGTTTTTTTCTCTTTTCACATGAACACCACGAGTCTGTCTAGTGCAATTGTACCAGTACCACCACAACCCATTCGATCCTCTGTCCTCATTAATTATTTGATCCAAACCAACCCCATGCACCACCACAAGCACAACCCACTTCGGCCCCCTACCCTCGTTAACCTTGTGTGAAGCTTGCTCAAATAAGATCCCTCCACCCCAGCCGAAGAAGGGTACACAGCTTCACGAAGAGGATGAAGAAGATTTGGCCCCAAACGATCGAAATTGGGCAAACTGAAGGCCGCCAAATAGGCAAAGAGGAAAGCAACAGAGGCAGAGCAAAATTGATCTGCTCTCGCAAGCAAGCAAAAGGACGTGAAGAATCATTTCTTCGAAGGAGGATAAAGTGAAAAAAGATGATTGATATTGAATGCCGCTGTTGGAGAAGCGATGCTCGAGGAGGAAGTGAGAAAACGTTGATCGAACACATAATGATGATTTGGTGGTATGGAGATCTTCGTAAACCCTAAAGAGTTTCTATAATTTCCTCAATCATTTAGGTTGGGTTGGTTCAGAGTTTCTAATTAAAAAATATGTGCTAACAATTGAAATCCAAGTTGCACCTTGATTAAAAAAATCTTGAAACAAACATAAATTTAAAATCCTAGAAATATCAAATGAAACTAAAAAAATATCATGTTTTCCTTGAACGTAAGATTTACTGAGCCTCATCACATCATTAACCTTTGTCCTTCCATCATCACTGAGTTCAATCCCAAACTCCAAACCCCTTTATTTGACCGATCTTTAATGAATAAACAAATCCTCACTTCCTCCATCAAGGGTGACTGAAGCCAAAACCCCCTGGTTTGGTTTTAGAAAATCATTTCACAGATCAATCACTGCTCTCTTGCACCATGGTTCCATTACCTAAAACCTTCTCAACGATAATACCACAAAACAAAACCTTGCATCATGATTCCAAGCATGAAATGATTTTTCGCGAAATCTCACTGAAATTTTCATTTTTTTTTTAATTACGAAAAGAAAAAAGGCGAAATATAAATTTACATTTTACCGAGGTTTTTTTTTTGAGAATTTTTCGGATTATTTCGAGTTTTATTTCGTAAAATTTTGTTTTTCGCCAAAAACACAACTCATTGACCAAATTTTTATTTTTTTCAAAGACTTTTTTGACAAATTTCCGAGTTTTTCTTAAATATCGAGTTTTTTCTAATTATCATTTCTTATAATTATTTAATGATTTTTGAAACCCCCCCCCTAATTTTCTACTTATATAGTGATTTCATGTTTATTTCATTTCTCGATATTTAGGCTCCATTTAATGTGTTTAATAAATTTATTTACTTGCATTTTTTCACATATTTCATATACCCCTGAAATGCATTATGTATATTTCATGTATCCTGACAATTTTTACTTTTTTTTAATACCCCGAAATATTTCTTAAACCCAAGAGATCGAAATTAACTCAAAAAACGAAATCACAATCCTTGGTTCCAAGTACCCTATGAAATCTTATCAAGGACTGTACCCTAACCATAAAACAATAAGAAGAAGAAGAATATTGAGAGAGGGGCATACATGGAAGATGAAGAAGAACCTAATCGTAGAGAGAGGGGAATGAGTGATCCTTGATTAGGGAATAATCACATTTCTTTGGAGGTTGACACTTCATGTTTCTCTAAGTGATGAAGGCCAATTTATCTCAACAACCCAAATTTCAAAAACCTTTGAATGAAGATGACTCATCGATCGCAGCAACCCTAATCGAGGTAGACCTTTGCACGGAACTAATCGCAGCGTACCAAAGGATTGAAAATGGTGAAGGAAGGAGTCTTGATTTTTCTTTTTTTTATCTCAACTGTATAATTCAAAATCTAACGATTGATATGAAATGTTGTATTTGAAATTAAACTTGTTCATCTTAACTTCAGAATAAAATATTTAACAATTGACATGAAAGGTGTCTTTGAAGTTAAACTGGTTCAAGTGAACTACAACTCAAATTCAAAATCTAAAAATTCTCTTTCATCTCTTGTGATGGGAGGGTCACGACCACCGGCCTCTCTTGTCCTTTGTAAAAGATCTAGAGCGCCACAACTCTTTCGTTCGTTGTTGCAACATATCCATCGACATCACATGAGATCATGAGCACTCCTCTCTCCTTCGTCACATTGGATCTCGAGCACCTCCTCCACCGGCCTCTCTCCCTCGTCGCAATGGATTGATGATATTATTATTCAATCAGTTTTGTTTTGATTTTTTTGTGTTTTAAATGGCCTTTTTTTTGTTGAGAGAACGTTATTTTTGTCTCAAAAATGCTTTTCAATGTTAATGAATTTTAAGTAGGTCTTTTTAACTTTGGTTTTTTTGAGTAATCAATCTCTTTTTGGGGACCTTTAGATTAAAGCTGGTTTGTTAACAAATATAGGCCCACATCTTTTAGTTTGCTTTGGGCATCTAAAATCTCGTGGTCGTCTGTTATGAACCAACCAACTCTCCCAAAAGCCCGAGCTGTCCAGGAGGGGAAAGTCCATAACAAGGATCGTAACATTGCCCCACGTTTCCAAAGCCGACGTCCTCGTCGGCCCACTCTATCGACACTGGCCCAGTGAGCCTTCTCTCAGCTACCAGTATTCAACAACTTAGCACTATGCCCATACATAATGCTAAATTATTTTAATCTAGCCTATAGGTCGCCCCTGCCGGGATTCGAACCTTGGATGTGGGGTTTGGCTCTGATACCAATTGTTATGAACCAACCAACTCTCCCAAAAGCCCGAGCTGTCCAGGAGGGGAAAGTCCATAACAAGGATCGTAACATCGTCCTTGTGTGGAAATGATTACCATGAAAGCTATGTTTCGTTTATCTTTTCACTTACCTATATTACTTGTTTCTCTTAATGGTGCTAGATCTTCGTGTTCATCAGCACAAGAAATAACAGCTGAACAGCTTAAAGATATGCTGTCTTCTACTGGTATGAACAATATGCAAAACCAAATGAAAAGATTTTCTATGCTCATGAAAAAGCTTGAAATAATAGTAGACTCATCTTTCTTCAGTCGTTCTCTCATTTTCCCGAGTCTGCAACCAGCAACCCATTTTTGGGTTGATGGAGGCTATGGGGAACTAAATCATTTTGACAGATACCTATGGTCAACGTAGGAATCGGGAATCCTCAGGTGAAAGACAAGCTAACTTGTTTCTTTGGTCAGAATCAGGAAGTATATCTAAGAAAGTGAAGGTTGCTGAAGGGAGGATGCATGTAGTTGAATCATCAGACGGACTTGAGACTCTTGCTAACCTTGCCATCCTAGTTGAAGATGAAACTGCATCTCCTTCCCAGCCAACCACAAGGCATCCTCGTCATCGACCTGGATGTACATGCATTGTTTGCATCCAGCCCCCTAGTGGAAAGGGTCCCAAGCACAACGATACATGCACTTGCAACGTCTGCTTGATGGTGAAACGGCGTTTCCAGACCCAAATGTTGAGGCGTGAAAAGCGTCAGTCTGAGAAAGAAGCAGAGACTGCCCGGAAGAAATTGCAGCAGCTCCATTTGCCTGAAACTCCAGAGCAGGGTGATGGCGTCTCTCTGGCTATTAACACTAGAGACAGTGATCTGCCTGTGACGAGTACCAGAGGAGAAGGCTATGCACACCAGAAAATGACAGTCAATAACAGTACTGATGATCATGATCCTAATGAAAAGAAACCATCCAATTCACCTTGTAAAGTTGGGATTGACCTCAACATGCAGCCTGAACGGGAGGATGCAGATTCGTGCAGCATGACTAGCAATGGAGATCTAGTTGTCAATCAGTCTGAGGGTGCTGAGGACATTGGTGGAAGTGGCAGTCGCAGTAGTGATGATGCAGAAGGCAAGGCAGAAGATTGTGCTTCAAATGAGCAACATATCCATTCCGGTATGGACGGCCAGGTTACCCATTGCGACTCTAAATCAGCTCCATGACAACTGTGTAGATATCTAGCAAACATGTTTATTCACATTCTGTGTGCGGTTGGATGACATACACCCAGATATCCATTAAATATAAACATTCTCCATTTCATGTTATAGTCACTTACCAAATGTCATCCAAAAGCACACACTACATTCTAAATAAATTGCAAACAGAATGTGAACAAATACAAAACCAGCATATTTTTTGCCTTGCCAGCAGCCCTTTTCTGTGTACATATAGAAAACAGGTTGGTCGGTGAAGTATCTGGGAAGATCAAAATATAGGAGGCAGGTATTGTCCTGCCTGCATAATGAAGATGTGGCGGATAGTAGTTTTTTTTTTCTTATTTTATTTACTTATTTATTTTGTATGCTGGGGACGAGATGAGGATACCATTTTTTCTTCGGCAGCTTCTCCTAGCCTGTTGGAAATTACTAATGTGACTTGCTCCATAGCAACACAGAGCAAAAAAAAGTAGTTTTATGCTTTTTCTGAGGCTAAAGTACCCCATTTGAATGGTGAAAGTCCGCAAGATGGGTAGTTTTATATGCTCATCACTGTTGAAGGCTTGAAGCTCAGCTGATGACCTTTTGTACTATTCACATTTTTATTGTTATTACTGTTCCCTTAAAGTCAGATCAGTTGTTGCGGCGTGTGCCTTCAGTGGCGAAATTATGGTCAAGTTCCAAATGAACATTTAAATTGGTCTTGGTCCCAAATTCATCAACTCGTGTTAACTGTCGTTTGATCGTTAAATGGGTGTGCGTGAAGCACTTGATGTAAATTGCCTTAAAGTTACATCCAGCTATACCATTCTTCAATCACCAACATTGTCATAATAGCTCCAATTAGCATCTCCATTCCGATCAGTTCTTCATTGTCTTTCTCTACAGATTTTGTTTTCAGATCTACATTAGTTTCTCTATTGATTATTTTCAGGTATCCTTGACTGCCCCCTTTACCGATTCTTATTTAGGTAACCTTCACCACCCCTTTATAGATTAGACCTTGTTCAAGTATTATTCATCAATTATTACTTCTTTCACTCTTAGTTTGGGGTTCTTTTCATTATTAGTTTAGGGGTTATTGTGCAATTGGTTCTCTAAGCCCAGTTACATTTTGCTCTCATTAAAACCATCTTCCAATCCTTCAAATTACAGTAACTCGAGTAACACTTTAAGTTTCAGATCACCTGATCTCTTAGCTTCTAAGTGTTTTAGAAAAAAAAGAGGATTGGAGTTCATGGTCCTATTAACACTCAGGAGAGCTTGTCATAAATCAAATTGTTTTCCGAGACCGTGTCATCCATCTTATGTTGGTTTTATCCTTTGACACTGAGGAAGGAATGTAGAGGTTTTATGTGTAGTGGAAGGATGTGGTGATAGCAAGTCATGTAAATGTCTAGTTTGGGCTGCCATATTTATTTAGGATGGATGGGCTCCTTGCAAATGATTACACCTCCCGTTTTGTCAAAAAGGAAATAAATCTCTAATAGACAAAAGTGAAATTTTTTTGTTATTGAATTGTCATTTCATACTTGCATGAAATACATTATCTAACTGAAATTAATGAGTCGCCTGAATACATAAACCTTCGAAATGAGGCCCACCCAAACCACATTAGATAAGAGACTAACCCCACATTTGTTTTTCCCATACCATAATATGTATATGGATTGTCTCCTGATATTGACCAAGCAAAAAATATTTATCAAATCAAAATGACCTCTTCAAAATGTCTATTTTTAACACCCCCAACTTTGTCATCACACCTTGTGTTTATCAAAAAAAACATTCCCTTCTCCATCCCTTTCATCTCCCAATCAAACCAGTCTCCCTCGACACTTGTCATATTCCCACTTTTCCACATCACAACATCCATCTTTTGCCTTGCCGGCACCAATGCCCACTCTCGCTTTACATGCAAATTCCCAACTTACCCGTCCCACAAACGCATTTAACAACCCCATTTTGGTAAATCCAACTTTTACCTGTAAATCCGCCGGCCTTTGCCGCTCTTCTTAACCACTTCGAATTTTCCAAATCTCCAACAACGTAACAAACACTAAAAAATTTCAAGCCTTCTCCTCTCAATTCCTCAGAAAACATGAAGAAAGAATCATCATCAGAGAAATCATTTCCATCCCTCGATCACTCTCCGAAGCTTCGAAAGCCCAAGTCTCGAGAAATCAGCTCCCGCTTCCTCTCCCCAACATCTGTATCTGATTCCTCAAACCAAACACTCTCACCTATCAGACGAAAGCTCGCCACTGCTGCTCCTCCTCCTCCTCCTTCCGATACCTCCACTGATGCTCGTAAACACCGCAGCGTTAAAGAACTCGGTTCGATCTTCGGTGGAAGCCTATGGCCTTCTTCCAATGGATCTTCTAATGCTTCAACGGATACTAATAAAATTGGTACATTGGCTGATCATCTTGGAAATGAAAGACTTAATGATCTAATTGATCGAAAGTCGCCGACCGAAGGGCCGCAGTTCTTGGGCCGGCAAAGAAGCTGTACCGAGTTCAGTAGGTTCGATAAAGAGAAGGAGAGTTCAAAAGAGAATCGTCCCATCATCGGTGGTTCCATGAGGTATACGGGAAGACTACATTTTCCGGGGAGAAGTTCCAAGAAATCTTCTTCGTCAGCTTCCCTTTCAGTACTTCCTGGAAGATTATCGGTCGATGCAAGTAGTCTACAGCGAAGAACGGATTCGTTTCTTGAGAATCTTAGCTCCGAATCTGAATGTAGTACGGATACAGCCACTTCTTCGTCTATTGGGAAGCATTCTTCCATCTTCTCTTCGTCTTTCCGGAGGACTTCCGGAGTTGAGGTGTCTTCGAGGTACCTTAATAATGATCCTATTGCAAAGCTTTGTCGCGGGGTTTCTGATTCGCACATTACACCACCGGTGGGGTCTGATAACTCTCAGAGTTTTAGCAATTTGCCACCAAAGAGCGCGGTGAAGAGGGCAAGTTCGATGAAGGCGTTGTCTCAATGGGCTTTATCGCCAGGGCGGTCAGGGTCTCCACCGATGTCTGTGGAGAATAAGGGGAAACCAGTAATGTCATTTTCAAAGTTGAAGCCTCCGCATAGTCCTTCAAGAGGAGGTAAGGGTGGTGTTGGTAATTTGATTAGTATGGGATTGGATTTGTTTAAGAGTAAGAAGTCTTCAACGAGTTTTGGGTCTTCGCTGTTGGGACCCGGGATTGGAGATGATGTTCATCAGCTTCGGTTGCTTCATAATCGATTGATTCAATGGAGATATGTGAATGCAAGAGGTGTTGCTGTGAATGAGAAGAACATGACACAAGTAGAGGTATGCAGCAATCAATGGTTTTCTTGATCATTTAATTATTAAGCTTTAGAAGTAAACATGCAATAAGCTAATATATTAGAAAATGATAATTACATGTCATTCATTTTTTTCTTGTATGTAAAATAAAATGAGACACAACGATGAAGATATGTTTGTTATTCACATGGTCAAACACTAGCTAATATAAGTAAAGGTTTCGTCTCTTTGTCCATGGAATATTCAGGTTTGGTATGCCTAATGAAATATACACCCGGCTATATTGATGTATTTTATATACTTTTTTTCAGAGTACCTTGTTGAATGCTTGGAACAATCTTTCTAAATTACAAGTCTCTGTAGTGCAAAAAAAAATTCAATTTGGAAAGGAGAAGCTTGAGTTCAGATTGAACAACATTCTCAAGTCTGAGGTCAGTAAGACAATAAGAACCACCCAAATTGTTTTGGGCTAGTTTTGCTATAGTTAGTGATCCTAATGGTTTGCCATGTAATATGTATATATGCAGTTTCAGCCATTACAATCTTGGGGAGAAATAGAAAGGCAGCATCTCTCAGCAATTTCTACAACTACAGAATGCCTACATTCAATTGTGTGCCGAGTTCCTCTCATTGAGGGTGCAAAGGTATACAAAGAACTACATTACACTTCGCGCGTGTATCATAGTACGGAGATAGTATGCTAGTGGACACTAACTTATGAATTTTCAGGTGGATCCACAGCCAACTTCTCTAACACTAAGACATGCATCAGATCTTACAGCTTCAATTAAAACAATGTTAATCAATTTCACACCCATGGTACGTCATGACTTTTTTTTTCATGTCCGTGTATGCAATTATATTGCCTTGTACTCGAGCTTGAAGTTATTCAAATAACAGGCACAAAGGACGGCTTCATTACTTACAGAGCTGTCAGAAGTTGTATCAAGAGAGAACTTACTCATAGAAGAGTGCTTTGAACTAATAGGGATGGTTTCAGCTCTCGAGGTAAAACTGGAAATCATGTTTTATCTTGAGTTTCGATTATGCTTTTTCTATATAACATTTTTAATGTGTATTTTCTTTTCTCTTGATGACAGATTCAGGAGAGGAATTTGAGATGCAGCATTATGCAGTTGAAATCATGGCAACAACAATTAGCTTACGGTGTACAGCAAAAGAAAATAGTTATATAGCGATAGTAATCAGTTAGATAAATACATGAACGGAGGAACTCTATCGTATAATCTTTGGGTATCTCGCAATTTGATTGAGTTTTTGCATTATTCAACTGTAAATATGCCAGATCTACTAGCAATCAATAATAAATGTCTTCATGTTCCAATGAAATTTACCATTTACAACCTAAGACATTGTAAATAAGCTATCAATTGCAGTATAAAATCCTTGATTACCAGAAGCAGAATCAGATACCAATATTTGTGGAGAAAATCTTGTGAAAGAACCAATTAATGATCTCACATTTTTTGTTGACAGAGTCAAATATTCAGGATTCCAAAAATTGTTGTGGGTTTTCATGAAGCATGAAAATGCCGAATGGTCTTCATTTCCTATTGACTGCAGGCCTCTAACAAGTGCAAACCGAATAGACTTTTTTTTACTCAATTTTTGGAGAGTAGCTTTTGTTACCTTCTTCCTCTCCTACTACTTTTGACAGGAAGAAAGTGTTGCAGAGAAGACAGAGACTAATTGGTGTTGATCACAGTTTTTTCATTTGAACAAAACCCATACTGGGAAAAATATATTGAACAAGAGAAACTGATAAAGATATCATGACAAAATGAACGACCTATTCTCTAAATCCTTCAAGAAGTACACAAACCTGAAACCTCAAGTTGAAATGGATGATATAGAGGGAGCCATGGAGGCTGGGAAGGAAAGTGTAAACCTTGATACATTCTTCAAAGATGTGGAAAACTGTCAAGGATGACATGAAGTTAGTGAGAGGCTCTATAAAAGGCTAGAAGGGTCCAATGAGGAGAGCAAGAATGTTCACAAAGTTAAAACCATGATTGATGTTAAAAACAGCATGGACACAGACGTCGCACAGGTTTTGAGACGAGGGAAGGTTCTCAAGGGCAAATCGGAATGTTCCTGGGTGTGGAACATGAAATCGTACACGAGCATCAGTTGTTAATATTGGGAAAAAAGCTGAAAGACATGATGGATGACGTACTTCCAGGATCTTAGAGGAAAGATGGCCGCTGAATACAAGGAGACTATTGAAAAGTTGATATCCAGCGGGGAGTGAAAATTTCCTACAAAGGACTATTCAGGAACAAGTTGGAGGGAAGATTATGGATACAATCTCAGATATTCACGAACGCCACAACAGTGTCAAAGACATCGAGAAAAATCTGCTTGAGCTACATCAGGTATTCCTAGACGTGGCTGCTTTGGTCGAGCCAGAGGCCCAGGGGCAGTAGCTCAATAACATAGAAACCCATTTCCTCATGCCAGCTCATTTGTTCGACAAGGAACAAGAGAATAACAAAAAGCACAAGAAAGTTGACATGCATTGTCACAGGTCTTAGCGCCGGAATTATCATCTTTCTCATTTTACCAATTTTAAAAAGAGCCTCGTTCACGTTTTCCCAAAGTATTCAAAACATTTGTTCAAATCCTTGAGGACCTACAAATCACCATCTTATCTGGTCCAAAACTCAAACACACTCATCTGGGCTGGGCTGGGCTGTCACCCAAGATGATGCTAACAAAAAAACAAAAACGCAAAGATCCACTAATACATAAGAGTTTGAAATGGTTGGGGAAGAGCTAAACAATAACTGAAATCAACCTTTTTAAGATTTAACCCACAGTTGAAGGCAGAATTGGGTATTCGTGAAGCAGAGGTTTCTACATACTTACATTATGGTGCCAAAACGAGGGAGGAGAAAGTTCAAACATGAGGAAAAATGAAGCCAAAAGGAATTGTTACAAATAAAAGAAATCCTATGATTAACTCAATATTTTTTAATGCAAATGAGGCTGCAGGAAAGCAAGCAAAGGATTAGGGAGGATCAAATTCAATTTTCCAGCCGACATACACCAGCTTTAGCAAGAGTAATATTTCAAACCGTATGCCGGAGCATCTCGTAATGCATTTACCTCACCAATGCCTTCAGACATCGATTCATATCTCTCTAAAGATACAGCCAAATTACCATGCGACATGCATCAATTGGATGGGCTCTTAGTTAAATTTCTAATCGCATTAATTTCATTATTAAATCCAGTTTGTAAGCCGGATTCCCAATTTAAACTCAAAAGCAAAATATTTCAGTCTAAAATCTATTATTGTCGTTATAGCATATTAGCAATGAGAATATCTTTCACCGCCTAAAGCTTATTAAATGCATCCCGGCAGTCAAAAGGGAATAGCTTCCAAACATTGCCAAAATGCATGCTACACTTGTCTTGGGGTTCTTTACTTCATATCATTTCAGTGGGGCTCAAATTACATCCCCCATTGCTAAAATGCTCAAAATGTTTAAAATAGAACAGGCACTGACGATGCTAAGCAGAATGATGAAAGGGGGGGGGGGTACTTTGGATTCTGAAACACGAGGGAGGGCGATGCACAAAAAACTGGCAACACAGTCACCATCCGAACCATACGTACAGCATAAATCAAGGATCAGAAAGGCATGTTTATATACCTGAAATCAAAGTATTTATTAGAGATGCAGAAATCATGAATGGGCTGTGTTTTCCAACTACTATAATGAGAAGAGTCAGTACAAGAGAAGTAGAAAGGTAATGGAGGATGTTGGATTTCAAAGCTGGAGATAAAGAAAACCGAGAAAATAGGTATTTCCAATATTGTACTACAGAAAGGCAAACAATTCCCCCCAGAAGGATGCAACTGGTGAATCTTGTACATTAGGTTCTTTTTACAACCAGACTCTAAGAATAGTATCTTCCTCTAGGATCAAGTGATTTTTAAGACAAATGCACGTTGATAATCCCCAATCATTAAGATCCCATTTCAACTCACATTTTAAGTATATCATTCCTTTAGGATTGACTATATGAAGGTAGCATCACATTCTAGCAATCAGTACCAACTCCACTATAATCAGTGTTCTTAAAATCGCTAGGCGCTGGACGGGCGGCGAGCAGGTGCCTAGCGCTCAGGGGCCTAGACGGTCTTAGGTTTTGTATTATAACTTTAATAATTTACAAAAGTTAAGCATAATACTTTATCAATTACATCTAATTTAATGCCAATATACATATACAAAATTTAAAAACATGAAAAATTAACAATCGTAAACAAAATTTATTAAAACTCAAATGACCGAAGTTGGTCATGATGGGTACTTTATATAAATTTGAATTTGTGTACTCTTTTATTTTTCTTCAAATTGCATGAATAACCTCAGTTATGTTTGATAAAATCTACATTAGTAAAATTGGTACCGGCAGATCCTTTGAGAATTCCATTAAGTAATCATCATTTGCTACATTTAGACATATACTGAATAAAAAAATAATTAAATAGTTTATTTCTAAAAAATATGAAAGAAAAATAAAATAAGAATACAATCATCTTTATTAAAAAATTAAAAAATAAAAAAAAATTAAAAATCGCCCAAACCGCCTAGAGTCCGCCTAGATCCCGCCCAGACTGCCCGCCCAGCCATTAATCTGGGCGGTTTTCCACCTTCTAGCGCCTAAGCGGCCGCCTAGACCGATTTTTAGAACACTGACTATAATCACACAAACTAAACTTGATAACTCGCCCAAAAGCATTTTATGCCTGAAGATGCGTCACTGAATGCCACAAACCACAACCATGAGGGCTATTGGTAATCCCCTCTATCCCGATCAAACTCCATGCTAGAAATTTCCCTAAGGCTTCTGATTCTACTAAACCTAAACGATCTCAATGTGACTAATTAATTACATTTCTATGCTTCTCCCCCCTACAAGATGGACGTACCAAGGAACTTTTCTCAAACTAATTTCTCTAAAGTTATCAGAATAACTTCCAAGGCATACACAACCATAAAACACATCTATATAAAGCTTTCAGAATAACTTTCAAGCTGCCCTGACTGTTACTTATGTAAAAGACCATATCATAAGGTTAACACAAGTAATGAGCAATAATCTGATACCAAACAAGGAATTGGGAAAAAGTTCAATCCATACAATCATAATTATAAGATCGTGACCATTGCTTGCTTAGCCATGACATGCAACTAGGGGTGGGCACATAGGAGTTCTTCAAATTGGTACCGAATCATACCATACCCGTCAGTACGGTTTGGTACCAATTTTGATCCGTACCATTTTTTTTATTTTGTTTTAATTGAGAGGGAGATAAAAAGTTCGTCATAATCAATCAACCGTCTTGTAATTTATCGGTAACATACATTTAAAATCGTCAGTTTGATTCTAGTGGCAAAGTGTATTTACATTAACAAATAGTTTATAGCTGAAAAATGACAATTTATGATTCACAATTTTGATAACAGTACTTTGTAGTATATTGTATATAGGTGTATGATTGTAGCAAACAAATGTAGAATGATGATTGCATTAGGAAAACAAAATAGATTATGTTACTAAATCAAATCTTAACATTATTTTATTTACTTATTAGTAATTATTTAATAAAAAAATATTATGTATTTACCATTCGGTTCAGTCTGGTATTTTCGGTATTTCAAAACTTGGAATCGAAACCGTACCAACAGTACAGTTTGGTACCAAAACCGAACAAACAAAAACATTTTGAATCGGGTTGGGACCGGGACTATGTAGCATGATTCCGGTTTGGTTTCGGTTTTTGGGGAAAATATGCCCACTCCAACATATACCGGTATGTTTCTGCATTTGCGGGTCTGAATTTATGAAGAACATTCCGAATTTATTACCATAAAATGTAAAGTACTAGTCAACTCCTGGTAAGCGTTGGTATGTATATGTGCTATGTGTATTTGCAAGTATATCAAATTAACAGTTGACACGAGGGCTCCGTCCTCGCTTTTTCATTTACTCTTATCATCCTTGTGCATAGGGACATGGAATCACAATTCCTAATCACCTCCAACATATTTAATATTGACAGTCACTACCAACCATATCTTGGTTGATGCGATTAAAGAAAGAAACCCCATCCCTATCAGCAAAGAAAACGCATTTTCACAAGCTCATATTTTGTGAACCAAATTAAGCTTCTTCCTTGGTCGCATATGCTAATCATTCTTAGTTACCCCAAGGGCTAATGTCATCCAAAAGCTTTTCACATGACGAACAATCACACCAAGAATCCAAAAAAAAAAAAAAAGAACATAATAATATAAGAAATTAATCCCTGCATTTAATGCATCTTACTACTAATTTTAATGAGTAAAAATTGAGTTTCGAGTAAAAATAAATAAGTAAATAAAATCCGTGATCCTACATCGAAGAACGTGATCTGTTTCTGTAAAGCTGAGACACGGGTGTCCATCACTCAACACTAAGTCATGCAAAGAATTCCCACAAATCTAACTCGTAAATGGAATTGGCATCTCAGTTTTGTGACCATTACCAAATATCCCAATCTACAAGAGGACTCAACCTCTTGATTAAATGCCCAGCTGAACCAACTGTCAAGGTTACTACTTCATGAAGTACCAGATATAACATTGTTGAACACAAGAGTAACCCTAAAGAGGACTCAGACTCTTGATTAAACTCTTGATTAAATGCCCTGCAGAACCAACTGTCGAGGTCACTACTTAACAAAGTCCTGGAAATGACTTTGGTAGATGTATTCGAAGTAACCCAAAGTCGTGTAAAACAATCTACTGAGGTCAATCAAGAAGCAAATTTCCCTTTTCTTCTCTTACTTAAGGGTTTGTTTGGTTGCACTAACAATAGACATGGAAACTGAAATCGTTTCTGCGAATTCGATCTCGAGATCTCCCCCTCGAACTTGGATTCCCATGAGTAGTGGAAAAACATCCTTATAAAAATTGGTTGTCCGTAAGTAGATAACCAAACAACAAAATTCTGCATAACAAGGTTAAATCGGAAATCACATTATTCCAGAAGGAAGTCCTTTAACTGAAATTCTTGATCAATATAAGCATCAAAGAGAGTTAAAGGAAACTATGAGAAAAATGAAAAGCCTTGACGAAGACTTTTTTTTCAAACCGCATAAGTGTGGATGGATGATGCGAAGGAAGTTACACAAGCACAGAAAAAATGCTTAACTTATCAAGTTCAAGAAGACGGCTGGTTGGTGAGAAAAGATTTGTCTCTTCTATCAAAATTCTCAAGAAGAGAATCTCAGAGCTTTCTATGTCCAAATTGCATTTCAGATGATGTGGACATACAAGAATTTGAAGGTTTATATAACACCTGTGGCTATGTTCAAACTATGACCCCATTTCTAATTCTGCAGGTGCTGGGACCTGAAGATGCTCCTATAAAATGGTACTTAGGCATTAGACGGAGTGACAAACATTAAGCGTCAAAGTTTCTAATCACATTTTTGCCTATAAACCTATAACCATGGGCCAAATATGGTAGTGGTGTGTTAAGATAAAATCACAAGCCCTACACTTGTGAAAAACTGATTTTTCATCAACAGAAACATCTTTGCATGCCGTATAATCACGACTAAAAGAGAAGTTGTTGCTTCAATTCGCCTAACCTACTTAAACAAGCACACCCATGATCAGAGATGTAGCTTTGGAGGACTACACATCCCACAAAACAACCAAATCCTTCAAAATAATGGATCCCAGCCTGCTGCTAGATCATTCACAGTTTATCTAATTGCCACAGTATACTAAAAAACATAGAAACAAATCTAGAGTGCAAAATGCTTTCTATCACACAATACCCAGGAAATTCTTTGACATAAACAAGAAACTATTCTCTGGAGATCCACTAGTTTTGTCTTACAAAATCAGTGTGAATACTTTTATATGCAAACCCATGTTCATCGTCCATCAAATACAACACACTGTTTATAAAATATATATATATATATAATTTACTTATTACAAGCTTTTTTACTACTCACATTGATCAGGACCCAGCATTGGGTAATGCAGCCATGAACATATTATATGAAGACTCCAAATCAAAGTGCAGCTGCCTAGCCTGCTGCTCCGTCAGCTCATCCGCCGCGCCCATCTTGGCCAGCCTCGCAATCCACTCCTTCATCTTCATCCTCCCTTCAAACTCCGCCGGTAATATACTAAGCTTATTCAACGACGCAAACAAGTCCGCCAACACCGGATGCACCTGATCAACAGCCACCATATTGAGTTTCAATGTATCCATAGCCGTAATGAAATGTTGCACACACTCCGCCACCACCGCAGCGGACGTACTTCCCGCAGTAGCGGCGGCAGAGCGGTGTTCGATGGTGGCAGGGACTCCGGAGGTCACCAGGCGATTCAGGGCAGCTGGGCAATCCATCTTGTAGGTGTCAACGAAGCGTTCGACACTGGGTATTGTATCTTTCAATGTTGAAGTTAGGGTTTTGAATTGAGCTATGAGTTTCAAGCATTCGGGCTCGTATTCAGCAGAAGAGATCACGTCGCGGACGTATGCCTTCTCGAGCTTCTCTGTTGCTTTGATTATAGCGTAGAGGTCCGCAAAGTTGTCGTACATCTCTCGCTCTCGCTTGTCATTCCATAGCTTCACCTCCATTTTTAGGGTTTGTGATGAATTGGGGGTTGTTGGATTTATACGTTTTGATTGGAGAAGAGAACGGGCAACGCGCAAAGACTGCAACTTTATTCCCTGAAACAACAAAACAATCAAAGAAATCATGTTAATCAATCGAATAAACCCTAAAATTTTGACAAATTGAAGGGTGAAATTGGGGTGGAAACCCTAGAGCTAGAGGAGACATTTTTATGGAACAAAATGAAAAATTGGGGAGAGAGAGAGGAGACTTACAGAGAGGCGAAATGTGGATTATGGAGAGACGGTGGGTTTGATTTGAAGAGTAGAAGAGAAGAGGAGAGAGGGTTTGCACTTGCAGAGCAGAGAGAGCGCGTGAGGGTTGGGTTGCGTGTGCAGAGGAATGATGTCGAGTACAAAGAGAGGAGTGGAAAAGTAGAAGAAATTATTTGAACGACTCTTTCTCCATGCCTATACTTTTTCTCTTTCTACCAACATGCATACATACCACATGCGTGTCCCCAACACTCAACAAACTAGATTGCTTAATCATTTTTTATTTTTTTTTTCACAATTTTAAAACTCCAATTCTAGGTAGCCAAGCTTTATAGTCAATTTTTTATCAGATTTTAGGCTTTTACACTTCTACCATTTTTATAGATAATATTTATGATTGTATTTTAAAAATAGGGGTAAAAATGTAAAAAAAAACCCTAAGCCTGACAAAAAAATGGATAGACAAACAAGTTTTAAAAAATAAGTTAAAAAAATTTATGTTTTCCACATTTAATTAAAAATGTCAAAATTTTTACCTCTACAATCTCCAAATTGTATTTGATGATACATCAAACCGTTGTCTGATCAGTACCATACACGTGTCATGATAATCTTATCAACAGAACGAAGCAAACCCGATTGCACGTTCATTCCAGCGAGGCAAAACAGCAGCAAGCGCATCATTGGCAAAATTCAGTGGGTCTAAGTTGCAATGAGTCAGTAAACTCACACGTCACGCGGTCAGACCCAATACTCGTAAGACCTCTAAGGTAAGTATCTGAGAGATCTACCCAAGTAAACCAATAACACATTAGATCCGACTATGAAACATATATTAAAGTATAAATCGAGGAAGAAAACTTCTTTGCATTGATAACACTCAAAAAGGAAAATCTCTCCCACAGATATAGTGGCACAAGTCGTGTAGGGAAATTATCTCACATGGACAATTCCCAATTAGGAAATGATATCCATAACAAGATCATTTTCCCTAAACTACACCACCAAATGCCTAGCCGAACGAGGACTCCTTCACTATAAAGGGAGATAAGGTCGATGAATTAGATGTATGCAATATAACCGAATTTACAGTTTTAAGCTTATCCTAAGCCTTATCTAACTTAAGCATCGAGTGTCATCGGCTACCACACGGTGGTCCATTGGCTCACGTTGGCCACCTGTGCAGGTCTAGGTAAGCAGCAAGGAAGGAGAATAGAAATCGACTACATAAGTTTGGCGCCATCTGTGGGGAACGACAGAGTTCCTCAATAAGAACTGTAGTTCCACCTTTTCTAGAGAACCAGCGAGATGGTGACGACAAAGTCTTGCAATAATGGAGATGTTGTCGATCCTTCGAACGCTCAAACCAGCAGAGCGCCGCCATGCCCACCACCACCACATGAGGAACCTTCTCAGACCCCCCGCGCCGGTGTCGGCCGCAGCAAACCTGAGGGTGGACATACTCTCAACACAGATGCAGTAGATCGCAGAGACACTGGAGGCACTCGAACAACGAAGTCCTCCACTTGCAGAGGGAGACCGAGAACAGCAAATGGCTCGTTCCCTGGAAAGTTTCAGAAAGCATGTTCAGGAGAGCCGCGTGGCTCCAACAATTTCTTAATGGACAAGAGGCGGAGGAATGACCAATAAAGACCCAACACCTAGAGCTGACAGGCACGTCTTTCACAACTCACTCCTCAACGGGGCCACAAATCTATATGTATTGTTCAATCTCACAATCCCTCCATTCATGGACTAACAGCGGCCCAAGAAATACACCCCACCGAAGTTGGAGTTTTATGATGGGGCGGGAGACCTGACCGATCACTAGCGCCCCTTCTAGCACGTTATGACACTCAAAGAAGGGTCTGATGCAATAATGTGTTGGTCATTCCCTACAAGTCTGAAGACGTTAGCACTAACGTGATTCCATAGCCTTCCTCCGAAATTCATTGATTCATTTTGGTCGTTGACATTGGCGTTCCTTACACACTTCGTGAGTACCCAAAGGCTCAGGAAGGGCTTTCATTATCTGATGAATCTAAAGCAAAAAACAGAACGAGACGTTAAGGGAGTACGCCACTCGTTTTAATGATGAGCTGACCCTTATCGACAGCTGTAGTAATGACATCGTCATCAAGATTTTCACTTCGTGTCTGAGAATAGGCAAGTTTTATAATTTCCTCACCCTAAACCCCCCAGCCAATATAAATGACTTGCTCAGAGATGCCCAAAGATAAATCACTCTGAACAAAATGTTGGCCGCCAAGAAAGAGGCGGAGTCGGACAAGAAACCCTTTTATCCCGAAGGATAAGAAATAGGGGAAGAAGAAAAAGGATGACGACAGTAACAAGAGGAAGCGCACAAACAACCAGACTAGGACAAAGCCTCGAAATACGTTGGGTCTAGATCTGTCATCTCTTAACGCCAGTCTGTCTGACATCCTTGATTCCATCAAGGACTGGAAATAATTGAAGTGGTCGCCTAAGCAGCAAGGAGACGCTGCTAGATGGTTTAGCAAGATGGTTTTGATAATGTTCAGATGGACAAGAGATGCCTAATTTACCTTCTAAGGTTTGGTAATGGTTATAAGTCTCAAATAGACTACAAGACCTATGTTTCTCTTAACTCGAAAAAGATGTCATCCTCAATGACCAACCAAAAAGAAGAATAATGAGACTTCACAACAAGTTAATGTCCAATAAAATTTTAAGTCATCATATGACTCGGAGTTGTGTAAAACACTCCGAATAAAATGAAAGGCCTGATAGCTCACAAGGTTAAAGTCTTCACTATTATTCCTCTAGATTCTCAGGAAGTAACTTACTTTTGTATTCCAAACTACAGCTATGGTCATTGTGCAAAAAATTATTTGTTCTTGAATGCTCAAATGCAATATTTACTCTAGCAATAAACTTCCAACATCTTTTTGCCTAAATGTAATGAATCAAGTAATCAAATCTCGTCATAGCTAGGATTAGGGGTGGGCATCCCATCCCGCGATCTCGTTCCCGTCCCGATCCCGTCCCATCCCAATTTTTCGGGTCTTAATGGGATTGAATAATTCCATCCCGATCTCGTCCCGTCCCGATTTAGAATGGGATGGGATGAAGATTTTCAATCCCGCCAATCCCGTCCCGAACTACTTTTTCAATATTTATTAATAATATTTATTATTTATTTATTTATTTATTTTAGGATTGCAATATTTGGATGCCCATACAAATTCCCTGATGCATATAACATTTTAGCATCTAAAATTCTCAATGTCGTTAGGCTATCAACTCATAGTTGAAGACCAATTTGTTTAATTGTATTTAACTAGGGTACATTCGATTTCATTGAAAACTTTGGATACTAAACCTATAATACAATTTAATGGGTTCCTAGTATCATCTCATTTGCAAGGATAGATATGCATGAAAATTAAACTCTGTGAGAGATTCCAATGACAGCTTCATGTGCTTATTATGGCATAGGTTACATTATGTTTAGTTGATTGCATTTTGGTTTATTATTTCATTTTCAGCATGGTTATGTGTGAACATGCAATTTGCTGAAGATCTATTTTAGTTATTGAAATTGCATGGTCAATTTGAAACACGCTAATCCCGTTCCGTCCCGATCCCGTATGAATGCGATGGGATAGGGATATGTCTATCTCGTCCCATCTCATCCCGTGCCCACCCCTAGCTAGGATACCACACCATTTTTTATTTTTTTTAGAAAACGATTTTCAAAAGAGGTATAAATTTTGATAAATCTCCCCACCCCTAACCAAATAGAACACTGTCCACAGTGTTAAACGAATGAAATGAAAAGTGATAAATAAAAATTAAAACTTATTACCTCAGATGATTTGTTGAACATTTGTACCGTCCCTGCAATGAAAAAGAGTGAGTTGGTGGGGTGATGTATTATTAAAATACATCACCCCAAACAGGAATTGGCGGTATTATTAATAATTTTTTTAATATTTTTATTATTATTATTTTATGAATGAATAAGTACTTTAACAGATTGGGCTGCCTCCCAATAGCGCTAAGTTTAATGTCATTGTCAGACGTAACCACCCCCAAACAGGCTTAGTGGAGTAGGAATTTGTAGGCGTGACTAATCCTCATAGTTAGGATCAATCAACTGAATGGTTTCCACTGACCTTGTTGGAAGTTCATGTTATGGCTTCAGTCGCTGTCCATTTATTTGAAAGAGACTAGCATTTGTAGGGTTTTCTACGGTGATGGCACCGTAGTTTTTAACATCCCATACAATGAATGGACTAGACCAACGAGTTTTTAGCTTACCTAGAAATAAACGAAGGCGAGAGTTGTAGAATAGGACTTTCTGACCAAGATAAACTCTTTTCTCATGATGCTTTTGTCATGTATCCACTTCATTTTATCTTTGTAGTTCTTGGATAAGTCATAAGCATCATACCTCAATTTTTCTAGCTCATCGAGCTGAAGTTTTCATTTTTTACCAGCCATATCGAGGTCAAAGTTTAGACTCTTTGTAGCCCAATAAGCTCTATGTTGGAGTTCGACAGGAAGGTGACAAGGTTTACCAAAAACCAATCTATAGGGAGACATCCCTAAAGGAGTTTTGAATGCAGTTCGGTATGCCCATAAGGCATCCAAAAGACGTAAAGACCAATCTTTCCGATTTGGATTGATAGTCTTTCGAGGATGTTCTTGATTTGACGATTCGATACTTCAACTTGACCGCTTGTTTGAGGATGGTAGGAAATGGAAACTTTGTGAGTAACCCCACACTTTTTAACAAGATGCTCAAATACGTGGTTACAGAAATGCTTACCCCCATCACTAATGATACCCTTGGGGGTGCCAAATTTACTAAAGATAAACTCCCTTATGAATGAAATAAAAATTTTGTGATCATTGGTCTTAGTGGCAATGACCTCTATCCATTTAGAAACATAATCCACTGCAAGAAGAATGTATTGATACCCATGGGAGGATGGAAACAATCCCATAAAATTGATGCCCCAAACATCAAAAACTTCAACCACTAGAATAGGATTCAGAGGCATCATGTGTCGACGAGTTATTCGCCCAAGTTGTTGACATCAGTGACAGGCATTACAATACTCATGGGCATCTCGAAAAAGGGTAGGCCAATAAAAACCTGATTGGAGAACCTTCTCCGCTGTTTTCTTAGAACTAAAATGCGCACCACAAGCTTGATCATGGAAAAATGAGAAAATGCTCAACTGTTCACCTTCTGGAACACATCTTCGGATAAGTTGGTCTGGGCAGTATTTGTACAAATATGGCTCATCCCAAGAATAATACTTGACCCTAGACAAAAACTTGTCACGATCTGGCTTAGACTAGTGTTAAGGGAGTTCCTTAGTTGCTAAAATATTGACAATGTTGGCATACCAAGGAAGCTCTTATTCTATCAAGAGAAGTTGTTCATCTGGGAAGTCCTCTTGAATGGGCAAGATACTAGTAGATGACTGTGATGTTAGCCTAGACAAGTGGTTGGCGACCGCATTTTCTGTACTTGACTTATCTCGTATTTCAAGATCAAATTCTTGAAGCAAAAGAACCCATCGAATCAGACGAGGTTTGGTGTCCTTTTTATTGAGAAGGTATCTAAGGGTTGCATGGTCAGTGTACACAATGACTTTAGCTCCAATGAGATAGGAACGAAATTTATCTAGTGCATAAACAATGGCTAACATCTATTTCTCTGTGGTCGAGTAATTGAGTTGAGCCTCATTCAAAGTTTTTCTAGCATAGTAGATAACATGAGGAAGTTTGTTAACTTTCTGACCCAAAACTGCACCTATAGCATAGTCAGAGGCATCACACATAATCTCAAAGGGTAGCACCCAATCAGGAGCTCGGATGATAGGAGCTGAGACTAGTTCAAATTTAAGATGCAGAAGCGCAGATATGCACTTGTCGTAAAAAAGAAAGGGAACATCCTTAGCAAAGAGACTGCTCAAAGGGTGTGCAATCTTCGAAAAATCTTTAATGAATCGGCGATAAAATCCAGTATGCCCTAAGAAACATCGCACATCTTTAACAGAATTTGGAATTGGAAGAGATGAAATGATATCAATCTTAGCTTTGTCCACCTCAATGCCTTTTGGAGAGACAACGTGCCCAAGAACAATGCCCTGTTTCACCATGAAGTGACACTTTTCCCAATTTAAAACAAGACATTTTTCTTCGCAACGCTCTAAGACAAGTGAGAAGTGATGTAGGCATCGGTCAAAAGATGAGCCGAATATTGAAAAATCATCCATAAATATCTCAAGAAAGTTGTCCACCATATCGCTGAATATGCTAGACATGCATCTTTGAAATGTCGCGGGTGCGTTGCATAGCCCAAAAGGCATGCGACGTTAAGCGTAAGTACCAAAAGGACAAGTGAATGTGGTTTTCTCTTGATCTTCTTGTGCAATAGGGATTTGATTGTACCCAGAATATCCATCCAAGAAACAATAGTAAGGATGACCGGCTAACCTCTCAAGCATTTGATCAATAAAGGGAAGGGGAAAGTGATTTTTTCGAGTATTAGAGTTCAACTTACGATAATCAATGCATACTCTCCATCCCTTTTTCATTCTTTGTGGCACAAGTTCCTTGTTTTCATTTTCAACTACTGTAATTCCTGACTTCTTAGGAACCACATGGACTGAGCTAACCCATTGGTTATCAGAGATAGCATAAATGATGTTTGCATCCAGGAGTTTCAACACTTCTTCTTTTACGACATCTTTCAAAATGGGATTTAGACATCGCTGAGGTTCTCTGGATGTTTTGGTTTCATCTTTCAAATAAATATGATGCTCACAGACACTAGGTCAACACCCTTGATGTCATGAATATTCCAAGCAATGGCTGACTTGTGAGCTTTAAGGACCTCCAACAACTTGTCACCGTGTCCCTCAGTGAGATTTGAGGCAATAATCACTGGATAACTCTCCACAGGACCGATAAATGCATATCTCAATTCATTTGGTAAAGACTTAAGTTCTAGTAATTTCTGAGTGCTTGTGGATGAGTCACTATCTTGTGACTGTTCTCTAAAGAAAGAAGATGAATACAACTCTTCCTCATATTGATAACGTGATAATGGTTCAGATTCAGGTATATGCATTATGGGCACATTATCCAACATATTGTTGACCTCTTCAATTGCCTCGTCCATATCTAGGTTCATACCAAAGTGTGAGAGACAACGAAGCAATAGGTAATCTGGTGACGATTGAGCCATAGACTCAAAAGATCGAATAATACACACTTATTCTTATTCTTCCTCAATCATATCGAGATCATCTCTCCTTTGCAAGGCTTTAAAAATATTCAATTCAGCTTTAAGGTTCCCAAAGGAAACAGACATGCTACCGTTTCTACAGTTGATGTTAGCCTCCGCAATTGCTAAGAAGGGTCGCCTTAAGATAACAGGAATTTGATTATTTGGGCTCGGGCTAGTGTCTAAGATGATCAAATGGATAATAGAAATCTGCAACTTGAACAATCACATCCAAAACTATTCCTCTAGGGTATCGTTTTGACTCATCTGCTAGCTTAAGAACTACCTTTGTTGGTTGCATCTCCTTTAACCCAAGTTCTAAATATATATAATAAGGTAAGAGATTCACGCTCGCTCCTAAGTCGATCAAGGCACGACTTTCAAAGTCTTTTCTAATGAAACTTGGTACAGTAGGGGTTCCTGGATCGTTGTACTTAATTACTCCAGTTTGTTGAATAAGCGATGTGGCATCGCTTGCAAGGCATGCAGTTTCAGGTACTTCCGTTTTTCTCTTTTTAGTACACATGTCCTTGAAATTTTTTGCATAGACTGATACTTGCTGGATAGCAGACAAAAGAGGGATGTTGATGTGTACTCCTTTAAAAAATTCTAGTAATTCTTGAAATTGCTTATCTTTTTTGTTACCTAAAAGGGCTTTGGGAAAAGGTGTCTTAGGTATATACTTTCTTGGCTCTACGGGAAGCTGAGAGGTTGAGTTTAAACTAGTTTGAGAAGAATATTTAGCATTCTCAATTGGTTTAGGAACGTTCTATTTGGAAATCACATCAGTTCTCTTGGGTTGTTCTATGTCATTATCAATTGCTCAGCCAGAACGAAGGGTGGTGACAACTTTAACTTCTCCCTGTGAATCAACATTACTACCAATTTCATTAGCATGGGCTTGGGGAACACCTTATGGATTAGGGATGGGCTGACTGGGGAATGTTCATTTTTCCCTTCCCACGCTCAATTGTTGAAGCTGGTGGATGGCTTGGGAATTAGCAGCATTAGTTGTCATTAATTGGTGCATCATATCCTCCAATGATGGTTTTGAAGGTGGTAAAGGAGCAACATATTGATTTTGAGGTAGCAAGTACCGGAAGTTGCTAAGTTGAGGTTGACCATAAGAATTATGAGGGACAGGTACCATAGGAAGGTTCACATGCTGATTTTGTCGGAATGAAAGAGATCCTCCATGTGGTGGATATTGATTCTGTGCAACTGGTTAGATTGAGGTCCATATTGAACCTGTCTGAGATAAGTGCGTGAGTTGTGGGCTTGTCCACTAGGCTGTCTAGGGTGTTGAAACCCAGGAGGATTCCCTGAACTTCTGGGTGGTTGTTCATAAAAGTCACCACCATAGGAAAGGTTAGGGTGATGTCGATTTGCAGATGTGTATGTTTGATCGAATGTGTTTGATTTACGTTCATTGTTAAATACACACACCTCCTCTGGAGGTTCATTGCCACCTGAATTTAAAGGGCAATCAAAATCTGTATGATCTCTTTTGAGGCAAAATGTACAAGGCTTATAAGTTTGTTCTCTGGTTTCAGAGGTAGACTTTGTCACAATAGATTTCATTTCCTTAGCAAAGTCCTTTAGGAATGTTTTGATGTCTAGTTCGGGATCTTCCTTTGGTACAAATAGACGTGATTTTCTAGAAGAATTAGGTTTCAAGTCTCTATGGGTAGTCCATTGTCGAGAATCATTAGCAAGTTTACTTAAAAATGTATAAGCATCAGTACCAGTTTTACGCATGAATTTCCTTTGATGCATGGATTCGGTCATATTTCTAGATTCGATAATCAATCCATTATAGAAACTTTGCACTAGCACTTGTTTTTCAAAGCCATGATGGGGGCACTTGTTGAGTAAATCTTGAAAGCGGTCCCATGCTTCATAAAAAAGTTCGTCATATGTTTGAGTAAACTCCTCAATTTCTCTTCTAATTTCTAGGGTCTTTTTCATGGGAAGTACTTCGCTAGAAACTTTCTAACTAAATCCTCTCATGATTTAATGGAACTGGCAGGGAGGGAATTTAGCCATGAGGTGGCCCAATCATCAAGAGATAAAGGAAACAAGCGAAGTCTGACATTTTCTTCATCTATGTTTTGGTTCTTAAAAATACTACAAACTTTAAGAAACTTTCCAAGATGGACATATGGGCTTTCTCGATCATGCCCATGAAACTTCGACAACATATTAATAAAAGTCGGTCTAATCTCAAATTGAGTTGTAGTGATAAGAGGTAGCTCAATGCATCCGTGCACATTAGCAACAAAGGGAACATTGTATTCCCAAATTGGACGTTCTTCCATTTCAGTGTTGATTGGAGAGTGAGGGGAGGTAGGCGGAGATGAGTGTAGTGAAGAAGCAAAAAGTGGCTTAGGGTGGCTAGAAATTTTTTGGGTACGAACCAAACGCTTGTTGGGTCGTTCCCAAACTTTCATAAAAGGGAAAAAAATGGTTTGGAAAGATGACAGTGACAAAGCACAAGATCAAGTATCCCTAGACGATTGCTAAAAAGACATACACAAGCAATGACCACTTCTGAACCACACAAATGCCAAATCTAAGCAAACAACGTTTTAATGGGATTTTATCTTGTTAATCCGTGAGGGACAATATTGATTGAAACCAGCGGGCGTTGCACTGTTATCTATTATTGCTGATTAGATAGGGTGCTAACAGATGATCCTAAAAGCTTGTATCCAACAGTACAAAGTCCAAAATCAGAAGGTCAGAGTTACGCTTGCAAGAAGCTGGATTATTGAACAAGTACAGGAGATCACATGGTCTAATTAAGAACTGTACCTGTGCTACCTCTCTGTAAACCGATTGATATGATAACGATGTGTGTCAAATACGTACTTAGGGTGTGTGTTCCTAGCCAAAACTGTTAGTTACACCACGTCCTTCTGTGGTCTGCAGCTTACTAATGACTTGGCGTACCGGGTGAGTTACCCATGTGGTAGTGGCATCTCAGAGTTCATTGAATGGTTAAACCCAACGTCACGTTTTGCTTTAGTCAACACAATTTAGCAGAATAACCTAGGTTTTAGTTGTCCTATGAACACCGTCCTAGTTGGCTCTAATCTTAGTTGATTTTATTATGTGCCTTGGTTTCACACAGCTGGAGTGATGAGGTGGGTGATGAAATCCCACCAGTTTCAAAAACAGGGCTAGGTCTGCTCTCTCTGTTTATGGTAGTTTATTAGCGTAAGAAACCACGCAGTTCACTAAGATGCAGAAACATAAACAAACACCAAGCAATATCCAATCGATTTTCACTCAGCACCCAACCCACAAAAACAATGTGTTTGAAAGAGATACTTACTAACTTGTGAGCTCGGACACAAGGTCTCCACCGTGGGAGTAGAGAGAAGTGTTAATTGAGAGCTACTCCTCCTAGGTTCAAGCAATTGTTCTCTCCCCCACAACACCACTGGTTGTCCACTACAAAAAAATTAGCCATTTTTCAAAGAATTTTTTTTATATTTTATTTTTGACTTCGATTGCTATCTAAATAAATAAACACACAATCAAACAATTACACATGCAAAAATGTTTAATGGTCTTGGTCAAGAAGTCAAATTTTTTTTTTTTTAATTTTTATTTGTTTGTTTAGTTTTTTGTTTTTTTTTTATGAAAGTGAATTAAATCTAACCTAAAACTAACAATCAACCTAATGCTAAAATAATGTCTAACTATTACAAGTTGCACTCGACCATTCGAGGCATATTAAAAAGAAGTTAAAAAAGAATAAACTCTCTTCTTTCCTAAAAACTACAAAAAAAAGGTCTTCAAGCAAGTCTTAGGCAATTTCGCAGCTTTATCACCAACTTTTTCAAACGAATTTGTTCAACAGGAAAACGACATAAAAAAATCTGAAACAATTATGGAAATTCAAGGGAGTATCACGAAATTTTCTGTAAAAATTTCACGTTAAACGGATAATGTTTGAGCCGTCTGCTGCTGTGTTGTTTCCGTTATATGATGAAAATTACCAAAAAAAAACATAAAGATGACAAAAAAATAGTATTAATTAAATAAATAAATAAAAAGGAAAAAATTTTAAAATATAAAAATCTTCTCTATTGTCTCCAAAGTTGTATTTTCAATAATGTCTTCCTTCACCAAGTGATGTGCAACGACGCCATTTGATTGATGTCAAAAACCGACATTAATGTCGTTACATGATTTTCGACATCAATCAAAGAAATATAAGTTGTTTCTATTTTATTTTTTTTCCTTCAACCTGCAATACAATTCAACAATGTATAGTGGAAGTAGGGGTTATCAACCACTTCACGTGGATTAGAAGACAATATTTGATTTTCAACTTAAATAATAAAGAGAATAGCAAAATAATGTATGGTGAAATTAAGTATTAAACTAAAAGAACAAAGAAAAACAAAGATAAAACGTACTTCTTCAATGGAATTAAACTGTAGTACATGCACTTTTCTCCCAAGTAAAAATATAAAACCAAGAACTACAACTAAAAAACTGTAAAAAAAAATATCAAAGAAAAATTATCCCTTATGAATTCCATGTATGGGGTTTTCATAGGTAAAAAGTGTTTGAGTGAAACAAGAAAACATGGCTTGAGTTAAACAGTGAAACATGGTTGAATGAAACAAGAAATGGTGTTGGAGTTCAATAAGGAAACATGTCTCGTAGAGATTTTTTTTTTATAAAGTTGGCCACGTGGACGTCCGAATCTTCATATTGATTTTCTCGAGATCCGTAGTTGTTGTTGCTTTGTGGATTTGACTTCATGGGTCTTGAGATTGAAATTCTTTAATCCTGATGAATGCATTTGAATTCCCGTTGGGCCTTCTAGTTGATGAATTTAGTCTTATTGTGCCACTTTATGCATAATTTAAGATTTGTACTTGAATTCCTAAAAAATGCACAAAATACACGTAATGAGATATTTTTATTTGATAATTGGACTTAACAATTGTATATTTGGGAATGTAAAATCGATGTTTTGGGTGCTTATCAATGCAGACACCATCTCATTATGAGGACCGACGAGTTTACAACCCGATCCCATTACTGACGTTTACGGAGAGATGTCTCCAGGGGGTACATTCTTCTCATAATGACGCCCTGGTCATTTCTATCATTATCGCAAAGTGGGAGGTAAATAGAGCTTTGGTGGACACTGGAAGCTCGCTAAATGTCATGTTCCTCTGTGCATTTCGTAACATGCAGCTACAAAAAAATGACTTAATGCCCGCCAGCCACCCTATGGTTGGATTCAGCGGAGAAAGATGCTTCCCCCATTGGGAAGATAAATCTAATGGTGGTGGCAGGAGAGCCACATCTACGAAAGTACCTTGTCCAAGAGTTCATGGTGGTTGACACCCTTCCACCTACAACATCATTTTGGGAAGGCCATGGCTACATCATATGAAAGCAGTGGCATCCACCTTGTACTAATGCATAAAATATACAACCAACCATGCTCAAGGGACTATCCGAGGAGATCAGCCAACAACAAGAGATTGTCATTATGCAGCTCTGAAGCAGCTAAACTGTTGCCAGTTACAGCTTGGGCCCCCAGAACCTACATGTAAGGCATTGGGGCAAGGCAAAAAAGGTGGATTACTTATGAAGGCATAGGAGCCTAAATAACTGAGGAAAAGCTATGCGGAGATCCATAAGTCAAAACTAGCAAGGCAATTCAGACTAACAAATAGCTAAATAACAATACTTCAGCAAACGAATACCAACTCCAAGAGTTGTTAATCAGCAAGGAACTCTGTCCGCCAGCCCGAAGTCCACTACTCAGTGACTTCATTAGCATTTAAAATAAAAATTTGCTAGAGGGAGAACACAATCTGAGCCAGGACCATTTGCGCCTCCTTCAGTACCAGATTAGCTTAATCTCTACTCAAAATTAAATTATTTGTTGCTTTGATTTTGTTTCTTATTTTCTGTTTTCCATTTCAGTGTAGAAGAGTTGTTCGTACAAGACACATTCCAGAGATAAAACAGATTTTATTGATTGCAACGAGTGTTATTACAAAGCTTGTGGCCCAACTAGTACATCAATTTATACATTACAAATATCTAAGCCTGGTGCAAACATCTATCCACTGAAACAAGGGTAGAGACTATGATCTGCTATTCCGCCTCCAAAAGAGAAGGTAGTGAAAGTAAAACATCCGGAATAGAAGAATGATGCACTCAATTCATCGCTCCGTCAAATCACCCCACAAAGACGATTCGAAAAGGAAACCTCAATTCAATTTGCCTCATGAGGAGGAACAGAAGAAAACATTAGAAAGTTGACGAAAACGTCCTCGGATAAGCGGACGACTGAGGTTTCACAGTGTTGCCAAGTGAGGGTGACTCTTAGACGTGCAATGCCTGAGGTGGGATAGAGGTGTCACCCGAAAATGAGAGTCGCGACTTCCAACGTTCCCATCAACCATAAACTGGCTGCGAGGACCATCCCTCAACAACAGTAAATAGATGAAAGAGTGCTCGATCACAGGAGGATGGAAGACAGACCTGACCCCCGAGAGAAAATTCGTGACTCTTCTTCGCAATGTAAGAAAATAATAGAAGATCTCATTAGATCAATCCAGTGCCCACCCAGATGAAGCGGCACCGCATAACAACAAGCCTTATCAAGACTCATCGGAATAAATGTCAGAATATTCGAAGACTCCAGTAGAGGAGATAATCCTTCAACTTTTGGAAAATCCAAAGCAAACTCTCTGGTAAGATGCATTTGATTAACATGCTCTACTATTTGCCTTGCAGTGCTTGAACACAGAATAGCCAGCCCATATATATATAGGAAAAATGGTTTATGAAGAGGCGTCAACAAGCAGTTACTTCAACACAAAATGTCATACGGGAAATCGAAAAAATGACGGTTACAATAACAACTGCACAAGTCCACATCTATTGAGTTAATGGCCCTGCAAGCAGCCCCATTAACTAGAGGAGTAATCGATGTTGAACTGTCTCGCAGAATGCGCCGTATCTCTGGTACGCTGATCCATAAAGATTTTTTCTAAATGGGCCCCTCAACTAATGGGCCCAAGCTTATGCCCTGCCAGATCTAACCCAGCACACTCAAAAGAACAAATAGAAAATGCCCTGAGCGTCTACAAAATAAGGAGCGTGCCTACAAAGTATTATTATTAAACCGAAAGCATCAGTTCCACTATTATTCCACTGAAGTTCATTAAAGACAGTCAACCTATTATTAGTCCAATCAATCGATCTGACACTGAAATCAGACCGCCATGCGAGTTAAATAAGTCAGGACCCCCAAGTCAGACTTACAAGCCCAAAATCTCACATGCGAGTTAAGTAAGTCAGGACCCCCAAGTCAGATTTACACGCTCGAAATCTTATAGGCGAGTCAAGTAAGTCAGGATCCCCAAGTCAAACTTATGTGTCCAAATATTATTTTAACCAAAGCTTAGTTGGTTTCGACCTATGACAACAACTTTTGGTACACTCGCCCAGTCCCTTAAATTAAACGGGTATCAACGGTTTAAAAACTGATAGCTTAGTCAACGCTCTGATTGAGACAGTTTGCCAGGGATCATTGTCCAAATATGGGAAATAGAGACCAAACCCGACCAAAGCTTAGTCGGTGACGACCGGCGACGATAGCTTCTGTTCTACTTGAAGATTAGTCCACACATAACAGATTATGATGGCTTAAAAAGTGGGAATCTAGTCATCGTTCTCGAAGCCTATTAAGATGGCTTGCCAGGGGTCACTACTCGTACGCAGATAGTGATCATCGAATCCCGACCAAAGCTTGTTCAGCAACTGCTGATGACGATGGTTTTGGTATGCTCGAAGCCTATTTCGCTACGCAGGATTCCGACGGCCTAGAAAGTGAGAGATTAGTCAATGCTCATGTAGCCTAGTGAAGACGACTTGTCGGGGATCATTGGCCAACTACAAACAGTTATCGCCGAACCCTCGCCAAAAGTTTAGTCAGAACGACTGATGATGATAACTATTGTGCTCACTCCAATTCCTAGTCCGCCACGAACAGATCAAGATGGGTTGGAAAGTGGGAGCTTAGTTCGTGCTCATGTAACCTGGTGAAGACGGTTTGCCAAGGATTACTATGGTGGCCGAAACCTGGCCCCGGTTTAGTCAGTCATAACTTACAATAACAACCCCCGATCCAATTAAGCCTATTATAGAAATAACAAATAAAGACGAGTCAAACGTCCGGTCAAAGTTTTGAAAGCTCGACCCAGACGACTCGCAAAGACTACTGTCCAAAAATCTATAAGGGTGCAAGCGCTAGGACCACAGTTTGACTAATATGCTTATAACAACAACAACAACTACTGGTCCAACAGACAACCAAGCCACTAGCCAAATAGTGTATCACACTCCCCGGCCTCTACAAAGGAATATGACCATAACTGCACCAACTACTGCAGCATTAGAAGTCAAAGCTCCCAACGACAAATCAAACATGAGCTACCTAACCCAACAAAGTTCCTCGTCTGACAACTAATGTCAAAATAAGACAAAGCAAGTACAAGCTTGCAGGAAAACAATGGAAGACAAAAAGTGCAAAGTATTATTCATTTGCAAACTCAAGTGCAAATTCACCCCTCATCAGAAGTAGAGTCAAATACAACAAAACTAGACTTGGCAGGGGAAAAAGCAGGAGACAAATCATTCAGTGTTGCCTCTCGACCCCCTCATCAAGGTCGCCTTCTTCTTCAGACGAATCGAAGTTGTTCCAAACTCTGCATATGCAATATCTTTATAATAGGATAGATCCCAGTTGGGGTGCTCCTCCTCCATCGGACGCAATAGCTCAAGCCTTCCATGCATGACTCTGCTGAATTCAAATATGTCCTGGGTCTTGAGAAGCTTTTCTTCGTGCCCTCTTGACTCGGGAGGTCCTGCTTCAGTTGCTCCAACTCGTTCGACAGGATCTCAATCTTGGACTGCTCAGCATCCAACTTATCATTGGTGATATTCAGCTCACTCTATGCCAATTGGAATTGCCCTCCAACGATCTGCGCACTCTCGACATGAAACTCAGCACTAGCCTTCAACTGCAGACACTGAATAGTCCACTCAGACTCCTTAATCCTCTCAAGATGCAGTTCAGCCTGTACTCCATCCTCAGAACCACTGGCAAGTTGCAAGTCATTCTCAAACCGATCCCTCACGGACACTACCCCTACCAAGTCGGACTCAAGCGTACACCCTCTCACGAGCGGCCTCAACTTCAATTCCAGACGCAGTCATTTCATTCAGATATAACAACCCCAACACAAGGTGTTTTTGCCCTTTATCTAAACGCTTTCCTAGCGTCTCTCCCACTGGCTCTGGAGCACAGGTTGCCAGTCAGTCATTCCACCTGCTGATATGTTTCCTTGCAGTGCAAGAGATGTCAATTTCTTGATGCCAAGCTTGGTTGCTCATCCGTATTACATCTAGAGCAAACAGACTAATCTGCGCTAGGGGTGAGCATGGGGCGGGATGGGATGGACCCATCCCGTTCATTCGGGATAGGGACAGGACGGGATCAGCATGCTCAGTCTGTTGATAAATTATTTTGACAATTTATAACATAATAAATACAATTTGTAACATATTACAACATGTAACATATTTAACCAAAACATAATAAACACAATCTCTAGCATAATAAACATAGTAATGTGTAACATATTACTATGTTGTAACATAAAAAACATAGACTTCATTCACAATATGTAACATAAACATAGACTTCATTCACAATATGTAACATAAACTTCATTCTGACTTCATTGATTCATTATGACTTCATTCACAAACATAATACACAACCTGTAACATAATAAACTTCATTCTGGTTTAGTTTAGCAAAACAATCTGTAACACAATAATACACAACCTGTAACATTATACCCAAACTTTATATGGGCATCCAAACAATTGCAATTCTAAGATAAATATATAAAATAGATATTAAAATTATTAATAATAAATATTACAAAATCTGTACAAGATGGGACTGGATTGGCGGGATTGAAAATATTTATCCCATCCCATTCTAGATCGGGATGGGACGGGATCGGGATGAGATTAATCAATCCAAATAAGACTCGAAAAAATTGAGACGGGATCGGATCGGAATCGCAACATCGGATGCCCACCCCTAATCTGCGCATTAGGATGAAAATCATTTGGAACCGAAATCACTCCAGCACCGTCTTCACTGCATCAGGCCCTTATCAACAACTTTCACTTTGCCCGCAACGATCGATTCTCTCTCACGTGCCTGTCCAGCTTCAGGGGAAGAGAGAAACGAGTTATTCCTCGGACCCGTTGTCAGTTGAATATGAAGATGGGAACAAAACGGAGCACAGTGCCGGCAACCAGAAGGAGAACCTTCACCATGACGCTAATGATCAGACGACTTTTCAACAGTTTCATGATCCAATGAGGGGCGGGGCTCGAAATCCTTTATTAAAATAGGACGACCATTCGAAGCTTTCATGTCCGCATGCATCAGCATCCTACTCATAAACTTCGCCTGCTTGGTGCTCAGTTTGGTAACGTCCTCCACACCCACCATTTGCAAATAGGGGTCGACTTGATCATCACGCCCCTAAAAAACATCAGTCTTACCAAGCTCTTACCCAACAACATCACGTCCTTCACGCGAGGCCAGATGCATGCAGACTGACCTAGACAAAAAATGAGATCTCTTCCGAAACGTGGGAGAATGAAGCATTTCATATATTTCTACCCTCCTTGTAGGGCTTGGAACCTTGAGCTTGGGAAGTTTCCTCTTCCGTGAGACAGACATTCATTCAAGTTTTGGATTATTCACCCGATACACAGTGGGAGTCACGTGCCAATGAGCCCACAGACCACTGTGCTCAACAATAGAAGGCTTGACTACATCTTCTACATCCAGACAAGGCATGTCTCAAAACGCATCCAAAATGACTTTATCTTCAGCAGAAAGAGGCGAAATAGAGAATCTCCCTGCAAAAATCACAATAGGTCAATCTAATATAAAATTAACACAAGCAAGACCAGAGAAAAAATCAACTTACTCAGTGGTCTAAATTTACGCTCGAAACCGGATGACCAACAAGCTCAAAATACGGGGAGTCCGCAGGAGCCATGAAACAATACTTTTGCCACGATTTAAAATCATCAAGAAATTTGCCGAAGCAATCCGACGACGTCAGCACACACACAACGTGCTCGTTTATCCAAGGGGAAGTGAGCAATTGCATAGCCCTCGAAGACACTCGGACACCAACGTCTTTAGCCCTAATCAGAATGACGATCAAAGTCTTCTACCCGTTCGGCACAAGTTGAGCAGGTGCAATTCTGAGGTACATTGGGAACTCCTAGGTCTCCTTAATAACAGGAAAGTGGACACCCAATTGCAACATATCTCGGTGAATGCAGATAAACCCCTCAGGAGGGTACAATGGTGTCAGATTAGCGCCCAGAATGCATAGCACCAGATCATCAAGAATTTTGAATGTCTTATGCAAGACTTCCATATCAGATTCAGAGAGTAATCTCTCCTCAAAAACTTATGACCCCTGACGAACAGTTCATCAGAACGCTGATCCCGACCCATCATGAAAGTACAAGCTTTCGAATACGAAGGTTGAGCAAAGTCAAAGGCACAACAAACAATACAGCAAAGCAGAATCTCAGAGATCGAAAGAGTAAATGAGTTATACTCCACAAACAGGAGATCTATATAGAAAGTTGAGCTTCCGCCTTTCCCTCTTTCAAGCTGGCGCACGCCTAATTAATGCAATTTGTCGCTTGAGGAAATCTCTCAGACTCAATCATCGTGACTGAACATTTGCTTCATGAAATAACCTAGTGAGCTGATAAGACGACCCACTAACTCGGGGGGAGTAGATGATGATACATCAAACCGTCATTTGATCAGCACCATACACGTTCATGATAATCTCGTCAACAGAACAAAGCATGTCTGATTGCACGCTCAATCCAACGAGGCCCAAACATCAACAAATCCATCATTGGTAGAATCCAGACAGTCGAGTTCGATTTGCAATGAGCCAGTAAGCCCACACGCCACGCAGTCATGTCCAATACTCGTAAAATCTCTAAGGAAAATATATGAGAGATCTACCCAAGACATGCATGCCAGCAACACATTGGATCCGACTAGAAAACATATATTAGAGTATAAAAATCGAGCAATGAAACTTCCTTGCATGGACAACACTCATAAAGGAAAATCTCTCCCGCAGATCTTGGAGCACAAGTCACGTCGGGAAACTATCCACATGGACAACTCCCAATCAGGAAAGGATCTCCACATTAAGATCACTTTTCCTAAACTATGCCACTAAAAGCCTAACTGAATGATGACTCAATCACTATAAAAGGGAAATAATGTCGATGAACTAGATGTACGCAATATAACCCAATTTACAATTTTAAGCCTCTCCTAAGCCTTATCTTACTTGAGCATCAAAGTGTCATCGACCACCACACGAGGTCCTTGGCTCACGTTTGCTATCTGTGCAGGTCTTGGTAAGCAGTAAGGAATAAGAGCAAAAATCGACTACATCAGTATTCATTTTAGAGATTTTGGCGTAGTGTGTTGATTTCATTTGAGGGAAATATTGGAGGTTGCTGTTTTTTTTTTTTTTTTTTTCAAAAGGCAAACGAAACATATCGCCGTTGGATATCGAACTCAAGGTTTGAGATTAAACCACCAAAACCTTGGCCAACTAACCAGGTTACCATCCTCATTGGAGAAGGAAGTTTGAGAAAGATAAACGCTTTGCAAAAGTGGAGAGATGAGGATTACCAAAAAGACCTTGTTACATGCATTCGGGGAGTTCATAGAATGCATGCATAGTTAAATTTGTTGTGAGCACATTCATTTTTTTTTTCTTTTTCTTTTTCATAAAAAGCACAATTCCAATATGGTTTTAGAATAAGCACAAGTGCACATAACCTATAAATAATTAATCAATAATAATATAAAGATGCTGATGATTCAATCAGACGCCTCAATAGAGTGAGGCACCTTTCTGGAAAGTTGGTACCCCACAAACCTGCTGCATTATTTGAGGCTACACAGATCACTAGTTATAAAAGATAAAAGTTGGAGGCTTGTTATATAAAGAGCCAAACATTTTCTTGTAAAAACTTACACCCATCTCACTGGCGATTTTTCTTCATATTTCTTTAAGTTTTGTAATACTTTGTACTGTGTTTATAACAAGTTTGGAACTCGTCATTGTCACGGTTAAGGACTGTCCTTGGTCGGCGAGGGAGGGAAGAAGAAAAAGGAGTCCTTGAGCACCGTGGCAAATCTAGAATTTTAGTTTCAGGGTGGGGGAATATGGCAAATAATTATAAGTTGATAATAATTATTATTAAGGGCAGAGCAAAAAAAAAAAATTCCACCCAAACTAGTAATTAATAAAAAAGTAAAATTAAAAGTACATTGCATATACTAAATTGAATATAGTGTAATCCAATTTCAAGCCAAAATAATGTCACTATCAATAACCTTAAAAATGACAAATGAGCGTAATAACAATAATATATAACTAAAATCACAAAATAATTGTCAATGGCATGACAGCTCAATGGTTAGAGCTTGGTAGATGGTACCACTAGGTCATGGGTTCAAACCCAGCTTGCGGCATCTTTAGTGGGTTCTGGGATCCTATAAAAACCCTGCTTGCCTTTCAAAAAAAAAAAAAAAAATCACAAAATAATTAGGTTAAGTATCTAGTTGAAGCTTAAAAAATCTGAAATTTGTGAACATAATAAGATCCTAATACAATTTCATAGAAAAAAATGGTTTATGTGAGTCTCAACTTTTATATGAATTGGCTAATGATATACATTTTCATTGAATTTTATAGTTATTATTTTAGATATTAATTACAAATATTAATATTTGGAGTTTTTATACCACTAGTGAACATACAATTCATTTATTTTTAATGTTTGCAATTAAATATAAAACTGCATTGAAAAAAAAAATAGGGATATGTCACAATGACATAAATAATAAATTTCAATAACCATTAAAAAAAATGCACTCCCAGATAACCGAAAATAATTTTTTTATTAAACTAAATAATCAATTTTTTAATGTTAACAATTACTAATAAAATTGCATTGAAAATAATTAAAAATAAAAAAAATTAGGTGAGCTCTAAGAGTATCAAACTCTGGTCGTTCATAAAATATATTATGCCTCCAACCACTACACCAATAAAGACGTGTTGAAATAGTTGAATAAACGTTTATCATATTGTATTATACATTATATAATTGATTTTTTGTAAAGCTAAGTATTTATTAAAATTATTTTAAAAATGGAGGAGTAGCCGCCCCCCTCGCCCCTTAGTAGATCCGGTCGTGCTTGAGCCGTTTCATAAGTACTAGCAGAGTAGTAAATGAAGCTCAAGCACTGATTTTTTAGAGTGATGCTAGGCGGCGAGGGAGTGGGGGTGTGACCCTCCATCCCCCTCGAGATTCACATGGGCACACATCTCAAGGGGGATGGAGGATCACACCCCCCTCCCTCGCCCGTTTCCTCGCCTTTTAGAATCATCGGGTTTTTGAACTAGGCCACATGTCATATAATTTAGATGGAATACTTAAAATTGATTATTGACCAATAACATTATCAATTGTTCTTTTATATAATAAACTGCAAGATTAGGCATTCACAAACACTTGCATATAAATCATGCTCTTGATGGTATTTTAATTACGAGTTGGAGTTGGCCATGTGGTGGTTCAATTAGGGGTGGGCAAACGGGTCGACGATCCGCGGATTCAACTCGAACCGGACCGTTTTCCTCTAAACGGTCCGGATTTAAATTATAAGTTTTTAGATACGGTCCGGATCGGTCCGGATCCGTTATAAAACGGTCCGGTCCCGGTTCCTAATTTTAAAAACGAAACGGTCCGGGTTGGACCCGTTTCAAATCAATTTAGTTATAAAATCCTAAATATGGAATGGAACTAAGTACTGTACAGTAACAGAGTAACTCACTCACTCATCTAACTCTAACTCTCTCTTTCGATCCCAACCCTAGCAGTAGGAACTCATTCTCATACCATACCCTCTTGCGGCTTGCCTCTTCAAGTCTTTAGAGAAGTGAGCAGTGAGCAGAGCACCCGCCACCCGCCACCCGCAGGCCGCCTCCCTCGCACCGCAGGCCGCCTCCCCCTCTCGCATCCTCTGCTAACGGCCGCTAAAGAAGGTAAGACCGTAAGAGAATTGTGATCTTCTTCTCCTCGCTGATTTCTAGATCTTGAGAATAATCTATTTCTAGATCTTCTTCTCTGATTTCATATGCTCTGAAATTGTGTGTGAATAATCTAGATCTTGAGATTATCTGCACTCATTTTATCTATCTTCTCTTTTGAACTGGCAGAAGCATCACCTTTTCCATTTCATGGTATTGAAACTTTCTTGACCAACTTTTAGTTTTGACTTGTTCCTGAGTTTATAGGTAATGTTCACATGCGAAAAGTACAACTTGGTCCATGAGTTCTTCAGAAAAGTTGAGAAATCCTTCATTCCTAATTCTTTGAATTATAAAGGTATTTGAAAAAGTATTCCTCTGTTGCTATGCTTCTTCATGTAAAAGATTTCTGACTTCTCCTTTTCATGCAGTTCTTGTGAATACTCTTTGGAGAGAAGGTAAAACAGATGAGGCTGTATCAGTTATCGAAGACATGGAAAGACGGGGAATAGTAGGCTCTGCTAGTCTTTACTATGACCTTGCACGTTGTCTTTGTAGTGCGGGAAGATGTCATGAAGCGTTGATGCAGGTCAGTGTTCTATTTTGTGTTCTTTCTCTTGAGCTTTTAAAATCATGACAACATGTTTCATTGTGGAGTTGCTACCTGAACCATAGGTGCAAACTACATACAGTAAATATCCAAGTTCAAATATAGATTTGATGTCGATAACTCCGCTCAGATGATTGTTTAAGGGATTTTTTTTTTTTGGGTGCTGTATTTTGTATTCACTATGATCTCTTCCTTAATTTGTATTCCATACTTGAGATAGGAGAGCATCTGAACCCCATTCCCTTGTTCCCAACCCTTAAGTAACAAGTCCTGCCTGCTGAGCCATCATTCGAGTCTTATAGTACCAGGGTCAAACTGCTAAATCTCTTTCCAATGTCTACTACCTAACTTTGTTTTTTGTTTCAACACTAGATCCTATATTTGCTTGGTACTCCAATAAGAGATGGATGTTGAATCCACCAGACATATATTTCTAAGTCACTCTTCACTATTTTCCTTCTCTACTTTTAGAAGGGACAGTGGTTTATTTGACATGGAGACCTATTCAGTAGGCTTGAAGTTCAGGTCAACAATATTCCTAGTTGAAGTTTTCTGATTTTTCTTTCTGTTCAGTATTCATTAAAGTTTTTGTGGTAATGCACATGCCTAAGTTTAATCATGTGTGAAGTTTTCTAAAAGTTGAATTTGAGAGATTGGACATGTTTAAAACTGAGAATGCTGAACACTGATTGGAAGTTATTAAATGCTTCAAATATTTCTTGTTATCTTAGATATTCTTGGTAAAATGTTATGCATTCGAAGTTCAGTCCATGACACTTTGCTAATCAAAGTCATATTCAGTCCATGACACTTTGCTAAGCCATCTTCTTTGTTCATTCTAGACTAATTTAGGATCTCAGCAAGTGGATTTGGCAAGCTTGGAAGTTATTTGGCAACTTGGAAGTCTGCAAGTGGATTTGGCAAGCTTGGAAGTCTGCAATTGGATTTGGCAAGCCTGGAAATCTGCAAGTGGTTAGTTGGCAAGCCTGGAAGTCTGCAAGGTCATTTGTTAGCAAGTCTGTGGTTAGTTGGCAAGCCTGAAAGTCTGCAAGGTCATTTGTTAGCAAGTCTGGAAGTTTGTTGTAGTGCTATATTGTGCTTTCTTTGTAGTGCTATATTGTGCTTTAGGGAGAAATAAAGGCATTAGGAACTGTTATAAATAGAGGAGTCAGTTTGTAACAGAATTTCATTCATTACTGTAATACATTGTTGTACATTGAGCTCAACATTTCATTGTAATCTTTCCATTGTAATCTTTACAAAATCATTCAATACAAAGCATCAACATTTCAGAATCAGTCTTCTTTGATTTTCCGATTCTTTTTTATTGTTCAGTTGTTCTTACTTGAATGAGTTTTGCCAGGTTCCAATACCACCAGGAATTCATCCGACTCTGACATTGGTGCTGAAATTGCATTGCTTGGAGCTTCAATTCTGCAGGAACCATTAGAGCAGGAACCAATACCATTGGAGCTTCAATTCTGCAGGAAATTGCATTGCTTGGAGCTTCAATTCTGCAGGAACCATTGGAGCTTCAATTCTGCAGGAACCACCAGGAATTCATTCGACTCTGTCTCTGACATTGGTCCATTACAGAGAAGGTCTCTGACATTCATCCGACTCTGTCTCTGACATGCTCTTCTTCCAGTGTGAATCAGGTAGAACTGCTTGACCTGTTTCAGAGAATATCATTGGGAGGTCTGCCAACCGAAGCGAAGGGATTCCAGGTATGTAATCTATGCGCTCAGCTCAGTTGTTGCAGTGGAAAAAACTCGCGTCGGTTTGTTGTCTTTAGTTGTTTGTAAGATTTCTCTCATTTTGAACATTGGAACCGTTTGGAACCGTAGGAACCGGACCGTTCCAAACGGTTCGAGTTAGGTTCGGTTCCAATGTTCAAAATGAGGGGATCCGGACTGGACCGGATTCGTTATTTTTAAACGGTTCGAGTTAGGTTCCTCCAAATTTGGAACCGATCCGGACCGTGCCCACCCCTAGGTTCAATAAAGTTGCAATCCAATGTCCCTAGCTATTGTTTAGCATAATGCAAAACTTTCTCATGGAATTATAAAGGTTATATTCTTTGTTCGTTTGCTAATGTTCGTTGAGCTCTTGATCCTCAACTCTACTTACTCTTCTTTTCCGTTTTATCGAAACAACGTGCTAGTATTTAATCTGGTTTAATTTACAGAGTCTGAACTTGCCACTGAAATGGAAATTGGATTTCACTTATGAGACCAGAGATTTGAAATGTCATGATAAGGAGTTGAGTTGAGACATGAGAGATGTGGCCTTTCCTTTTTGTGCAACCAAAGGCCAAGGGAGCAGATGACATTGATGGCACGAGTTATCATTTCAATCATTGAAGAGCATGAGTATGAAGTGTATCCATCGCCAATAAATGGTTGGGCATGCACTTGTTCCATTTCGATATCCTCCCCCACCTCATGACTAGCTAAGCAACTTTTATCACTGGAAAAAGACTATCCAAAAAAGAGTAAGAGTGGTAGGGACGTAGGGTCAGGATCCATACAGTAAGAGTGGTAGGGACGTAAGCTCACCGCGCCACCCTCATCGAGGCGTGGGGGGGGGGGGGGGGGGGGGGCCGTCTCCGTCGCTCCCTAGACTTGTTTGAATTTTTTACTGCCTGTTTTTTTTTTGCAACTTGTTGGCCATCAAATCTGACTTAAAAATTAAGACAGGGAAATGAATTGATGTAGAGATTCTTACTTTACACCATGTTATATATCAATATGTTAACACGTTTGTATATATTAAAGAAGACATTCCACGAAAAAAAATCATATGATTTAGAGGCCTCTATATAGGTTAAAATGGAGTCCGAGTGAGAATACACTAGTAAAAAAGTTGAGGTGACATTCAAGGGTAAAGTGGTAAATCTTCTGCGTGACAAAGTGAATGCGAGCTCTCACTCAAATAAAATTTTCATTTAAACAAATTCTTTTAAAATGAATTTTTATGAGGAACCACAAATCTAAACACTATAGTATATTTAAAGATAAATCAGATTTCTGTCAACCAAAGACGTTTCTTTGATTAAGAAGTCTAATCTCATAAGTAACATCTAACACATTGTATTAAGTATGCTTAACTTGTGCTTTAGGTAATATATTAAGTTCAGCCAAATTCGCCAAACTAGTTAGGAATTGGAAAGAGATGCCTATAATTTTAATTTTCCAGGGAAACCTATCAGTCTTTGTAAAAATCTCATTTGCATTCCCGTCAGCAATTAGGCAAATGCCAAACCCTCCACCTAATGTTCTTCTTTGGGTAATTTAGAAAGTGGTAATTCTTAATATCATAATCATTTCTCACATGTACCAATCTTATTAGCTAGCGAAAGCATATACCAATTCATCCATATAAAAGCATTAGATTTCCAACCCACCGATATTTAGAGCACAACCTTAGATTTTAATAACAAGTATTTCCACATATGTTCACAATACTGAAAAAATTAGGATGAACATATTATAATATTAAAAAAAAAAAGAGCAAACAAATCCATGTGATAGGGCTGCTGTCCCTAATGGATATGTTGTCAGTCACATGTCCGGGGGGGGGGGGGGGCAAAAATTCATGATATTGAAAATACAAATGCAATGACGACAAGATGGAAAATAGCAGGAGATGCATCAATGTCCTACTGATGAATGCACAAGTATAAAAGGAAGAACACATGCTATCACCCGAGACATTGCAAATATAAATCTTAAAGGACTGGAAAGTCTATACATTTAAATTATTTGCGATCGAGATAGAAATATCATACACGAGACGAGACAGCGGTATTCTTCAAGGACAATACTTTTGTAAGGTGGGAAATTGTCTTTGTCAATTTTGAAGTAAAGGTTATACAATCATGACCACTGTACATTACTTTATCAAATAGTATACTACCACAAGCGTAAACATTCTCAAGCTTGACTTAGTCTCAAAGACCTACAGCAGTGACAAATTCAGTACATTAAGCAGCAAGTCACCGCAGCAACAGAAGAAGAGAAACAAAGGTAAGAAGAAGGGTCGGATTACTTACCGTCTTGAACCCATCCATGGTTCCTTACAGGATTCCCCTTGAAGAATCCCTGGTAGATAAACAAAATCCTTTATGAACCAATAAAAATCTTCTTTCTAGTAGAATGATATGAGCTATTTACCATTCGATTATGTTGGAAAGCAAGATAGATGTTTCAAAAGTTGTTTTACGTGCATTTGGGTATATTATTAGATAGTAACAACTGTCAACAAGTTAATACAATTCGAGCAAGACCGATGCCTATAAAGATAGTCAAAATGGATGTTATGAATTTAAAAAAATAGCCCTACGCCCGTTTACTGTTTTTCACACTACACAGCATCTAACACAAACTAAGAACTGTATCTTTAAAGGCAAAATATTTAGATAGATTATCAATTTCTCAAACCTAGGGGCATTTATGCTGATAGGTTCATCAATAAGATTATGTTCATCAACCTAGATAAACTCACCCTCTTCAGTAAAATGGCTCTCATCTTGCAACCCATCAAGAGCTCTATCATTTTCATGGGAGGAAGATGTAGCTCTGATTCCCCCCTCCTTGATGCCATCAAAAAGAGCATTTCTATTTCTGCGATACTCCCTGCATAGAATTAGTTTCACTTTCAGTTTCATTCCAGACTAGTTGTGACAAAAAATACATTTCATAGGCTTCATTATAAGATAAGAATGGTAAATACATGAATGCTTATGCAGGTAGCCACACAGGGCGGATCTACAACTTGGGTAAGGGGGTCAATTGACCCCCTTAGGTTTTGAAAAAAATCTACCAAAGTATATAAAATTTTAATCTTGCCCCCCTTAAAAATTTTATTTTGCCCCTCTTATAAAAACAAGAATCGCAATTACAGATCAAATATCATAATTACAATCCCTAATTACAATTACAGATCACAATTGAAGAAAACAAAAACAATTGAGTTGCCGCTTCTAATCTCCGCCTCTGCGCCTTCGGTCCTCAACAATATCTTCTTCTCCATCCCTGTGAAACAAGGTGAGTTTGTTTGATTATAGGTTCTAAATGAAATCAACAGGAAAATTGAACAACAAAATCACCTTTAATCTTAACATCTCTTCTTACCTTGGATTTCTCTGATGAATCAAAAACCTAGATTAGAAACTCGAGAGAGAGATCAGATAGAGAGATGGAGAGAGATCAAAGAGAGAGATGGAGATCTTTCTCTGATGAACTCTGAGAGATCGAAACTCTGAGATCTTTCTCTGATGAACTCTGATCAGAAACTCTGATGGAGATCGATTTCTCTTCTGATGGAGAGATATCGAAACCTAGATTAGAAACTCTAATGAACTCTAGATCAGAAACTTCTGAGATCGAAACCTAGATGAACTCTAGATCAGAAACCTAGATGAACTCTAGATCAGAAACCTAGATCGAAACCTAGATGAACTCTGATGAACTCTAGATTAGAAACTTCTGAGATCGAAACCTAGATCAGAAACTCTGATGAACTCTGATGGAGATCGATCTCTCTTCTGATGGAGATCGATCAGTGTTGAACTCTGATGAACTCGAACTCTCTTCTGATGGAGTCGATCTCCCTGATTTTCAGTGTTTCTCAGTGATAAAAATCAAGAAGAAAAGAGATATATGACAAGAGAAGAGAAGAGAGAATAAAGAATTCACATCTTCTCCTCTTTTCATTTCAGATATCAAGGATGAAAACTGGTTTTAAGTCACCGTTTGGGTATTTGATAAAAAGAGGAGAGAGACAATACATCAATCAATTTATTTTATTGCAATGGATGAAAAGATAAGAGAGATATGAAAAGACATCAAAATTATTTTACTGTAATTATTGATAAATTTAAGTTTTTTTTTTAATAAAGAGATAAAAAAATTCATACTTTGTTAATCACCTTTATGTTTAGATTGGTGAGTATTTATTTAGTTGTTTAAGTTTTGGGTGAGTTTTATATTTGTTTAAGTTTTGATGGGGTATTTTATGTTTGTTTAAGTATCTGATTTATCATCTTTATTTGTAAATGAGAGTTTTATACTTGTAAAGGAGTATTATGCGATAGAAGGATGCCAGCAAGGCTAAAAGGGAAATGCTATAAGACAATTGTTCGACCAGCCATGCTATACGGTTCAGAATGTTGGGCTACTACGGGACAACATACGCATAGGATGGCAGTAGCAGAAATGCGTATTTTAAGGTGGATGTGTGGTAAAACTCGTAAGGATAAAATTAGAAATGAAAAAATTAGGAGATACTTAGGTGTAGCGCCCATAGAGGAAAAAATTAGAGAAAGACGTTTAACTTGGTTTGGTCATGTGCGGAGGAGACCAAGCACGGCGCCAATTAGAAAATGTTTAGATTGGCAAGTTAATGGAGGGTGTAGACGGAGGGGATGACCGTTGCAAACTTGGATGAAGGCGGTGAATGAAGATATCATTGAGCTTGGATTAGGTGAGGAAATGTAGGAAGATCGCATTGCTTGGAGAACCAAAATCCATGTAGCCGACCCCGAAAATCTCGGGAATGGGCTTTGATGATGATGATGATGAATTTAATTTCTTTATTTGTTTAGGCTTTAATAAAGTGGGTATTTGATTCTTGAAGCTTAAGTGAGTATTTAATTTCATCTGCTGAAAAGGCCATTATCTCAAGTTCTTGGTATTTTGTGAGGTTTCTTCTCTTTCATGTGTTAATTATTTATTTACATTACAAATTTGATAATTTGAGAATCTGTGATAGCATTTTTTAATATGAATATTGGGATTATCTGTTGTATTTGTGTAGTTCAATAGCTGTGCACTTGTGCTTACTAGTAATGGATAGATACTTTAAAAGAATAAATGATGTGAGTTCTAGTTCTACTGCTCGGGCTATCACTGATAGGTCTGATAAGGAACTTCCTAGTTCCAAAAGGAGTTGTATTGAGACTGAGTTTGATCCATAAACTCTTCTAGCAGATCCTGGATTACGTAAGCCAATCAAGGAGTATCATCCCAACATAAGGGATGAAATTCGAAGAACATACTTGCAAAAAGGTCCTTGCCAACCTCGGACACATAATTTTAAGCAAACTTTGCAAGGAAAAGTCTTACGGCGTTTCAATCCTTCTTGGTTTGATGAATTTCCTACATGGTTAGAATATAACATAGAGAAAGAGGCTGCATACTGCTTGTGTTGTTACCTTTTCAGATCTGAGAGTAAAGAGCATGTGGGTACTTGTGATGCTTTTGTCTTTGAAGGATTTACTAATTGGAAGAATAAGGATAAGTTACAAACACATGTTGGAGGGTCTAACAGTGATCACAATCAAGCTTGGAGTAATTGTGAAGCTTTAATGAATCAACAACAACATCTTCGAACTGTTGTGAATAAGCAAACAAATGAAGCTGGAAGTGATTACAAGGTTCGTCTAAATGCTTTTGTCGTTTGTATTCGATTCTTACTCCGACAAGGACTAGCTTTCCGTGGTCATGATGAATCTTGTGATTCAAACAACCGAGGGAATTTCTTGGAAATGTTACATTTTCTTAGTGACCACAGTAAAGACATCAAAAGGGTAACTTTGGATAAATGTCCTGGGAATCTTAAATTAATAGCATCGGAAATTCAAAAAGATATTGTAAATGCTTGTGCAACCGAAACCATAAATGTTATCATTCAAGACCTTGGAGATTCTTTGTTTTCCATATTAGTTGATGAAGCTCGTGATATATCAATTAAAGAGCAAATGGCTTCCGTGATCCGTTATGTGGACAAACACGGGCATGTGATTGAGAGACTTTTAGTTATTGTACACATTTCTGATACTTCTGCTCTATCCCTAAAGGCATCAATTGACGCTTTATTTTCAAAGCATAAGTTAAGCATTTCAAGACTACGTGGCCAAGGGTATGATGGGGCAAGCAATATGCAAGGTGAGTTCAACGGTCTTAAAGCATTAATCTTAAAGGAGAATGGAAGTGCATTCTATATTCACTGCTTTGCACATCAACTTCAATTAGCACTTATTGCCGTTGCAAAGAATGAGGATTCCATTGTTTTATTATTCTCTTTGGTCACGAGTGTTGTGAATGTGGTTGGTGGCTCATGTAAGCGTCATGATATTCTTTTAAAAGCCCAATCTATTAACACTCTAAAAGCACTTGAAAGTGGTGAACTTGCAAGTGGAAGTGGCCAAAATCAACAATCAACTCTTAAAAGAGACGGAGATACACGTTGGGGCTCACATTACAATACTTTGATAAGCTTGATTAAGTTGTTCAATTCTATCATCGATGTACTCGAGTGCATTAAGGAGACCTCAAAATATGCTGAGCAAAGAGTTGAAGCATGCACTTTATTAGATTCACTACTATATCTTTTGATATTGCATTTGGACTTCATTTGATGAAAAGTACATTAGGAATCACGAATGAATTGTCACAAACATTGCAAAGAAAGGACCAAGATATTGTGAATGCCATGGGTTTGGTCATAGTAGCTAAGAAACGCTTACAGTTGATGCGAGATGATGGATGGAACAATTTGCTAGATGAAGTTTCCTTATTTTGTAGCAAACATGCTATAGAAATGCCTAACCTTAATGAATTTTATGTTGCTCGGGGACGGTCACGACATAATGTTGAAAAGGTGACAAACATGCATCGTTATCGGGTTTAGTTATGTAATGTTGTTATTGATTTGCAACTTCAAGAGCTCAACAACCGTTTCAATGAAGTGAATGCTGAATTGCTTTTATGTTTTTCATGCCTGAGTCCAAATGATTCCTTCTCGGATTTTGATAAGGAAAAATTGATTCGTTTTGCTCAGTTTTATCCAAATGATTTCTCAGAAGCACAACTTGATGCTCTTGATAATCAGTTGTAGACATTTATCATTGATGTAAGGTCGAATAGCGAGTTCTTGAATTTGACAGGAATTAGCAATCTTGCTGAGAAGATGGTAAGGACAAAAAAAAACATTTTGTATCCTTTGATCTATAGGCTTATTACTTTAGCCTTAATATTACCAGTTGCAACTGCAAGTGTTGAGAGAGTTTTTTCTGCTATGAAGATTGTTAAGAATCGATTACGTAATCGAATGGGAGATCAATGGATGGCAGATAGTTTGATTACATACGTTGAGAAAGATATATTTAATGGCATCGATGACGAGGTGATTATGCAGCATTACCAGAACATGAGAACCCGCATAGAGCTTTTACCTAAATCTATTGTGCGTCTACATTGACTCATTATGTATGTTTCTCTTGTAATACTTTTAAAACTCTATTTTAATCATATTTATCTATTTATTTTAAGAATTAAATTATCTATGATTTTTTTACCCCCCTTTGTCTGCAATCCTGGATCCACCCCTGTAGCCACACCCTTTCAAAAGTTGAATATACCCAGATAATGTATTGTAATAGCATGAGTTAAGCCTGATGGCAATGAAAAGTGCATAAAAGTATGAATAATTGGATTCCCAACTACAAGGTCCAACATTTCCATCATTTTGAAAACCAGCCTCCTATCATTTCCACCATTTTAAGAAATAGTCTGTTCTTTCCCAACTACAAGGGGTCCAACATATGGCAGAAGGGACTAGATTCCAAATTGCTTTCTCAATACCTCATTAAAAAGCTATGTAACAGTGAAATTGGCATGGGTGTTGGTGTCCAACATGGGTACAGGGAGTTGGACATGTCAACTAAAACCCAACAAAATGGAACACCTCATCAGAAGTACCAGATAACAATGTCCCTGTATTCTTAAACATGTTATGGTTAGGGCATCTCTTAGGCCCCCAAAATAGGGTCTCAAGCCTCAAGTGGTAGGAAAAGAGTAGTGCTCCAGTGCATGACCATAACCCTAAAAACATATAGGGTCTCAAATAATTTGCGTCGTCCACATTTTGCAGTCACAAACTAAATATGTCGGCTTAGCTCGCGCTAAAGTGTCCGCCAATTCGCACCTCTCTTGGAGCCTGTCAAAATTCCTTTAAAAAAGGGAATTCAGGAAAGGATTTTAGGGATACAACTGGATAAGCTCTAGGTACCATTGATGACAGATATGTCCCACTTCAGACACATTATATGGAAGATGTATTTACGACAATCCAATCCAGTCAAGTGGATTTTACTTTACCCAAAACAAGATGGTGGTACTTCTAGGGGAAGTTTTGCCTGTAATTAGATATTCGTCAAATGTAGAATTCACAAAAACCAAAACTTTCTTATATGATCAATAGCCTAATGTCCACAATGATCTGAATTAGGCTTGATATTTCACGCTTCCTGAAATGTTTAGGTAAACGCATAAATAATATAAATGGTTTAGAACATACTAGGAGGTTTCAGGGCTTTAAGAAACCTAAAAGTACTCGTCTCAGGGTCTTAAACGCAACAATGACACGGTTGTGTGCATCATTGTTCGACATGGGAGTCACTGGTACAAGGTGTTGAGTCGACCCAAAACCCACTACTGTGGGGACACGTCCAAACATTAGACTATTACTTTTTTCCATTTATAAACTTCATTTTTTGTTTTTTTTTTTAACTTTTAGAAAAAAAAATGCTATTTATAATTTACCAGTTGTCATAACATAGTTAACATTTATATAATTTTGCCAGCTCAAATAGTAAGACTTGGTGGATGGGGATCCGGGGGGCCTCCTGCACACAAAGCACAGGAGGCCCCCCGAATCCGGTGGATGGTTATGTAGGTAGAATCTTTCAAGATGCCCCAAGTAGATCCCACAACCATAACATCCCATAGTAGTGCCTTTCAAACAAAAAAAAAACATCCCATAGTAGTTGTGCTATAAAGGCGAAGTTCACACTCGTAAGAAATACTTTGAACCCTGTCTGTTACATGACCTATTTTGATTACTAATAGTTGTGTTAAGAAGATATAAAGAATTGTGAATCGTCCAATATTTTCAATGGAATGGTAAAGCTATATGAGAAAATATTTCCCTCGAATGGGAATTGGCGTGCCTTCAATAAAGATTGAGTATTGAAGCTTGAAGCCAGTATGTATTCAATTAATATGAAATCAACATGCTTTGATTCCTCTCCTTCCGGAGTACCCAAGCTGCAGCAGTTGGGACTCTCACAAACTCAGTTCCCTGTGGTTGAAGAAAGATCTATGTTGCAATGATTGATCCAATGGTAGATTTTGTTTATGGAGGGGCGTATTCCTTCTGAAGTGCCACATTTCTACCATGAAGGAGGACTCAAAAAATAGATTGTGAGTTGTTCTGGGATAGACTCATGAGGAACACATGACCGCTATCAGCCCTTCTCCACAGAGCTTGTTGTTCCAACCACAGCCCCAAATCCACTTAGACATGAGAGTTTAGCTTAAATTGTTTATGTTCCCTAATGCATTTGTTTTCCGCTCTTTCCTTTGACCTAATTTCACTGACCTGCGCAAGTAACGCACATGAGACACGGACCACCGTTGTGGTGGCTGATGACACTCCGATGATAAAGTCAGACAAAGATTTGAGGAAGGCACAATGCTACAAACATGGAATTTGTAGCGTATCTTAGCTTATCAACCTCATGTCTTATTTATAGTGTAGGAGTCCTGGTTCTACTAGGCCATCGAAGGCATAGTTTAGGAATGAGATCTTCGTGGATATCATTATCTAATTAGGAGTCGTGTTGTAGAAGGAAAGCTCCCTATTAGCCCTGTGCTCCTAGATATGCGGGAGATGGTTCCCAATCCAAGAGCAATTTGTAAAATGAAGTTTCCCTCCGTAGAATGTACTCTGGTATTTGCTTCCTAGTGAGAAGCAGAGAATTGTTGTAGTTGTCCGTCCAAAGCTGATCCTCAAGATACTTGCCTTAGTAGGACTTTTTGAAAATAATTGTGAGACGTGTGGGCCTAACACGCTGTAAGAGTTCGGGTTCGTCTGGCGGATTGGATCAGGAGGGCTTAGAACCGCTTGGGCCGGATCAGTGTTGGGCTGACCCTGGGGCATTTAATTCCTCGAGATCATCATGACACGTGTATGTCTCAGGGATGTGACCATTTTTATGTATCATCAGTTACTCCCCCTGAGTTCGTGAAGCGTTAAGTCGGTCCACTGACTCTTAAAAAGAAGACCGTACCGTCGTGATGATTGGATTCAAAGCGTTTGGCTCGAGTGGCGCACAACATTAAAGGGTACGCGACTATTCAAGGAGGGAAAATTCGATTTTTCTTCCCTATATATATCAGCCGTTTTAATGCAAATATTATTATTCTTATCTGTATTGTTCTCTCGAGCCATAGTATTGCTGTAAAATTTGATTTGTTCTTTCTACAAATGGTTGACAATGTTGAACTTTCTTCCAAGGACACGTTATCCCTCACTTGCATCCAGTTCTTCGAAGGTAGCTTGGTCGACAAAAGTGAGTTGATCAGGCTTCGTACTTTGTACCGTATCCCAGGCGATTTGGACATTGTTCCCGCGTTTGGAGGTTTGGGCCCAACTGTACTTCCTCAGGGGTACATAGGTTTGCATTGAGGCCTGTTTGAGTATAGGCTTCGGTTTCCAGTGTCAGATGATGTCTAGTGCTTTTTCATTTATTTTCGTATGCCTCCCGCTCAAATGGTTTCGAGCGGGTTTAAGATTTTGCTCGTGATCCTCTTGAGGGCTCATGATGCTGGCATTCGTTTGACTTCGTCGGCGATCCATCACATGACCGCTGCTCGATTGGATCCCAGGGGTCTTTGCATATTAAACTGTCCTCCTTGTCTGCGCTTGGCGCCGGACGACACTGGGTCTTGGGAGAAGCATTGGTTCTTGGTTTCAGAAGCTTGGGAGTTGTAGAGTGTCTCGATACTTTTAGTTTGATCTTGTTGAGTTTCTTGGTTGTTGGTGTATGCATTTTTTTGTATATCCCTTGTGCGGTGCTGGTTATGATGTTATTATTCTATTTTAGGGAAGTACGTTGTTCCGTCTCTTAGCGAGGAAGAAAGGCGGATAGAGAGGGAGTTTCTCAAGCTCCCTTTGACATCCGTTGAGGATGTTATAATGCCAGTAAATGTTGTGCGCAACGGGTTGTTGCGGTGTTCTCATGGTGCTCACCATGCGCCAGGTTCACCGGTTGAGGGGTGGTCGCTCGTTGTTCGAGGAAGAGAAGTGTGACTTTGCCTAACCTGTCTAGGCTTGCTGACTTGGAGGCGAATGTGCTTCATGCTGTTGTTCCAAGGAAGAGGCAACCCTCTGATAGGGCGGCTACTCCCTTTGGGATGTCGCGATCTTCCCAAGCAGCATGTCACAACCCGATCCACAGAGTACTATATTGTCCGTTTTGGGCCCAAGGTTCGTACGACTTTAAAACACGCAGTACTTTGTAGATCCAACCTTTTACATATATAGCACATCCTCTTCCCTCACCTAGGCGATGTGGAACTTTAATCTCCCCTTGGTAGTTCGCCCAATCCCTCTTGGGATCCACAGGCCTATTGGCCTTTGCCATCACGGGCCTCTCCCGCACTCTCTCCCTCAGGTTCGCCAACACAAGGGTATCACAGTCCACCCCCTAAGGGAGCCCAACGTATTTGTTGGCACACTTTTGGCTAGGTCCGGCTCTGATACCATTCTCTCACGACCCGATCCACAAAGTATTATATTGTCCGTTTTGGGCCCAAGGCCCGCACAGCTTTAAAATGTGTAGTACTTTGTAGATCCAACCTCATAAATATACAACATCCATTTCCCTCACCTAGGCGATGTGAGACTATAATCTCCCCTTGGTAGCTCGCCCAACCCCTCTTGGGATCCACGGGCCTATTGGGCTTCGCCATCACGAGCCTCTCTCGCACCCTCCCCCTCAGGTCCGCCACATAAGGGTATCACATGGCATTCTGGGGGGGTGTCATGGCTCTCTAGATGCTTTCTCTTTCCTTGTTGACCTAGAGGAGGAGGAAGTTTGTTCGCATGTTGATGCTTCGCGTTATCGTGGTTCTGAAGTCATCACTCATGCCCTTGAGTCATACAGTCCTGTTTCGCTGCACCCCGAGGCTTGCAGGAGGATTCTTCCATTGGAGAAGGCTTTTGTAGACCTGCGGATGTCATATTCGGATTCTCTCTATCGAGTGGATTCCCTGAATGGTCAGTTGCAAAATTTTGATACTGTCGCAAACCTTGGGGTCGCGGTCTCTGTTACCGAAACAGAAATCACCAGTATGGGGTCTCAACTGAGGGCGGCCAAGTCTGATCTGGCATCGACTCGTGCTGAACTGAGGGGAACCAGGGCCGAATTAGAGCATCTGGATGTGGCCGTGGATCGGTGATCTTATGATGTGGAGGCCCAGGAAGTCGAGAAGAGGTGGGCGGAGGCGGAATGGACCGTTGAACGACGACAGTTGGAATCCGCAATTGATGAGGTGCTTCGCCATGTTCGTGAGGTAGAATGACTGTTAGCGGGGGAGAGTTCGCATTACGCTGCTCTGGTAGGTGCGGTGGATTTTGACGTGTCGGGCAGGAGGTCGTTAGTTTCTTTTGAGGTTATTCGAGGCAGGTTGGAGCTTCTGGAGTTGATCAGAGGAGAGCATCCTGGAGTCGACCTTGATTTTACTCACTACAGAAGGGCTGCTTTTCGACCGATTCATCAAGGGGAGTGCTTTGGCTCTGCAGGACTAGCTGCTGAGGAGAATGCTTCTCCTTAGAAATGGTTGTAACGTCCTTTCCTGGACAGATAAATATTCTTTTTTTTTTAATGAAAGTGTTGTTTTGTCCCGCATTCTCATGTTAGGTTTAGATGCTTCGTAGATCACAGAGTTTACACTATTAGGCGGAGCGCCTGTAAGTCAAATTATATTATTGCTTCTGATTGTTGTGTTGACCATGTGACAGAAACCATCGCTGGTTGAGGGTTGACCAGGCTTTCTTGGTCATTATCTATAAGCGAAAAAGTGTTGATCCCTTGGCGAGTCGTCATCATCAGCGGACTAGCACTTAGTAGACTCCTACTTCCCCGGCCGCCATGGCCCGCGCGAAGTGAACTAGACTTTGGGCACTAGAAGTCGTCGTCATCAGTCACGAACTGACTAAGCTTACCTGGTAAGTTCGGCGATCATTGTCTGTTGGAAGCAATGATCCCTTTGTGAGTCATCGTCATTAGCAGACTAGCGCTGACTAGACTACCACTTCCTCGACCGTCGTGGACCACGCGAAACAAAATAGGCTTTGGGCACCAAAAGTCGTCGTCAACAGTTGCGAACTGACTAAGCTTACCTGGTAAGTTCGGCGATCATTGTTTGTTGGAAGCAATGATCCCTTGGTGAGTCATCGTCATCAGCAGGTCAGCACTGACTAGACTCGCACTTCCTCGGCCGTCGTGGCCTGCGCGAAGCGGACTAGGCTTTGGGCACCAGAAGCCGTCGTTATCAGTCGTGAATTGACTAAGCTTACCTGGAAAGTTCGGCGATCATTTTCTGTTGGAGAACAATGATCCCTTGGTGAGTCATCGTCATCAGGAGACTAGCGCTGACTAGACTCCCACTTCCTCGACTGTCGTTGACCACACGAAACAAAATAGGCTTTGGGCACCAAAATCCGTCGTCATCAGTTGCGAACTGACTAAGCTTACCTGGTAAGTTCGGCGATCATTGTCTGTTGGACAACAATGATCCCTTAGCAAGTCGTCGTCATCAGTGAACTAGCGCTGACTAGACTCCCACTTCGTCGGCCGTCGTGACCCGCGGGAAGCGGACTAGGCTTTGGGCACCAGAAGTCGTCATCATCAATCGAAAACTTATTAAGCTTACCTGGTAAGTTCGAAGATCATTATCTGTTGGAGAGCAATGATCCCTTGGCGAGTCGTGGTCATCAACGGACTAGCGCTGACTAGACTCCCACTTCCTTGACCGTCGTGGCCCGCGGGAAGCAGACTAGGTTTTGGACACCAAAATTCGTCTTCATCATTGTGAACTGACTAAGCTTACCTGGTAAGTTTAACGATCATTGTCTGTTGGAGAGCAATGATCCCTTGGCGAGTCGTCGTCATCAGCGGACTAGCGTTGACTAGATTCCAACTTCCTCGACCACCGTGGCCTGCGTGAAGCGGACTAGGCTTTGAGCACTAGAAGTCGTTGTCATCAGTCGCGAACTGACTAAGCTTACCTGGTAAGTTTGGCGATCATTGTCTGTTGGAGAGTAATGATCCCTCGGCAAGTTGTCGACATCAGCGGACTAGTGCTGACTAGACTCCCATTTCTTCAGCCGTCGTGGCCCGCGCGAAGTGGAATAGGCTTTGGGCACCAGAGCTGTCGCCATCATTCGCGAACTGACTAAACTTACTTGGTAAGTTCTGCGATCGTTGTCTGTTGGAGAGCAATGATCCCTTGGCGAGTCATCGTCATCAGCGGACTAGCGTTGACTAGACTCCCACTTCCTTGGCCATCATGGCCCGCACGAAGCGAACTAGGCTTTGGGCTTATATTCGAGTCTGACCATAGTCGGGCTTATCGAGTGTCGTAACGGACAGTAGTAGAAGTTTTTGGTAAAAGCAAATATTTTATTGATAATTTTTTTAAGATGCTCTACATTCCATGGTTGTTTATACCCGTCGCCGACTGTATTCTCCAGTGAGTACATTCCCGACCTGTTGACCTTACTGACTCTGTAAGGTCCTTCCCAATTTGGGTTTAGCTTTCCTGCGCCGGCTTCTTTGGTGTTTTGTTGGGTTTTCCTGAGCACCCGATCTCCCACCTTGAACTCACGTGATTTGACCTTCTTGTTTTAATATTGCATCATTCGTTGTTGGTAGGCGACTATTTTGGCGGAGGATAGGTTCCGCTTCTCGTCAAAGAGGTCTAGCCTTACGCTCAAGGCTTCGTCGTTACCGTCTGGTCTGAACTCCAATGTTCATAAGCTCGGCACCTTGAGTTCTACTGGAACCATGGGTTATGACCCCTATGCTAGGGCGAAAGGTGTTTCTCTGGTAGAAACTTTTTCGATTGTCCGATATGCCCAGAGTATTCCTAGTAGCTCTAGAACCCATTTCCCTTTGGCTGCGTCAAGTTTTCTTTTGATGGCTTGGGGGTGTCCTGGCGAGCAGAAGTGGTGGTCGATATTTAAACTTTTGCACAGTTTATTAACCTTGCTCCCTTCGAACTGGGTTTCGTTGTAGCTTACCAATACTCTGAGGATGCCAAATCTACAGACGATGGTTGCCCGTATGAATTTTTCGATCTAGACCTGCCCTATTTTGGATAGGGGCTCAACCTCGACCCATTTGCTGAAGTAGTTAACAGCCACAAGAAGGAACTTTTTGTCAGATGATGCTGGGAGCGGTCTGACGATGTCCATTCCCCATTGTGCCAATGGCCATCGGCTAGTCATCGAAATTAGTAGTTGGACCTCATATGTGTGTATGGTGCGAATCTCTAACATTTGTCGCATTTGCAGACAATATCTTTGGTATCTCACTGCATGGCCGGCCAGTAGTACCTTAGAGTTAGGGCTTTATGGGCGATGGTTCTCCCGCCCGGGTGATTTTTGCATAAACCGCTGTGGATTTTTCCCAAGACTTGGCTTGCCTATGAAGGTGATAGACATCGAAACAGGGGCCCTGTCACTAATCTCCTGTATAACTTATCGTTTAGAAGAATGTATCTCACTGCTCTATTTGTTAGTTTCCTTGCTTCGGCCTTCTCGGTTGATAGGGCTCTGATTGCTATGTATCCCAAGTTCGGAGATATTTAGGCTGCGTCTCCGCAGCGCAGATATCTCTATGTTCTGCTTCATCGAGGCTTGATTGCCCTTAATATTCAATGAGGCCGCTAGAGACTTTGTCGGAGGCTGAGGCTTCTTTAGCTAGTGCGTTGCTCGTTTGTTATCTCGGGGGCACTGCCTGAGTTTGCAGCTCTTGAACCTGCCCATTATGCCAAGTACTTTGTCACCGTAGGCTATCATGCGGGGGTCTTTACTGTTGAAATCCCATTTGACCTGGTTAACTACAAGTCTCGAGTTGCTGTATGCCGCTAGGCGATCTATACCGATCCTTAATGCTAGCTTTAGGCCGAATATGAGGGCTTCGTATTTGGCCTCGTTGTTTCAAGCGGGGAAGTCGAACCTAACTGCATTTTCAAGGGTGAAGTTGTTGGGGGAGCGGAGCGTGATCCCTGCTCCGCTCGCCTTTTTAGTCGAGGACCCGTCGCAGCGCAAGATCCATGCTCGGACATCTTAATCAGAGAGTTAGTGGTCTACCTTTGGCTTTTGTCCGCCGATGAACTCAACAATGAAATCTGCTAGCGCTTGGACTTTGTTGGCAATTTTTGGAGCGTAGTTTATGTCAAATTGTCCGAGCTCCACTGACTATTCCATCATCCTACCCGGTAGCGCGGGTTTATGCAATACCAAGCGGAATGGATGCTTTGTTAGGACCGTTATGGAATGGGCCTGAAAGTAGGGCCTCAGTTTCGTGGAGGATACGACCAGTGCCAGAGCCAACTTTTTCAGGTACGGATAGTGTGTTTTCGCTTCTACGAAGGATTTGCTGGTGTAATATATTGGTATCTGAGTCCCTCGGTCATCTCGTACAAGAGCTGAACTGACAGCGTGCTTGGAGACGGACAAGTACAAGTAGAGTGTTTCCCCTGTCGTAGGCTTTGAGAGTAGCTCTAGGCTCCCCATGTATGTTTCAGGCTATGAAAGGCTTGTTCGCACTCTTCATTTCAGAAAAATCTCTTGCTCCCTCTTAGTATCTTAAAGAATGGGAGACATTTGTCGGACGACTTTGATATGAATATGTTGAGTGCGGCCACCCTCTCAGTCAGGCTCTGAACATCTCTGATATTGGCTGGAGCTTTCATGTCGAGAAGAACCTGAATCTGTTTTGGGTCGGCCTCGATTCCCCTTTCGTTCCTAGACTCGACCCCGAACGTGCATTTTTGTGGGTTGAGGGGCTGCGGAGGCTCTTCACCAACATGTCGTCTATATACACTTCCATGTCCCCGCCGATCTGTTCTTTGATCATCCGGTTGACCAGTCGTTGGTATGTAGCGCCTGCATTCTTTAAGTTGAATGACATCACCCTGTAGCAGTATATTCCCCTTTTCGTCACGAAAGAGGTCTTCTCTTGATCTGGGGGGTGCATCAATATTTGATTGTAGCCTGAATAGGCGTCCATGAAGCTGAGTGAGTTGTGTCCAAAAGTAGCGTTCACGATCTGATCGATACGGGGGAGTGGAATGTTGTCATTTGGGCATGCTTTCTTTAGGTTAGTGTAGTCTACGCATACTCTCCATTGCCCATTTTTCTTCTTTACAAGAACAATGTTTGCCAGCCAGTTGGGGTATCATGCTTCCTTTATCGTGCTCGCGTTGAGTAGACGTTGTATCTCTTCATTTATGATCGTGTTCCTTTCAGGAGCTACGAGCCTCTTCTTCTGCCTAACATTTTCTTTGAGGGGTCCACTTCTAGGTGATGGGTGATTATCGACGAGTCAATCCCCACCATGTCCCGCATGGTCCATGCAAAAATGTCCTGGTTGCGTTGTAACAGCTTCGTGAGTTGCTTCACAATTTCTTTGTTCAAACGGAACTCAATCTGGATGGCCTTGTTGTTGTGAGGGCCGTCAAGGTAGACCGTAACGGTTTCTTCCTCTAGTTGTCCGACATTGGGCTTGCCCCAAGGGTTTACCGATGCCTCGCTGTCTGAAATCGGTTGTTCCCCTCCTATAATTTGGGTAGAACGGAGGGTCATCTTAGCCGTTGGGCTAGCCACTGATTGAGAATCGCCAGATGGCGGAGTTGTCATGTACTGGCACTCCCTAGCAACTACCTGGCTTCCTTTCAATGTATCGACCACTCAGTTCGTTGGATACTTGATGCACTGGCGCAGGGTGGAGACTGTTGCTCCCATCAGGTGTATCTAGGGTCTCCCTAGGATGGCGAAAAATTGTCCCCTGTGGGAAAGATACAGCTGACTACAACAGTGGGAGAGCAGTCAGCTCAGAAAATCCTATTTGAAGAGTTCATAGCGATCGACACGCCTAGAAAATTAGAAAACTCGAATCAATGCAGTAGATAAATCAATGTGAGATGAAAAAATGGGGTTTTTGGTAGAGGTGGGCATCCCATCCCGCGATCCCGAACGCGTCTTGATCCCGTCCCGATTTTTTTGGGTCCTTTTGGGATTGATCAAACTCATCTCGATCTCGTCCCGTCCCGATCTAGAGTGGGATGGAGATTTTCAATCCCGCCTATCCCGTCCCGTACCGAATTTATTTATTAATTTTAATCAAAATACTCTTTTAAATTAAAGTTCAGGATGTGTTGAAATTAAATCAATGTAAGATGAAATTATATTTGAAATATAAATTAATTGAATCATTTATTCTGAATAAAATTTAATATTTATTTGCCTTTAAAAAAAGTTTAATATTTATTTATTTAATATCTATTATTATTTACGATGTAAGTTATATGTATATAAATTTGACATTATTGGTGTGTGAGTAATGTGAGATAAAATTCTTTTTTATTTTTATTGGAGGAACATTTAGTACGTGCTCATCTCGTCCCGATCCCGTTTGAGATGGGACGAGGTCGAGATGAGGTCTATTTCGTCCCGTCCCGATCCCGAATGAACGGGATGGGTCTATTTCGTCCTATGCCCACCCCTAGCGCGAGCTGTATGCCATGGAGGTCTTTTTTCAGTAAATACTAACGGCATGGAAGGGCCTTGTTTTCGATCGTGCGGTCTCTGTTGTTCGCCGCGTATCGCTTGGATACTCACACTTTGTAGGGCCCTCTTCCTAGACCCGTTGGATAGTTCGGACTCGGAATGGGCCCCATGTAGCACGCATATTCTGTTAACCAGTTGCTCCTTGGATTCAGCTTCTCTTCGCGCTGCTCGTTATTCTCTTAGGGCGAAGAAGCTTTGCGCTTCCTCCGTCAGGTCTGCCATGCTTGCCAGAGGGTCCGGTGTCAAAAAGTGGTAGAACTTTCCTTTTCGCAGCCCGTTAATGAAAGCTGAGACGGTCTTCGTGTTGTTGCACACGTGAACGGTGGTTAACTCACTATTAAAGCGGGTAAAATACGCCTTTAGTGTTTCGTCGGGTCTTTGCTTCATTGATGCAAGCGTCTTAATCATTGACCAAGCCTGGTGTACGAAAAGAGATCGTACACCCGGCTTGGGGTTCATTGGTGTTGTCGCTGTTGCAGGAGCGCTAACTCGGTGTTTGCACGCTACTTGCGTTGTCGAGGGTGGTGAGTCAGTGCCAGGCTGAGCCCCCAACGCTTCCCCTCGCGTGGACTATTCACCATCTCTCTATTTTGAGGGAAAATGATGTTAGTGAAACGTTAGGAACTTTGTTGTTCCCCATGGACGGCGCCAAACTGATGCAGTCGTTTTTCGTTCCCTGCTTTAATCTAATCCCGCTGACCTGCACAAGTAACGCACGTGAGCCACGAACCACCGTTGTGGTGACCGATGACACTCCGATGCTAAAGTCAGACAAAGATCTTAGGAAGGTGTAATGTTGTAAACTGAGAATTTGTAGCGTATCGTAGCTTACCAACCTCATGTCTTATTTATAGTGTAGGAGCCATGGTTCTACCAGGTTATCGAAGGCATAGTTTAGGAAGGAGATCTTTGGGGAAATCATTTTCTAATTAGGAGTTTTGATGTAGGAGGGAAATTCCTTGTTAGCCCTGTGCTCCTAGATACGTGGGAGATGGTTCTCAATCCAAGAGCAATCCGTAGAAGGAAGTTTCCCCGCGTGGAAGGTACTCTAGTATTTGTTTCCAGTGGGAAGCAAAGAGTTGTTGTAGTTGTCCGTCCGAAGCTGATCATCGAGATACTTGCCTTAGTACGACTTACGGGTATTGAGGATAGTTGTGAGACTGTGGGCCTAGCACGCTATAAGAGTTTGAGTCCGTCTAGCGGACTGAATCAGGCAAGCTTAGAACTGCTTAGGCCGGATCAGTGTTGGGCTTATGCTGGAGCCTGTAATTTCTTGAGATCATAATGAAACATGTATGGCTAAGAAATGTGACCGTTTTTATGTATCATCATTCCCTATTCCAAGACCTGCTTGGCCTTTTGGTTTGCAAATTTCACAAGGTGAAATTTCTTGACATTGTTTGAAGTCGATCATGTCTAATCTCTTTATTGAAGAACTGGACTGAGGTTTCTCATTCTCTAACTGTGTATTTGTTAATGGAGAGGGTGAGATTAGCTTGCCAAATCATTGTTGTCAATGCTTAAGAGGTCAGGGAGAAAATGATAGGACAGATGGGGTCTTTTGTCACAAACAACTTTGAAGGATTGAAAAAACCAATAGTGTAAAAGGTTTTTTGTGAAGTCGAATTACAAATAAGACCCGGGGTTCCAGACTTCACTCAAGAGTCTAACAATGCACCAACACTCGAATTTACAATTGCTTGGCGATTGAGGAATTTTGAAATATATATCTCTCTCTCTTGATATGTAAGTTCTTTCTTTCTCTTTTAGAATTCTGGGTATGATCATTGTAAAATGAGAATTTGAGTTTTGTTTACTCTGTTGCTCCCATGTGAATTTTATTTATTTATTATTGATTACATGAGGGGGCCGATTTGGTCCTGAGAAGTGTTAGATCTGGATCTATATTTTGAGAACAATTCTAGCTGGCTTGGGAAAACCAGCCTGGTTGCTGCCTAGGGGCGAAAATACATTTCCCCCCCTCTTTAAACACTTTTTTGGGTGTTTGTGCTTAAGGAGGGGGGGCAAAAATGTATTTTCGCCCCCCCCCCCCCAGGCAGCAACCGGGCTGGGTTTTCCCAGGCCAGCTAGAATTTCTGATATTTTGAGGTTTGTTGTGTTTGAAGTAAATAATTAAATATACGATTTTCTAAGCTACTGGGTAAAAACAAAAGCAATTGCATGGAGGTCTTTATAAGTACACAGTGTTGGCTTTATTAAAAGCCATCAATTGGTTTGGAGCCTTACTAGAGAGCCAGACCGACAGCGCCAGACCCGTGTCAGGTCGGCTCATTACCATCCATCATCCTAGAAATGCTGAAAATGGATCCATCTTTAGGATGATGGATGGTGATGGGCTGGCCTGGAGCTATCGGTCTGGCTCTCTAGAATCAGGGATTGGTTTGTTTGTTGAGCCTTGCTAGAGAGTTAGGCCGGCCCATCACCATCCATCACCTTAGAGATGTTGAAAATGGGCACATCTCTAAGATGATGGATGGTGATGGGCAGACCTAGCGCTGTCAGCTTGGCTTTCTAGAATTAGGGTCGTCTGTTTATTTTTTTTTTGTGCTTAGGTTCGATTGAAGTGGGACCAAGTTGGGTGTTCCTTTTTGTTTGATATTGAATTAGCACATGTACCTGTGTTGTGAGCTTCTAATTATCTACTTTTAAACTACATTTGCTTGGTTACTTTTTTTTTATTTTTTTTATATTTATAAGGCATTATGCATATGTATCAACCTGAATTAAGATTACATAATTGTTGTTTGGCAATTGTAGCAAGCTCATGAGTTTTACGATTCAGATCTCGGGGAATAAAGTTACAAAATCAGTTACAATGCAGAGAAAGTAAATGCCTAATATTACTAAAAAAATGTTGCCACATCCAGCTCTCCGTGGTTTGACTTGTCTGATATTTGAAAAGCAGCAAAGAGGTCAGGGAGCCTGAGTCACCCAGCAGAAAACATGTTTCCCATCGTCGTGTATGGATTAACAAAAGGGCAGCCATTGCAGCTAAACACTCTGCCATTGTATTATCAGCTACTCTTCCGGAGATAGGAAATGAAATCCTCGCAATGACCCTGCCACTAGCATCAGCCGCCAGGACTTCAACTGCACCTCTCTGGCAGGAAGAAAAAAAGCAAGCGTCGTAAGAGACCATAATCATGTCGAGCCTAAGCTCCAAAGGTAAGTACCGAGTCCAATGTGATTGGGCATTGATGAGATGATTTCTAACCGCTTGAATTTGTTTATGAAAAGTGGCGAGTTGAAGGGAGATGTGATCAGACATGAATGGCTCCGAAGCCTGGCTTAGGAAGACGATGACTGGCAAGGTAGGGGGTTGAAGGGAGGTGGGTTGGGGGCAAGGACTGTTGTGGCTATGGTCTGATGTATGTTCATAGGAGCAGGAGGTGAGACACTGGAGCCTAGAGTGGTGAACCATTGTTTGAGCCATGCTCCCCAAGTTTGATTGAAGACTTGTGGAGAGTCTGGATGCTGAAGTTTGAATGGTTGAAAATGATGTGATTGCGGTGGGACCGGATAGTATGGAGAATTGCCGTGAACTGGGACAACATTTTGTCCTTAGTTGTGGCATGGAGTTTGTACGTGTCCCACATAAAGGAAAATGTTTTGTTAGTGGATGCCAGGGACATGGCTGTCACCCAATTGATAGGGAGTGGGGTGAATTGCCAGAACCGATAGACGATCGGGCAAAGAAAGATGAGGTGATGAACGTCTTCCTGATGATTGAGACAAAAAACACACAGGTTTTCAATGGGGACATGAACCCTATTCAAGTTCGACATTGTAGGTAGCAAATTTTGTCCAATTTTCCAGATAAGAAAGATAGCATTAATTGGTGCTTTGATCCACCAGATCTCACGGAGGAGTTTAGCTGGAATGGTGGTGTCAATGTCTCGGAAGGAAGAAGTTTCCCGGGTGTCAGCAAGAAATGCTTTGGTGGCACTCTTAACTGAGAAAACTCCACGTTTGTCATAGGTCAAAATAAGCCTATCATGGTCAGAAGAGGACCAAATAGGGACATCGAGTATGTTGGCACCCACAAGTGGTGGGAACCAAACTCGAAAAAGAGTGGAGTTCTAAAATCCGAGGGAACTATCCGGGGGTTCCGAAAATCCGAGATCAGTGTGGGAAAGTCTGTCGAGTCTGAGGTGAATGAGGGGCATTCATTAAGAGTGAAACCCAGTTTGACCCAACATTCGTTTCAGAGGTCAATAACATCACCTGATCTAACTTGCCAACGGAGGAACCGTTTCATTTTGGTTAAAGTGCTGAGATTTCCCCTCCAAGCGAAGGATGCGGGGGAAGGGGGTTTAGCCAGCTGGAATACCGATTTGTTAGGGAAGTAAACTTGCTTAAGTTGAATGGTCTGAGGATTAGATGGCATGGAGATTGCGTGCCAAATATTCTTCGCAATTAAAGCAAAATTCTTGACCCTAGCTGGGACTAAATTGAGACCGCCCAAATGGCGAGGCAGGGTGATACGATCCAAGAGCAATGGTGTTTAGATTTGCCGTCGTCAGTACCATTCCACTAGAAATTTCTTACGATCTGGTCTAGTTTGGTAGTGACGGAGCAGGGGAGAAGGAAAGTTTGCATAAAGTAGATCGGAATGGAGTTGATAATCGCTTTAATCATAACCGTACGGCCAGCTTGGGATAGGACTTTGTATTTTCAAGAGGAGAGTTTGGAGTCGATTTTATTAATCAGAAATTGGAAATCAGAAACTTTCTTTTTTGACATGAAAAGAGGGGACTCGAGATATTTCTCGTTTGGATTGAAGATTTCGACCCAAGAACTTTGTTTATCATCTTCCCGTGTCTTGGGTGGACATTGGCGCTGTAAAAGACAGAGGATTTGTTATAATTAACAGCTTGTCCTGAGGCATCACAATAGGAGGCGAGAATATCTTTAACATTATGAGCTTCAGACAGGGAGGCTCTGCAAAAGAGCATTAGATCGTCTGCGTAGAGGAGATGACTAATGGAATGAGAACACTGTCTAATATTGATACCCTTGATGAGAGCTTTGTTTTCCGCTGAAAACAATAATCGAGACAAAGCTTCAACAATGATAATAAACAAGTAGGGTGATAGAGGGTCTCCTTGTCTGAGGCACCGAGTAGGGGTAATTGGTGGGAGGAGGGAGAACCATTAAGCAGAACCCTAAGGGTACTAGTTGAAATGCATTGTTCGATGAGTTGAATCCATTCCTCAGCGAAGCCCAGAAGTTTGAGAATACGGAGCAGAAAAGACCATTCAACTTTGTTGTAGGCTTTAGCCATGTCAATTCTAACGGCCATCCAGCCTTGTTTTTTCTCGCAGTTGTGTTTCATTTGGAAGAATGTTTCATGGGCTATAGCAATATTGTCACTGATGGATCTCCCTTTAAGAAAAGCCCCCTGGTTGGGGGACACAATGTGCTCTAGAAGGGGTTTGATTCTGCTAGCCAGGATTTTAGAAATTGTTTTGTAAATAACATTGCATAATCCTATAGGCCAAAAATTCTCCGGGGAGGTCGGGTTTGAGACTTTAGGGATGAGAGCCAGGAATGTTTCATTAAGCTTGAGATCCAGTTTACGAGTGACAAAGAAGTTGACAATAACCTCAATAACGTCATTTTTAACAATGTCCCAATAAAGTTGGAAGAAGAAAGCATGGAAGCCATCTGGCCCAGGGGCTTTATGGCTTCCCAAAGCAAAGATTGTACTTCTGATTTCTTCCTCTCCGGGGATGACTGTTACGGCATAATTTTCAAGTTTAGAGATCATTGGTGGAAAAAGAGCATCAATTTCCTCATTTGAGCTGGGCTGGGAGGACTGAAAAATGGTGGAGAAATATTCATTTTGAACCTCACCAACCTCGGCGTGAGAAGAGTGCCAGTGATTATCTTTATCCCGAAGTCTAAGAATCAGGTTGCTTTTTTTCCGAGGATAGAGGCTAAGTGGAAGAATTTGGTATTCCTGTTGTCATCTTTGAGCCAAGATTCCCCAGATTTATTGCGCCAAAATAGTTCCTCACGATGGTAAAGATCTGCTAAACGATCCCCGGTCTTTCTATGGAGTGAGCATTTGCAATGGACGGAGGAGCAGGTCGAGCTTTATCCAAAGCGGCGAGAGTGTCCTTGATGTCATGATGAATGTTTTGGAAGTCTCTTTTGTTCCATCTAGAAAGGGAGTGACTAAGCTTTTTGGTTTTACGATGAAAAATTATACTCGGCTCAGGGTGTTGCCGAGTGGCCCAAGCTGAGGTGACTAATTTTTCGCAGTGAGGGTCACCGGTCCACATCTGAAAAATCTGAAAGGTTTGGGGCCAGAGTGAGTGAGAGCTCAATTGAAGGGAGATGGCTTTGTGGTCAGAAGCAAAAGTATGGACAGAATGAACAATGGCGGAGGTGAAAAAGGTCATCCATTCTGTCAGGACCAGGATGCGGTCGAGCTTAACTTTGGTGCCATTATGATCATTCTGTTTGTTGTTCCAAGTGAAATTCGAACCATTGAGAGGAAAGTCTAGTAAACGATGCATCTGAATAAAATCTCTTAGAAGTTTAGTTTGAGCTGGGGTTGATCTATAGCCACCAATTTTGTCCTCAGGGTGTGAAGCAACATTAAGGTCCCTAATAATAATAGCGGGATTGTGTTGTATGACAAGGTGATGGGAAAAGGTGGTCCAAAATGGGGCCTGCAAGGCAGGATTTAGTTCGCCATACGTGAACATGATAGACCAAGCAGTAGTAGTATAATAATTATGTAAAGTGCAGGAAATAAAATTTTTGCAGGATGAATTGATATCAATAGAAATACCTTCTTTCCAAAATAAAGCTAGTCCTCCTGAATGTCCTTGTGTTGGTATCGTGGTTTCGTGTTTGAAGCCTAGTCGACGGCGCACCCAATCCATTTGAGCAGAAGAATCTTTAGTCTCAGAAATAAAGAGTATCTCTGATTTGGACTTGCGGGAGAGGGCCTGTAAGTTCTGGATTGCGTCGGGGGACCCTACACCCCTAGTGTTCCAGGCAAGAATCATGGCTGAGCCGGCGACCCTTTATCGACGGTCGCCTCTTCCGTATCGGGAGCACCAGGAGCATTGGAAGATTGTATTGATGAAGTTGAGGATTCTGAAGTTCTCCCCAAAACAAAGCTCGATTCTAGGTTTCTATGAGAGCCTCTGGAGCAAGGAAGACCAGAAGGAGCAATTGTTAGTAAGACCGATGGAATACTCTCTGATATTTCTTTTGGAGTTGTATCACTCAAAACAATGTTTGAGTTGCCTTTTTTGGCATCCTGTGTAGAAACCTCAGCTCTTTTACGTTTACCTTTATTCATCTTAGCAACAAATTGATCCAAGTCAGGCATCACTGGTTTATACTTAGGTTATTTATGTGGTGATAGAGTCAGTTTAGCCCCTGTTCTCATGGCCCACTTGCTTTTGGCTTTCTCCCTTGTGATCTTCATCTGTTCATCGTTCAATCTAGCTTGAGAGGGGGTGCGATAGAGCACTGGTAGCCCAACAGTGAGGCCTGGATCAGTCATGATCTTGTATGAGCTTGAGAAGGGGATGGATTGCAATGTGCCTTCGAGTGACTCATCCATGATTTTACTTGTGTTGAAAGTAGGGGGTTCACTGGTGAAAGTCTCCAATAGATCTGAGAGCATTGGAGATTGGGGAAGTTGTGTATGACCATCCTGGGTAAGATTGTTGCAATCAATTGGGTCAAGCAGACCATGGATTTGTTCAGGCTCCGGCGTTTGATTTAGATTTATATTTGACATAAGATGAGATGCCATCGTCGCCTGAAACTGAGCGAGTGGAGCTGCGATTTCTACGATTTGTAAAGGAAGTTGTTGAGTGGGAACTAGGATGAGTAGTTGTGATGATGGATGAGAGCCACTCTGCTGGTGATCATCGGCGAGTTTAGATGGGTCGGTAGCCGGGTGAGAATGACTCGGGTCCTGGGTATCTAAGTAAGAGTTGGATTACTCGGCAGAGATGGTTTATGGTTAGCCCGAGCTGGCGAGTAAGGAAGTGACAGGAGTTGTTGGCTGTCATTGATGGCTAGTGGCAGAGAAATGTATTGATGAGTTATTTGAGGTTGTGGAATGTTGGTGTGGGGTTCGGTTATGAGAAAGAAAAATTGAGAGTTGTGGGAGTTAATGAATGGGTGCGGAATTGAATTCAAAAGTGCAATGGTGGGGCTAGTTGTAAGAGGTTGGGTAGTAGTGAGTATTGCAGGAGATAAATGTTGGTTGTTGGGAGAAAATTGGGTTGGACCTCCGGTTTGTTGGTGAGTGGGTGTAGAGAGAAGGCTAGGAGACTGAGTAGTGAGTGACTCAAGTTGGGGATTGGGGTATGGTTGGGTGAGGAGACTCTGAGTAGGGGCAGAGAGAAGACCTTCCCCCGAGTCATGATCAAATCGGCTTGGTACCAGCTTCGGAGTTGACTCAGTACTTTGCAAACCTGGCTTAGAACGTCCGAGTGGACTCGGTGAGTGACAGCAAGTTGCATGCAGAGGAAGCGTGAAACTGGGGTTGAGTAGTGGGAGATGGAAGATCTTGCATGATGGGGGGTTGGGTAGTGGGAGACATAATATCTTGCATGATGGGAGGAATATGAGTGTGGTCTGATGATGGTGGAAAAAAGTGTAGAGAGGCTGTGGAGGTGGTAATATTGTTTTGAAGGTCAAGTTGAATGGGGGAAGAGCTTTGAGTTAGGGTGTTGGAGGTGGGAGGGATATTATGAAAAACTTGTAAGGGATTAAATCAGATGTGAAGAAGTAAAGTAGGAGAAGAGTAATCGAGTGTGGGTTGGTCTAAGGGAGTTGGTGATAATCTAAGATTTGGTGAGAGAGGTGGTGATAAATTTAGATTGATGTCAGATGGTGTAATAGATCGTGGAGGCTACGAACTATGAGATGAGTCCATAGTTAGAGCGTGGTAACAAGGATGGATTTGAAAAAGAAAAGTTGTAATTACTCGGTTCGGTGGAGAGGTGGAGATATGCAGCAAGTTATCTGCATATCTATGTAATAAGTGAGATGGATAGGGTGTGATAACATGAATAGGTATGGGATGTGTGCGAGAATGATTCCTCATAATAAGGGTTACTAAAGTGAAGATAATAAGCGTAGGAGACGTGCTATTGAATGGATCGCGCTGACACCGAAGACCTGCAAAAACACAAACAAACATAAACCAAGAAAGGGATAGAACAGGAAGATCCAAACTCTGGATTTGAGGAGAAGGAGCAGTGGGTTAATTTGAAACGATGGGGAAGAGACCAGCTGAGGATAAGAGATAGAAAAGGAAAGAAGGTAAGATGAGCAAAGGGATCAAGTTTCATGTTCTTGCGAGAGGAGGAAGTTGAGAGAAGTCACAATCCTCTTATATGTTTTGATCTGTGTCGCTTGGTTACTTTTCATACTATATGTAAAGCACTGCTATTTTTTGCTGCCTGAAATTTTTTTTTTTTATCAATTATAAAGCGGATCACTCATTTCATATCTTGACTCTAAACATTTTGCCACATGTACAAAAACTAATGGAATGGCCATGCAAATCAGGCAGTTTCTTATTAAAATGATCATAACTTGTTCATTTCAAAACATTTTTAAGTGATTCAAGTTTTTTTTATTAGATAACTCAGAGTACTACAATTTTTGTGTTTTGATCAACTTAAGAATCGATCTCAATCGAGCACATAAGTTGGCCGAAAGTTAGAAACACTATCCCATTTTTATTGCGAGATAGATTTGCGCGACTTTAGTAAAATGACCATAACTTGCTCATTTCAAAACATTTTCAAGTGATTCAAGTTGTGTTTATTAGATAACTAAGAGTACACTTGATGAACTTGAGAATCGGTCTAGATCAAACACATAAGTTGGCCGAAAGTCAGGATCACTATCCAGTTTTCATTGCGAAATAAATTTGCGCGACTTTAGTAAAATGACCATAACTTGCTCATTTAAAAATATTTTCAAGTGATTCAAGTTGTATTTATTATATAACTAAGAGTACTACAATATTTGTGTTTTGATGATGTTGATAATCGGTCTCAATTGAGGGTTTAAATTGGTCGAAAGTTACCTTGTTTTGCATTTTTTTCGTTTCAAGTTTGGGTTTCTTCATTATGTTAAGTTATGCATATTTATTGAGTTTGGTTTAAGGGTTTCGACTTTGAGAGGATTTTGAGAGTTTTCAAGGGAGAATGAAGAGATTTGCAAGAGATTTGAGTGTGGGGAGAGATTTGAAAGAGATTTTGAATGGGGGAGGGAGGAACCATTGTCGATTTGAATTGTGAGGGGAAAAATGGATGGTTTTGGTTTATATAGGTGGTATGAGAAAGTATGTTGGTGTGAGAAAGAAAGTAGGTAGTGTGAGGGAGAGGAAATGGTGGTGTGGTGTAGTCGTCGCCTAATTAATATATGGTTTGATGAATTCTGATTAATTGAGATATTAAATCTATTTCTTTTCTAACCATTTCTTGAAGGATGGAAAGTCCACTAACACTTTTGTAGATCAGACTTGCCATGCATGGTTAAACTCCACAGCGTAAGTATAGGTAAAATAAATATTTACGTTAAATACGATAGAAACTTATTTGAATGACATGTTTGCCTCGTTGAGGAACTACATGTTTTTTAGTTGTTTTATTTTGTATGATCATATTATCATATGTATATTTATTGATTTTGGAGTGAAGAATTTTCATACCAACTTAATTGCTAACACAAGTGGCTTTGACTTCTTAGGTACATTCCTTTGGTGATGTAGCCGACTAGCTCTGTTTCCAGATTAGTAGGTTTCGGGGGAGATTAGAGGAGTTCGTTTCATAAGGAACGGACCTTGCTAAGGAGTTGCGCCTCGAGAGTTTTATCATTTTCACAGGTGATTGTTTTATTCTATTGTAATAAAATGAATAGCAATTTTTTCTTTTTTTATTTGAGGGAGAATTATGTTATTGGTTAGTTGAATTTTGATATAATTAGATCCATGAGGTTTCAACGTTAGTTTCTAAGGGTGGGCAAGAATCCCGATCTCGACCCGTTCCGGTATGGTCCCGAACCGGTTCAGACGGGGACAAATCGGCCTACACTATTTTTATCCCGGTCCCGGACCGATCTGAACCGGGACGGAACCGATTTTAACAAAAATAATCCTGGACCGTTCCGGTTCGTCTCGGTTACTGTAGCACTTAATATCTAAATCCAAGCCCAGTTATTAGCAAACCAAAACCCAACCCAATGCCAAAACAAACAAGGTTTTGAGTTCTTTATTATAAAAGTTCTACACCGGGAACATCTTCTAGGTAGAACTGACTGTGATGAAAGTTCTTTATTATGAAAGCTCCTGGAATGCCTATTCCCTCATCCCACTCAAATGTGACTTGGAATACTGATTCGTCAGCTGCCAACAATGCGATCTTCTTGATAGCCCATTGAATGAAAAACTATTCTTGAACTGCAGGTTGACTTGGAATACCCATTGCTGCATTTTGGGCTCCATTTTGTCTTCTTGGATGTGCATTATTTTGTTGGAAGAAAATGTTTTGATGAGTTATTTCTTACTTCTGATAGGCAAGGAAAACATTATGAGCGTTAAAAGGACTAGTGAGGCTTCAAGCAATAGTTCGAGGTCAAGCAATGAGGCGCCAAGCATGACTCGGGGATCATCGTTAGACAACTCAGCAACGTCCGAGACGCCGTAAGCAGAAAGAAGCTTCCTCTCATTGTCCGTCTTTTGAGTAGTCTCTTTCTCTTCCTATCTCATTGTCGTCTAAGACGTCGTAAGCAGAAAGAAGCTTCCTCAGTTCCTTAGCCTCCTTGAAAGAATCACAATCTCTTTTTGCAACATCGTCGAAAGACGAACTCGGGCGAGACACAACCCCTGTAACATCCTAAACAGGATTCGGATAGGACATAATTCGAGCAGAACCATGATTAGAAAGTCTTTTCTTTCTCGGAACCCAACCAAGGTCTACCGGCAATCGGCTTGACAAACTCGTAGACCTCGCAAGCTTTTTTTTTTCTTGAAGCAGGAACTGGGATATCAACAGGAGCATTGAGATTCGTAACGTGCCGATCCGAGCACTTCTCAATCAATGCTAGCATCACTAACGCTAGCACGAGCAGCGCAAACAGCTAAGGACTTACCACGGGACTCTATAAGTAAAGCTCGTTCCACTTTACTCATAATGTACAAACCACTACGCTCTAAGATACCCTCAGAAAGAAATGCCTCCACAAAAAAATGGTGAAGCTTTGAGAATTGATCACTGATATTTTGCTCCTCAGCAGTCAAGTAAAGATTCTTTCGTTTATTGGAAAATGGAATGATCAAAAAATCAAACGACCTTGCAATTGGAAGTAGTCAAAATTCATGAAAGCATAAAACCAACACCGTGACCAATCATGAATATCATTGCTAAGTTTCTCGAAACACTTTGGAGAACGGATAAAACAGATATCCATATTCACCAACAGACCGACTACTGAATGCAAAACCTTTACAATCAAAGGAATGCGGGATAGAATAGCCCTCGCATAAGAAGACGCCATCACCTTCCAACCATTGGGACCATTTGGGCAAGAGGAATACCCAGGAAGTTCATATACTCCCAGAACAACTCCGGAACCAAAAATTGAAGACCAGAGGAAAACATGCACGAATACAGTGCTATGTACCCAGCCTTTGAATTACAAGGGTTGTCATCTTGTCCATGCAGGATAATTTCAAGATCGGGCGGGAGATTATAATCAGAACGAAGACTGTCCAACATTGCCTGAGAAACTTTGTTGGGAGAATAATGAGCCTCACACAGAGTTAGCGACTTACCACTTAGCTTATCACCAACAGACATCGTGAGAAGGAACGAAAATGAAGAAGATGAGGGGATGAACAAACCCTAAATTCAAAGATAGCATGAAGAGGGAAAATGAAGTCGTCACATCTCCTTTTATAAAGTCAAGAAATGAAGGGACTCGTGGGCCAGCGAGCGAGATATGATAACTACGCGAAATCCCAAAATTTTGCGCAAAAAGGAATGGGTAAGCAAAGAATTGAGACGCCAACTCGTGGAAAGTTACTGACAACATTAAATACAAGGTAATGATGAAAGTGAAAGGTGAACCGTCATGAAGTTAGTGGCCACGTCAGCATGCCTACAAACTAAAAGGGGGGAATAGTTGATGATACATCAAAATGAACCAGTCATTACGGTCGTACACATGGCATTGAGATTCATCACGAGGATATAGCGCCCAACTTATTGGGTCAGCTCGTAAAGCCCAAGAAGAATAAAGCTAATTAATGAGGCCCAAACGAGGCCCACTAATGAGGAAACATAAACAGGGCCTGAATCCAGGCCCAAACGATTTAGAGCTCGAATCCAGGCCCGACACAAGTTTTCTCATAAAGAAGGGGAACGTTGCACCAAAAAGAGTTGTGGAGGGAGTTACGCCTCCCCGAATGCTTATCCATTAAGAAGGAGACTGTTACAACAAAGATTTCCTTCCGTTGTGCCTCACATGTTTAAGTCACGCAGAGAGTTAACTACGACCATTATAAAAGGTAAATATGACATTTGACACAGGTATGCAACTTTAACTGAGTTTTGTCCAGATTTACATCCTTCTTCCAACAGAGTTACTGACTCAAGCATCGGAGTGCCTTCAGCAACCAAAAAGGTGGTCCTTGGCATTTTAACAATTGTTTTGTAGGTCAAACTTACATGAGGACAATTTTTGGACGCATCACAGTTGACACATTTGCGATCTACATAACCTCAAAAACAAACCCAACCATACTCGAAGTTGGAGAGGAGGAACCTCTGTCTTTGTTTGTTCTTCAACAGTGGGAGAAGAAGGAGAAACCTTGGTTTCTTCTTGAATGACATGTGGGAGAGGAGAGGAGTAGAAAATGAGAATTTGGGTTTTCAACCCTTTTATACGGTGGTGGTACTTAGAAGTGGAAAAATATACAAAAACATAACAATGGTGTTCGAAAGAGTAAATGGTTTGGTGCACATAACAACAAGCTAGGATAAAAGAAAATAATAATTAGTTATTTGTACAAATTTATTCATGGTCTAATTTAATATATCATTTTTTACATTAATTAAATTTTTTCATAGCTAATAAATAACCACACTAAAGAACATGTGCAACAATATATGAATGAATGGTTTGCCATTCATTTAAGCATCATTTCATGTCATGTTGTTACTCAAACCAAACAAAATCACTGGCTTCATATGATATTGTAGAACAAGAAAAATGATAATACAATGACTTTTCTTATAAGAAAACATTTAGTATAAAACTATTTGGATTTTTTAAGTACAACAAAAAGAAAATGTATCGGGACTTTTTTCTTTTTTTTGTGCAAGAGATTCGTTCACGAAAAATGTTGGATGTGAGATATTCGAGGGTACCAAATTTTAGCCATCGACATGTTCTATTATATAATCGTAACAATTTAGGGTTTTTTATGGTTCATTTGAGGAGGTTGGACGGGTGGGTGGTTAGTCGTTGTTATTTGGTTCGGTTATGACTGTGTTGTAATGTAAAAAGAATTTGCTGTTGTTATATTTTTCTTTATGGAACTTAAAACTAAGTAGTGTAGTAACTAGTAAGCATGAGTGTTGTGTCCTCCTTTTTAGTTTTAGTAGTCTTATTAGTTCCATAGTCACTAAAACTTAGTAATAATTAATTGTATTGGTTTATGTAATGTAATACAAACTACATCATCTTGTTACTTGGATCCAATTAAAAGAGTGGTTGATACTTAAAAACATATACAAACATTGAATACTAGAAGTATGACATCAAATTAAGAACATACTCGTTTTTTCATCCCCTCAACATACTCCTTTTGTTCAACTTTGCAACGCTTAGGGGAATCCACTGTGAGCCATGGCAAACCTATAATTTAACACAACTTTAACAAGCATCCAACTATCCGAAGTGGTAATTTTTTTTTGGAGGAGCACAATAAACAACTCTCTTGCACTATTTTGCGCTCTCTAAGACAACATAGGAAATTGGGGCCTCAAAGAAGTTACTCCTTTCTTCCTTCGTTCTTTTAATCGGTTATCTCACACGGTGCCTTGACACTTAAACTAGCAATTGAAGTTGCTTATCCACAAACAACAATAATCGATATTAACATAACAAAAAGGGGTTATTGTGACTGGTTTTTCCTAAGTGCACTGTAGAAGCACTCAGTACTGGATTGATTGGAGCTATAAATTTGAGTATTTTGGGTCATCGCTAAACTTCATGTGCATGCTACGCTCTTAGAGAGGGCTCGTGAAGATATCCATCCGATGTGCTTATGTTTCTGTATCCGTTTCAGTTTTCAGTGTTCGTTTTCTTTGGCCAGTATCAAAGGGTTTTATGTTCTTTTATCCAGCCTCATTAATCCCATATAAATTTCCCTCCCTGCCACGTCTAATCTATCTTACAAAAAACATAATTGGCTCATCAAAAGAGAAGCATTTGTAATTAACATGCACAGGTTCTGTCGAGAGTACATTCCTTTTTGTAGCCGGTGGATCACACTATATTGACTGTTGAAAACCCTACTTCTCACAATGCAATCAAAGAAATCAATCCAATGACTCAATTTATGACAAACTAAAAGAGACACACACACATTATTACCTTAACTTCTCCATCAATTTCTTTACACCTCCACTCTCCAAACTTCTGTAAACAACTCAACCCCAAATCAAAAAACAAAGAAGTCAAGCAGACTTGCATCTTTTATCTTCCCAACCCCATTTTATAAATTCTCTGAAGGAGGAGAAATTCAGATATATATATATTTTTTCCAAACAAAAATATATCAAAAAGGAAAATCCCCTTCAAAAAAAAAATAAAAAATCTCTCCTATCCACGCTTGACCATCTCCTTGTACTGGTTCAATGACTCCTGCCTCTGCAGCCTCATGTCTTCATTAAATTTCTTAATGAACGCCTCGACGCGGCGGTTCAATTCATCCTGGCTCAGGGAAGGTTCCTTCTTCAGCTTCCCTGAACAGGGTGAAGGCGAAAGAGACGATGGTGTTTGGTTCTTATTACCGCGCTCATTGAATGTCTCCGATTTCTTCATCTTCAGAGCAGTTGCTTCTTTTGTTCCTCCTGAAATGTTGTGGTCGTGACGACCGTGAGTCTCCCATGTATCGGATTTCTTCAAGTGCCTTGCTAGAGGGATTGGACGTCCATCTGTTATTGTCTTCCATGTGCTCTCCAAAGTATCATGTCGCTTCGGCTTAGACACTCCCAATGTCCTCCCAGCTGAATTTGACAAAACAAAATGTGAAATGTGAATTCAGCCAAACAGATCAATCGAACAGTACACATGAAATGAAATCAATTAAGCATAAGTATGCCTCGAGATCCGTGAACATGACTAAGTTAGCACATAACGGCTAGTTGTTACAAAAACTTAGAACACAAAGAGGGGCTATGTATGTAAAGCTGTTACCTTCAGGGCTTGCCTTCGTAGGTTTCCTGTGACTAAATCTAACAGAAGCCGGAGGTTTCTCCGTTACAAATGCGCGATGTAACGGAATCTCCTTCGTCTCCCTTCGAATCGGCAACCATGTCGACCTTTTGATCAAGAAATCATCAAATTCACCATCTGTTGCAACCACCGGATCACTAGACTTCACCTTCACCTCTTCCTCCACCACCTTCGGCTTCGAAATCTCAAATTCCGGTCGAATCTCCACTGGATTACTCGCCACAACCGAATCAAACGCTAAAGCACGCTCCAATCCCGGCAGATTCTCTACCGGATTTGTAATCACAACCGAACCAAAATCAACAACACCTCCAAACTCCGACCGAGCCTCCACTGGATTCCTCATCGTCATCGCAACCGAATCAAAACCTAAAACACCACCAAAATCAGTCTGCAAACTGCCCGGATTCTTCAACATTAATCCGTCATAACTTTCCGAGATCGAGAACTCGATCCTTGGATCCACGGGAACCTTCAACGGCACCACCTCAATGCGATCCTCCAGCTTCTGACTATACCTTGAAGAAGCAACAATCGTAATAATTATTCCATTTATAACAACGTACAAGTACGGAGGAGCAAGCCACAAAAGCAGTGAGTTCCATAGCACGGGCACGACGGAGACCATAAACTGTACCGCGACAGGAACTGACAGCTTCAGAACCACCGCGACGGTGAGAACGGCGGTCGATAAGAGTAGGATCTTCGCGGAGAGGAGCCAGGTGTTCCAACTCTTGGAGACGATCGCCATTGCTGGGCGGAGGAGAGTTTTCTGATGAGAGGGATTGGAGAAAGAAAAAGAGGAGGGTTTTAAAGAGGTGGTGGGGGAGAGTGAGAATCACTTTGTGAGGAGATCTCAGCCGTTGATGTGGGATAATTTAATGTCCCCGTGGGCCGGTTGCCTTCTCCTGACCGTTTGGTTTACCTCCGTTTCAAGGGAGGTATAATCCTTGGTGGACCACTCTAGAAACAAAATGAAAATTTAAATTTAAATTACTTCCTTAATTATTCTTTAAGTTTTAATTGTCCAAAATACTTCTAAAATCGAAGTTTTTATTTTATTTTTCAAATCATATTGTTCTTGATTTCATTTATTAGAGACTATGGTTCACGTTTGTTTTAGTTCTAATCAAAATTTTGGTTCTAAGAGGAGTCGATGACAACACATTAAAATATTCCTGAATTGGGATTCTCAAATCACATTTACACAACATATCTCAAGGATTTTTCTTCCCCTTCATGCCACATCCCGTTGTAAACATAATTGTCAAAAGGGAGTTATTGCGTATACCTGACTATTTGGTTCAATTGCATCAACTCTTTGTTGCACTTGTATTTTTTTATGCTTCGACTTTGTTACACCAACTTGATGTATGTAATATTGACTATCATTTCGTATTAATAAAAATTATTTGGTATTTAAATTTTGTCACTAGGAGTGTTAATTGACTCTGGTATGAAAGAACAAAGTATTCATTTTCTATAACACTACAAATACACTAAAGCATTCGTTAATTTCACTATGTTCATTAACCATAGAAGGGTTGACCAAACTAATAGCTATTAAAAATAAATAAAAATATATAAATCAATACTTGAATTTCAAAACTGTTGTAACTAGGGGTGGGCAAACGGGTCGAGGATCCGCGAGTTTAAACCGAACCGGACCGTTTTTTGCTCTAAACGGTCCGGATTTTAATTTTGTATTTTTACATACGGTTCGGATCGGTCCGGATCCGTTATAAAACGGTCCGGTCCCGGTTTCTATTTTTTAAAAAAAAACGGTCCGGGTTGGACCCGTCCGAACCGTTTCAAATTGCATTTACTATAAAAACCTAAACCTAAACCTAAACTCTCCTCTTAATGTCTATCCTCTCTTTGTCTCTGTCTCGAGAAGGGGAAGGAGATCTCCCTCTACTCTCTCTGTCTCTGTCTTTGTCTCGAGAAGAAGGGGAAGGAGATCTCCCTCTCCTCTCCTCTCCTCTCCTCTCCTCTCTCTGTCGAAGAAGAGATCTGTCGAAGATCAGCAGTAGTAGATCTGTCGAAGATCAGCAGAGAAGAAGAGATCTGTCGAAGAAGAGATCTGTCGAAGAAGAGAAGAAGAGATCCGTCGAAGAAGCCCTCTCCTTTCTGTGTCGAAGAAGATATGGGGTTCCAAGAGGCTAGCATCCAGGCATGAAGCTCTAACTACAGGCCTTTCTCAACTAGGCATTCATACGTTGAAGAGCAATGCAGGTCTCTTCTTCTGGATGGACCTCAGAAAGCTACTCAAGGAGCCCACCGTAGAAGCAGAGTTAAAGTTGTGGTTTAGAGTTTGTTTTGCTAACATGGATGATGGAGCCATGGGAATTGCTCTTAGAAGGATTACAACATTTGATATGCAAGCCAAGGAGGCTGAGAAGAATCAACGCTGCCAGATCACTCTTCGTCTTAGCTTCTCTAAGAGACGATGTGAAGATGCTATCATGACACCGCGAACCATGACTCCTCATACACCTATTCCTCACTCGCCTCTCGTTCTTGCCAGGACTTGAACACCTCTTCCAACAGAGTAATCATTCTCATTCTGTGTTTGGTTGCTTTGATGTATCTGTGTGTAGCTTTTTCAACCATTGATGTATGTATCTGATTGGGTTATTAACTCTGTTTGTATATGTTTGTAGCTTTTTAACTATTGTAGATAGTTTGGTTGTTTTGATGTTCTTGTTTGGATTTAGTCCAAAAACAGTAATTATTCTAGCAATTTCTAACTAGAAATTGATGCATTTTTAGTAGGAACCGTTTGGAACCGTAGGGACCGGACCGTTCCAAACGGTTCGAGTTAGGTTCGGTTCCAATATTCAAAATGAGGGGATCCGGACCGGACCGAATCCGTTAATTTTAAACGGTTCGAGTTAGGTTCCTCCAAAATTGGAACCGATCCGGACCGTGCCCACCCCTAGTTGTAACTATTATATTATAGGTTTAATTGCGATATGCCCCCTATTATAAATAATTACTATGAAATTACACTCATAATAAATTGATATTTCAGTCTCCCCCAATGCTAGCAGTGTAACGATCCGATCCACAAGGTAAGATATTGTGGGTTTAACCACTCTCACAACTTTAAATGCGTCTTACCAAGAGGATCAAACATTGCACATATATAGCACATTCCATTCTCTCACCCAGGCGATATGAGACTATAACACAAAGGCAGATGTCAATCTCTGAGTCCACCCCACGCATGGTAGCCAGCCAGCATTTGATAGCACATATATAACACATATCCTATGGTAAGGTAATGTCTACTTTGGGCTTAATCGCCCTCACGGCTTTAAAACACGTATTACCAAGGAGATCCAACCTCTGAGCCCACCCCACACATGGTAGCCAACCTCTGAGCCTGCACTCACAAGGCTGCACGTTGACTATCTAAATGCTCACGTGAATTCATTTTGCTTACCAAAATGTCCTTCAAACAATAACCCACAGATGAACCTCGAGATACAAACATGTATCTTGAGGAAAATTAATGGGTCAATGTTTTGGATTTCCAGAAAAATTCTATTAATAAAACACAAAACTAGACATCGAGATATGAATTCATCTTGAGAAAAAATCATTTTTTCTTAAAGCAGACAAAAGATGTTGGAGTTGCTAGTGGCAATTGTGGGATAGGGAACTAAATCAAGTAGAGAGGAAGAGAAGAAGAAGTGGGGCGAGGTCGTCGGCGTTGTAGAAAACAAAAGGGAGTGAGTGGTAGAGAAGAAGGGGGTGAAGTGGGGCCATCGCTGTCGTAGAGAACATAGAGAGGAAATGGGAGAAAATAAATGGTGGCAGTGGTGGTCGTCTTTGACTCGCAAGGATAGTGAGAGGAAGGGGGTATGGTGGTTGTCAATAAATTCGATCAGAGAAATAAGGACATGAAAATGGAGAGATGGTGGTGAGGAAATTCAATTAGAGAAAGGGAGTGAGAAATGGTGGTCGATGATAGAGAGAAAAAGGAATGAGGAGGAGGGCGCATGAGTTAGATCGAGAAAGATGAATTTTTTTAATTGCGAGATTTTTCTTGAGATACACATATTTTTTTGGTTGGACCTAGCCTCACAATGTTACAATTGACTTTTGAACTTCCATGATCAAATTATCGGACCAAGAAGTAGGCATTAGGGGTGGGAATCCCATCCCTCGATCCCTTCTTGATTTTTTCGGATTCTATTGAGATTGATCAATTCCATCCCGATCTCGTCTCGTCCCGATCTAGAGTGGGATGAAGATTTTCAATCTCGCCCATCCCATTTCGTCTCGAATTAATTTTTTTTTAATGTTTAGTATGAACTATGTAGTATGAAACTATAAAACTATTTGTTGACATGCCAAATTTATTTGTTGTTTTATTTGTTGACATGACAATTTATTCTCACAAAACTTCTATGTGCTAGTCTAAAGGTAACACCTAGAAGGCTATTGTGAAAGAGAATTTGCTCATAAAACATTAACAATTATGTAATTTTAAGCAATGACTTTTAGCTTTTAGAAGCAATTAATTTTAGCTAAGCAATGGATTTATCCCTACCCAAAACCTTTAAGTCCATCACCATGAAAACTTAAGTAGAGTTGAATTGTATTTTTGGTAAATCCAAAATTTTCAATCTTGCATGTTAAATTTTCAATTCAAAATTTAGTACATGCTCGTCCCATCCCGTCTCGAACCAGTTTGAGATGGGATGAGATCTATTCCATCTCGATCCCGAACAAACGGGATGGGATAAAGTTCATTCTGTCCTGTGTCCGCCCCTGATAGGCATAACTTAATTCTTACGATTTTATGGTGGATATGAAAATTCCCCTCTAAATTAGCATACCCACACGATACCGATTTTCTCAGTGGGATTGGGAGTGCATTTTATTTTGATGCATGAGAGGAATTATCTTTTTCCAAACAAAATTGAGATATTCACTTTGTAAATGGAGTGGAAAGGCTATGATTTGAAGACTTGTGAAAAGAAGAAGATATAAAAAAGCAGCAGCAACTATTTGAGAATCTTGTATAGTTAAAATACTGTTTGGAGGGTGTGGAGAATAAGTATAATTAGGGGTTTGGTGCTGTCAGAATAATTTGAATTTAAAAATGGGAGTTATTCGTCAACGGTCATAAAATAGACCGTTGAAAGCGGGGCAATGTTGGAGGATCCTGAAGTGACGGGGCCCCTGGTGCGGAGTTTCTCACGTGCCCAACATCCTAGCGGCGGGCGGACTTTAACCGACCACGTTTTCGAAAGTGGGTTGTAAAGGAAGAGGTTAAAATTGACCTTTTGACTCTCTAACTTGCTAAAATATGCCCCACCAGTCCCTTGAAGACCAGCGTTTGCAAAAGCTCTTTCTTCCATGAAGTTCCATTTTTTCCTTTGTCAATTGAAAGAGACATTTATTTCACACTTTTTTTTTTTTTTTGGTCTAAAAATAGAAAGAAAAAGAAAAGAGCTTGACTAACTGGCGAGGAAAACAGCGAGGTAGGGAGGACCTTCCATCCCCTTGCAATGTGTGCGTCCCATCCCTTGCACTTCAATTGACATTTATTTCAAACTCTCTATCAAATGAAAGATAGAGCTTGAAATCAAAATTCTAGATGTCGAGGAAATGAGTGAGGAAACCAGCGAGGGAAGTGAGGTGGAGGGGGGAAACCGTTCACCCCATCGAGATGCACGTGCAAAAAACAATGGCCCGCATCCCGAGAGGGGTGAACGATTCCCCCCTTTCCACCTCACTCCCCTCGCTGATTTCCTCACCATGTAGAATAACTCAGCTTGAAATAAACACTTCTACCCTACTTTATTCCTTTGTCAATTGAAAGAGACATTTATTTCAAACTCTCTATCAGACTCTCACTTTTAAGCGCAACAATTCTCACCAATCATCATGTTTACTAGCATTTTTTTTAAACACTTCTACCCTATTTTTTAGCCTTTAAATGTCTGATACGGTAGCTAACATCTAAATTGAGAGCCAATGAAATGAAGCCATGTATCAAGAGGGTCAAAATGAGAATGGAAATTTCATGATATTATCTCAGGCATTTGTAATTGCACAAGAGGGTGGCTAGGAAATCAGATTTTACAATTAGGATGATATAATATCATTGCAGGAGATTTTTTACAACTTTGAAATACTTATAAGCGCTTTGGAGATTTCATCATTTTTTTAAAATTACGTCACATCATTTTGATTGCAAAAACCTAATTTTCTAGCATTATCGATTGTATAAAGTTGAACAACAACACGTCTCAATTAAGATTCCATGACATCCACCAACCACTTGAGATGCTTGAAATGTGCAATAATCTTTCATTAGGACAAATTATTCCTCTCTATTCCTAGTAATAATCTCCATGCCATACTTTCCTAAGTAAATATCTCCAACTGTTTGAAGGTCAATTGTTCTGTGGTTAATTGACCAATGATTTCGGATCACAACAAGTTAATTAGTAGAATAATCTAAACGGTTTTTTGTCCTAAGCAATATTATATACAAGGCTCTTATTGGCGTATTTGAGATGCGTCATGTGAGATCATAAGTTTTGGTTTGCTAGGCACATCAACTTGTAGTATTATTTCTGAGTAAGATTGATAATTGTATCTTGGGAATTGTTACACGCTTATTGAAATTGCATAGTGAAGCAAGTATGATTCCTTGAGAACATTTGATATGATTTCTTATTACCAGTTCATAATTATTTTTATCACTTCATTCTCACTGATACCCCTTTTTTCCAACAAGCCCAGGAATAAGCATATTGAGCACCCCCCCCCCCCCCCCCCCCCCCCCACCCCTCCCAAAAAAAAAAAAAAAAAAAACTAAGATAGTTGACCAAGAAGGTGCCTTGCCTGACCATGAGATCTAAATTGCCTACAAGATCGCATATTGCGCGCTCCTCTGAGTCTAGGCGGTGGTGTTTTCTCATTAAAGGGAAGAAAAATTAAAGCTAAGTACTTGTGTTGATAGTATTTCAATTACACTACTTTAGTACTCACTTTGGGGCCTGAGCTTTACAGGTTTAAATTCTTGGATTCCTTGAAATATGATGATAGGCTCACTTGCTGTACCATGATGTTTATTGTTCAAGGTCAAACATTGAACCCCCTTATCCAAATGCAAAGGAAAAGATTTGAGTGTCTGAGGTTATTTATTTATTTAAAGTTAAATGTTCTTCTATAATAAAAAAAAACCCAAAAATTCACTTTATATATTACAACAAGATGACCAGCCATAAAATAAACAATCTTCTTTTCACTGCGCAACCATTTTTTGTGTATCGAAGTGTTTTGTTATGATCCCTAGTAACTTAAGGTAAGGTTGGTAAGTTTTGTGAATTTTGGTTGGTAACTTATGCCAATGTTAAACTCGTGCATGTCATATTTGTAACCAAGTGGGTGATCAGTTTTGTCAATCAACTAGTGTAATACCCGTGCCGTTGGCACTACTACAGAGTACATCGTACTTTCACCGAATTGTCGAATAATCGCAATTAGATTTTTCTTTCATTTTTTAAAAAAATACTCGCAATGAATTAACTGTGAAACAAATTTTAATACTCATACAATGATTATATATTCATAGTAAATGATAATTTTATTGTAATTTCATGCAAGTAAATTAAACTATCAGCAAGCTGCCTACAAGTACTCAAACCAAAGCAAATTACTTGCAACAATTTCATGCATATACACAAACGCATAAAGTTAAAAACTTTAAACCCAAACAATCAAATTTCAGCAAAATGAAAAGAATTGCATCCATTTCACACAAATACAAAATCAAAATTGGAACATGAACTGTAAAAATCAACAAATTTTGCTAGAGACAAACCTTCCAAACAGAGCAACCAACCTCATGAAGCCAATCCAAGAACCGAAACGCGCCTTCTCCGAGATCCCCGTGCACCTCTCATACTTGAAACATAAAACCCAGTGGCTATTTGATCATAATTTGAACTAATCTAAACTGAAAAAATTATGAGATGCAAGTAATGAAGAAAGTACGTGTAGCAGAGGTTGTTGGTAAGCAACTGCAATGCATCCGCAGTGAAGTGATTCTCATCCCACAGATCATGGTAATGGGTAGGCCTGCAGGTACCGTAAAAAGAATTGACATTTGTGAGAACCAATATCAGATTCATCATTTCCATCATAAACGCAAAGTTTCAAACAAAATGCAACATATCTATGAAAACTTGACATAAATCTTTACTTTTTTACATACATTTGCCCTTGCTTGAAGAAGCCTTAACACACAAGAGAGCTTCCCATGCATTGCAGCCAACATAAGTGGAGTCTGTAACAATCCAAACAATTGAACATAACAATCATTAGATCAAACATTTCAGGAACCAAATGATATTTCTCTTCATCATTTCTTACCTGTGTATGTCGATTCAAGATATCTGGATCAACAAACCGATCCAAAATCATGCAAAGTAACTGTTCACAATCAAACCATACAAAACCCATTCATCAAAATCTCACACAATTCACTAAATCAACCACCAAACACAAATCCCATTCATCCAAAATTCAACCTTTACCTATAAAACCACCAAAATCTTTCATCAATCAGCAAACACATTGATACCCTTTCATCAAAACCAAAACTTTTCTTTTAAAAAAACAAAATTCTATAAAACCCATTGATCAAACCGCAAAATCTCTCCAAAAAAAATAAAACCCACCTCGATGTGGCCATTTGCAGCTGCAATATGAAGTGCAGAGAGTCGATCATACACAGTATGATGTAGAACACTGGGGTCTCTCTCAAGGAGAGCTTCAACAGAGTCCAATATGGGGTCTCTCTCAAGGAGAGCTTCCATGAGATCAGCATCTTCAGACCCCATAATTCCTTCAACAGAGACAGAAGAAGAAAAAAAAAATCTGAAACAGAAGAAGAAAAAAAAATTCTAAAGAAGAAGAGGAAGGATCTTACCTGGAAGGAGATCTGAACCGAGATCAGATCAGTGTGTTCTTCTCGCAGATGAGGATGAGAGGGAGAGGGACAGGAAGAGGGAGAGTTAGAGGAAGATCTTCTTCTTCTTTCGGCCTTCTTCATCGCAGATGAGAGGGAGATCTTCTTCTTCTTTCGCAGATGAGATGGATCCTTCTTCTTTCGCAGATGAGGATGAGAGGGAGAGGGATCCTTCTTCATCGCAGATGAGGATGAGAGGGAGAGGGACAGGAAGAGGGAGAGTTAGAGGAAAGCATCGGGGTCAAAATTTTCACTTAACTTCTGCCACAGAGATAATATTGCCACGTAGGACAAAATACCGATCTGAATTGTAATAGAGATGGTAACTTTGTTTATATACTCAATAGTAACTTTGTTTATATCAAGTGGTAAGTTGATGTGCATTAAGTGGAAATTTTTGTAAATGTATCATACATCCAAATTTATGCACCGAAGCATTCCTCAACTTAATAAAGGCCTATGAGATTCTCATATCAAAATCACATTGAAAATGGATTAAAATCAATCTTTACCTCCTTTTGTCCGTGCATGCAAAAAATCTTTCATAAGAGAGTGTTTGTTTTTTTTTAATTCTGAATAGACTCAAGAAGTCTTAATAAGAAGTGAAACACTTTAAAAAGAGTGTTTGTTTTTAGTTCTGATCAGAAGTTGAAGTTCTGATTAGAGTAAGCACTATGTGAATGTTGATCATTGAACACTAAATGCTTAATGAAAATTCATTTCAATAATAACCTTACAATAAATTCGTAATGAGGGTTACTACCCCTCTTCTCTATTAAGAATCCTTTCTTTTCTCCACCCCCCTCTATATCATGCGAACAATGCCACCACCCTAGCCTTCCCTCATCCTCTTATTTCTATTCATCTTTATCTTTCTTTTCCTCTCTATTGAAGATTGTATGAGGAATGAATATGGATATAAAGTGGTTTCTAGTAGTGGTGAAAAATGATCTCAATAGTATTTGGAGAAGGGGGTTAACGTAGTTGGTTTTGTGGTGGGCAGTGAGAACTGTGGTGGTAGGCAAAAATATAAAAGAAAACTTTAAGTCAGCACTTAAAAACAAATACCATTTAATTTTACAACTTTTAATCAGCAGCTCATCCAGAATCAAAACAAATAGTTCTTTGAGAAGTTCATTTAAAACTTCTAACTCCAATTAGAAGTTAGGCAGAAAGTTTAAACGATGTTTTCTAACTTCGACCAGCAAGTAGCCAAATAGGTTTTGACTATGTTGTGCATTTGGTGGTGTAAATAAGTAGATTATGATAGCTAGATTAAGAGTACCTTAGGTGGTCAAACTCAAAAGTCAAATTTGAATTTTGATTGAGCTTTGTCGGTGCATTTTCATAACCCAAGCTCCACGGATGACCCAAAGCTTAATAGAATTTGGCAGCCCCATTTGGAGCCTGCCATAAACGTAAATAGTCCTACGCATAACATTGTCTTTCGTATGTAACCCAACTATTATTTCTTGGGCCCAGGCTTAGCCCATAAAGAAATTGGGGTTACTTTGACGTCGGGCTTGACCTCCACATAACCTGAGCTTAAGACAGTCTTCAACACTGTTAACAAATCCGCGCCAAAATCAAGTGAACACTGTTCAGTGAAACCCTAATTTCTCCTTCAATTTGAAGAAGACGATCTGTTGAAGCTCGAAACCTTTTTCATTTCAACAGGTTAGAATCAAATTCCTTCTGTTGTTATTACTTTTTCAGATTTCAATCACCTTTTCAAGCCCCATTTTGAGTTCAAATCAACTGAATGATGTTGATTAGTTGAAAGATTTGATTTTTATGGAGAATTCGATCCGTAGGCGACTCAGCCTGCAAAAAGAGGTCAGTTTCTTTCACAAATCAAGCTTACTTTGTGATCCAGCTTATTGTATTAGAGATGAGGTAGCTCTTCCTGTATTAGAGATGAATTAGTTCTTGAAATTGTAATTAGGTCTGAGAATTAGAGAGAAATTACGTTTTTCACCGTTTGAAGTCTTTTAATTTGAATTCATTTCGTGATTTGTGTTAGGTTCTGAACTGGTTGAACAAGTTCTCGGGTAATTTGGAGAAGAGAGCGAATGAAATTACGTCGGAAGTGCATGAGTTACTCGACAAGACTAGCTATGTGGAGCAAGACCTGAAGAATGCTCGTAATTCATTTCGGATTCTTCGCACGACTCAATTCGTTGAAAATGTAAGTAATGTAGGAAATGAGCTTGGAAGTTGTTTGAGGATTGATTTAGTTGATGTTGAAATTTGCCATGTTATTAGAAAGTATCGGAAGAGGATGGAGTATTTGCTGAGGTGATGGAAGTTGATAAAAGGCCAGAGGAAGTGGGCTTGCCGGCACAAAGGTACGAAGAGGACATATTGCCGAGGTATAAGGAGGCTATAGCTCTTGGTTTGAGTTCTTACCAGAAACACATGCAGAAAAAAAGCGAAAGTTGGGTTTTACGAGTGAGTTCTTGATTTTCATTGCAATCTACCGATAATTGGACTAAATTCTATGCTTGCCTCATAGCTACATTTTCGTCTCATTGCATTTTGTAATGTGTTTGATATTTACGCAAGAATCTTTAGCATTTCCTTTCTTGAGTCATGGATATAGGCATAACACTCATAATAATGTGTATTTTTAGTTGCTGGACATTTAAATAATTCATGTCCTTTTTTTGTTGCTTAAAGCTGAAGCCATTTCAAATCGATGAGGCAAAACTTTTAGATCCCTCAGCTGCGATTAGGTAGTCCTAAAAAATATCAGAGTATGATCAAGCAGTGTTCAATGCTTTGCAGATATATCAATATCTGTCGAAAATTTGATTACTGATGTTGCCAATGTATGAGATACCTAGTGGCTGATATGTCCAACAATATCAACATTTCAATCACCAGGATCAACAAATAGGAGCATTATCAAAACCACTTGAATCATCCATAGTTATCCGTATCTTACGGTGCACACGAAACGTATTTGAGCCACATTGATAAGTATGGCACGATACACCGATACAACGACACAAGGGTGATTCAAAGATGTATCATCCTTTAACAAATGACATGAATGAATGGATGGATGATAGACAATAGCCTGCTTGATGTGATATCAGTGGAAGTGTTTTTTCTAACCTTCTTGTTTGAACGAGTCTTATTATGTCTTTTATATGCTTAAATGGAAAATAGTCTGAAGAAGTTGACACTAAAGAAGTGATGTATTTATAGAGGAGGGTTGCTAAGAAGTTGACACTAAAGAGGTGATGTCTTTGTTGTTCATGATAAAGGTTGGAAGCTTTCCTTCTTTGTTATTCACGCAGTCTCAATTAATGCTTGATTTTACATTTTTAAGTTAGAGTGTTTGTTTTTTATAGTGCCATCCTGTTAAAATTACTTTACTGATTGAATGTATAACATAACTTCCACTGCAACTTAAGATTTATAAACCATTTTCCAACCAAAATTAGACAAACATCACCTCACAATTGGAAAACACACACACACACACAAATTACTGCACTACGAGCAACAATTAGTACCCTCACGACAGTGTCACCAACACCACTACAAACGTTTGGATAGATTTTGGATCGATGGTGCAAAGAAGAAGAAGAAGAATTACTTAGAAGTAATGAATTATGTTAATGGGTTGGATGGTCACCTGATAATATATGCATAGGAAAAAAAAACAAACTTGAAATTGAAAAAGAAACAATATTGGTTATTATATGCTTAAAAGTAGTGATCAGTATGTGGTATCAGTGTACGTATCATATTTGTAAGTTGTAAACGCGGACAAGAAAATTTTGCAACTTCGTTTGGTGTTTCTCTCTTCTCTTTGCATATTTGAAGACTGGATTAGCAAATGGTCCCCTGCCGCATATAAATGGTTCAGAAGAATATATTCATGACAACAGTTGTGGCTTATCAGGTACATTCATGTCTTTTGTAGAATTCTTTGCAGAAACTAGTAATTGTTCATTTTTATGAACTTTTATGCTTTACTCACAGATGGTACACCGTTAGAGGGAGCGTCAACTGATTTCAAACATGTTGTAGAATCAAAAAGAGCATCTAATGAGACAGTAAACTTTGGTTCATATACTTTGTTTGGTGGAGATGTACTTGGAGAGCAACAAGAACAACCTCGAAAGGCAAGTTGATAGATCTTAGATCTCCTCATTATATCGATATTGTCATTTTCTTATATTTACAAATATCATTGTTTTTTGCTGTTATTCTTATTACTATTGTTATTGCCCATTGGAGGTAGTTGATGAGTTTCCCAATATATGTTGTTAGGTATCTTGTTAGTTCCATTAAAGATTTCAAGTAATGTTTTGAAAATAAAAGATGGGTTAGTATTTAGGAGGTCGTTTTCCTTTTGTGTTTCCTACGGAAACCGGAGTAGTGGTTAAGGTCTGTACCTTGCGGTTCTTGTTCTTTCTAATGTGGATGTCTTTTGCAACTACAATTTTTAACATGGGATTCTTGAAATGCTAGAGATGTGTTAAAATATTAGCCATCTCATTGTATGAATTCATGATAGCAAGTCAGCAATGAATGGAATGGTCTTTGAGAAAGGGAATCTATTTTCTATGAATTTTTTGCTTTTAGCTTCTTAAACCTTCAATACCGAGACACCATTTTGTAGTCATATGTTTGGTGTTTACTGATCATTGCACCCTTTCCCAGCAATAAGAGGTTAACTAGAAAAGTTTGGTTCCTCCATTCCTAAATTTTGGGCGATTTGCTTTGCTGTTTCCCATTTAGTTCAGTTGCATAAAGCAATATACTTGAGATACTTTGGATGAGCACAAAGCTTGGCCAGCCGTGGTCAGTCCTGTACTGAACTTCCTGGCCTTAGTTTGGTGAGGTCGTCGACATGAAACTTTTCAGACGCTTAATATTGCCAATATAGCTGAAAGACCTGTTCTAAAATTGATCAAGAAAAAGTGGATGCTCTTCACCATTTGGTATCCCCAGTTTGGACTGTCTCTCTGTTCCCTTTTCCATTTCATACTTTCCCCTCGAACATAATCTCTCACTGCCACCATCGGATCTCATCTCCTGGCCTCCCTTAATCTGAACCCTTAGAGAAGAAAAGATGAATAAACAATAAAAAATCTTAGTAAGTCCATAGGTTCTCTTTTCCACATCAGGGCATGTTCTTTCCAAAGCCAGTCTCAGACCTCATGTGATCATATCCATGGTGCGCGCAGCATACTTATCTTCTCTTTCTAATTGAAGAAATCATGATTCTATTGAAGTTTGTTATTTTGGCAGCAGGGAGCTGAACCGCAAGTATCTGCTGCTTTAGATTTCAAAGCAATGCTTGAGGCTGCTCTACTCAGCTCTTACAAATTCTGTAAGCTTCAATTCTTTTTTGACTTGTTTGTATAACTGACTGAATACTTTTCCTTACTACTTGTTCTGAAATTCAAATTTATTAATATTAATTTTGATGATTTTTGTCTTCCGTTTTGAAAATTGAACAGTTTTAAGTATTTGAATTTTTAGAGATATCCAAAACTGATTTTGTTTTATCAATGCTTAAACCTCGATTTCTCTCATTTTTCTTGCCAACCCTAAGGGTTTGAAAGAAAAGGGTGCCAGCTGTTTCATAATAGACAACTAATAGTTCAAATTTATTCATTAGCATCCCAAACAAAAGCCATCAGCTCATACTGTTATGGCAGATCTTTTCTTTTTTTCTCGAGTATTAGTGGTGAGCGCACAGTTTTTTTTAACCCTAGTGACAGCTCTTAGTTGTGATTGTTCGTTTATATGGATATATGAATTTGTAGATCAAGGAGGTTTCTACTTTCTACCATGCAGATGACGAAGGAAGCTCATCGTTTCCAGATACACTTCATGGTTATAATAACCCTACTGATGAGAGGCTTTTGGATGCGGTTAGTATGCTTCTCCTATCAATAGCATCACATTAACATGAACATTTAGTTCTTGTTTTTGTTATGTTAATAGCAACTAGTGACTGAAATTTCAAAAACCAAATAGAGTCGAGGAAATGCTTTTTTGGGATTTTGCAATTTTTACCCAAAAACGGTAACAGCGGAGTTGCATTTTACTCGTGATGGAGGAGAAACCGATTTTCTTTTCATTTCGAGTTTTGATTAACATTCCGAGTTTATTGCATTTTACTTATTACATTTCACTGTTGAGAAGCAAGATTTATTATTATATTTTTTTTTGGCAGCACCATGCTGCAACTGCAATACCGGAAACTGTTGAAGCTGTTACATCTCAACACCTCACTGGTCTGGCAGATACCACTGTACCTCAGATCCCTGGAGTCCTTGATTCATTTCAGAGCTCAAACATGGAAACACATTATACTGATTATTTAATCTCCAAAAGCCTTTTTGACAACAAAGAAGAGTCACCTCCTTCATCAATCGATAAATTCCCTGATGCGCTATCTAGACATTCTTATGGAGAGACTTCAGTAGTTATTAAAGAAAATGATGCCATGCATGATTCCCCTTCTGAAGAAGATGATAGCATGGGAACAAAGACAACTGAGTTTCCACACATAAGTTATAGTGCTTCGTTATCTTCGTTTTTGGGTGGCAGTGTGGTTGAGGCTACTGAATTCAAATTTTCTTCTGGTGGATTGGCTAGCCACTTTCCAGAGGAAGGGAAGTCTGCTTATACGTATCCAATGATTTCTCAAGATGAAGATGCGTTTGAAGGGGAGTCCCAACTCTCTGACGATCTACAGAGACAGCTTCACACAGATTCACTCGACAGAAAAGTTTCTTTGGGCCCAAGTACAAAGGAGAGCTCCCCTTCTTTTCCTGTGAAATTTGATGATTCTAGTGGGGATGATAATGATGATGATCTTGAGCATACAGACAAGGAGCTGTAGTTGGAGTTCCACATTCAAAGCATGCCAGCTCTAACTACTCATTTGCCATTTCTACTGAAAATTCTTCATGGAAGGTACAAACCAACTGCAGAAAATTGAGGTCATTATGGCATCGGATTCTCATGACTTGACTTGTTCTCTCTAGACTCCAAGGCAGAGTAACTGGAGTTATTTGATCCCCTTTGTCAAGCTTCAGCCAGAAAAATGTTGATAATAGATGCTGTTCGAAAGGAAAAATATGGTATCAGACATAACTGAGATTCCACTCAAAAAGTTTGAAGGATTGGGGACCTGTTTGCTGGATCACATTTCGATGGTTCAGCCCCAAGTGAAGGAAGACTAATGATTTCTCCTAACCACAGGATATGCAGAATATCATAGAGAAACACATGTATTTGCCTACTAAGATGGTTATGTGACTCCTTGTGATGAGCAATGTTTGTAAAGATTAAGAATTGCATTTTTACAATCAGCTTTCTCTCATCCGTGGTGCTTTCTGAATGCTTTGATTATTATACATCATAGTTCTTCTTAGCTCTCTTTGGGAGTCCAAAGAGGAAGGAGACTAGTTCTGACTTGATGTAGGATGGTGCAGTAAAAACGATTGAGCCATTGCTCTTCAGTGGTTTTGAGACTTTTTTTTTTTTTTTTTTAGATTTATGGAACTTGCCACGAGAATTTGGATCCAAAAGGGGAGGCGAAAACCACTGGATCCAAAAGGTCTTGCAGCCAAGCATTGGTAGGTGGTAAAACACATTGTAGCAGAGGCGTTGGTTAGCTATGGAAAGCCTTTGAGCCGTGGGTAGGCGTTGTGTGGTCCCGTTTGAGGTAAACCCATTAAACTCGAACAAAAATTTATTGTCCAAATATCTTTCCTATCAAAATTCACCCGTTCTTCATCCTCTAGGCAAAATACATCAAACATAGTTAATTGCTTAAAATATTAAGTTTCTGAAAAAAGAAAAGACTACAACAATGGTCAATCCCCAAAATTCCCAAAAAAAGATATTTATGAAACTAAAACCCAAATCTTTTCCCAAAACACCGAACAAAAGATCGTCAACATCATCCTCTAGGTCAAATAATCAACCTTTAAGAACTTTGTTAGTTTCACATATAGATTTAACAAAAGTTAAGTAAAAACCTCAATTTTCTCAAATACCACAACCTATTTATGCAAATGACCAAATATTAGAAATCCTAGAAGAGCACATCAAACAAAAATTCCCTGCACAATCTGAAATATGTGATTCATCACAAATATATGTAATTGACACAAAATTCCATTTAGACAAAGATTACTTTAGAAAAGAATATATGAAAAGTTACAATGTTGCAAAAAGAACAGAGTTTTATTCCAAACCAATGAAGAAGAAAGAAATCATTTAGGAAAAATATTTTATGAATTTTGTAAAAAAACTCAAAGTCAATATGCCATTTTTCCAATGGTATGAAAATAATTATTTAACGAATCTAAATATTGTAACAAATACAAATACTTGAAAATCTAAATCTAAACGTCTTAATAAATATATAAAATTTTGTGAAAAAACTCAAAATCAATATGCCATTTCTCCAATGGTATGAAAATAATTATTTAACGAATCTAAATATTGTAACAAATACAAATACTTGAAAATCTAAATCTAAATGTTGTAATAAATACAAATACAAGATACTATGAATCAACAAAAAAACAACTATATACTTCAAATAGACAATCATTACAAGTCAATTATAAATTATCAAATACATATATTGTCATTAGCACTACTGTATCAATACAAAATTCTTACTTGTACAAAACATGGGCCAAGAAAGTACATTAAAAACACCAGTTTCAGCCACGATCCACCATTTTCAAGTCACCAAAAAGGAATCCTTACAAAACTCTTAGGAGACGAGGATGTATTTCCTTTATTATTACAACCAAAAGTTGCAGATCTCAATATATTAAAGGAGATATTAATTACGAAAGAATGATCAAAGATCCTCAAATGCAAACTCAAAACTAAATTTGTTCAAACTCTCGAAGTTTAGGTCTGATTTCTTTTCTAAGAGATATTAGCAAAACATGTTTTCAGATAAGTGTTTTTCAAATTAAATTTTCTAAAGGAGCTTCCAATTCTTTATGAAAAATTCATTTAAAATTTCTCGATAGCTGTCTTTTTGAAGCTCAGGAAATTAGCTTGTTGGAACAACCAACTAAGAAAGGCCAATGTTTTAAGTTTGGTTCAGTCAAAACGAACCATACTCTTAACAAATCGGATAAAGATCTTATTGATGATGTATGAACATATTTCAAATATGGCGAAAAGGCTGATATGCGAATTTCATTGCAAAAAGCTTTCCAAAAGATTATCAAAGCTTCAAAAGGCTAAAGGTAAACAACCTGCTAGAAATGACGAATCCAAGGCTTTGTCTTTTATGACCAGTAATGCAGTAGTTGGTCCCTCAAAAAACAAAGCACATACTAGGGCACTTTTGCTTTGTCCAATAGCAATGAGAATTCAAAAGCGAAAAGGATGCAAATGTGCTGGAAAGTCTAAAGTCTAGTCTGACAAAGTAGAGGTAGGTGTTGTAGATTACAACCTAGTTGACTACTTAGAATCCACCAAGGTGAATCCTCATGAATGGACCAAAGAAAATTGGCTAGCCCATAATGAGCTCATCACTAACAAAATATTGGAAGAATCAAATGTAAAAATTTATACTAACATGTTTGGTGATAATGTTTTATCTTTAGGTACAACAACTGAATCTATAACCAAAAACATTTTTTTTTATTAAATGAGACTTATTGGCAGATTCCTATCCAAAAATGTAGAGGACCTTCACTAGTGTCCTCCAATCCTCAAGAATAAAGTCAAGAACCTTGAGCACATGGTGTATCAAGACAATAATGAAACAAAGATCGAGTTGAATGTTATCTCTCTAGAATGGATAAAAGAAGACAATAAGATTGTTTACTCTCCGGGGTATAAAATCTTGACTTTACATCATTTCAAAACTCAAATTTCAGACTTACCTCATTTGTATGAAAGTATTACTACTCTGGAAGTACAAAGGGCAAAGAGTATCATGAATCTCAATATTCAAGCTACTATGGACATGGACTTGGAAAAACCTGTATTTGTTGCTAATACAGGACCTTGATCTGTAGGACTCTTGGCAATCCATATGTAGTAGGAAATTCCTCCTCCTATGAAAATCTGATAAAAAAAACAAGAATTGGGACTTGGCATTTCATACCACAAAGAATCTTGAACAATTGTAGTAATAGATGACTATCCGAAGCCGTTATCTATATTTGATCCACAAATTTCTATGGTTCAGATGGGGCATTTACCCCAAATCAAGTGTCGAGCCAAATGATGAATTAATGTTTGAATGTCATTTTTAAAACAATGCTCGCATGTCATTTTCACCCAAACGTTCCGACCCAAATTCAACCCTTATTCAATTGTGACCCAAATTCAAGCCATATCCAAGGACACATCAATCGATTCTTATCCCAAATAATTCAATCCTCCGAAAGAACCTCCAATAATTCTACAACCATCCAAAATATCACTCTCACCAGTCACCATGGTCCACAAGTCATTCTCAACCATATATTATTACATAAATGTCCAAATTCACCGAAAGAAAAGTCTCCATTTTCCCTATATTTTCAAGAGTTCTCATTATCATTCTCTCTGTCATCAAGGCATCCAAGGCTCCTTCTCCTATATAAAAACAACAAAGACTAGGGGTGGGCATGGGACGGGATGGACCTTATCCCGATCCAATCCAATTCCTTTATCTTCGGGACGGGATCGGGATGAGATAAACCTCATCCCATCCCAAACGGGTTTGGGACGGGACATGATGAGCATGTCTTACCACTATTGTAGTTCATCCCAAAAGTTTTATAAACCCATTGGAGAGGTTTTAGTTAGTGTCTGATATAAATGTGCAGTTAAAATGCTTTTTTGTCCTTGAACTACAAATTTTTGGGTAGCACATGAGTTAAATTTTATAAACCTATTTGAGAGGTTTTGATTAGTATATTTTATTAACGCATTTGAGAAGTTTTGATTAGTATATGAGTAGTAAACTTATAATGAACACCTTATTAAGAACACACTTACAGTATCAACTAGAATTGCCAAAGGCTATTTGGTCTCCAATAGTCTGCACCTTTCAACATCAAGCAATTGATCATACAATGAACCACTGATCCCGACGAGCAAGGTCACATTTTTCTATCTTCCCAATTTCAGCTTATAGTATGAAACATGTCTTTGAGGACTTAGTATTTTGGCATTTGTTTTGTGCTCATATACATAATAGTTTTCAAGAATGATTATTGAGAACTTTTACTGATATTTCAATATTTCACCATAAAATGAATTAAAAAATGAATAAAAACTTAGAAGTGACATACAAGAAATTATATTAAATATTAAATAAATAAGTTCGGGAAGGGACGAAACGGGTGGGATTGAAATCTCCATCCCGATCCCATCCCACTCTAGATCGGGACGAAATGGGATCAAATGAGTTTGATCAATCCCAAAAGGACCCAAAAAAATCGGGACAAGACCAGGATGGGATGCCCACTCTGAAAAAAGAAGTCATCTTCTCCACCCTGGGGTGAGAGCACCAAAAACCTCTCAAAACCCCAAAAGCTTAATTTGTATCCCCTCAAAGTTATCACAATTTTCTGTATCAATTTAAGTGTTTATCAAAGCTTTCCACAACTGTAAGTTTTTACAGTTTTCAATGTATTCAAGGGGTTAATGAATTTCATGTTTTCATTAAATTCTATCAATACGAAGTTACTATTCACCGTCTTTTATAGTCTTCTTTCTATTTCATCAAACTTTCATATTGCTTGCTATTCAATTATTTTGGCGCATCTTGCCTTGAGTCTAGAAATTTACTGTCTAAATGTCTTTCTTATCAAACTTCACTCGTTCTTCATCTTCTAGGCAAAATATATCAAACATAGTTAATTGCTTAGAATACCAAGTTTCTGAAATAGAGAAAAAACTACAACAATGGTCAATCCCAAAAAATTCAAAAAAGATGTTTATGAAACTCAAACCCAAATTTTTTCCCAAAACACCAAACAAATCATCAAATAGTAGAAAAAACATTACCAATAGCCCCTTCACAAAAACCAATCAAATTGTTTACCCCTGAAACAAGCAAAGAAAAAACAAATATCATAGTATCCAAAATCATACATTGGAGTCAAGTTACTTTCTCAACTACATGGCAAGTTCAAATTGAGCAAAAAACTCAATCGCCAAATGAGTTATCACAAATGGTAATTTATGCTGATGGAACTATTGATTTACAATTTTCATTTACAAGAAAACAAAAATATCAATCACTGATTTCAATCTCCACGATCGTCAATACCATCCTCTAGGTTAAATTCTCAACCTTTAAGAACTTCATCAGTTTCACATATAGATTTAACAAAAAGTTAGGCAAAACCCTTAATTTCCTTAAATACCAAAGCAAATTTATGCAAAAGCCAAATATCAGAAATCCTAGAAGAAAACACTAAACAAAAATCCCCTGCATAATCTGAAATAGTTGATCCATCACAAATATATGTAATTGACACATAATTTTATTTTGACAAAGATTACATTAGAAAAGAATATATGGAAACTTACAATGTTGCCAAAAGGAAAAAAAAATTTATTCCAAAACCAACGAAGAAAAAAAAATCATTTAGGAAAAATATTTTATGACTTTTGTGAAAAACTCAAAGTCAATATGCCATTTTTGCAGTAGTATGAAACTAATTATTTAACAAATCTAGATGTTATCCTACGCCTTAATCCTATCAATTCAGTCATCGAATAAGCCTAGCAGAGGTTTCCTCCCTCCCGCATCACGGAATGCTTTTTTATCGAACTGTCTCAGTCCCATGAGTTCTAAATCTCTCTCATCCAGTTGGAAATTTTTTTTGTCGAGAAAGGGAATGAACACGAAGGTCAAGCACCATTGATTGGTAAAGGCCTATTCCCATATCCTCTTTTTAGCCCTTTTACACATCAACTGAAGAACAATCAAAGACTGACGGAGAGACAGACTAGATTAAGAGTAAATAGGAAGGAGGAATAGGCATCACCCTAGTTAGTCGTTCAGAGTGAAGCTGAGGAGGATTTTGGACTAGTTAATCATGTATATAAAAGTCACACTCTTTCAGAGCCAACATAAAATAATTATTTAACAAATCTAGATGTTGTAACAAATATAAATACTTGAAAATTAAAACACAAAACAATTCAAGAATCCAAAATTCCTCCGTTAGAAGAAATATTTTACAAAACACAAAGATCTAAAGTGCTAGCATCTCCAATAAAAAATGCTACTCAAGTAGTAACCAACCATGCAGGAATCCCATACGGTCTAGAAAAAAAAATCATAGAACAAAATAACTATATAAAAATACTATTACACACAATAAGTCAACAAGTAATCAATGAAAATATTACCCAAAATAATCTAAAGTCAACCAAAACACCAAGACCAGAACCATACTTTAAGCCTTCTACAATAGACATAGGTACAATCTCCTCACAAGCAAATTTAATGGAACAAATTAACCAAAGATTAACACAATTAAATCTTAATGGGGGTAGAACCGTCAAAACCAACAAAAGAAACCCAATTAAATATTAATGGTATAAAATATAAATCCTTCAAAACCAACACTTTTGAAACAAATCAATGTCTTCTAGGTCAAATTCTTAACCTTTAAGAACTCCATCAGTCTCACATATAGATTTAACAAAAGTTAGGCAAAACCTTCAATTTCTTCAAATACCACAGCCAATTTTATGCAAATGACCAAATACTAGAAATCCTAGAAAAGTACATCAAACAAAAATCCTTTACACAATCTGAAATAGGTAATCCATCTCAAAATTGACACATAAATCCATTTAAACAATGATCGACCTGTCTCATTTCTTATGATTTAAAAAAAAACTCCAACGACGTTAAATGCATTAGATTTCTTTTAATAATAAATATATTTTTAATTAGCACTTGTATTGATCATTGGTTTCATTCGAAATATTCTAAAATGCATATAATCAGTACAAATTTACCAAAAACCCCCTACACAATCTGAAATATGTGATCCATCTCAAATATATGTAATTTACAAAGAATTCCATTTAAACAATGATCGACCTGTCTCATTTCTTTTATTTTATTTTCAAAAATACTAACGGCGTAAATGCATTAGAATTTTTTTATAATAATAAATATATATTTTTAAAATTTTAGCGCTTGTATTGATCATCGGATTCATTCGAAAGATCTTTAAAAAATGCATATATTCAGTACCAATTTACCAAAATAGGTGGTCAGAATTTTATAGCGATTATATGACTTTTGGCCAACACTCCTCAAGTCTATTTATTTAAGAAATTGTAGCCTTTTCCAAGTCTCTTTCATCGAATCGGGCTCATCCTTCCTTTAGAGGAGTTTGGGAAAAACTCTAAATACTCTTAAAAATGGTTAATTGTGGACGGTAGCAAATGATGTGTCATTCAATATATGAGGGGACCCATGGTTACCTGATTTTATTCCTCTGAGAGACTATGTGCTTCCGAATACTCTCTCTATGTTTGATTCCGTGAAAGATCTTATTATTCAGAAGAAGGGGGACAAAAGAAATGAGATTAGCCTACTATTGAAATGTTTTCCCCCCAACAGGTAGCTACGTCCATTCTAGACACTCACATTAGACATTCGGATGATCAAGATGTACTTATTTAGAAGCATGAAACCAATGGAGTTTTCATTGTGAAATCACCTATAGATCTTTCAGGAGTGAGGCGACTGTTTTATCTAATGCCTCTTCATCTAGGGGCAATGATAGAAGAGTGCTTCAAGGTATTTGGAAACTCAAGATTGTTTATCGAGTTCAATATTTTCTCTGAATATTAATAAAGGACTGCTTCCTGTGGGAGAGGTCCTTATAAAACATTATATAGCAGTGAACTTATATAGCAGTGAGTGATGAATGCCCACTTTGCAACACTGAAAATGAATCGTCAAGACATGTTCTTTTTCAGTGTCTTCTTGTTGTTCAAGTGTCAGGTATATCTATCATACTTGTTAGACGGGATAGAGTGGATTTTTCTCATGAGAAGGATTTTCTGGAGTTCTTGTGGTACATGTACACAAGCGTGTATGAAAACGAACAAGGCATGGTTAGAGCAGCCGCAATCCTAGATAATATTTGGCAGGCTAGAAATAGTCTGGTTTTTTAACACAAGAAATTCAGAGTACAAATGATAACAAGACTAACAGATAGTTCAGTTAAATTCTGGCAGGATTCCAGCAATATAGAACAACAACAATCAAATTCCAATGATGTCAGAATTGACACATAACAAGAAGACAAATAGTTTTTCTATCTCAACGGTCTTTGAATAGGCAAAGATATTGACAGGTCATGAATTTATTATGTTGGTTACTGATGCTGATTTCCACATGAATATGTGTCATGGTTGTTTTGTTTTCTACGCGACTGATGAATATGATAATATAATAGAGATTAATAAAGGAATGTGTAGAATAGTCATGACAACAAGTTTTGAAGCTGAATTGGAAAGGGTCAGACTAGCAAGTGAAAGGGCGATGGCGAAAGGGTACAATAACGTTGTAGTGTTAACTGATAGGAAAGACATTGCATAAACGATCAATGACAGAAGCAAACATTTATCATGGCAACAAAAAGTTACTTGGCAGTATCGACTGGAACACAAACTAGTTTATTTTGAATATTTTAAAGTAATTCACATTAGAAGAAACATGAACCTAACAGCTCATCGACTGGCTGCATCGGTCTATGCTAGTAGTAATAGTAATAATGTTGATTTAGAGATGTGATATACTTTGAACCTAAATGGTTTTTTTTTTTAATGCAATTTCGATTTCTTTGATAAAGAAAAAGACAATAAAGTAAATGATTATCAAAACTTTAATTTTGAGAGAAAAAAAAAGCACACACAATTTTCTCTCCCTTCCCACATGTAAATATTCCACCAACTTTTTTCACCATTTTCATTTTAAATAAATTTCAACCCTTAACATCTTTCCCAATTTCCAATCCTAGCCATCTTTTATCCACTCTTTTTTAGAAGTAAAATGGTTGATAGTGAATACGATTGGCAAATAATAAAATTTTATGACCAACTTGGAAATGAAAGGGTTGTTGTAAAAAGAAAAGGGGTGCACATATGATTGATTTTTCTTCATATTCCAGTTTCACTTTCATCGGTGCCATTCGCATGCCCAGATTGTTCCAAGAGTTTCTCCCACTCATCACCTCTCTCGAAAAACCTCTTTCTCAACAACAACCATGGTTCCTTGGACGGTGGCAGCCCGTCAAGCAGCTTCCCTAACACGCTTTTCTTTCTCTACTATAGCACCGTCGTCTCTAGTTGCTAAGCTGATCCATCGACACAATCTTTCGGGCGGTGGAGGTAAAAAAAATCTTCATTCTTATTTTGATCTCGATAAATTTCATTAGTGAAAAAAGATGTGTATCGATTGGTTATGTGAAAATTTGGGATTTAAATCAAAGAGCGGATCGGTTAGGGGGATTAAAATTTGGGTGCATTGGAATGGGGTGAGAATTTAAATAAAAGTGGGTTAATGGGGTAGGTGGGGGATTAAATAAGAGAGAGAAATGGTTTGGGGGATTAAAAACCAGAGAAGGGGAAGGGTTCGGTCCGATTGTTTTGGATGTGTGAAAAACAAAAATCGAACCGAACCAACTCGGTTTTCTAATGTTTGATTTCGATTTTTCTGGGTTTGGCCTTTTTCGGTTATATTTCGGTTCGGTCAGTTTTCATGAACCAATTAACACTCCTAATTGAAATGTTTTTCATCCAACAGGTAGCTATGACCATTCTGGAGACTTCAATTAGACATTCGGAGGAGCAAAATATACTTATTTGGAAGCATGAGAACAAAGGAGTTTTCACTGTGAAATCGGCTTATAGATTTTTCAGGAGTGAGGCGACGGTTTTATCTAATGCCTTTTCATTCAGGGGCAATGATAGGAGAGTGTTTCAAGGTATTTTGAAACTCAAGATTCCTCATCGAATTCAACATTTTCTCTGAAAAATTTATAAATGACTACTTCCTGTGGGAGAAGTCCTTACATGCACAACATCATATAGCAGTGAGCGATGAATGCTCACTTTGCAACACAGAAAAGGAAACGTTAAGACATGTTCTTTTTCAATGTCCTTTTGCTGTTCAAGTGTGGGGTATGTCTAAGATACTAGTTAGATGGGATAAAGTGGATTTCTCTTATGAGAAGGATTTTCTGGAGTTCTTGTGGTACATGTATACAAACGTGTATGAAAATGAACAAGACATGGTTAGAGCAGCTACAGTCCTAGATCATATTTGGCAGGATAGAAATAGTCTGATTTTATGAACACAAAAAATTCAAATTAGTACAGATGATAGCAAGACTAGCAGATAGTTCAGTTAAATTTTGGCAGGATTCAAGTAATATGGAACAACAACAATCAATTTCCAATGATGTCAGAATTGACACACTACAAGAAGACACAAATACAAATAATTTTTCTATCTCAACGGTCTTTGAGTAGGCAAAGATATTGGCAGGTCATGAATTTATTATGCTGGTTAAATTGATGTTGCTTTCCATAGGAACAAGTGTGACGATTGTTTTGTGTTCTACATGACTGATGCAAACAGTAAGATAATGAAGATTAATAAAGGATGGTGCAAAAAAGTCATGACAACAAGTTTGAAGCAGAATTGGAAGGGGTCAGATTAGCAAGTGAATGAGCGATGGTGAAAGGGTACAAGAAGGTTGTAGTGATAACTGATAGCAAAGACATTGCTGAAGCAATCAATGGCAGAAACAAACATTTATCATGGCAACAAAAAGTTACTTGGCAGTATCAGCTGGAACACAAACAAGTTTATTTTGAATGTTTCAAAGTAATTCACATTAGAAGAAACATGAACCTAACAACTCATCGACTGACTGCATCGGTCTATGCTAGTAGTAGTAGTAATAATGATTATTTAGAGATGGGATGTACTTTGAACCTGAATGATTTTTCTTTTTAATGCAGTTTCGATTTCTTTGATAAAGAAAAATACAATCAAGTAAATGATTATCATAATTTTAATTTTGAGAGAAAAAAACAAACATACATACAAAATTTTCTCTCTCTTCCACATGTAAATATTCCACCAAATTTTTCACCATTTTCATTTTAAAAAATTTCAACCCTTAACATCTTTTCCAATTTACAATCCTAGCCATCTTTTATCGAATTTTTTTTTTTGAAGTAAAATGGTTGACTGTGAATGCAATTGGCAAATAATAAAATTTTATGACCAACTTGGAAATGAAAGGGTTGCTGTAAAAAGAAAAGGAGTGCACATATGATTGATTTTTCTTCATATTTCAGTTTCAGTTTCACTTTCACCGGTGCCATTCGCATTCCCAGATTGTTCCAAGAGTTTCTCCCACTCATCACCTCTCTCTCAACAATAACCATGGCGGCATGGACGGTGGTGTTAAGAATCAAAAGCAATACTCAACTATATCTGGAAAAGATGATCATATTATTGAACGAACTTAGGCTTTAAATAGCCTTTACAACCTTTAACAGAAAGGAGAAAGACTAGTTCATGTTAGCAACTAACCAACGTGATCTAAGCAACTGACTGATAAATCAAATACAAGAAATAAGTACCCTGAAGACTAGGGCTTATTCAAACAGAAATCAAATCCTAACTGAACCTTGATTTTCTCTTCATTCCCTCCCTTAAACTAGTTCCCAGCTGCAACTAGTTTAACTTAGGAACTTGACAAACTCCCAACTGACCCCGAAAAGTCTGAAATGCATCTAAGGTAAGTGGCTTTGTCATCACATCTACCAGCTGATATTTTGTTCCACAATAGACCAACTCGACAACTCCCTCTCGAGTGAGATCACGAAGAAAATGGAACCGCACATCAATATGCTTGCTCCGACCATGCAACACCGGATTTTTTGAAAGCTTAATTGTGGAACTATTATCACAAAAAATAGTGGTGCACTTACTTTGTTCTAGACCCATCTTTTCAAGTATTCTCCTCATCCATACAGCTTGGCTAGCACAACCTGCTGCTGCTACAAACTCCGCTTCAGTGGTCGAGAGTGTGACTATAGGCTGCTTCCTTGAAGACCAAGCAATAGCTCCAGACCCCAACATAAACACATACCCCGACGTACTTTTGCGGTCATCTGAATCCCCTGCGTAATTGCTATCTGTAAAGCCAACTAACCCTTCACACCCTCCCTTCTTGTAGAAAATCCCGAGTTCAGTGGTTCCCTTCAAATATCTCAATATCTTCTTGGCTGCCATCAAGTGTAATTCAGTGGGTTTGGCCATGTATCTGCTGATCAAACTCACTGCATACATAATGTCCGGCCTTGTAGTCGTTAAATACATAAGGCAACCTACCATCTGCTTAAACAAAGTCTCATCAACTCAGACTCCTTTTTCATCTTTAAAAAGCTTACAACCTGGAACAATGGGATTATGAACCAGATTGCAACTCTCCATTTTAAATCTTCTCAACACCTCCAAAGCATACTTCCTTTGGCTAATATATATTCCATCTGACCTTTGTAGCACTTCTATGCCAAGAAAGAATTTCATTCTCCCCAAATCACTCATGTCAAACTCTCTCAACATGGAACTTTAAATTTAGCAAACATAAATTCATCATTGCCAGTGAATATTAAATCATCAACATATAGACTGACAATGAGAATCTTACCTCCCTCCTTCGTCTTAATGAAAAGGGTGTGCTCACTATAACACTTCTCAAAGCCTTGACTAGTGAAATGTTCTTCAATACGACTGAACCAAGCTCGTGGAGCTTGTTTCAGTCCATAGAGTGCCTTTTTCAGCCTATATACTTTCTGAGAATTGTTCGTCACTTCATAACCCTTAGGCTGCTCCACATACACTTCTTCATCAAGCTCCCCATGCAAGAAAGCCGATTTGACATCAAGTTGATAAAGAATCCAACCCTTTTGAGCTGCTAAGGCCACAATCATTCTCACTGTGTCCATCCTCGCAACTGGTGCAAATACCTCTGTGTAGTCCACTCCTTGTTGTTGCACATACCCCTTCGCCACCAATCTTGCTTTGAACTTATCCACTTCTCCATTTTCTTTCAATTTGGTCTTATAGACCCATTTCACTCCACCTCCTTCTCCTCACAACTCTTAAAATGTTTAAACATATTCAATGCCTCTGATTTCTCTACCAAGAAATAAGTCCAAGCTTTTCTAGTAAAATCATCAATGAAACATATGAGGTACCTCTTTTTGCTATTGGAGATGGGAGAGATTGGTCCGCATAGATCTGCATGAATAAGTTGAAGCTTCTCTGTGGCTCTCCAATTGTTGTTCTTTGGGATTGGATCCTTGTGTTGCTTCCCAATCAAGCAATTTTCACACACCGTCGATGGATGCCTGAATTGAGGCATGCCATGCACCATCTTTCTGAATTGGAGAGTCCTCAACCCCTTGTAACTCAAGTGTCCGTACCAGCAATGCCATAGATGTGCCAAGTCCTGTATTGATGTGTAGTGGCAGGATGGGTTTTGAGACAGAGAGTTTGCTGATAATACAAACATCCTATTATTTGTCATATCAGTTTGTATTATGAGCCCCTTCTCTGGATGATAGATCTTGAGTTTTCCTTGCTTAATGAGGATTTCCAATCCTCGTTCTTGTAGTTGTCCGATACTCAGAAGATTATTTTGAAGCTCTGGTACATAATAAACTTCACTAACAAGATGAGCAAAGCCACTTACTTTCAGCCTTACATTGCCTCTGCCCAACACATCCATCATTGTGTTGTTTCCCAACTTCACTTTGTGCCTGAAATCTTCATTTAAGTCATAGAATAGGCTCTTGTCACCACACATGTGGTTGCTACATCCAGAGTCTAGAAACCAGACGTCTTCCCTTCGAGCTTCATTCTCCTCCACATAAGCCATGAGCAACATATCTTCCTCCTCTCCTAACTCAGCGTAGTTAGCTTCTTTATCCCAGCTTGGACACTCAAATTGAAAGTGTCCAAGCTTGTGAGACCTATAACACTCCACCGTCGCTTTGCTGTAGGGTTGACGACCTCTTCCTCTTCCTCTGCCTCTGTAAGCACCTCGTCCTCGTCCATTTGCACCTAACCTGTCTTCTGATGTTATCTTGAGAGCTTGCTCATCTCCGGTATGCCTCTGGATCTTTTGCTCATGAACAATCAAAGAGCTCTGCAACTCATCTATAAAAAGTTGATCAATGTCTTTGGACTCCTCGATTGAGCAAACAATGTAATTGAACTTCTCACCCAATGATCTGAGAATCTTCTCCACCACTGTGACATCCTGCATCTTTTCTCCATATGTTCTCATTTTGTTGGCCACAGACAATACTCTTGAAAAATACTCAGTGACTCCTTCACCAGCCTTCATATCTAGAGTTTCAAACTCTCTGCGGAGAGCTTGTAGATGCGACCTCTTAACCCTCGCACTCCCTTCAAACTTCTTCTTCATAGACTCCCAAATCTGTTTGGAAGTGTCTCTCACAAGAATAGTCTCCAATATCCTCCGATCAATAGCCTGAAAGAGATAATTTTTTCACTTTCAGATCTTTCAGCTTCAATTCTTCTAACTTCTTGCGTTGTGCTTCTGTCAGCTGTATTCCTGCTTCTGGCTCAACATAGTCAGTCTCTACCAACCCCCAAAACTCCTTAGAGCGTAGGAAGTTCTCCATTAGCATGCTCCAATGGTCATAGTGACCATCGAAGCGAGGGATGGCTAGCTACACAAAGTATCCTTCGGTTGTCATCTTCTTTGCTGCTGCAAAAACTCAAAGGCTGCTGCTTTGATTTTATCAGGCCCAGTGGGAGCTCTGATACCAGATTGTTAAGAATCAAAAGCAATACTCAACTATATCTGGAAAAGATGATCATATTATTGAACGAACTTAGGCTTTAAATAGCCTTTACAACCTTTAACAGAAAGGAGAAAGACTAGTTCATGTTAGCAACTAACCAACGTGATCTAAGCAACTGACTGATAAATCAAATACAAGAAATAAGTACCCTGAAGACTAGGGCTTATTCAAACAGAATTCAAATCCTAACTGAACCTTGATTTTCTCTTCAGGTGGCAGCCCGTCAAGCACCTTCCCTAACACGCCTTTCTTCCTCGACAACAGCACCGTCGTCTCAAGCTGCTAAGCTGATTCAGCGTCGCAACCTTTCGGGTGGTGGAGGTAAAAAAAAAAAAAAAAAAAAATCTTCCTTCTTATTTTGATCTTGATAAATTTCATTAGTGTTTTGTTAGTGAAAAAAAGAAGTGAATTGATTGGTTATGTGAAAATTTGGGATTTAAATCGGAGAGCGGATCAAATTTGGAATCATGAAATTGTTCCTTTCGATTTTGATATTTTGCAGATCAGCATGGACCCTCGAAGGTGAACATTTGGGAAGATCCACTGAGCCCATCGAAGTGGAAAGAAGAACATGTAAGTCATCTATTTTGTACAATGTTTTCTGTATTAAAAGTTACAAGGGGAAGTTATGTAGTTAGATTGATCGTAATTCAAATTCAACTGAAAATAATCATATAGAACTTACACTTATTTCTTTAAGGGCAACACATTTTACATGTATGATTATGTGGGAGTTTAATCGTTGTAGAAATTAAATGGATACTATTGGAACGAAAATTTGATACACAACAAGGGTAGACTTAGGACACTTTAAAAAGAATGTTTTTAGTTCTGAACACAAGTTGAAGTGTAAGCACGTTGCTGATCACTTAAGCACCGAGTGCTTAATGGAAATTAATTCCAATAATAACCTCACAATAAATTCGTAATGACTGCTACTACCCGGTCCTCTATCAACCATCCCCTCTTTATCATACGAGCAATGCCCCCACCATTGTCACCACCTTCCCTGGCCTCCGTCCTCATCCTTCTATTCCTCTTTCTCTTCCTTTTTATTGAAGATTGTATGAGGAATGGAAGAGGGATATAGGGTGGTTTCTGGTAGCAGTGGAAAGGGATCCCAATGGTATTTGGAGGAGAGAAAATAGGTGGAGAAGTGTGTTAATATTAGTGGTTTGTGACGGGTGGTGGGAGTTGTGGCGGTGGTTTGATATTTTACATATATTTTGAAGGGTTTATGGTGTTATCACGTGCAAGTATATCATGGTTAGATACTTCATTTAAGTAGTTTTCTCCAAGTAAAAAAGTTACTAAAGAGATGAAATTTATATCAAGGAAAAAATAATAAGGATGATAATGAATGGATGTGTCCTCATTTTGGTGGGTTTTTATAGTGAAGTCGACTGATGCGTACATGGTTCATGTATTTGTATCATTGTTACATGATATGCCAAAAGGGTTTTTAGGAAATTTTCATAGAGATACATTTTCATTAGTTTGACTGTTGTATAATATTGCATTAGAGTGAGGTGATTTTTGTTGCAGTATTTTGACTGAGTTTAAAGTTTCATCTCTTTACAAATTTTAAACTCCCAGTAGTGCATCATTTTTATGCATTTAATTTTTGTTTCGCTTAAAAAGTTTTGGGATTTTTTCACTAGTTACCAGGAATTATCTTATAGAATTCATGAGTTGTCTGATGTTTGCAGTTTGTGATTGCTTCTTTAACTGGCTGGGGAGTGCTTATTTATGGAGGTTACAAGTTCTTCACCGGGGGCAAGAAAGAACAGCCGGAACAGGTACTTGTTTGTATATTTAAAACCATGTGTTATTTTCTCCTAATTACATTGCTAGTTCTTACATAACCTTGTTTCCACATCAATTGTTAAGAAAACCATGATTCCTAGCGCCGGGTTTATGGTTAGATGCATGATTTTTCATCAAATTTATGCTAATTTATAGTCATATATATTGCAAATTCTTTGATCACAAATTGATTTATTATCTGTTGATCATAAACATCTCACTTGGCCTTTACTCGCCGACTTTTTCTATATTCACAAGTTTTTCAAACTTTCTTTAAGTCTGGTACTGCGGATTACAGTTGAAGCTAGCTTCATATCTTTGATTTTGGATAGGCTATCTGAAGTTAGACTTCTTTTCTTAGAAACTATGCAGTTAAAATGGATAACGGATCTATAACGGTCCAGGAGCGTTATAGCTTATAACGGAATATAACGAAATATTTTTTAACTATATTTTTTTATACCCCACTAAGTATTAATGTATTATAGATTCAAAAAAGTAAATCATGTTCATAACATTAAATTCAAAAATATCAAAACATTAAATAAATAAATTTTTTTTCTTCATATGAGAGTGAGATTGCAATAGAGAGTGAGATCGCAACAGAGAGTGCAGTCGTCTCTTCTCTTCTTCCCTTCTTCTTTCTCGTTCTTTGTCGACCGGCGATGTCTTATTCTCTGTCGATCGGTGACGGCGAGCTTTGGTCATTCGGCTTTCCTTTGAGTCTAGGGTTTTGGTTCAATCGAGAATGAAATGGGCGAATTTTTTATCTTTTTATTTTTATGTATTGGAACAAAACGTTAAAACGACATTATTGAAAAAAACGTTATCTCAATAACGGCCGATATATCAGAGCCATGATACCAAAACATAATAATGTCAAAACGTAACGACTCACCCCTGTTAAGCGTTATAATGTCATTTTAACTGCATGGCCCAGAAAGGACACACTAGTATGTATAAATTCTATCAAACCTTTGGTATGGATTCTACTGGATTTTCAGAACTATATGCACTGCATAACTGTCTGGATCACTTCCCAGTTGACCTTCTTGAATTATTTTTTCAAGGCCTCCTTTGCGACTTTGAGTCATTGTAATCCTTTCCTACTGCATTTTAGTCAGGTACACTTGGCTGTTATCATCAAAAACCATCTAGTAGAATCAGCAGATACCAGTCCACAGCCAGTGTTGCTGGAACACATGTATTGCAGATAACCAATAAATAAAGTTCAAAGACCATCTACGTAGTGCTAATTCTTTGGTGTTCACAACCAGTGGGTATAATAGAGTTGCACCTGCGTAGCTGATCATTAGTCTGTTCAGTCATAATTCTCAAGAGGAGAATCCCAAGGCTTTTCATTTCCTAACTTCATAATATTGGACGCACGAGATCAAGAACCAATGGGACTCAAACACTACACCAAATTGACAATTTTGTAACAACTCTCAAAATAGTATCACTTTTGAGATATTACAATCCACTAAACAATTTCAAATCAAAACTAAATTTAGTCAAAAAATGAAAAACAGTAACACAAAAAAAATGATACAATAAGTTGGATCACCATGAATAGTATCACTTTCATAACCATACTCTTCATGGTGATACTATTATTGTATCATTTTATTTGTGAAAATGTGTAAATTTGTTAGGTAAATTGTTACACTTTAAAAGTGATACTGTTTTGAGGGTTGTTACAAAAATGCCAATTTGGTGTAGTGAAATGATGCTTGAATAACCAGAAATTCTAGGGGGCGAGGGAATGAGCGCTCCCTAGAAGGCTCTTGAATAACAATTGTACATAGGACTCCCACTCTGCAAACTTATGCAGATGCTGTGACTCACAGTTGCAATGTAGTTTTACCTAGATGTTAACACATCTACACTGCCAACTAACACACCAAAGCTGTATTTGTATGTTTCATGAAAGCATCATCTGCAAGTCTGTACTCATAAAAGTTGTTACTTCATTCACCTAGTTACCTAGCCTGCATAAGCACACAAACACGAAAATAAACTTTCCTACCCAGGCATAGCGAACAGTTCTTAAACTACAAACCCTTTATGTATTCAGCTAGAACTTTCTTCCATTGGCATCTTCCTTCTGATTCTCTTCAATTTCCAACTCGGTATGATTGCCTTCGGCAAGAACAGCAACGGACTTGGTTTTCCCTTGTTCTTTACTAACATCATGTGCAGCTTCAAAATTTTGAGCTTCTCTATTACCAGTTACATCTCCCTCATTTTCACCTGCATATTTGTTTTCCGAACTCGACTTCCGTTTCTGAATTTCTGCCTGTTTGGTTAATTCATCAGATTTCTGGTCTGTGGCAAGTCCACTGGAATTGTCATTGATGCTACTCGATGTAGAACGTTCACTGTCTCGAGAATCCTGTGAATTCCCAGGCTGTTCTTTTCCATAAACAAATCTATCAGTTTCCACCACTTTCGAATCAACATTTTCACCAAGTCTGCTTCCTCTCATGTTCTCACTTACAATGTCTTTAGAATTCTCTGTCATCTCGCGAGGTACGATTCTTTGTATTTTTTCCTTTATCAGACTTCTATGCCCATGGTCTACCATTCTAGAACCTATAAGAGTTAGTGATCTATGGCGCATGTTCTGTTCTACCCCATCTCTAGTCACCCTTTCTAGATTCTGTCCGTCGCCATCATGAGATTTCGTGGCCTTCCCTGGCTGAGTCTCCTTAGAAATTCCAAGCTGTCTGGCTATAGTTGCTCCCTCATCACCACCTTCATCTTCTTTAGTTTTCTGAACTTCATCAGTCTTGGAATCAGCATTCATCCCGGTTGTGTTTCTGTCATCCTTCTCACTACTTCCTCCAAAACCTTCATGGCCTCCAGCGACTATTTGTTTACCTTGGCTGTCTTCTGCATTCTGCACATTGTTTTCACCAGCATTACTTTTTCCTCCCACACCTTCATCACCTCTACTCTTCTCCATGTTTCCACTCTCAAATTCTTTGGGTTTCATATCCTTAGAGTTGGCTTGCTGTCCTTCACTCTCACTACTAGTCCTGCTTTCAACGTCGGTCAATATCCCAGACTGCTGAGTTGAGTTTACAACTGGATTCGATGGATCATCCATGCTTACTGACCACACATTAGTTGGTTTCGGAATCTGATTCTTCAATTCCTCAATCTCCACTTCCCTTTGCTTCAGAAGTTCAGCTAGAGCTGTTCGTTGAGATTTCTCATGATTGGATTCAACATCCTTTTCTTTAAGCTTTTTCATCTCATTATACTGCTCCCTCAGCGCTGAATCCAAATGTCTATTTTCTTCCTTAAGTGTAGAAACTAATGATTGCATCTCTAACATCTTGTTGCTAAACTCCATCTTTTGGGTTCTTAGAGAATACGCTTTTGCTTTCAATTCCTCGACTTTTCTCTTTGCTTCCTTTGTAGCCTCCTTTTCCTTCTGTTGGAACAAAAAGGAAACTAAATTATAGCCAAATAAAGTGGTAGATTATTACACTTCACATGCCAACCATGCAAAATGGGTTGGACATCATTGCTAGACATAGAACTTGAAATATCGAATTTTGACAAACTAAACAAGAAACACCTCTCCAAGAAAAACATATAATAAATGAAAGTCATTTTCTTCTTTATGACAAATTCAAACAAACACAAAGAAATTAGAGAATCTGTAAACAGTGCTTGTTTCTTTTTTTCTCATCTTTGCTATCATCAGAGCATTGTGCATGTGCATGTGCATGTGCACTGTGGATGGATTGGGACGAAGGGATTCAAAACTTCTTTACTCAATTTCTTCAACTCATATTCTTGTATTAACCAGTAACAATTTTATTTCAATCTTTTCAGCTATTAAATTTCTATGTAAGCATAAAATTGAGTCAAAATGTGACTACTGATTGTGATCCACCCAGAAAATGAAATAAATTCTCTAAACCAATATGGGAGAAACTGGACTTGGACTTCATTGACCACATACCATTTGCCAACACAACATTACACATAGACATATTGTCTTCTTGATAAGGTAATTGTCATATTTTTGCTTATTAAAACTCTAATTCAAATTAATTGCTTTAATAGCTGGCAGAATTTAATAGGTTCAATACTTTAACCATTTTAGACTAAAAACAAACAAATAACATGATTTGCTTCCATAGAAAAAGCTTTGGTCACCATTGTAACCTATGTAACGTATAACCCCATTGAACTACCCGGCTCATGGTTTTATATTTCCCAAGATTGGTCAACTTAACATTACACGTGGAAGTGAAGAGGTGCCACGTGGTTATAATAATGAAATAAAAAAAAATAAATTGATATTTGGAGTCCAAACCTGCAAGAGAAGGCGAAGAGAGAGGAGGTGACGATGCTTGTCTTGAATGAGAAGGTTGAAGATGCGTCTCTCTCTGAACTTGTGAACAACCATCACTCCAAACACGGCTGCCACTAAAGCCAACAACAGTAACATCAACCCATATGGCCTCCCTCTGCTGCTATTTCCACCACCGCCACCTTTAAATAATGGCCCTCCACCACCACCACCACCACCTCCCATTGCCATCATCTCTGCCTCTCTCACAAACCTTGGGTTCTGAGAATCTCTTTGGTTATGTTTATGAATGAGCCTCTGTGTCAACTTTCACGCAGAAGAAATGAAGGCTGTTGTGCTCTATGCTATGCTCATGGGAATTGTGTCAGGGCTCTGCATCTGATTCTGGAGATTTGCCTCACTCCTCTCTCATGCTTTTATGTTGTTTTGACTTGACTGACTAGAATGTCCCTACAACATACTTTAAATGACCAATTTAGTCACTTCTCTTTTACTATTTTACCCCTCATTTTATTATTTTCCATACTTCAGAAGTAAGAAAATATTAAACATTAAGAGAGTGGGGATGAAAATGGTAAAATGTTTTACAAGAAAATAGTGGGTGGGGCTTGTATTGGTAAATGTAGAGAGAGTTGGGCCAATGAAAATTTGGTAATGTGTAATTGCATGGGATTTGATGCGTAACTGCCTTATTTTTATATTTACAGGGAAGTGCTATGTGTATTCGACTATTTAGTTTAGTTGCACCAACTCTTTGTTGTATTAATTTTTTGGAATGTTTCGCTTTGTTACATCAACTTAAAATGCATAACACCAAGTTATCTTTTTTTTTTTTTAATGAAAATGATTTTATTAAGTGCCCTTATTTATGAGTAAAAAAAATAAAAAGTAAAAAATAAAAATCAATGACATTTGAAATTGGGTTCATACATGTACGTTGAATATGTGCTAGATTTGGAGATTTTTTATTCACAACTGTTGCAATGCACTTAGAAGTTAAAAATACATCTAATTTTATTTATTTATTTTAATGAAATTTTTTATTTCAATAATTGAAGTTGTAAATCCATTGTTTGGTTGTTCGAAAGAATAACTACTAAGTTTATGAACATAAAAGATGGAGAAGAGGTTAGGAGTCATTTATCTTACTCCTTGTAATTAACTATTGTTGTTTTAAAGTTAAGAAATAGTGGTTGAGTACGCTAAGTAACTTTTATAAATTAAATATGTAAATTAAAGTTGGTGCAACCGAGCCAAACAGTCGAGTACACGTAACAACTCCCTATTTATATTATGATGACAATTAATAAGTAACGAGCACACCACATGAGACTACTGTTTTGTGGAAACCAACCTTTAGAACAGGTGGGTGATATATGCTTATCATATGTGTGATGGAGTTTTATCTTTCTAACATGGGTCGGGATCGTCTACACTTGTATGAATTATGATTATGGGCAAAGCCATTATGGAGACAAGGGGGCAATTGCCCCCCTCAACTTTGAAATATCGTTGATTTACCTATAGAATAGTGGAGTCCACTTGATTAATACTACTGATTGCTCTATTAAAAATTATGCATTTCTTTTTTCACTCTATTTTGCTCCCTCACATTTCTATAAATGGTTGATCCATTACTCCACTAACTCATATGATAATTAGTTGCCTCAATTTCATGAAAATTCTGACTCCACCCTTGATTATGATTGTGAAATTGTATCTCTAAATACATGATAAAATAGACGAGTATCAAGATAATACAAGAATTTGTTTATTTGTATCTCGAAAATTTTTACACAATTGTTTACTACTACATGGCAAACGCAAGAATGCAACTAAATCTCAGTCAGTGCACAGTGATGTACAAAGAAAAAAAGAAACAAAAAAAGTCAATTAATTACAATAAAGTCGAAAAAATTAGTAGCAACTTTCGGTAGTCCTTCCACAGAAAAGTGTTGATGGGCAGTTTAGTCCAGCAATTTATAGATCAAAATTGGTAAAATTAGATGAACATGATGCATAGGATAGGCATAGAAATTGATTAAGAGTGGTTGAGTCTCTCTAGGCTCTACAGTCGTGAGACGCAAACCTCAAAAAAGTAACTTCTTCACCTCACCTAGCTTTTGTACTAGTCTTTCTGTTCTGTTTTAATGCTTAATTAAGTAGCGTTGTTCAAATGTCAGTGATGATCTCGAACAAAGGAGTTTGCATTAACTATGGCAAAAACCAGATTCTCTCAGGTGTAAAAATTCAAGGAGTCAAACCTATGTTCTTCTCCAGGTGAGTTGCCCCCATTTCAAAATCAGAATAGAACAGATTCCTAGTGATCATACATGGTGTTGGGCTCGTCATTTGAACCGATGCAGATGTCAACTAGATCTTCATAAGCAAGGATTGAGATTTCGTTTTTCGAGTTAATTTCAGTCTGTAATTTTAAGAAATATTTCGTGAAATATATAAAAATTTCAATTCTAATTTTAAATTTAATAATAAAAATTATTTATTTTTAACTCTTGAATACTACATAAAAAATCTCACACGTGTCATACAGATTACATATTAAGTAAGAATCATTAACATAACAAGCTTTGATACTAAAATAATATTATAACCTGTTAAAGTATACGAAGATTAAAATATTTATTTCTTTTCTCAGAAAAATTTCGACATATTTCGAATTTCGAAAGATATTTTGGTAACTTTAAAATAGAAAATTTCATAAAATTTTGACATATTTCAAGAAATCACATTCCTTGGTCATAACTACTGTTTTGAAACTCATTGAGAAGAATTTTATTAGATTGACCATGCATGATATTAAACATTATTCTTTTGAATCTATAATATTTTATATTGAGACTAGAAGTCCACTCCACCTATTTTGTAAATCACAGACCTTGATATATGAAATTATGCCCTATCTACTAGCTTAAACTTTTAGAGAAGCTGACAATTTAATATGGTATTAAGAACTTTGGTTAAAAAACGCCGGATGTTCGATTCTCGCTCAACACAAATGCTGAGGTATTTTTCAGCCATTGCGCTAAGGGAGAGTATTGAGACTAGAAGTCCACTTCACCAGTTCCGTAGATCCCGACCTTGATATATGCTAGATATGTCCGAATGTTGGGGAAGTATTGAGACTAGAAGTTCACTCCACTGTTTCATAGATTCTGACTTTGATATATGCTAGATATGCTCGGATGTTCGATTCTCGCTCAACACAAATGTTGATGTATTTTCCAACCATTGCGCTGAGGAGGAGTATTGAGACTAGAAGTATACTCCACCCATTTCGTAGATCCTGACTTTAATATATGCTAGATATGTCCTCTCTATAAGCTTAAGCTTTTAGAGAATTTGGTGGGTGTCAAGGTTAATAGACAAATATCAATATGAAAGGAAATGACATCGGAAACCATGTTTTCAAATTTGCTTCACATGCAGCTTACAGTCAAAGCATCAGTAAGTATAAGTTTAGTACAGCACTGGCACATTAGCAACTAACTCACATGCCTCCACCACCACACACACACTTAACACAGAATGAAGAGTGGAGTATCTCATATAAGTCAAATAGCCACACTGAGGTTCCTAAAAGTATGACAACCTTTGCTATTCAAATTGCTTTGCTGGTATATGTATTCAGGCAACACAGCTAATCATGCATAATCTAATTTCCATTTGCTGTTCTTTTCCTACAATCAAGGAATTTCATACAATTAAACACAAATAGGTCTCAAAACTATAAGAATAAGAAACAAAAGTAAATAAATTTTTAAGGTGGAGCCTTTTGACAAAAAAACCACCACTACACTATCTGGAAATTTTTCAGAGAAAGAACTGTAATTAGAACTTATTGTGTATTGTATGTTGTGAAAAAATTCAACAAATGAACTATTGAGAAATAAACACGGGGTTCTTATATTATTGAATTGAATTATATACATGGGTTTGCCAGAAAGTACCCCATTGATCATCTCAATTGAGAAATTGTTAATGCAGGTTTCTCTGCTCAACGTTCTCTTCAATGTAAATGGCTGGCTATTCCTTATTGAGAGACTGTTGGGGATAATTGTGAAATACCTGCAGAGCCACAAGTAGCCAATTCACTTGAGACACCTAACAAGAATTGGATGCAAACAGTATGCAAAAGAATTTACATTGAACCACAGACCATCAACTGGAAATATGATTTCTTTGCAACTTAGATTCACACATGCTATGTGATCTTACTGTCATTACTTGTAATTAACCTAAAGAGGGGAGACATTTGAGAGTTGGAAATTTTTTTCGCAAGGCATATTTGGAAAATCTTACGAGTTTTAACGAAAAATGAAATTCAAAATGTATAGCATGCTATTACATTGGATTGAACCAGCTCACAGACATGTATGTACCAGCCAAAAAATCTCTTGATATATCTGGAGTAACAGTAGACATACAACGGAGAATTTAGAAGAATCCATCGAATGGCTCAATGTAGAAGGTTCTCTCTGAATAAGAAAAACATTTGCTCAAAAAACCCATGTATAGCCCTAAATGTGTTAGTGCATCTTATTATGTATGAGAGGTTGGTGTACAACAAGCTGGTTAGACTCATATCCCAACCTGAACCCTGAAGGCTCACTGAGATTGGGTTCAGTTGACACATTGTATACTTTGGCTTGGGCTTGAATTTAGATTGTGATGACATGCTAAGTGATTTTTTAATTTTTTATATCCTGGAAAACAGCCATTTCTTTGGCAATCATAGAAGTCCAATGAGGTAATAAAGAGTGTTGGATTCAGCAGACCAAAAACTAGGACCTTATACTTTTTGCTAGACAAAAACTAGGATATGTATACATAGTAAAGACAGCATAAAGAATACTAATGAACACAAACAACCGGAAAAATTGAGCATTACTATTCGACTGTCAACTTAGATTTTCTACATACAGCTTTAGTAATTATTTAGTGGTAGAAGTTGTATTCATGTAGTACTATTAAGACATGCATTTTATGCTGTGATGTCCACTTACTGGTTGAACCATTGAAGAGGGTAACAATGTCTTTAAGGAAGAAGTTCGAGGATCCTACCACTTTTGGTTTGGTATCAAAGGCATGAATTATTGGCATCATTCTGCATCCTTCACTTCAGCTTCAATGTCAACAACTACAGCAGAGGAAGCTTTTCCTGTAGATTCCCATCAAGAGCAAACATCAACAAAAATCACTCAATTTGTTGGTAAAAGAATATTTAACTTTAACATATTCGATTTATGGAAAAGAAACTGCTCGCATATGCATTTGAAACTAAAATATTCTATTACAAAAATGGTCTCCAAAGAAGTCAAATTTACAAGCCATGCAAAAATGATACCTTTCTTTGAACCGGGAGAGAAACCATTAAATGCTTGCCCAAATGTGGTAGACCGATTGGAGTCATTTCCAGTTGATTCCCTTGTGAACTTGTTTCCTTCAACTGAAATTCAATATAAGTGATCTAAAAACTGTTAAAATGGGAAAGTTCATTTTTTAATAATATAAAGAACTTATTTCAATCGTGGGTAAATGGAAATGCAAATCATAGGCAACAAACCACAATGTGCAACATAAAACTAAAGGGGCTGAGCTCCCAGACTTGCTGACACTCCACAAGAGGGGTATTTTCAATCACAAGATATTTCCATGGAAAAACACAAACTGGTGAACCTCTATTTATTAGAATTTTCTTTTTAATTACACTTCAAGAGGGTTTTTTTTTTTCTTTTCGATCACAATATGTTTCCATGGAAAAGCACAAACTGGTGAACCTCTATTTATTGAATTCCTTTTTAACTAACATAGGTTTAACTCTTACTTTCATATAAGAGCTGAACAGATCTGTGTCTATGTTTGTTAGATTAGATGAGAACCTTATGACCCAGTTCCTTTGGTGATATTATTAGTAAAGTCTAAAGCCATAAGGAAGGAGCTCTAAACTCTGATGTTTGGGATCGTGATTTATTGGCACCCTGAAAATTATCAACATTCTGTTTGTAATAGAGAGCTCAAAATGACAAAGTGCAAAGGAGTTGTGATGAAAGACTTGGTAAGCTCAAATACTCAAAGGAACAGTGATCTAGAAAACGGCTGATATAAATCACTACACCCACCGGTGGGATCAGTGCAACAATGTATAAAGCAAAACATAAAACAGGAGAAAGATAAATATTTGATTAAGTTCCTACCTGAGAAAGGTTGACTACAATATGGGCACTGCTCCACACCATCCTTCATAGAAGATCTGCAAGAGGTAGGTTATTGACTGATTCAATCAGTTCAGAATGTAGATCATACCAGGAAGAGCACCAAGCGAAGAAACATAAATAACGACCGATCTTACTTCAAAATCTGAAATTCGTTTCCACAATTGGGGCATTGCACATACACCAGAAGCAGCAGCAGAAATCTAGTGATTAATAGAAGGGGAAAAAAAACTGAAATTGTTTCTTCTTTCAAGTAATGCATATTGGACACTGATAAAAACAGTAGAGCTGCATCCTTATTAAGTAAAAACCAAATATAAAGTTACTCATATATCCCTTCTCATATAAATCGAGTAGTATGTTTCTGCTTTTCCGTATTACAGTGGCAATTCTCTATTATGCTTGATATTCTATTGCATATCTTTGTTTACCTACAAATGACATTTTCTAGCCATTGTTGGCAGAAGAGTAGGATTGGTTACAAAATGTCTTCTCGTTGATTGGATTGTCAATAGGTGCATTAATATTTGTGCATCCATAGTTGCCTCTACAAGAGCATTCTCCATACCTAGTTGGAAACACACACACATAGGTAAAAGTGCATATATAACCACCGCGAAGAATTTACTATGTAAAACGTGCAGTATAACTTTCACAGTTCAAATAGGCATCGAGAAGATTTATGTATCCATAATTTGGTGTCTTAACCTATGACATGAAGTACGTAGAATAGGACAATTTGGAAGTTTATTGGAAGACTGGAGTAACTTACTCTAAGGATGTGTTTGATTCCAAGGAAAATTTTCACAAGAAAATTTGCCAAAAGCGAGGATGCAGAGGAAGGAAAGAAGAAGAGAGTATGAAGAACACAAATTTTGTAATGACCACTTCCTCTTGGTTTGGTACAAAATTGTGGAAAATATTTTCATCTTCTACCTCACGATAGACAAAAATTTCCCACTTCCACTCTTATTTCTTAGTTCTTTTTGTAATTTTCCTATGGAAAATTTCCTTGAAATCAAACATCCTGTAAAAAAATTTAATAACCAACAGTAATATCGTATGCATCTTGGAGTTCATTTTGAGATGTTTTAGTTCTGTAGACAATCATCAGATTCATCACCACAAAGGGGGCAAAGTGTAAAAAGTAGGTTCAGATCTGGTATGGAGTTTTTTCTTCAAAAGTCCAGGCCAAGACTTCATTTTTCCATTTAGGATAGAAATGCAAAATTAATATGAATTCTTAACTTTTTAATGAATGGAGTATACATGCTATGCACTTAAAAGAGATGGTTACCTTGTTTTAACCATAGTATGATTGATTATTCTTGTTATTTGATGTGTAATTTGACATATATATGATACATTGGATAAACAGGAAAATAAATTAGTTTAATGGGACAAGTGCACCATAAAAAAATGAAGAACCAGAAGAGACCAAAGCCTTACACTGTCTTGAACCATATCTCGGCTCGCCCACCATAGGAAAGCCCCCAACCCCGCAATTGGTAAAATCACTGCAAGGAGCTGTTCATGATAATTACATCAACAAATCATTCTCGTAGCATAAACTAGTTTCAAATGGTGTAACTGAGTTTGAACATCGATTTCTTTTGCGCTTTCTAGCTTATTGTAAACGCTAGAGCCTGGGAGCCATTGTGTAAATTAAAGGCACAAAGCATTAGAAGGCCATTTAGCTGAAGGTTTTTTTAATAGTTCCCAATAGTCATTTGACATGAAAGCAGTCTTACATCTCTTATGCACTTTTTATTTTTTTAATGAATAAAAATAAGAAATTGTTGTTTGCCCCTAATATTTTCTTTATTTTTATTTTTAGTATTTTAGTATGTCTACTAGTTTACTGTAAGTGTTGTACACTGAAGAGCTATCTAAAAAGATTTCAGATAAGCTATAACTTGTCTCTAAGCAGCCAATTCAACTCTACTAAGCTAGTGGAACTGATGAATTAGGGATTTTCCTAGACAAAAAATGGATAAGCCTTTCTACGCAATAGCAAGTTATCAGAGCAAAGGATGGTTAACTACCAAAGAAATAATTTTTTTGTGTACACATTGTGTTTTTAGCTTTAACATGCTTGGCCATCCGAACATATCATAAAAAAGTCATTTGTTTCGATATCAAAGATAACACATTTCATGTATTTCTCCATATAGAAAAGGGTATCAGAAACATGAGAAATACACTACAACAAAGCATTGCACTAGCTACAGCATAGATAAAGTGGGGAATAACACCAACTCAAATTGTTAAGTGGGGCACCCAATTCGATTTAAGACCAAAAAAATTCAAGAAGTTCAAAACAAGTATGAAGCACCCTATAAAGCTCCCAAATTGTATCAAATTTAAACAAAATTAAATGGTTTGCATCGCAGAAAACTTACCCAAATTGAAACAATTGCATCCAAAACCCAACCAAGTTGCCCAGTCATTGATAGATAAGTCAAAGCAATAGCCGCCAAAACAAGATTAACCAAAGCCCTTGTGTTGTCATTCCCACCCCTACCACCATCACCATCAGGAAATCTAAATTGATTCAATCTAACCAAAACAACCCTTTTGTCCTTTCCCCTCCTCCTATCTTCATCTCTCCTCAAAATCCCAAATTTCTCTCTTCTCTCTCCAAAGAAAGACAATTTCTTCTCACAGGCCCTCAGCTTGAACTGATTTTGTTGGAAAGAACAAATCTTTCTACTTGAAAGTAAATAACACTTAATGGGTTGCATGCATTTGGAAGTAAAAAAGCTTCTCCTTTCGCTCAGATAAGTAGATAAGGTATTGGAAGAAGATATGTTGGTTGAAGCTGGTAGAGTTCCCATGGCAAACCTTGGTAAGTTGTACAGGTGTGGTTTTGAAGTGTTTTTTTTTTTTTGAAGTGTTTACAAGGGAGGATTCATGGCTCAGCAGAGAAGGGTTGAACCAAAGAGTTTGAACTTCAAGAGGGGTTTATATCTTCTGAATTAAAGAGCAATATGAGCTGATGAAATGAAAGTCACTTCAAGTCTTCATCCTTGAGACAAGAAATAAGAAATGTTTTGGGTTTTAACAGAATCTGATCATTTTTTGATATACTGTGTCCTGGAATAGAATAGACCCCCCAGAGCCAGAATCAGCTGTGATCTTACTGGACTAAACCAAGACCGATACCTGTAGGACTGCCTGCCATCCACACCGAGCCCGAGCCGTATCAGATTGATATACGCCAAGGCAAATACGTAACGGCACAAAGTCAATCTGACTGGCTGCCCGTCACCCTATTGTAATGGGGTAGTTCATTAGTGTATCACGGCCCACAGCATCGACATACATATTCCCATTTCTTTCGTAACACCGCCATATTCAAAACTGTATTGGAAATTTCACTTTTAATTATTTGCGATATACGCCATGAACCCAAATAAATCACAGTAGGTTAAGTAGGGACAATATCAGTTACCGTTTACCAAAGAAAAGAAATACTGATAACCAGCAAATTCTGACCGTTACTGTTTATTTTAAGCACATGCTTACCTGTGGAACACGACTAACAAAATACACCCAGAAATAACTAGCAAATTCTGACATTAATCCAATTAAATTTGTTCCAAAATTTAACTGTAAAGACAGAGTTAATTATTATTATTGAATAAGATAAAGATGCTCAAAATTTTTTCTTCCCAAATTCTAAACTAGTAAGTATTTCGACGTGTAGAAAGTCGTCAGTAAATTTTATGTTCTTCAGATCTCTTCAAGAGATCAGACCAATAATGATGACCTTTCTTGAGTGACATTCTAACGATGAATTGATGAAGCTTTTTTTAATCTTCAAACTATCGGCAACAACTGTATCAGCAACAGAAGCATCTGCTCTGGCAAAACCGGCAGAAAGTACACTCTAGCAGATCATGCGTTGTTCATAAAGAGCAACTAAATCCGCAAAGAAGATGAGACACCAACAGATTTTTACTTCATAAAAATAAGATGGATTATTAAGCATCTCCAGTTTTACAGATACTAGCAAACATGTAAGCCACATAGGCCAAACTACACTACACGAATTCTGCTGGTCACCCCTTGCTGCTATGGTTCTTGATCACTTCTCCTTCTTTGTTTCTGACTTCAGTTTGGCTTTGGTGCTGTAAGGAGCAGCTGTGTATGCATAACTCTGGATAATTGCAAAGGCGACCATTTCAATGCATACTAACATATTCTGATAAGCTTCCTGAATGCGCTCCACGTCTAACCAGATATAATCAGATTTGATGATGCCCATTTCTACAAGGATGTTCAGAACAATTCCCTGCGAACAGAAAAAGGCCATTCATGAAATGAGAAAGTGAGCAACCATTATTCAAGTAAGGGGAAGAAATCCATCTGAGTAGTTACAGTCAAATGCTTATTCCATTATGGTTTCTATTAGTAAGTCATAAATAGTAACTTTTTGACTCCACAGTTTTCATTTTTATAACTAATCAGGAGGGAAGGATGAAATTACCTGCCAGAAGCAGAAAAACACGATTCCTTTGATGCACAAGAACTTGGCTAGAGGATTGTGTGGTGCCAACTCTTTTGTAAATACATGGTAAAACACAACCAGAGAATAAAGAGCCAATGAAACAGAAATGTTCAGAATAATGGTGAAAGTCCAGCTGACCCAACTTGGATAAGCCCCGAGAGCTTGGAGCACTACCATCAGGATAGAGCACACAGGTCGGATGAGGACAAACTGCCATGTCCAGTTCTTGAGAAGCTTCAAAGTCCGATGGTCCAAGTGGGCAGTGTGAGGCTGCAAGTGAAAATGCATCAGCATATTTACATACATCAATCAAGAATTCAGTCGTAAAAAGATTTCATCTGTTGACTGTTGAGTTGTATTATGAAATGTTTTCGGCCGATCACTGCTCATTTCAATCGAATAAACAGGAGAAGCGAGTTTGGTATTTATCTCCCCTCTCGATAGCTAAAGAGAAATTAGCAACATTATCTTCCTCGTCCTTATTAATAGTCAAGCAAAGGTAGTGCTATTTGTTGCAGTTGATTGGCTGTTTTCATCAGGTGTTTGGCCTTTGGTGATAAGCACCTCTCCCGGCGCGTACTGAAATCCACTAGATTCACAACTTCTGCTTCTGAGCAGAAGCAAAAGCTAACACCCTTTCACCATGTCAAATTCTAAATAATAAGTGGTAAAGAACCTTGCTTCCGATAATAGAAGGCAAATGCCCCCAAGTTCAAGGAAATATCTTAATAACCACATTAAAACATGATTGAAAGTATTTAACAGAGACTGAATGAGTTTATACAGTTTTTACCAACAACCAATAATATAACGAATTGATATATTTGATCAATTTTTTTGGTTGCATTGCATATCAGGAGATCTTGAACCATGAAAATGCAATCATGTTCTCCATTCCTTTGCTTATTAATTATCAATTACAAATGCATTTGAAAGTGTACAAAGTACAGTGTGTTCCTGTTAGTATATCAGTTACTATTACTATATCCAACAGACAAACTAGAAAGAAATTATGACAAGAAATATGCTTCCTCACCTGGAAAAGAGTCATTGGGAAAGAATGGTGAATTTCCCTTCCTTTGATTTCATCAGGTACAATGTTTTTGCTGATAGATATGTTCAAATAACTGTATAGCAGCGACAGGAACTTGGCGATCACCTGCATGTTATAGAATGAGATGCTTAGTATTGATCTAAGATTGTTTTTCAGGATTTGACATAAGAAACTTACGAGTGCCTCATAGCATTCTTTAATGGATTCCAAGAATGTGAAGAAGGCTTTGCTTCCCCAAAAATCTACCAAACCAACATATGAGACAGTGGCATAAATTGGAGCCATAAGGATGATGACTAATATGGCCTTTTGTTCCTTGGGGTTCTTCCAGTTGGAGAGATGTTGTAATAAGAGCAGAGCACTAAAAAGCACTGTGATAACCACGCATATCCCACTTCCAAGCAAGGTTATTTCTCCCCAGTTCATTGTGGATATGTCAATCATTGCTTACTAATAGGGTGAAATCCAGAGGTCAAGCCTGCAATAAGATAGAAAAATATGGCTGAAAAATATAAATTTAAGCTGTATATTATCTAATAGAATACACATGAACCGAACTCCGATTGCTCATAAAGGGAATAAATGGTTCAAATCTTGGAGCAATTAGAGTCATAATTCAAGAAGAGAGGATAATGACCATCTTTGTTTAACATTTAAAACCTCATTTGAGACCTCTAACAAGAAATCAGGTATAATAATCATGGCAACTTTACTCCGATAAATCCCCAAACTCTCAATTAGAATTCCAAACATTATTATAGATAATTTTGAAAAGATGTTGAAACACAAGATTACAGCTCAGGTTTTTCATGTGTGAAGCATATGCCTATGGGTCTATCACTCTAGAGTATCTTCAAGATATTGCGCTTTTCCTTCTGGCTTAAGCTTCAAGGACCGTGTCTTACACGTATCCGACACACGACACTCGCTTGACACGCCTCCGACACGCATTGGACACTTGGTCAACGTGTCGGCAAGCACCCGGAACTTGGTCAGGACACACTCAAGACTCGAAAACCAACTTTGTTTTATTTTTTACTTTTAGATGTTTGCAAATAACCACGTAATATAATGGTTGTTGATCCACCCGGAATGTGTCGGCACCAATTCCATTAAAATACATAACCTTGGTTTACAAAACGATCGTGCTTAGAGCCTCATCGTTCAAAAGTTCACAAACCTGGTTAGACATGATTACCCGTACTTCAGAGTTCCTCCTTGTGCCTTGTGTTGTTGAAAATTGTTTACTCTTTCTTGGCACAAGGAGAAGTTTGAACCATTAAACTTCAGTATTTCTACCTAATGCCTGACACCTAATAGTCATAACCCTTCTAGCCGGCCTGGGAAACCCGCCTGGGGGGCAAATTTACATTTTTGCCCTTCCTCTTTAAACACATCACAAAAACACTTTTTGGAGGAGGGGCAAAACTGTAAATTTTCCCCTCCAGGCGGGCAAACCAGGCCGGCTAGAATTTCTGTAATAGTCAACCACCCTTTACACAGTAGTGCTAATTAAATCCCCAAAAGATGAGATAAATCCATGGAACTCAAGGATTGTTAGGAGGAGTCTCAAGCCCAGTAACGTCAGAAGAAATCACTGCTTAATATCCTAGTTCTATTTGTAATATTCTACTTTAAAACGCAGCTCTCTTTCCAAAAAAAAAAAAAAAAAAAAATTCTACTTTGATAATATGAGTAATATTCTACTTTGATAATATCATATTTTCGTGGGGGGTGGGAAAGACAGAAAAAGAAGGGAAAAAAAAGATCATTTGTACTATATAACGAGAAAATACGAGGAAAGACCACATTTAAAGAACCACAAACCCTAGCTGTCTCTGCTGGTTTTTCCCCTCTAAAACCTTTTGAGCAACTCAATTCCTCAATCCTACACACTTGCAATCATAAAAAGTTAATGATCTATCAATTAATCTTTTCTGCTGAATCCATCCTAGAAAATCCAATTAAATCCTTGACAATGACAATCAAACTTTACTCCTTCAGGTTGTGAATGTTGTGAGCATTAGCCATCCACAACCTACTCTCCAACAGCAGATCATGCCATTCAACTTGTTAAACTAACTTTCACACTACAAAACCCATATGAACCTGCACCTCAAGTAAGTCCCTAAACTTCGACGGACCCCCTTTTACCACGAACTCCAGGGATAATGTAACATAAGATTCAGAAAGCTCCTAAACAATCAAAGTCATTTAGCTTCACCCCCAAATTTTCACTTATCAATCCACCATCTGACTTACCTTTACCTTCCATTTCAGACACCCACTTCAACCCAACTCAAATCTCAACTATTAAAATCCCAAATACAAAAGGGGTTTATCAATCAAACAAAAAATTTCTAATCATCTCACATATATATTTCCCAACTAAACAAATCAGATACAAGTTCTTGACGTCGTTCTCTCAAAAAAAATGCCATCATCATTATTAGCCTATGATAAATAATTTCATAATACAATGAAAACCCATTATTCAATCTACGCAAAACATATCAAACTTACAAGATTCAAAGCTCAAACTCGAAAATGAAATCAACAGATATAATAACAACTTTTCTTGTTTGAAATCATAAAAAAAAAAAAAAAGAACAAAGATTCACAGAGAGGGAAATTAGATAACCGATGAGTTTTCTGGAGCGAGAGTGTTTGATGAGTGACCGAGAGAGACCGAAGGCGATTGGACTTTACGTTGGAAACTCTCAACAAAAGTATCAAATTTAAGAATGTGTGTGTTCAATGCGCGTCTCTTTTAATGACCGCGTAATTCACACTGAAATTTTACTTGCGAGGGAATACAAACTAAAAACTCGTTAACCGGGTCGTCCATAAAATTAATCTTTATTTTGCAGTCGACAATGCTCTTTAGGTTTTACTCGCAAATAATGAAACAAAGATTGCTTAAAACTATTTTGAAATGAGAACACCACGATGAAGTGTGTGTACTTTCAATCAGTTTTGTAGGTGGGGTATTTTTCATGGAAAGGGCGTCATGAGATATGCAGAGTGGTCAGAGGTTAAGACTGGCAGTAACTAACTAGCAGCCAGCTTTTTAAGCCAAACGTTCCCATCATCAACCCAACCCATGCTCCCCACGAGATTCATGCCTTGCAACTTGGGTTCAATAATTCAAGAACTACCAATTTCTTAATCACCATTGTTTTAGCCATGCTATTGTTTGTATACATTGTTGGATTCATGATTTTAGTCAACGGGGACAAAATGATAAATAGATATTCGTTGATAAATACAATTATTAAGGGCAGAGTTAGCCCGACCTAATAATTAATAAAAAATACAATTGTCAAAAGTACATTGCATATATCAAACTGAATCCAGTGTAGTCTAATTTTATGTCAAAATAACATTACAACATCGATAACTTTAGTCAAAATGACAAGATGCTCCAATTGGTTGTTGTTCGATCTAAGGAGCTTGGCAGTAGTAATTGGGTTCTCAAGTTGCAGTCTCGTCCTTTTTTTTTTTTTTTTTTCGTTGATGGAGGGATGGAGATCCCTCATTCCACAGCTCACTTGAGTTCTTCTGCTCTTGTTGGGACTGCCGTTTGTTCCGTTTCTACTAAACGATGAGAGGGTGATGGAGGTTCTCATGTCGTTCCTTATTCTTCCCCGGCTGTGGGTGGAGATGGTTCCTCCATACTACCTGATCCTCACGTTCTTCATTCGCGGGTTAGTTGGAAGGAACCTACTTCTTAAGAGATTCGAGTCAAATCGGATGGGAAGTTCTGCTGGTTTTCTCGTCTTTGCGTGCAAGATGGTGCACGTAAGCTGATTAATGAATGACACAGACGGTCGGTGGAGAAGCCTTCGATGTTCGTGCTGAACCCAAACCTTCATCTTGAGGATGGTGTCAGGTTTATACTTGACGGGATGACCCATCTTGCCTATGCAGGAGTGATGGGTTTGAGTCATCAGGCTAATCACAATCTTATGGTTTTTTTGAAGAGGAAGCTCTCCGTACTGCTACTGGTATTTTCTCTTGTTCTTTACCAGTATGACTCATTAAAAGCCTGGGTGCAGATACCGGAGAGAATGAATAAATCTCTTCTTCATTCAGGATCTTTGTTCCTATTGTGCGGTCTACTTCTTGAGCCAAAAGGGCTTCGACTGGTGCGAAGAAGAGAGATTGTACGAGAGAGGGAGATCAAGCGTTGGTAAAGTTGAGATGTCAAGAGATGAATGGTGATGCCTTTTTGTGGCTGTGAGATTGCGATGAGGGGGTTTCTGATTAGCGATGAACAGAGGAAGAATGAGATGAACAGGCGGCTATGACGGTGGTGATGGAACATGCGGAGATGAAGAACGAAGGATCTGATGGTGGCCAACAGAGAGAGACGCCGAGACTGTGGTGATGATGCTCGATGGTGATCTGATGGAGATGGCAATGGTTTGTGGCGGCTGTGATTTGGAGGAAGGGTGACAAATGTGTGATTGCGATGAGGGATGGTCTGTGCTTGTGATGAATTGCGAGGAGCGGGGTGATGTGGCTGGTGGCTTGTTGTGGTTGCAAGCAACGATCTCTTGATAGCAGGTATTTTCCTTTTTATAATTTTGTTATCTAGTTTCCTTTTGCAATAAGTCTTCCTAATTCAAACCAATTTGCACCACTTAGCTTCTATTTTGGAATCTTGTTATTGGAAACCTACACAAACACGAAAATAACAATTAATACCATAATTAACAAGAAATAGCAAAAATTATATTTACAAATATGGTACTAAAATAACATAATTATGCTCCTATCAAAGACTCAATGACTCAACCTAAACTTTCCAACATTTGTCTCAGAGATTTCAAATGATCATGACATGATAAGATTATTTACAAACACAAAATTAAATTCACATCATTCGAAAACTAATACATGTTCATAGCAATGATATAAAAATTCACAATTAAATCAATCCATGCAACGGGTGAAACTCAGACACATGCCAAAAATAATTAACCTAAAAATCTCACTGGATGCATTTTTTTTCACTGATTGTTTTGGTAAAATCACTCTTCTTATTCTAGTTATATGTGAGAGGATTGATATAAAGGGAAACAAATAGCTCACATATGATATAACAAGAAATAAATGCATTTTCTGACATTTTTTTTTCAGATATATGATCTCATGGAAGGAATGTTACTACTTGAATGCAAGAATTAGTGACACCATATGCTCATACCTCATTCGAATCTCCACATCGTGACATTGCACAACATACTCAATCAAAAGGTCTTAAGCAGGTTGTAATGGGGTCAAGGGAATAGAAATTACAGATGGCTTACAAAAATGGTGAAAACATGCAATAATATTAGAGACATTAGCAAATAATCACATGGTTCAAGACATACAACGTAAATGCAACACTGATACATCAGCTCATGTAGGAAAATGAAGATGTGGCCTACTGATAATGAATAATTTCAACCATTATTTTGTATCTACTGAAAATGAAAAGAACTGGACTATCTAAAATATTGAATGAGTATAGACAAAAACTTGTATCCTTTCTGTAACTCTGTACCAATCTTTTTTTTTTTTTTTTTTGCAACTCTTTCTTCTTGAACTATTTACCATAAGGGCCTTCCCCCATACTTGCTTTTCAACATACCTTTAACCACAATAAAATCTCTGCAAATCAAATTATGTTTTACTTTTTTTATTAGGTTAGGTATGAAAAATGAGGGTAATAAAATAAAAAGGCTTAATAACAAGCTCAACGGGGGTTAACCTAAAGGAAATATATCATGGATCAAGCTTATTTGGCAATGGTGGAAACTAGGTGTCTTTATCATGTCAAGCATGTCGTGCAATTCAATATAATGCTTTGAATGAAATTAATACAAGTTCTGGTGTTTAATTCTTAATTATGAAAGCAATCCAAGTAGCAACCAAAACAAATAAAAATGAGATCACGCAACAAATTATTATTGCCAAAAGAAATAAAAGATGACCTAACTAAAAAAACCCTCAAAATCAAAGGAACAATGAGCTCAAAACTCACTTGTGGGTTATAATGAGTTAAATTCAATTGAGCATGCTATGAGTATCAATTACTCAGTTGATTACATGTGAATTTGTATATGATAATCATGAATAAACATTAACCAAAGAATAATATTAGACCTTAAATCATGCTTATAAATCACCTTAAAGTCATGCAATTAAAAATCAAATCTTATCATTGTGTTGGAAAGTATCCTAAGACTCAAAACAACTATAAATTTTTTTTTGACTCGCACTAATACCAACAAATAAAACAAAAACCAACAATTTTTTTGTTATTATTTTTTTATGGACTAACACTTAAATTTGTTTTTTTTCAAAATAAAAACAACGTTGTTCCCCCACACTTAAACCTATAATTTTCCTCAATGTTGACAAATTATAGCACATGCAATGAAAGATTTAAAAGAGGAAAAATAAACAAAAGCAAAATAACGAAAATGAAATAAAGGGATAGAGAAAGAAAATCTGATCGAGTTGCCTCCCAAGAAGCGCTTGTTTTAACGTCGTGCAGCCTGACGATATCTCCAATAATCCTCAGATAAGTGGGAACATGGTGTGATATGTCCTCCACGTCATGCTCCTCAAATGACTCATAATAAAGCTTAAGTCGATGCTCTTTCACCTTAAACTCCTTACCGGTTGTGACACTCTTAATCTGTATAGCACCATGGGGAAAAACATTAGTAACAATAAAAGGACCAACCCATTCAGAACGTAACTTACCAAGTCTAAGACATGATTGAAAAAGCAAGACTTTTTTTTCCAACAACAAAAGTATTTCCACAGATCATCTGATCATGCAAAACTATTGTGTTCTCCTTGTAATTACTTTTATTTTCATAGGCCTCATCCAGAATCTTTTCGAGCTCATTCAACTGCAATTTCTTTCGCTTCTTTGTGTCATAGGGAACTTTATTGCTTTCATGTCCAATGGCAGTAGTGATGATGGTCTCAAGTTCATCCTCGTTTTTGACGTCTAACAATTTCTGGGCCAAATTATCGACCACATTAATAGAAAAACAAAAATGATTATCAGTAGGATACCTCGTGATTTCAAATATATTGAAGCCAATCACATCACCATCAAATTCCATGGTTAGTTTCCCCGCTTGCACATCAACATTTATCCTTGTTGTTTTCACGAAGAGACACCCTAAAACAAGAGGCAAAGGGGCTGAAAATGCCAAATCTTTCATCTCAAGCACATAGAAATCTGCTAGGAATATCATATGGTAAACCTGCACCAACACATCTTCCAACAAACCTCGAGGATATGCATTAGAACGATTAGCCAATTGAATAATAACACCATCTTTTTTTAGCTCCCCGAGATTCATAGAACGATAAACAAAATATGACATAACATTAATTGAAGCACCTAAGTCTAACATTGCATTTTCAATTTTTGTATTATCGATAAGACAATGGATAGTAAAACTACCCGGATCCTTACACCTCGGCGACAATTTCATTGAAGAACTGCAAAAACATTCTCACTCACCTTAACCACTTCCCTGTTTTGAAGTCTTCTCTTTGTGGTGCAAAGCTCCTTAAAATTTTTTGCATACTTAGGCACTTGCTTAATAGCATCAAGAAGCGGAATGTTAACCTGAACTTTTTGAAAGGTTTCCAAGATTTCTTTTTCCTAATCATCTTTCCTAGACTTGGCAAATCTGTCTGGGAAAGGTAATAAAGGTGGAGAAAGATTAGCAGAAACTGGAGTTGGACTACTCACATTCTTACCTTGGGGCTTTGGTGTCTCAACAGTGGTTGGATCATCCTCCTGTAACTTAGCTTCCCTATTTCAGCTATGTTTAGGGACTATTGATTCACTTTCAATTTGCCTACCATTTCTCAATGTAATTGCTTTTGCGGTTTCAAACCCGCCTTTTGGATTTGTAATAGTAGTTCTAGGAAATTTTCCTTTCTCATGAATTTGTTTCATAAACTCAGCTATTTGTCCCATTTGTAGCTTCAAATATGTTATATCCCTTGTTTGGTTATGTTGAGAAATAGTTAATGATTTTAGAATCTCATCATAATTAAGGGACATACCTTTATTGTGCTGAGGTGGTTTTGGCGGCCCTTGAAAGAAACCAGGGGGTAGCCGATTCGAAGTTTGTTGTTGAGGTCATTCTGAATTTCTCCACCCAAAGCTGGGATGATTTCTCCAACCTTCATTGTAAGTGTTCGAATAAGGGTTATTCCTATAGTGATTTTGCCCCCAAAAACCTATTGCATTAACATTTTCCCAACCACCATTCTCAATCAGCTGACGACATTGATTAGATGGATGTCTTGGCTTAGTGCACATGCCACAAATTTGTGCAACTTCTAGCACATTCGGCTTCCCTAGAGCCTGAGTCACAAGTGAAGTAAGATTAGCCATTTGAGTTTCCAAACTAGAATTAGTACTTACCTCATGGACTTGACGTGAAGGCTCTCCAATTCCTTCGTACTGTTAGGCATTTAAGGCTCGGTTTGCAATCAAATTCTTCGCTGTTGCTGGAGTTTTATCAACCAAAGCTCATCATGCCGCTGCATCTAACATCTGTTCGTTCGAGAGGAAACAATCCTTCATAAAAGTATTGAATCAGGAGCTCCTCATTCATCTGATTCTGCAGACATGATGCTATGAGAGTTTTGAAGCATTCATAGTATGATGGGTATGATTCTCGTGAACCCTACTGAATGCCATTGATTTTTTCCTCAACAAAATGATTTTTGAAGTTGAGAAGAATTTATCTAGAAACACTTTCTTCATGCTATCTCAAGAGTATACTGTTCTGAAAGGTAGTTCATAGAGTCAATCCTTAGCCCTATCAGTCAGAGAAAAGGTAAATACTATTAGTTTCAAGATGTTCTCATCCACCGTGATTGGCGTCATACTAGAGCATACAACTTCAAATTCTTTTAAATGATTATTTGGATCCTCCATAGAAAGACCATGATACTTTGAAAAATGGTGAAGTAGGCTGGATTTCAACTCGAATGACTCTGTTTTGCTCTGCGTTGCTGTTGGATTTTGAATGCACAGGGGTGTGACATTGTCCAAGGTGGATGCCAAAAATTCTTTAATAGATATGTTGTATGCTATGTCGGGCTCTTCTGATTCAGATTCAGAGCTAGACGTTTGTGACACTTTTGTTTCTCTCATTCATCTTCTAAATGTTTTCTCAGGCTCCGAATCGTACTCTAATAAGTTCTCACCGGATCTCTTATTGTGCATGAAGTAGTACCCGAGATAAAAACAGAAAGAAAAAATCAATAAATAAAAAATACTGAAGTAATTAGCAATTTTACTAATCCCCGGAACGACGCCAAAATTTGATGCACTATTTTACTAGCACCTTGCTTTGTGATTGTAGTAAGGAATAAGTAGGAATCGCTCTTGACCGGAGATTAAAGGGCTTGTTAAATAGCACTAAGAATAACTAAGAGACAACTAACAACCTAATTAAGAAAATATTGGGGGATTGAATTTTTCTAACTTAAACTAAGAATAACTAAGAAGAAAATAATAAAACTTAAGAGATTGCAAAGATGAGAAATTAGCTAAGGATTTATCTCCACCAAGGAATGTGATTTCTCGAAATATGTCAAAATTTCATCGAATATTTCTTATTTTGAAGTTACCAAAATCTCTTTCGAAATTCGAAATATGTCGAAATTTTCCTGAGAAAAGAAATAAATATTTTAATCTCTATATATTTTAACATGTTATAATGTTATTTTAGTATCAATAGTTTGTTATGTGATTGATTCTTATGTAATATTCAGTTTGTATGCCACTACGAGTCGTGTGAGACTTTATATAGTATTTAAGAGATTAAAATGCATAATTTATATTGTTAAATTTGAAATCACGGCCGAAATTTTTACGTTTTTTCTAAACAAAACAAAATATTTCTTAAAATCAGGAGTCCAAAATTAACTCGAAAAACGAAATCACAATCCTTGATCTCCACACACCAAACATATGCTCATAAATCAATCTTCAATAATCACTTGCTAACTCATGAAAGACAATGCTCAAGATTAACCACGACCGAACTGCATTAATCTTATTATTTTTCCAAATTCGTTGAATTAAACTAAGTGTCGCTTTCAGACTATTCTTTTTATGCTATCTAATCAGGAATCGCAAGTTAGACAACAATCCAAGATCATTAAGTTCTAGTTAGCGATCGTTTGGTGATTTGAATTTTCTTGCACTTTAGCACGCATGTCTTGATCTTGTGTTTGTCGTCTCTGAATTTTGTGGAAAGTTGTTTTGTCTGTTTGTCTTCTACTTTGTTAATTGAATTATCCGCTCGATCTTTACTTTGCTAACTCGATGAAGTTTTTTTACTCAATTAACTCATTCATTCAATCTGTTTCGGTGATACGACACTCTAGTCGATCCGAAATCACTTTATTTAGTCGATTCGTTCATGCAACCTTTATTTCGGCATCTTGGTCGATTCAAAGATTTTACGTTTAGTTGACTCGGATGTCCAACTTTTTACTTTGTTGGTGCGACACTCTGGTCGACCCGAAGTCATTTTAATTAGTTGACTCGTTTGTCAACTTTTACTTCGTTAACTTGACATCTCAGTTGATTCGAAGTTTCTTTGTTTAGTTGACTCGGGTATCAGACTCTTACTTCATTTGGTGCAACATTCTAGTCGACCCGAAGTTGTTTTATTTAGTTGACTCGTTCGCCCAACTTTTATTTCGTTAACTCGACATCTCTGTCGATTCGAGGTTTTTGTGTTTAGTTTGACTCGGGTGTCCAAATCTTACTTCGTTTGGTGCGACATTCTAGTCGATCTGAAGTTGTTTTATTTGGTTGACTCGTTCGCCCAACTTTTACTTCATTAACTCGACATCTCGGTCTATTCGAAGTTTCTGTGTTTAGTTTGACCCGGGTGTCCAACTCTTACTTCGTTTGTTGCGACATTCTGTCGACCCGAAGTCATTTTATTTAGTTGACTTGTTCGTCCAACTTTTACTTTGTTAACTCGACATCTCAGCCGATTCGAAGTTTATGTGTTTAGTTTGATTCAGGTGTCCAACTCTTACTCCGTTTGGTGCGACATTCTAGTCGACTTGAAGTCATTTTATTTAGTTGACTCGTTCATCAACTTTTACTTCGTTAACTCGACATCTCTGTTGATTCGAAGTTTCTATGTTTAGTTTGACTCGGGTGTCCAACTCTTACTTCTTTTGGTGTGACATTCTAGTCGACTCGAAGTCATTTTATTTAGTTGACTTGTTCGTCCAACTTTTACTTCGTTAACTCAACATCTCGATCGATTTGAAGTTTCTGTGTTTAGTTTGACTCGGGTGTCCAACTCTTACTTCTTTGGTTGATTAGACCAAAAGTTGATTGTAAATACCTGACTTGCGTCCTGATTCTTTTTTGCCTTTTTACGCCGATTGTTTTGTATAACTTTGCTATGGAGTTGTTCGCCTTTTTGAGATGTCAATTTTGAAATTAAAATTTTATTGATTATTTGACCATTTCTAGTGGTCATTTTTCTGGAGTGGTTCTGTTACACTGTGACGTGTTTCTTCTTTTATTTTTGCATCGCTAATGTCTATCCTCGTGTTGGCATCCCGTGCCTCTGCTATTCCTTTTAATTTATGACCTTATTTGCTTGGGTCGTTATTGCTCACTGTTTGGCATTACTTGTTAGGGTCTGATAGAGTTTATTGTTGTTAATTCCCTTATAAGAAACTTTGTCTACATTTTTAACCGCTATCAGGATCTTCGAGTTGGTTAGTGTAGCCGCCTCCAGAGCGTTGACCTTTCGACTTTGAGATATGTCTGCTCGAGTGGGAGGCACTTCTTTCCTGGGGTGGATGCAGTCTAGAACATTTATGAATTCCCTAGACCGTTCTTTTGATCCTGTGGCTGCAGCGTCCACCTTTTCCTTTCCTTTGGACTGTTTGTCTAGTATGTCGATAAACTCGTCCAATCGGATCTAATGTTCAATTTCTTCTTTTAACTTGTAGCAGTCCTCGGTATCATGTCTGTGATCCTTGTGAAAAGAGCAGTACCTACTCTTGTCTCGTCCTTCCGGGTCTCCTTTCATCCTGGTTGGCCAATAGACATTATCCCATTTCGATATGTGCTTTAAGATGTCAGTTCAGCTTGTTTTTAGGGTTGTGTACGACTTGTACTCTTTCCTCATTACGCTGGTTATTCGCTTATGACTGGGTCGTGTTGATTGCGATTTCCTGGATTCCCATTGGTTGGACTTAGTTCGTTTGTCGCTTCGACATTTCTTTGAGTGACTGTTGTCCTATCGTGGTCCGTCATCTCACCTTCTTTCATATTTCCTCTCTCGTTTCCTAGAATGGTTCTTCCTTTCCCGTTCATTCTTTCTACTCGTAGCTTTCATTTCTTCGAGGAAGAGATGTTTCTATGCTATTTTAGTAGGACCGCAATGCCTTTTGGAGGTTCCAAGTTGAGAGCTTTGAAAAAGGGGCCTCTCTTCAGTCTAGCGACGAAAGTTGCAGCGGCTATGTCGTCGCTGCATCCGTCAATCATCGTTAACTTGTTGGTGAAGCTAGTGACATACTCCCGTATTGTTTCTTCGGGCTTCTGTCGGATGTGCAGAAGGTAGTGGGGTATCTTCCTCATCTGCTATGATCCCAATGAATATGGTAATGAAAGCGGTTGGGAATGTTTTGCACAGGATCGACTCCGTGGTTTCTTTTAGAGCCATCATGTGGTGAAAGTCTTAGGTGATCCATCGGGTCGATGGTACCATCGTACACTTCGAATTTTGGCGGAGTGAACTTTTGTGGCATTGTTTTCTTCATGAGTGCATCGAAAAATGGTGGCTTATCTAACTCGTACAGTATATTGAGATTCGCGACTCCGATCCTGAACGGGATCTCAGCAATCATTTTGCACTGCGTAATCTTGTCTTGGTGGAGCTCGCTAGTATCGACGTTTCCCTGTTGGGGTTCTGCTAGGGCTTCGTCACTTCCTTGGGTTCAGATAATGAAATTTTTTTGAAGCGGTGCTGGAGTAGGGTCGGCTGGCTGAACACGTTCCTGGGTGATTTTCTCCAATATCTTTGTCATGTATTTCATCTGGGCCATGAGCAAATCTACCCAAGGGTCTATGGCAGCGCCGCCGGTCATTTGGGTTGTCTGGACCATTGTGTGCAGCGGATCCGCATTCTCGGATGCTATTGGTCCGATGGTTCAGGCTGCATCTTATCCCTGAGCTGTCGGTGATGCGTCAGTGGGAGAGTTGTCGTGATCATTACTGGATTGAGGATCTGTAGACTGCATTATTTTCTTTGATGACTTGTCGATCTTTTGTTAGGTTGTGGTGAGCTTTATCGATGTGTGTTCTATTTTTAAAGAAGGAAACTCGTCGTTCCCCATGGACGACGCCAAACTGATGCGTCCAAAAATCATTCTCCTGCGAGTTTGACCTGCAAAACAATTGTTAGACTGCCAATGACCACTTTTTTGGTGGCCGAAGGCACTCCGATGCTTAAGTCAGTAACTCTGTTGGAAGAAAGATGCAACTCTGGACAAAACTCAGTTAAAGTTGCAAATCTTTGTCGAATGTTTCCTTTACCTTTTATAATGGTCATGGTTAACTCTCTGCGTGACTTAAGCACGTGAGGCGCAATGGAAGAAGATGTTTCTTGTAACAATCTCCTCCTTAATGGAAATGTGTTCGTGGAGGCGTAACTCCTTTCACGACTCTTTCTTGGTGCAACGTTTATCTTCTTTATGAGAAAACTTGTATTGGGCCTGGACTTGGGCTCTGATTCGTTTGGGTTCGGGCCCTGTTTACGTCTCCTTGGTGGTGGGCCTAGTTTGGGCCTATAGAATTGGCCTAATTCTTCCTGGGCTTTATGAGCTGACCCAATAGGTTGCTCGTTGTATCCTCATGATGGGTCTTTATGCCATTGTATGGCCGTGATGATCGGTCTATTTTGATGTATCATCATAGGGCATGTCACCAAATCAATCCATGGCTTCTTTGTCCCTTGGAGAAAGGGGTGTTTATGGAAATTTTCCTACAACAAGACAAATAACAGTTCAATATGTATTCAACACAAGTGGGAATGAGAAAGATATCACACACACTCAGTCGTTTGAACTTTCATTCGGTCGGTTGACCGTCAAGCTCGAAATACTTTGAGTTCTTAGGAGCCATGAAATAATACTTCTGTCAGAACTTGTAATCATCAGGCAACTTGCCCAAGCAAACCGGCGACTTCAACATGCATACAACATGCTCGTTCAATCAAGGAGAGGTGAGGAGTTGGATCGCCCTCGGAGACATTCGAAGAAGAGCATCTTTCGCCTGATTAAAATGGCGATCACAAATTTATACCTGTTTAGCACCAGCTAAGCGAGCGAAATGCTAAGGTACCCAAAGAAACGCCAAATTTCCTTGATAACAAGAAAATGAACGCTCGATTGAAACATACCTTTGTGCGAGCAAATAAATCCTTTCGGATGAGACAAGGGCGTCTGACCAGCTCCCTATGTTAAGTGCTCAGATTGTAATGAATCTGATACTTCTTGCAAAAGCCCACCATATTCACCTTTGAAATTAAGCTCTCATAAAAAAAACTCACGGCCTTAAACAAACAGTTCATCGGGAAGTTGGTTTTGGCCTGCCATGGAAGAACGTATGAACTTTCATTCGGTCGATTGACCGTCAAGCTCGAAATACTTTGAGTCCGCAGGAGCCATGAAACAATACTTCTGTCAGAACTTGTAATCATCAGGCAACTTGCCCAAGCAAACCGGTGACTTCAACATGCATACAGCATGCTCGTTCAATCAAGGAGAGGTGAGCAGTTGGATCGCCTTCGGAGACATTCGAAGACCAGCATCTTTCGCCTGATTAAAATGGCGATCACAATTTTATACCCGTTTAGCACCAGCTAAGCGAGAGAAATGCTAAGGTACGCAAAGAAACGCCAAATTTCCTTGATAACAAGAAAACGAACGCCCGATTGAAACATACCTTTGTGCAAGCAAATAAATCCTTTCTGATGAGACAAGGGCGTCTAACCAGCTCCCTATGTTAAGTGCTCAGATTGTAAAGAATCTGATACTTCTTGCAAAGCCCACCATATTCACCTTTGAGATTAAGCTCTCATCGAAAAACTCACGGCCTTAAACGAACAGTTCATCGGGAAGTTGGTTTTGGCCCGCCATGGAAAAACATATGAACTTTCGATTACGCTTGTGAAAGCGGAAGATTGAACATAGCTAAAATGCAGAAGCAAAACAACAAAGCAGGGTCTCTTAGAAACTGCAAAAGTAAAGAAACTAAACTCTGCAAGGAAGGAGACTTATATATAAGCAAGGATTTTCGCCTTTTTTGAGCAGTCGCATACCCAATAATGATGTGCGCCGCTCGAGGAGATGATTCAGAATCAATCATCTTAATCCCCCAATTCCCTCGTGACGTGACTTAATGGACTGACGAGCTCGCTCACTAATTCGGGGGGAGTAGCTGATGATACATCAAACCGTTTGGCAATCCGCACCATACATGTGGCATAATGATCTCGTTAATAGAGTAAAACGTTCCTAGATGAGCCCTCAATCTGATAAAGCCCACTGAAGCAGATTCCAGAAGGTTGGACCCAATCGGCGGTGCTCTATTAAGTCCATAAGTCATATGGTCAAGCCCAATACCTGTAAGAACTAATAAGGTAAGTATCTAGGAGTTTGACCTAAGAAAGGCAAGTCACCAACAAATTGACTCCTACCAGGAAACAAATACCAGAGTATAAGTTGTGCATGGAAATTCTCATGCATGGACAACACTCCATAAGGAAAGAATCCCTAACAAATATCAAGGTACAAGTCGTGTATGGAAACTCTACTGCATGGACGACTATCAATAAGGAAAATATCTCTAACAAGATATCTTTCCCTAAACTATGCCACCAAAGGCATAGTCGAACAAGGACTCTCGCATGATAAATAGGGCACAAGGTTGAGGATCAAAAGTACGCTACAGAACCCACTATTAGGGTTGAAAACCGAACCGTCGATTCGGTTTTTCACCTAAACTGTGAACCGAACCGACTTAAGTCGGTTTTAAAATTTTCAAACCGAACCGACCATTAACAAAACCGAACCGATTCTAATTTATGCAAACTGTAACCGAACCAAACCGAACTGAACCAAATATTTTAAACATATTATATTATGTATATATAAAATATATATTATTTATAATATATTCGGTAGGTTCGGTTTGGTCGGTTAAAATCACATAAAAATCGAAAACCGAACCGACCACTTTGGTTTTGAATTTTTTAAAACCGAAACCAATCCGAACCGAATTTAAACCAAACCAATCGATTCGATTTTGATCGGTTCGGTCGGTTTAATCGGTTTTTTGTTCAGCCCTATCCAATATTAAGCATTACACCTTTCTCAAACCTTGTCCGACTTAAGCATCGAAGTGCCATCGGCCGCCACAATGGTGGTTCTTGGCTCACGTGAGTTCCTTGTGCAAGTCAAGGTCAAATAGAACGAAAATCGATGCATCACAACCTATTGTGGGAAGAACAACTCGATAACAGTTTGGTCTCGTTCTTTGTGCCCTTCTTCTTGAACTACTAGGTTGCTCCTGGAATTAAACATAGACAGGGCAGAAGGAGACACATAATCCTTCAAAGGGAAGAAGTCAGATAACCACGAGTCCTCCCATATATTTAATGACTTTCCATTGACAACCGTCAACAAGACACCCTTTTTGAAGATGTTGATAGTCTTCCCCAAGCTCCTCCAAATAAGGAAAGAGCCTGATTTGATGAAACAAGCTTGGAAAAGGCTATAATTATTGAAGTAAATAGACCTAAGAAGTGTTGGCCAAAGATCGTTCGGATGCTCCAAAATTCTAAATACCATCTTAGACAGCAAAACATGATTTGTAGACTTGGATAGATAAATGTAAAGCCCACCCATGTTTTTGGGAGCAAATACCAAATCCCATTTTGCTAAAAAAGAAAGCTTTACTATTTTTGGTACCTTCTCCGCCAAAAAGACATGTTTAAAGCATCCAACGTCTTGAGGATAAAGATTGCAATTTCTTGACGATAGAGATTGAGATGAGGAACGATTGCATTGAGTAAATGGGAATTCAAGAAGACACCGACTTAATCAAAGTTGTTCTACCCGCCTGAGACAAGAGTTTGCACTTCCAAACAGCAAGATATATTTTGACCTTATCAATCAAATAGGTGAAATATGTAGTTTTTTCCTCGTGAGGCTTAAGGAAGGCCCAAATAATTCTCTTTTTGTTCACAACTCACATGCCCAGAACCTTAAGGATCATACCTTTATATCTATGGTGAACATTAAGGGTAAAATACATTGATGATTTGTCAAAAATCACTAATTGACTAGACACAACACATTAGTTATTGAGAATTTTTTTCACTTGGTGGCACTGGTCAAGAGAGGTTTTGCAAAAAAGGATAAGGTCATCGACAAACAATAAGTGATTGATTTTCGAGGAAGATCTTCTAGCTTTACAGCCGTTGATCTCCCCATTGGCCTGGGCTTTTATCATTATTTTAGTTAGTCTCAGCAAGAAAAGTAAGCAAGAAATGAAAACGAGGTTCCCCTTGTCTAATACCTTTACTGGGTTTAATAAAAGCATTGGGCTTACAATTGATTAATACATGTAGGCCACTAATGAAAGACAACAATAAATGAAACTACACCAATCACTGGAGAAACCAAGAGCGGAAAAGACATCAAGAAGAAAACCCCACTCAACCCTATCATATGTCTTGGCTATGTCCATTTTGATGTTGATCTCCCCATATTTTCTTCTTCTATATTTTTTTAATTGATGTGTCGTCTCCTGCACCACATATATATTATCTCCAATGAATCTGCCTGGGATAAAAGCCCCTTGAAAGGGAGAGATGAATTTGGAAATGAGAACTTTTAGATGTTTGGATAAGATTCTAGAAAAAATTGTGTAGCAAATGAAACAAAGGCTTTTGGGTCTGAATTGTGAAACTTAAGCGGGATTGGGACATTTGGGAATGAGGGCAATATAGGTGAAATTACAAGTTAGAGGGACATGTTTATTGATGAGAAAATATTGAACCATATTGATGACGTCCTCTTTGACTATGTTCCGATATTTTTTAAGAAGACTGCGTGAAAGCCATTTGGACCAGATTTAAGGTTCCCAAAAGATTTAAGAGTGTTTCATATCTCTTCCCTCACTGGAATAGCAGTTAGAGAACAATTCTCCTCATCCCTGACTCATGGTTGGAAAAGTTGAAAATTTTCAGAGTTTGAGTCTAGATCAGAAGAAGTGAAAATATTCTAAAAAAAGTCTGTTATGAGAGCCATCACACCTTCTGTATTAGAAACCCACTGACTTTGTTGGTTTTTAGTTTTGATATGAGATTCTTCTTGCCATTCATAATGGTGGAATTATGAAAAAAATTGATTGTTTTTATAACTAAGGGGAACAAAGTTATTTATGGATTGTTGTTTTCAATATGATTCCTCCCAGATCAAGAGTTCTTCAAAGAAGCTATTGAGGTCACCAAGTTTAATGGTATATTGTTCGGTGATGGGGAGAAAAGTATGTGATCAATATGGCTTCTCACAACCTTCATAAGATGGAAAATATTCCCAGAGTGCTCCTTGTTCCATATAGAAAGGTTATTTCTAAGTTTTTTGAGTTTGTTAAAGAGTCGCGTGGGATGGGCAGGTTGAGGAAGGGGTTCATTGGTGTTATCCCAAGTGGGGTCAATCAACTGTTGACAAGTCGTGTCTTTGAATCACATATAAAGGAATCTGAAAGCCTTTTGCCTTTTTGGAGGTTGGTGTAAAGATAAATTATGATAGCTCTATGATCTGAGCGATGAGCATAGATTGTGGATTGATTTGTTGTGGAAAACAACTGGAATGTAAGACAAACCCGTATCAATCATTTCTCTAACATGGTCTCTCTTTACTCTTTTGTTATTCCAAGTGAATTTAATTCCCTTAGGAGGAAGGTCAATGAGACTGAAAGTGTCAACGAAATTATGGAATTGGAGGATTGTTTCTTATTGATGGGTTTGCCTCCTAATTTTTCATGGGAACAAAACATGACAGTAAATCCCCCATGATTAGCTAGAGAGACAGTATACAAGAATCGAGACAGTCCAAAGAGTTCAAAAAACCACCCCGAATCTAGGATTAGGTTTGCAATATATAAATGACACTAACCAAGGAATAGATGCATGATAGTCTACAAATGATACATGGATGAATTCTAGATGATGCGAGAATGCTGATTAACATTTTTCATCCAATGCAGAGCCAAACCCCCTGATTTTCCTACTGATTCAACTACATGACTGATGATACATCAAAATAGACTGATCATCATGGCTGTACAGATGGCGCAGAGACCCATCACGAGAATATAGCGCCCAATCTATTGGGCCAGCTCATAAGGCCCAAGAAGAATAAAGCTGATTATAGAGGCCCAGATAAGGCCCGCCATCGAGGAGGGAGTTACGCATCCACAAACGCATCTCCATTAAGGAGGAGACTATTACAAGAAACATCTCTTTCCGTTGCGCCTCACATGCTTAAGTTAAGCAGAGAGTTAACCACAACCATTATAAAAGGTAAAGGGAACATTTGACATAGGTATGCAACTTTAACTGAGTTTTGTCCAAATTTACTTCCTTCTTCCAACAGAGTTACTGACTTAAGCATTGGAGTGCCTTCGGCCACCAAAAAGGTGGTCCTTGATAGTCTAACAATTGCTTGCAAGTCAAACTCACAGGAGGAGCGATTTTTGGACGCATCAATGACTATGAGCAAAAATAACACAATTGTTTTTTACAAAAATTACACGTTTTGATGCATTTGTTTCCATCAAGAAGATTACATCAGGGTTATACAGATTGACAAGGTTCCTTATTGATTGAATTGTAGAGGAGGAACCTAGTCCCCTACAATTGCAGGAGCAAATCATTTCCACAGTGGTGGCTTTAAGGGATAAGCCACCACAGGAACTTTGTCAAAGTAGTATAAAAATAAAGAAAATAAAATGAGATTACATATATTGTGTAATGTATAAATGAAAGATCAATATCAACCATGTGATAAAAAAATGATTAAAGTTATATACAATTAAAAAGAATAAATTGGGCAAGGTCAGCAAGTACCTCGACAGATGTAGTGGAAAAAGATTATGAATCATGAATGCTCACATCCCTTGGATGCATCTTCTCAGAGTTCAATTGCAGAATTGAAGGTGTTGGTTTGCATTATCCCAATAATTGTCCTCTATATCTCGATTTGCTGCTTGTGCATCAGGGATTGCATCTACTACAAAATCAAAAATTGGAGTGTGAAAATTCTCCAGGCTTCGTTCTCGTGCATACCCTTATGCCTTTACTAGTATTCCAAAATATTCCCAGACTTCATTCACAATTGTAACAACAAGTTTGTTTTTCCAACGCAACAAGAGTGTACCCGTAGTAGTCATTCTTCTAAATACACCATTGACCCCTTACTATTTTCCCTTGTTTTGTGTTCAGTTGAAGAGCCAAGCTTACAATGGGTCTTGAAAAACTTCATGTTCAGCTCCTTTCTAATTTCATCACTTTCCCTTTCCAATTTGGGTCTCTTCATTAAAAAATTTCCTCATTGCTATAAACTGAGATTTCTATTATGGTTTACTTCTTCCTCCTATCTCTATGAGTTTGAGCTATCCAATGCGGTCGCAGGAGTGGTACTGCATCTCGAAAGAATATTCTTAGTATTTTGAGCCTTTGGCATCATCGTCTTGGGTGGGGCCACATCCATTGTGCTATATGAGGGTCTAGGTTAAGAACTGGGTTTATGGGCTTGGGAGGTAGGCTTGGGTCACGCCCGATTTTAAACAATCTAAATTAATAGATTATCCAAAAATCTCAGTACGACAAGAACAATATAAATGGGACAAACATGAGACAACTAATAAATAAAATAAACTAACTTCCTCAAAATTCTTCCTCTTAAACCAAGGTAGACATTACCACATCTTAATACATCAAAAATCATAAGTCAAACCAATATAAGTGTATTATATCAATCAATCCCAAAATCTTTGACTTAATATACCAAAAGTAATAACTGGGTCATATATCTGATTATTTATGAAATTGACTAAACAAAAAATTTCAGAGAGTATCCTGACTGCAACTAACTCCAAGAAGCTAGAACCACTTGCCTTCACATTCCAACTAACCCTAATAAGTCTTTGGGGCTACGCTCATTATGAACGCACCCAAATTTGTAAAACAAATGCAAAATTTAGTCAGTATTTCGATACCGATGTGAGCGAACTTACTTTCAATGAAATACCAATCATAGTCATAATTCACCATTTTTGAAATATAAACAAATACACATTTTTAATTAGGGAAGACATGTAGTTCTCATTCAATAATCGAATGACCCTTTAATTTCTTTTCTTAAGGCAATCAGACAGATATATTAATAAAGTAACTTATTACAGATTTCACTTTATGGTAAACTCTATGTTTTTGTTATTGCACAAAAATCTTCGCTTCTTTTCCACAATCGCACTATCCTCTCGTGCCGAACACACCTCACCCAAATGTGCCTCTTTCATTCGAAACCACTTGGAGCATGCATATCCCAAGTGGGGTGCTACATCGAGGATCATGTCATTTCACCTGAAGTTTGATCCACGACAAGTATATCACTATACGTACATCTGAACTCATATGAGATGGTGTATCCAGTATGCAAGCAAGTCTGGATACTAAAATCATATACCAAGCATACAAACAAGTCTACATACTAAAATCATATTTTTTTTCACTTTCTTATATAGTTGTGGAAAAGTGTCAAATGCAGCTTAGCATCAATACAAGCCAATAAAAAAGTATGCAACGGTAGCAATAAACAATAAAAAAAAACTTCACAGTACAAAAAAATACAAGTTGATTTGAGATTGAAGTGGCGATTATTTTATATATGCTAAGTACGGGGACGGATCATGAGAAAGTGTTGGACATAAACACATCTACAATGCAAGACTTGCAAGTTCATTACTTGGGACACATAAGATGCATAAATGGAAGAAATTTGATGATGCATAAATGGAAGAAATTTGATGATGCTAAAGTCAACGTGCATAAAAAAAAAACCCATTGTATCCTCATTAAGTATATTCACTTGTTGGAAATGAAAATTTAAAAACACTCAACATAATTTTCCACTGCACACAAAATGTCATAAAACTCCACAAGCCTTTAATATATTAAAAAAATTAATAGCAAAACCCTAGAATTAATAATTTAAGGGTACCTACATAGGCTCCATGACATCTAACATAGGTTGTGTACTTTACAAGTGTTCTCATTACCACCACAATATGTCCCTGTTGCTACAATCGTTTAATAAATTAATAAGGAACTACTTCACACTTTATGTAATAATTAGGAGGTTTGATGTGATGCTTAAACACTGTTAGTGATACAACTGCACATCACATTATAATTGTATAATTATGGCACAAAAATTCTTGTTTGATATGCACACTCAACAGTTGGGGGGTAGTTTGGGTGGTTTGCGAAGTTTCTCCAACTAATTTTATTTTGGGAAGTTGTTTGTCTGATAACTTCTATAATTCCAAAGAATTTTGTGACAAAGAAAAATAAGTAAGTGAAAGTATGTTGTATGTTTCTTTGTGTCTCGGAGATTGAGGAGTGTGTTGTGTATGAAAAGAAGGGAACAAACCACCATTGTTATTGTGAGATTGTCAAAATGAAAGGGGCTTGGAGAGGTTTGGGTTATGATCTTTGATTGAGATCTATGGGACATGTTGTAGTGGTGTAATTCAAAGTTGTACTCTACAATTTATAGTGAAATCAAAACTTCCCGCGCTCTTAGCCCATGGAGTAGCCTTTATGGCGAACCACATAAATCTCTGTGTTTTTTTTTTTTTTTTGTTATTTGCACTTAGATTTGTTCTTCTAGTTGTGTGTTGGATTTTTTCTATCAACTGCAGCTTAAATTAATTCTAAAGGGTTGCTGAAATTTGTTCACTACAACTACAGATGGTATCAGAGCCAATTTATATGGCTGCGATGAATACTCTGATTTCTAGTAGTGTGAAATTCGAAGTGCAAGCCTTTGATGGGAAAACAAATCTTGGTTTATAGCAGAAAATGATGAAGAACATTTTGATTCAACAAGGTATTCATAAAGCTTTATTGTAGAATCCTGCGACAATGTTAGATAGAGATTGGGCTTACTTAGATGAGAAGGTTGTTAGTTCCATTCAGTTGCACATTTTGGGTAAAGTGGTGTACAATGTGAAAGAGAAAGAGATTGTTAAGAGTTTATGAAAGAAACTTCAAAAAAATTATTATGGGAAAAACTGTCTAATAAGTTGTATTTGAAGAAGAAGGTTTATGGTTTGAAGATGGGATACTTTTGAGCATTTAAATGTGTTCAACGGGATGATCATCGATTTGTTGAGAGTTGAAGTAAAATTTGATGAGGAAGATAAGGCCCTGTTGTTGCTCAATTTCCTTCAAGATTCCTTCGAACATTTTTTGATAACTATGATGTTTGGCAAAACTACTATGAAGTTTGACAAAGTGGCACAAATTTTGATTTCCCATACCACAATGAAGAAAAAAATAGGATATGAATCTCAAGCCAAGGGTCTAGTAGCAAAAGGGGGATCAAATAAGCGAGGAAGAACGAAAGAGAGAAAATAAGTCTCGAAAGAAATTTAAATCAAATCTAAACGGAGGAAGGACGTTGAATGCCATCATTGTCACAAGAAGGGCCAAGGTTGAAAAGTTAGATTCGGCAAGTGTTGCTTTAAAAAGTGAGGGCGAACTCCTATCGGTTTCCCAAGGTAAAGATCTTTATGATGTTTGAATTTTAAATTTTGATTGCTTGTACCATATGTGCTTGGTTAAAAATTGGTTTACAACCTATGATTCTCACAATGGGGGTAGTGTCATTATGGGAAATGATGCTTCGTATAAGACCATTGGATTGGAACCATCAAAATCAAAATGCATGATGGAGTTGTGAGAACTCTGAGTGAGGTTAGATTAGACATTTACCTTCACTCATGAAAAATATAATTTCCCGAGGAGCACTTGATTCAAATGGGTGTACATTCTCTGGCAAGAATGGTGCACTCAAAGTGACTAGCGGTGCTATGGTGCCTATGAAAGGTACCAAGTTTGGTAATTTGTACAAATTGGTTGGGAACACAGTTCTAGGTGGAGTTTCTATGTCAACAACATTTTCAATGATGATGACTCTCAACTTTGGCATATGAGACTTAGACACATGAGGGAACGAGGTATGTTAGAACTTCACAAGCATCAATTATTAAAGGGTGTGAAAACATGTAAGTTGGTATTTTGTAAGTATTGTGTTCTTGGTAAACATAATAAGGTAGCCTTCAAGCTTGCAAGTAAAAGTTGCAAAAGTGAGGGTTTACTTGATTATATCCACGTTGATGTATGGGGACCTTCACCAATCAAGTCAAATGGTGGAGCTGTTTATTTTATAAATTTCATTGATGACAACTCCAGAAAGGTTTGGGTGTATTTTATGAAACAAATATTAGAAGTCTTCGCTAAGTTTAAAGAGTGGAAGGTCATGTTGAAAACCAAACAGAAAGAAAAATCAAGGTGTTAAGAAGTGATAATGGTGGAGAATACAAACATAATGATTTTCTCCAATTTTACAAGGATGAAGGGATTACAAGGCACTTTACTATTCCTAAGACTCCACAACAAAATGGAGTCATTGAACGAATGGATAGAACTCTGTTGGAAAGGGCTAGAAGCATGAGACTTCAAGCGAGGTTTCATAAAAGTTTTTGGGATGATGCCATTAACCATGCATGTTATGTTGTTAATCTGTCTCCATCAAAAGTTATTTGTTTCAAGGTTGCCGAAGAAGTATGGACTGGTAGGGATGTGGACTACAGTTCTTTGAAGGTGTTTGGATGTCCAGCTTATTCACACATTTCAAATAATGAAATATCCCAGTTAAATGCTAAGTCACATGCATGCATATTTCTTGGGTTTGAGAAAAAGTGTAAAAGGGTTTAAATTAAGGGATCCAGATCACAAGAAGAGGATTTTCGGCAGAGATGTTGTGTTTGATAAAGAGTATTTGTTAAAGAACGTGCAACTATAGTGAAAATATTGTTAAGAAAGTTGTGGCAGACTATGTTCCAGTTGTTGGAGAGAGTTCTACAAAGAAAGAATCTAAAAGGCAGGTTGAGATGGGTACTTATAGTGGAGTGGAACAACAAGAAGTTCATGAAGAGCCTCCGTCCATAGCACAAGGGAGAGCTAGAAGAACAACCAGGCCACCTCAAAGGCTTGGATGGGATGAAAAAGTTCACTATGCTCTTCTTACTAGTATAGGTGATCCAACTACTTACATTGAAGCGGTGGAAAACAATGAAAGACATAATTGGTTGGGTGTTATGATGGAAGAGATGGAATCTCTTCATAAAAATTATGTATGGGAGTTGGTTCCTAAACTAAATGATAGAAAACTAGTTGGTGGCAAGTGGGTGTTTAAGAAGAAGAAAAAAACTTTTACATGAAAATGAAGATGTTAAGTTCAAGGTGCGTTTGGTTGCAAAACAATACTCAAAAAAGGGAGTGGATTACAATGAGATATTTTCCCCGGTAGTGAAACACACTTCAATTAGGGTGTTGTTAGCTTTGGTGGCTCAATTTGACATGGAATTGGAACAACTAGATGTGAAGATGGCGTTTCTTCACGGGGATCTCGAAGAAGTCGTATTTATGGAGCATTCAGAAGGCTTTGTTGAGTTGGAAAGGAGGACCTGGTGTGCAAATTAAGGAAGTCTCTTTACGGTCTCAAGCAATCACCATGGCAATGGTATAAATGTTTTGATTTTTACATGTTACGGATTGGCTATAAGTGTTGTGAGTATGATTGTTGTGTTTATTCCAGTTTGCTTGATGATGGTTCAGTTATATTGTTGATGTTGTATGTTGACGATATGTTGATAGCGTGTAGATGTTGAGAATTGATGAACGGAAACAATTGTTAAGCAGTGAATTTGTCATGAAAGATCTTGGGGTAGCCACCATATTCTAGGTATGAAGATTGGGAGGGATAGAAAAACAGGAAAGTTGTGGGTTTCTCAAAGGAAGTACATCCAGAAGGTGCTTAAAATTTTTAATATGGTTGATGCTAAGCCTGTGTCCCCTCCTCTAGCATGTCATTTTACATTGAGTACAGAGCAAAACCCTTCTATAGATTAGGAGATTATGTAGATGTCAAAGATACCTTATGCTAATGCGGCGGGTTGTCTTATGTACGCCATGGTTTGCACAAGGCCCGATATTTCCCAAGCAGTTAGTGTTGTGAGTAAGTATATGGCAAATCTAGGGAAAAACATTGGAAAGTCGTCAAATGGATTATGAGATGTTTGAGAGGCACTAGTGAATTGAGGATTGTACTTGAGCGAAAGCACGAGGCTGATTGTGTTGTTGGGCTTGTAGATCCAACTTTGCAAGTGATTTAAACAGAAGAAGGTCTTCCATGGGTTATGTTTTTATGTGTGCAAGTGGACCAATTTCATGGAGATCTATGTTGCAGCCTGTGAGTGCATTGTCGAATGCATGGCACTTACAGAGGCATTAAAAGAATATGTTTGGTTGAAAGGTTTAGTAAAACAGCTTGGACTTGTACAAGAATTAGTTTTGTTGCACTGCGACAATCAAAACGCTATATGTTTACCAAAGAATCGGATGTACCATGCAAAAACCAAACACATTGACGTCAGATTCCATCAGATTCGTTATTGGGTTACCTTGGGAGATATTGTTGTTCAGAAAGTTCACAAGAACGAGAATGCAATAAATTTTCTTACAGAGTCAGCGAATTTAGAAAAGTTCATCGCTTGAACTTGTTAAATCTCAAATCTGATTAAGTTGAAGGGTCACCTCACCACTTGAGTTGCATTGAGGTAGAAGAAGGTTTCTACCAAGGTGGAGCATTAATCTTCACAAGACTGATCAAATTTATTCGCCAAAGGTGGAGATTGTATAATTTTGGCTCAAAATTTCTGGTTTGACATGCACACTCAACAGTTGGGAAGTTTGGGTGGTTTGCGAAGTTTCTCCAACTTTTTTTTTTTTTTGGAAGTTGTTTATCTAATAATTTCTATAATTCCAGAGAATTCCATGACAAAAAAAAGAAGTAGAGATTGAGGAGTGTGTTGTGTCTTAGAGAGTATGTTGTATGCTTCTCTGTGTCTTAGAGATTGAAGAGTGTGTTGTGTATGAGAAGAAGAGAAGAACCACCATTGTTATTGTGAGATTGTCAAAATGAAGGGGGCTTGGAGAGGTTTGGGTTATGATCTTTGATTGAGATCTATGAGACATGTTGTAGTGGTGTAATTCAAAGTTGTATTCTACAATTTATAGAGAAATCAGAGCTTCCAACGCTCTTAGCCAGTGGAGTAGCCTTTACGATGAACCACGTAAATCTTTGTGTTGTTTTTTATGTTCTTTACACTTAGATTTGTTCTTATAGTTGTGTGTTAGATTCTTTTCTATCAATTGCGGCTTAAATTAATTAATTCTAAAGGGGTGCTGGAATTTGTTCACTACATTTACAATAATCGTAGCAGTAGTAGTAGATTAATTTAAGAATTTAATAAGGAATTGAGATTACACTTTATGTAATCATTATTAGATCTCTTGTGATGCTTGAATAGTATCAGTGATCCCATTGGATACGCCATTAACTGCCCAAGGAACCAGCTTCCTGGCATATTCTAATCTATGTTCTAAAATATTGCAATGCTAATTTTCTAAATGCCTTGTTTCCCCAATTTACTGAAGTCAACATGATTAAATAAAAAAGACACATATCTAGCTAGGGGTGGGCACGGGACGGGATGGGACGAGATATACCCATCCCTATCCCATCCCGTTCATACGGGATCGGGACGGGACGGGATGGGAAAAACCTCATCCCGATCTCGTCCCATCCCAAACGGGTTCGGGACGGGACGGGACGGGATCAACGTGCTAATCTTCTTCACTTGCAGTCTGAGTCTGAGTCTGAGCAGTTTCACTTGTCAGCTAATTGCACTTGATGGTTAAATGGTTTCTACTGCTGTAGTGAGAAATTTTGTCCGATGAACTTAGTCTCCCCAAGCCCAAATCCTCCTGCATTACTATAAAAGATAACACATAAAACTTGAAAAGCATCACTAGCAGCATAATTAGTTGGTGGATGGATACGACTTATGCACAAAGCCTGAAATCTTCTCGTTCCCTTTTATTAGGTCTTTGCTATAGCCTATACGAGAATCGAGATAAGCTCTGCCCTTGTATCACTATGTTTTCTATGCACAGGTTGAGGTTATTCTTCCTTTTGGTAGGCTTAATTGTTTCGTCATTTTGTTTTGGAATGAAATATGCCCAGTATATTTCTAGCAACTGCTTGGCCTTTCCATGAGAAGAAAATGCACTTTCGCAGCTTCTTGTTTGTTGCCCATTAAGAATATCCAGTGGAAGTGAGCCCAAATATTCCCCGAATAGTTAGAAGTTTGAATGCCCATCTTGTATGGAAAGAGAGTTAATGGGCCTGTAATAGTTTGCTGCATCGATATGCTTGACAGGGGACAATTTGTTTACTACTGTGCCAGAATTTTATTTATTAAAAATTGTTGTTCTTGTGAATAGATAAATCTTGCTCTTGTAAGTTAAAAATGTAGGACCAATATTCCTTGCTGTGGATGTCAACCAAAATTGCTACTGAACTAACAAGATTCTGCAGGCGGTGGTTGCAGTAATTATTTTCCGTAGAATAATGTATATATATATATATATATCCTCGGTAATAGCTAGTAATTAATTTATGCAAATGTTCATAAAATAAATAAATAAATAAAAATATTAATAATTAATATTAAAAAATTAATTCGGGACGGGACGGAATTGGCGGGATTGAAAATTTTCATCCCATTCTAGATCGGGACGGGACGGGATCGGGATGAAATTATTCAATCCCATTAAGATCCGGAAAAATCGGGACGGGACGGGACGGAACGGGATCGGGATCGGGATCGCAGGATGGGTGCTATATCTAGCAAAGGGAAAGTGAAAATAACTCTTTTTGTTACTGTAAAATTCCAGTAATCAGAAAACTCTTTTTGTTTTAAATTCTACAAAAGGGGATAGAACTTTTTCATATCGACCAATTCAAAATAAAAATTAGCAAATGAGAACAAAATGTGAGATTTATTTAGCCGATGATCAATTTCAGTTAGTGAACAGTCTCCATTTATGAAGAGAATCCAGAGTAGAATTTCTCAAATGATATCTCCGCAAACCATTCCTTGAGAATGCCTTGCTTAGTGGAGAGTTGAAACCTTTATAGGGGCAAGGTGGGATAAGATGAAAACCTCGTAAGAACAAATACTTATCCTCAATTTTTTTTTTTTTAGCATTATAAGGTTTTGCAGCCAAGTTATGCTTGAATGAATTTCCTCCTCTGTATAGTGTTTTCTCCACTGAAAATATGAATTAGAAGATGCCCTATAACAATTTAGAAGCTTTCGTCGTCATAGATACTCGTCATATACTCAGCTTCCATCATTTGCAATGTCAACTTGTCCAATTCGGCATAGATATCTTGTGACCGGTGGTGTGCTGTATCATCTACTGTGAACAAATTAACTCGTTTTTCTACCTCAATCCAACTCCACCCAGTACTCTTCCTGAAGCCCTTTTCTATCATCAGTTTTCGGACTTGGGATACTTGCTCCCCACAAACCAGCTTTTGCATAAATATTAGCAAGCGTCACATAGTGGGCAACACAATTTGGGTCAATCTTAAAAAGTTAATCTGCAACCTCTTTTCCAAGCTCTACTTCACCATTGACACTATAAGAACTCAAAAAGGAAGTCCACATTACAACATTAGGTTCAATAGGGATATCATCCATCAGCTCCTTTGCCTTCTTCATGTGACCGGTTCTTCCATAGAGATCAACCATACACACGTATTGGTCTATTCAGGAACCAGACCATATTTTCTCCTCATTTTGTTGAAGTAATATGTTGTTTTATCTAGTAAACCAACATGATTGCACACAGTCAAACAGTAGTAAAACATATGTTGCAAGGTGTGACACCATCTACTCTCACAAACTACTCAAACAATTTCAAACCCTCCACCCCTCATCCATTCTTTGCATACCTTGTTATCATAGCGGTCCGTAATCATGGGCGGACCTACTAAGGGGCGAGGGGGCAGCTGCCCCCCCTCCCCCCTCAACTTTTAAAATATTTTTTTATATATACTTTAATCTTAAAAAAATCAATTATATAATATAGAATACAATATTATAATTGTTTATACAAATGTTTCAACATGTCTTTGTTGGTGTAGTGGTTGGAGGCTTATAATTCTTTGTAAAAGACCCGAGTTCGATACTCTTTGAGTGTATTTTTATTTTATTTTCAATGCAATTTTGTTAGTAATTGCAACATAAAAAAATGTTTAGTTTAATAAAAATTTATTAACATTAAAGAAATGAATTGTTTTTCACAAGTAGTATAAACCTCTAACAACAAATTTTTTAAATTAATATCTAAAATAATAACTATAGAATTTAATGAAAATATATACCATTAGCCAACTCATACAAAATTTGAGCCTCATATAAACTATTTTTCTATGAAATTGTATTATGATCATATTAGGTTCGCAAATTTCAATTTTTTTTAGCTACACCTAGATACTTATCCTAATTATTTTGTGATATTAGTTATATATTCTAGTTATTATGATCGTTTTCTCCTTGCTATGGTTATCGACAGTGACCTTATTTTGGCTTAAAATTGGACTACGCTGGATCTAATTTGGTATATGCAATGTATTTTTTTATAGTTGTATTTTTTTTTATTAGTTACTAGCTAGGTAGAAAAAAAATTTGGCTTTACCATTAATAACTACTATTATCAACTAATAAGTATTTTCCATTTCGCCCCCCTCGACTAAAATCCTGGGTCCGCCCCTATCCATAATACATCATTCTTTTCAACCCGCTGATAAAACATTTGTCTAGCTTCATTGACATTGCCACAGTTAGAGTACATATCTACCAAAGAGCAAACGGCAAAGATAGATATCTCTGAACCCATCTTCATCGTTAAGCAATGGATTTGCATTCCTTGTTGAAGTGTGGTAAGATTGCTACAAGTATTCAAATCAATAGACATGGTGTATTCGGTGGGACATAACGCATTGTTTTGCATTTCCATAAAAGAAATCAAGGCCTCTTCACCAAGTGAATTTTGTGAATATGCAACAACATAGAATTGAAAAGCACAGTATCCCTTTTCGACGGTCCCATAAAAAACAATATAGCATGATCAACTTCACAATATTTTGAGTAACAATCGATGAGGGAGCTGACTACATAGCTATTGGAGTCAAACCCTTTTGATAACATGGTCATGAAGCACATTGCTCCAATGCATATGTGTCAAACTGTGTACATCCAATAATAACACTAGCAAATGTAAAGCCATTTGGACTAACATCAATTCCTTGTATTTCTCTAAGCAAATCCAAATACTACACCAAATTGACATATTTGTAACAACCCCAAAAAAAGTATCATTGTTGTGGCTGTAGCAGTTTCACAAATTAAGTGATAAAATAATTGGATCACCATGAATAGTATGGCGCTGCAAGTGATACTATTCACGGTGTTCCAATTTATTGTATCATTTTATTTGTGAAATTGTTTTTCAAAATTTTGCTTGAATTTAGTTTTGACTTGAAATTGTTTGGTGGATTGTTACATCACAAAAGTGATACTGTTTGGGGGTTGTTAAAAAATTACCCATTTGGTGTAGTGAAAGCCTATCTTCCATACCCCATTTTGAGCAAACCCAAACATAATTGAAGTCCAAGAACAAATTATCATGATATTTCATGCTATCGAAAACCTTCCAAGCATCATCCATGACACTACATTTCGCATATAAATCAACAAGTGCATTATTGAGAAAAAGATTTTCCTCATCCAATACGAATGATCCACGCATGAATTTGGGAACCTAAATAACAATTAAGCACTTTTGTGCAAGAATCGAGAAGTGTACAAAGAGTGCACTTTGTGAGCTTAAGTCCACTTCTGTTTACAAGGCGAAAAGACTCTAACACTTGGTGGTAAAGATCAAGCTTGCGTTAGTTCAGTAAAGATGGAAGTGGAGGCTTCTTGGTCATGGATATGAGTGGAAAGATTAAGAGACTCATAGCTTTTTTGTTGAATCAATTCTGATAAAACAAGTAGATGTTGCTCTCATTTAGGAATTTTGTCAAACAAATGGCATATAAGCATCACATTGATAGCCTTTCAAACTAATGGTGAAGGAAATAGAACAGCAAATGGTGTATAAGTAGTATACCACAATGTGGTAAAGACGCGAGACATCTGCAAAGTAAAGAAATAGAGGAAAAACAAATATGTTAGAAGATAGCTTGTTTCCCACAATTCATTCAACAACACATCACATTGGCTGGTGAAGATGGGAGACCGCTGCAAAGCGAACAAATAAAGGTAAAACATGTATACGCCCACCGTAAACATACATGTGGCAGTCGGATTTATCCTTGATTAGTGTCACCCTTAATGATTACTTTGAAAACATCTTCAAATTGTCGAACCCAAATCCTTGCCCTGACATCACTTCGTTTTTCACTCCCACCGTTTCCGAACTGGATAATGCGAATCGTTTTCACATTCCCTCGGAAGAAGAAATTAAAAGCATGATCTTCTCCATGGGCAGTCACAAGGCACTCGGTCCATATGAGTTTCACGCCTTTTTTTTTTCAACAATACTGCGATACAGTCAAATCTGATGTGATAGAGGTTGTCACCGATTTTTTCAAGACTCACTCCTTGGATCCCAAGTTGAATGAAACTGTCATCGTTCTTATCCCTAAATGCACAAATTCAACCACTCAAGACAAATTTAGACCAAACGGACTTTGCAATGTGATATACAAAACCATTTCAAAGATTCTTGCCAACAGGCTGAAACCCTTACTTGACGATATTATTTCCCCAACTCAAGGTGCGTTTTTGAAGGGTAGATCTATCACCGACAATGTAGCTTTGGCCCATGAAACATTCTTTCAGATGAAACATTGTAAAAAAAAATAAAAATAATTGGATGGCTATAAATATCGATATGGAAAAGGCATGCAATAGAGTAGAATGGCCTTTCTTTACCCAAATCATGACTCAATTAGGCTTCTCAGTCGGCTGGATCCAAATGATATCTCAATGCATATCTACCTCCTCCCTCCGAGTCCTACTTAATGGTAGCCCTCTTCAGAGTTTCCGTCCCTCTCGAAGTCTTCGCCAAGGTGACCCACTATCACCTTACCTCTTCATTCTGGTGGCGAAAGCTTTATCCCGACGACTAGCTCAAGCTGAAGCTAAAATCGACAGATCAAGGGCATCAGCATCCGACATAGATCACCGTAACTTAGCCATCTTCTCTATGCAGATGATCGCCTCCTTTTCTGCAGAGCTTTAATTTTTGGAAGCCCACAATGTCAAAGGGATTATTGCCTCCTACTGCACGATCTCAAGGCAAGCCGTTAAATATGACAAATCTTCGATTTTCTATAGCTCTAATGTTCATCCCATACATGCAAAGATGATCAACCGAATCATAGGATCGAAGATGTATAACCCAAATGACAAGTATCTCAACTCCCCTTTGCTCTTATCCAAGAAAAAATCAACTGATTTCCAATTCTTGATTGATAAAATGGAGGCCAAACTTTCATATTGGAAAACAAAGGTACTATCTCTAGCAGGTCGAACTGTAATGATCAAAGCAGTCATCAACTCTATCCTTGTTTACACAATGCAGACCTTTCTCCTACCTTGCTCTATCACTACCAAGCTCGACAATATTGCAAGGAACTTTTGGTAGAATGGGACGGAAGCGAGCAAGGCCAAACACCTCTGTTCTTGGAATCATATATCTTTTCCTCGCTCTTTGGGAGGATTAAACATCCTCAATTCCAGAAGCAGGAACCTAACTCTTATGGCTAAAAACATTTGGCAGTCTTTGTCTTACCCACAAAACCCGCGTTCCCTTCAACTCGAGTCCATTTACTGGCACAACAAGAATCTCTTTCAATTATCTCATTCACCAGCCACAGCCTCTTTTGCTTTGAGAGGGAACCTCACTGTTCTTCAAATGATGAACAATCATATATTCTGACAAATATGCTCGGCACCACCATTGACCTTTGGAAAGACTGTTGGGTCAAACCAAACTCTGCCTAGAAGAATGTGATCTCGCTGTAAATCCCAGTTCTGCAAGTCCAATCAACTTCCCAACTACAATACCTGACCTTTGGTATTATAATTCAAACCAACGTCTTCATTGGAACTCGAAACTCATACTCTCCCTCTTCCCACTTTCAGTGGCAAATGATATTATGGATGTCACTATCAAACCAACAAATAAACCAAACACTCTGATCTGGAACAGGAATAAGAGAGGGCGCTTTTCGGTTAAAAGCGCTACAAAAGTTTTTCTTGTTGAAGCGACATAAAAGTCAACTTCCTCTCCTCGACCTCCCACCCTCTCCCCCAAAATGTACTGGGTGCTTTGGCGGATTAAAACCCCAACTAGCGAGGTGATCCTCCTCTGGAGACTTGCACATAACTTACTCCCACAATGTCAAATCTTCATTGCATCCACGTACCAATGGATAACTGTTGTATTTTCTGTCTCAAAAATTGTAAAGATGCCTTACACCTCTTCTTCTTGTGCCCAGTCATATCTAGATTATGGCATCTATCTCTACTTCTTATCAACTGGGCAATCGCCCTCCCCCAATGCTACGATAACTAATGACTTCAAGCTCATGTGGGATACGACCAAAGCTCACTTTTTTGTTACTGAGGAGATGTTATCATAATTTACGGCAGTTATCAAAACAATCTGGCATGTCTATAATAATGTCATCTTTCGAAAGATTAAATTCACGACAGATCAATTCCTCATCTCCCTTAACACCACCTGGACATCCTGAGCCAAACAATGGTTTGAAGTGCCACACCCTAATTAAGATAATATGAAAACACTCTCTTGCCATCAGATCTTGGAAACTGCTATCACAACTTTAAATACCAACACCCCCAACCGAGATAGCATCATAGACTAACCCCCAAACAATCCAACCTCCCACCCAACCCCCTCACAACCCAAACCTCCAGAATTCACAAGATCCACTTACAACTCCAAGCGGCTAGAAACCACAACATTAACACACACTCCCCACCCCAAGTGCTTCTCAGTGGAATGATTGTGGTTACTTACGATGTTTTTTTTTTTGCTTCTTCCCAGAAAGGAGCTATAAGTATTTCCGCGGTGGACAACGGTGGCAGAGTCCTAGCCAGGGTGACCTCCCCAATTTCAAGCAAAGTGTTCGATAGCACTATGGTAGAATGTTGGGCGGCAGAGGCAGCTCTCCTACTTGTCCAATCAAGACAATGGTGAACAGGGGTTTTGCTTGGAGACTTTGGCTCTTTGGTGACAATACTTAGCCCAACACAACAGGATGATCAAAACAATTTGTGTTGGATGTGGAGGACACTTATTAGTAGTATTAGGAATTTACTTTCTATTAATAAAGACTGGTATGTAATTATATCCCTCATGAGCTAAACTTGGAAGCTCACGACCTAGCCACCTCTGTTGGATACTTATTATGATTATTATATATGCATTATGCTTCAAAAAAAAAAAAAGGTTAAACATATATATGTGTGTGTGTGTGTGTGTTTTGGAATTGAGTCGGGGTTATATAGGCTCCCCCGACCTTTTAAAGAAAAATCAAACAAGTTTCTTAAGATCCTCGGAGAATGAACTAGTAATGATTACAATGAAATCAACATTTGGATATAATCAAGCTAGGTGGTCCGCTACTACTTTTGTCTCTCTGTATTGGTGCACAACCTGGTTCCAACATGGTGAGTTCTCTATTTAGCCTTGAAACTGTGTCTAAAATCCCACGATAAAGCCATATTCTCGGTCAGATAAGAGTAAACGGTTTGTGAGTCTGTGCTAACTACTAGTTTAGTGATATAGTGCATCTTAGCTAACTTCAACCCCACTTCAACACCTTGCAACTCATGTTTGAATACTGAGTGGCCGGTTGTTGAATCTGAACATGCAGCAATTGTTTCTCCTTCATCATTCCTTATAATCGCCCCATAGCCTCCTTGGCTAACTTGCAAGGACCCGTCAAAATTGAGCTTGAACCAGTCCCATTCAGGCTTAATCCATGAACATCTGATTCCTTGTTTGTGATAGTATGCCATGTTGAGACGCATCTGCTAAATGTACTTTTGCTGGTTGCACTGTCTTCCACTTTAAGATCAAGCCTTGCCTTCTTAACTATAACTTCTTCAAAGATTTGTTCAACTAATCACATCCCAAACATTGTTTTTTACCATGTAGTCTTCTATTATGCTCAGACCACAGGTGGTAAACCGTTACGTTAAGTGTAACCTTCTTTAACACAACGCTGGGACTGTTGCCTCTAAAATTTTGTACACACCAATCTTATTCTGTACCTGTCTACTGTAACCCAAGTGGTGCAATACATAAGACCACACATACTTGGAATGAACGCACTCAAAAAACATATGTTCCTCAGTTTCAATGTCAACATAACACACTAGACATACACCATTGCCATTGTCCCCCAACAGATCATTTTTCACATGGTTTTAAGCATTGAGTTCGCTAGTAACCAGGTGATGAAACTGTAGCAATGGATATTACCCATGAACCAAACAATACTCGCCCAGTTGGCTGTGTGTTCCTTGTGTTTTAATGCTTTGTAGGTGTGCTTCAAACTATAGTTCCCATCAGGTCCAACACTCCAAACAACTTCATCCTCTTGGCTGGAATCAATTTCCACATCTCTCAAATAGCTAGCTATTTCTAAAATGGTTGGTTCTATGTAGTGGGGCACATGCTAGTTACCGTTCCGGATCAATGGCTTGACCATTGCATTCAGGGGCGGATCTACAGCATGGGTAAGGGGGTCAATTGACCCCCTTAGGTTTTGAAAAAAATCTACCAAAGTATATAAAATTTCAATCTTGCCCCCCTTAGAAATTTTATTTTGCCCCTCTTATACAAACAAGAATAGCAATTACAGATCACATATCATAATTACAATCCCTAATTACAGCACAATTGAAAAAACCAAAAACAATTGAGTTGCCGCTTCTAATCTCCGCCTCCACGTCTTCAGTCCTCAACAATGTCTTCTTCTCCATCCCTGTGAAACAAGGTGAGTTTGTTTGATTATAGGTTCTAAATGAAATCAACAGGACAATTGAACAACAAGATCACCTTTAATCTTAACATCTCTTCTTACCTTGGATTTCTCTGATGAATCAAAAACCTAGATCAGAAACTCGAGAGAGAGATGAAGAAAGATCTCAAAGAGAGATCGAACAGAGATCACAGGGAGAGATCAGTGTTGAACTCTGATGAACTCGATCACCCAGAAGAGATCTCTTATCTATCTCTGAAACAGGAGATCTCTGATGAACTCTGATCACCCAGAAGAGATCTCTGATCGATCTCTGAAACAGAAGAGATCTCTGATGAACTCTGATGGAGATCGATCTCTGATGAACTCTGATCACCCAGAAGAGATCTCTGATTGATCTCTGAAACAGAAGAGATCTCTGATGAACTCTGATCACCCAGAAGAGAAGAGATCTCTGATGAACTCTGATCACCCAGAAGAGAAGAGATCTCTGATCGATCTCTGAAACATAAGAGATCTCTGATGAACTCTGATCACCCGGAAGAGATCTCTGATCGATCTCTGAAACAGAAGAGATCTCTGATGAACTCTGATCACCCAGAAAAGAAGAGATCTCTGATCGATCTCTGAAACATAAGAGATCTCTGATGAACTCTGATCACCCAGAAGAGATCTCTGATCGATCTCTGAAACAGAAGAGATCTCTGATGAACTCTGATCACCCAGAAGAGATCTCTGATCGATCTCTGAAACAGAAGAGATCTCTGATGAACTCTGATCACCCAGAAGAGAAGAGATCTCTGATCGATCTCTGATGAACTCTGATCACCCAGAAGAGATCTCTGATCGATCTCTGATGAACTCTGATGGAGATCTGTGAACTCTCTTCTGATGGAGATCGATCAGTGATGAACTCGATCTCTCTTCTGATGGAGATCGATCTCTATCTCCCTGATTTTCAGTGTTTCTCAATGATAAAAGTCAAGAAGAGAAGAGAAGAGAAGAGAGAGATATGAAAAGAGAAGAGAGAGTTCACATCTTCTCCTCTTTTCATTTCAGATCTGTTTTAACTTTTAAGTCATCTTTTGGGTATTTGATAAAAAGAGAATAGAGACAATACATCAATTTACTTTATTGCAATGGTTGAAAAGATAAGAGAGATATGAAAAGACATCAAAATTATTTTACTGTAATTATTGATAAATTTAAGTTTTTTTAATAAAGAGATAAAAAAATTCATACTTTGTTAATTACCTTTATGTTTAGATTGTTGAGTATTTATTTAGGTGTTTAAGTTTTGGATGAGTTTTATATTTGTTTAAGTTTTGATGGGGTATTTTATATTTGTTTAAGTATCTGATTTATCATCTTTATTTGTAAATGAGAGTTTTATATTTGATTTTTAATTTAATTTAATTTGTTTATTTGTTTAGGCTTTAAAGTGGATATTTGATACTTTTAATGGCATCGATGACGAGGTGATTATGCAGCATTACCAGAACATGAGACCCCACAGAGAGCATTTACCTAAATCTATTGTGCATCTACATTGACTCATTATGTATGTTTCTCTTGTAATACTTTTAAAACTCTATTTTAATCATATTTATCTATTTATTTTAAGAATTAAATTATCTATGATTTTTTTGCCCCCCTTGTCTGCAATCCTGGATCCGCCCCTGATTGCATTCCTATGTAAAATAGAGTCATATGTGAATTCATGAGGAAATCTATCCATAAGAATGTCCAGAGGGTGCCATGGTTCTTTCCAAAAGGCGTCTTTTCTCCATTACCAATTGAATGAAGTGCTAGCTGTGATGCCTTGGGTTTGCAATCAAGAGTTTTCCTCCAACACCATGAGGCTTCCCGAGGCGTATTCATGAGCCAAAAATCCTTTTTTTTACTAGATGTTTTTAAACTCATCACACCCACAATGTGTCTCTGTTCGACACTATGTGCCGCATACAAGTTGCTTGGTTGTTTACTGTGATATCTTATATTCCTAACCCCCATAATGATAAGGATGACAGATAGTCTTCCAACTTACCATTGCCTTCTTACTAGGTATGTCTTCCCCGGACCAAAGGAAGCTCCTAAGGATAACATTAATAATCTTGATAGTTTGTTTAGGCAGCCCAAAACTAGATGTCCAATACACTTGCATGCGGCAAAGTATCGATTTCATGAGCACGACTCGTCATGCATAAGTTAGGAATATGTTCTTCCAGGAATTAATTTTTTTTTCTGATCTTCTCAATGGTTGGGATGCACTGCTGATGGGATAGGTATGAAGATATCAATGGCAGAATGATGTACTTCACCGGGAGGTCAATTTTGGCTGCGCATCTCGGGGGCCACGGTATCTATGATAGTTCTATACCAGCTCGTGAGCGAGCATAGTGTTATCCTAGATTAATCTGCCTTTAATGAAAGCAGACTGGTTGTTGCTTACAAGGTGGTGTATTGCTCCCCTCATTCTAGTTGTAAGCACCTTAGTGATACACTTGTAAAGAAAGTTGCAGCAAGCTATAGGCCTGTAATTACTAAATAACGATGCATTAGTAATTTTAGGCACTAAAGCAACTGAAGTACTGTTTACTAAATAACGATGCATTAGTAATTTTAGGCATTAGTAATTTTAGGCACTAAAGCTATAGGCCTCCCAAGTGATATTTTTTTTAACCTTTTTCCATCTACTGTTGTGGATAATCTTAATCAGGACTCGAGTTTCTTTGTATTGCCTTCATCACAGGGAGTTTCTCATTGCCGCATTGGTAACCTTTTCTATCCCACCACTTTCCATCAGTGGCTGTGGTTGAGAATGGCCAGCAAAGATGTAAAAATGATGGGCATTTGCTAACACTAAGTATCATATCTGCGTGAACAAGGAAGTCGCAGCCTTGAAACCCTAGCTGCATGGCTTCAAGGAGGAGGCTCGTCGCAGGTGTCGCAGCCGCAGGGCTCGTCGCAGCCGCGGGGCTCATCGCATCGCAGGAAGCTGCAGGGCTCATCGCAGGACCAATCAACGCCGCAGTGCTTGTCACGGGAAGCCGCATGGCTCGTCGTGTGTCGTCGCAAGGCTCGTTGCTGATCTAGATCTGAATCAAGTCTAGATCTGATTCAAGGGAGGGAGGAAGAGGGAGGTTAGATTTGTCTTCTAGATCTGATACCCCATCTCCAGTCTATTGAATGACAGGAACAAATGGTGGAGACGCAGTCAGTGCGAACGTGTTTGCACAGGAGGTGTTCATGGCTTTTGAGGAGAAGTACAACATTCATGGCGATGGATTGCTACAGTTACTCACAAATGAATATCAAGTGGCTGTAAAAAATGGAGATAAACTAGGTGCAGAAGGACTGGAAATGATGATAAACCCCAAAAACTGGGCAATGCTAACTGCAAGGGTGTCAGCCAGTCAAGAGCAGGCTACAGCGCAAAGGAATGAAGAGGTTCTGCATAAAGCAGATGAATGTACAATGCCAACCAGTGTTACATCCTCTGGCCCTAGCAAAATTCAAGAAACAATGACAACAAACCCTGTCGTTGCACCAGCGAGGATGAGTTGGGCATCAAAGCTTAAGCAAAGCAAGCATACGGGCTCTACAAAACTTAGGTATGAACCTCCAGCTACTGTTGAAGGAAGGAAAATAGTACAAGTGCAAACTGCTGACTTTGCGAATAGGATAGAAGAATGTGAAAGTTTGGTTATTGGCAGCTTTGTGGGCAAGCGATTGGCATATGGTTATGTCAAAGAGTGGCTGATAAGGACGTGGGGAATTCGAGATTTTGAAATGAGCATACACGGAAATAAGAATTTTGTATTCAAATTCAAGAAGGAAGAATATAGAAGTAAGGTATTGGAAATGGGACCTCTGCATATTGCAAGCACGTTGTTCATCCTCAGGGCCTGGTCACCTTCTATGGACGAGGATGCCGAGGTGCTTACCTCGATACCTATTTTGGTTACACTGAAGAAAAATCCTTTATTCCTATGGAATCCAGAGGGTATTCAAAGGATTGCTAGTTTTATTAGAGTGCCTATCATGCTTGACAAAGCTACTGAAGAAAGGACAAGATTAGCGTATGCAAGGGTGTGTGTGGAGGTGGATGTAAACAACCAATTACCCAAAGACATCCATGTGGTTATCAATGGAGATAAGAAAAAAATAGTTGAAGTTGAGTATGCATGGATTCCTGTTAAATGCAGTTCTTGTGCAGTTTTTGGCCATACAAAACAGCAGTGTTCAAAGAGCAAAGAAATTAATACTCCAGGCCATATGGTATGGCAAGCTACCGGTAGGACCCAACCACTAGAAAGACAAAACTCCGATGGTTGGACGATCGCCAAGGGTAGACATACATTCAAGTCGAAGACTCCACCCAGTTTAGAGGGGAGTCCAGGGCCTATCACAGGAAAAGCAGGGAATGTGACCAGTATAGAGGCTGCCAATGTGCCAGATGATGACCATAGTGATGCCATAACGCAGAGTCCACAACCATTGATTCTTATCAACCTAATGCTTGAGCGTAGTGCTAATGTGGAGGCAAGTGAACACACACCGACTCAGGACAAAGAGAACACCACAACAGATGAGCAGAGTAGTAACGAGGAACATGAGCAAGATCTTTCTAGTGAAGAGGTTGCAAGCGATTTGTTTTCAAAATCTTGCACTAAAGATTTTAGTCTCTGCCCTCGAAGATCCTCTAGGGCTAAGAAAGCAAATAAAAAGTACAAAGGTTGAATCATTTCCTCCTTAACAAAGGAGACAGGGATAAAAAACAAGAGGTTTCTTCTTTGGCCGATGCTAGTTGAAGATTTCTATAGGCCTAGTAACCATGTTCACTCTCACTAGAATTCTCTTTCTTGTGAGAGTTTGTTTTTTTTTTTTTTTTTTTTTTTTTTTTGTTTTTGCTTTTGCTTTTGTTTCATTTGTATAAAGGTTTTGGGGTCCTTAAAACCCAGCTCGCTTTCCAAAAAAAAAAAAAGTATTGTTTACCTGGCCAAATAACTTTGAACTTCTGAAGAAAAAAAATCTCAATCACCTTAATGCAATCTTCACCTATGATTCTCCATGTGACTTTGAAGAAATAGGACGAGAACCCATCTAGTCCCGGAGCCTTGGTTGAATCGGTAATAGATAGTGTTTCAGTGATCTCGTTCCGACTAACTTCCGTGATCAATTCATGCATCATCTCATCAGTTAAAGTGTTTCCCTATCTCCAGGTTGTCAATGAGAGAGCTATCATAATGCACCTCATGGGGCTCTACAAATATGTTTTCAAAGTACCTTATACACTCAGCTTCTATGGCAGCTAGTTCTTCCAACTTAACTCCCTCTGCACTGTAGATGCAGGATATGTTACTTTGTGCTCGCCGCTCCTTGAACATTGCATGAAAGTACTCATTACTTTGGTCATTGCTAAGAAGCATTTTGGATCTCGCCTTCTGTTTAACTTTGATGCACTTCTAGCTACTCTAGCATAACTGTGAATTGCCTCCCGTTCTTCTTGTATACTCTGAATAATGACGTTCTGAGTTTGTAGAACCTGTTGAGCCCTCCACATTCTCTGTTTGGCTTCATTTACTTGCTGGCTATCTCTACAAAATCCAGTCTTTCTCCATACTATTAGTTTCATATTTACCTGTTTAAGTTTCTTAACAAAAGCGAAACATTGGATTCCCACTGACCGGTGTTTGACATGCATCCTCTACAACCTGCATAAACCTTGCTCATCTACCTAATAATTAAAGTTTTTTAAGGGAAGTGGCCCTATGTTTTGCTTCTCATACATTGTTAGCACCATTGGGGAGTGGTTCGATATGCCATTATTTTGAAACTCCACTTCAGCATCAGGCAATGTTTGTAACCATTCTCCATTTACCATCATTCTTATCAATCTTGGAAGAGGCCCTACTGTCACCCATTTTATTATTAGTACGTGAAGTAGCTCCCTCTGTATCTACAGTCATGTAAATTCGCTTGCACAACACAATTAAGAAAGTCACGTACATCAGCATTGGTAAAATGGCATTAAAATCGCCAAGTAATATCCAAGGCAGTATGTTACTGCTTGCAAATTGTGTGATTTCCATCCATAGATGTTATCTGGTAGTCACATTATTGTTGTCATAAACAATAGTAATCACATACTCCTCCTTACCATCAGGCCATGTCGCTTTGTCGAAAATTGCTTGCACAGAACAAGTTAAAGTAGTCACATTCACATTCATTGGATCCCATCCTAGCTAGATACGCCCACCTTGCACCAGGTCCCCATTGTCCACCCACTGCCAATTATGTAAAAGAGTTGTTTGTATGGTCCTATTCTTTTCATCAGTAATCTTCGTTTCTACTAACCCAACAATCAACACCTTGTTTTCCTTAACAAAATCTTGCACCTCCTTTTGTCTCAGGGGGTCATTAAGTCTCATGATGTTCCAACAACCTATTTTTTGCATCATTTGACTAACCTACCTATGGAGGGGCTGCTTGACCCCTATGTTTTTAGATTGTCCTCTTTCCCATTCTACCATCTCTCTTGGGTTTCTCCTTGAAATTTATTTGGTCTTTTTTATGATTCCCCCCAGTTGTTTGTTTCACTTCCTTATATTGCTCCTTCCTACCCTCTACTCGTATTTGTTCACTCTGCATTTGGAGTGTGTCTCATTGGGTTCCCTGCCATCAGAGACATTCTCATCAACTCTCTTCTCTTTTGATGGTTGAAGTGCCACACTACTGTGTTCCTCGCCTTCTAGTACATCTTGTGTTTCCTGGCTACTCTCCTCCTCACTCACTACAATAGCAGTTCCATTCTAAACTTGGTTACACACTTCCGTAACTACAATTGTTGTATTGGTGATTTGGGTTCTGGCTCTAAATATGTGTTGCTTCTTCGGCTACTCCTATCCTTCATCTTGGTTTCCCAAAGTTTTATTCTTCTACTACTTTATAGACCTTTATTCGTTCACGTTTGCCACTGCCTTTCCTTAACTTTCTATTGTGTGGCCAAATACATTGCAATGCTTGCACTTTATTGGTTTCCAGGTGTACTCCCCCCCAAACTTGTAAGTTTTCACTCTGGATTGGAAGCGTACTAGTCAAATTGATTTCAATGCATACCTTTGTAAAATTCATGTGTGTTTTGTCTTAGGTGGCTTTGTCTTCTTGTATACTCTGAATAATGACGTTCTTCTAGCATAACAATTTTCCTGTTCGCAGAGAGCAATGCGGGGATTTCCAAATTCCCCGCAGGGTTCCTTGTGAACAGAAATTTTTTTCAAAAAAAAATTCCTATTCGCAGTGTACAATGCGGGATAGTTGCAAAATCTCAGAGTTCCGGGCGAACGGAAAATTTCAGCAAATTTTTTCGGACAGATTTGCGCGACTTTAGTAAAATGACCATAACTTGCTCGTTTCAAAACATTTTCAAGTGATTCAAGTTGTGTTTATTAGATAACTCAGAGTACTAAAACTTTTTAGTTTTGATCAACTTGAGAATGGGTATCGATCGAGCACATAAGTTGGCCGAAAGTTAGGAACACTATCCTATTTTTTATTGCAAAATAGATATGCACGACTTTAGTAAAATGACCATAACTTGCTCATTTCAAAACATTTTCAAGTGATTCAAATTGTGTTTATTATACTCATAGTACTACAACTTTCGTGTTTAGATGACCATGAGAATCGGTCTCATTTGAGGGTTTAAATTGGTCGAAAGTTACCATGTTTTGCGTTTTTTTAGTTTGAGTTTCTCTATTAAATTATACATATTTATTGGTGGTGTGAGTAAGTAAAAAAACAAAACAAAAAACTCAATGGTGGTGTGGAGTAGTCGTTGCCTTTCCAAACAATGATTGTTGGGAAATAGCTAAGTAGATTTTGCAATGTGTTATTATATGATTATTTACATCATTATATCCGAGCTAGGTAAAACCAAGTTTTTCATCTTGTCATGCACTCATGGAAACCAAAGCCAATCAAAGGTTCTTAAGTGGCTTCTGAAAACTATATTGATCCCATACATTGCTATATACAGAACTATTTACAATAGGGGTGGGCATCCCATCCCGCGATCCCGTTCCTGTCCCGATCCCGTCCAGTCTCATCCCGTTCCGTCCCGATCTAGAATGGGATGGGATGGGATGAAGATTTTCAATCTCGAACTAATTTATTAATATTAATTATTAATATTTTTATTTAATTATTTATTTTAGAATTGTGGAATTGTGCAAAGTTCTTGGTAAGTGTCAATCATTAGGATATACCATATAGTAACCTTATAATACTAATGCTTTCTTAGTATGTGTGAAGTAAAAGGCATAAGTGTCAACTGTTACACCTATGCCTTCTATAGTATTGTGTAGCATGTATGTAATCTGATTTAATTAGTCTTTTTTTTTATTTAGCAAAAGAAAATGTGTATACTTGTTCAAGCATCTCGACAGAAATACCAATAAATGATACTTTCCAAATAAACAGTATTGTCAATTGTTTTGCTGATCTTGTTGTGTTTGTGAACGAATTTAAGTGGGAACTTGGATTTGAATCCATTAAATTAGACCCTTAACTATGATCAAATCATAACCATCACAATTGTCGTCCCAAAAAAATTATATATGATTAGCACGCTGATCCCGTCCCGTCCCGAACCCGTATGAACGGGATGGGATAGGAATGGGTATATCTCGTCCCATCCCGTCCCGTGCCCACCCCTAATTTACAACACTTCAGAGTCAAGCAAACATTGGGGTATCAATTTCTTTAAGGCAGCGCCTATTTGACACCACAACTTCCACTCACCCACACCACCCATCTAATATTTATTTTCCCACATCATGCACTTCTCTCCCACACCAATGTTCTCTTCCACACTACTCATATAAGGAAAACTTCATCTCCTCCCAACTTCAAACCATCGAAAAAGAAATTTCCCTCTCCTCCCAACTTTCTCCCTCTCTTATTCGATCATCCCTTTCCTTCCAACTTCGAAAGCTCCCACTGCATCTCCCTTCCCAATTGAACTTTTCCCCTCCCAACTAAACTGTCACTCTCTCCCTCAATCTCTCCCATTCCTTCCACTTCCATTCGACTCACCCAAACTCATTGTCCCTCCCACTCTCTTGACAGGTTACTCACTCCCCCACTTTCTCAATTTAGTGTGATTTGCTCTTGAAGAACTGTGTGTGCGATTTGGGGTCATTCAACAAAGGCAAACCACATTGTATAGAGGTAATTTCGATCTCAAACCCTAAATTGAACTAATACCATGTCATGTGTGATTAGGTACTCGATTAGTAAACTCCAAACACTTTAAATTAATTTGAATATTTTTTCAAGGATTATTTAGCACCCTAAATTGGCATTAATTTTTTTAAGGATTATTTAGCACCCTAAATTAGCATTGATTTTTCAATGATTGTTTATGTAAGTTTGAATTAATTGTGTAGTATGGCAAACACGACCAAAGACATTGTGTCTTCAGTGGTTGGTGGTGGGGATGATCGAGCTGATAAAGATGATAGACAACCAATGATGGTGTCTAACCGAAAGAAGATTGGAGAAAAGCGTAAAGAAAATATGGAGGAGAGAAAAAAAGAATGGAAGAAAAAAAAAGTAAATAAGAAAATGAAAGAAGATGAAATAGAGAGTAATTTGATAAACGCAGAAGCAGCAGTGAGACTCTAAATCCTATCACAAAGTCAAGCCGAATCACAATCTCAAGTAGAGGTCTTGGACATGAGCATGAAGGTGTTGGACATGAGCGTGATGTTGTTGGACAGCGTGAGGGTGTTAGACATGAATGTGAGGTTGTTGGGCATGAGGGTGAGGTTATTGGGCATGAGCGTGAGGATGTTGGGCACGAGCGTGAGGATGTTGGGCACGAGCGTGAGGTTGTTAGACATGGGCATGAGGATGTTGGACATGAGCGTGTGGTTGTCGGACGTGAGGGTGTTGGACATGAGGGTGAGGAGTTAGAGGAGGGTGACCAGGTTGCTGGTAATGATGATGAACCAATTATTTCTATTGAACCTGGACCTAATGAAGTTAAATAAAATGTAAGGAAGGCCCGATGATGGCTCTATATTAGAGGATTACTATGGTCATGTGGCTCTCTCCATTTAGGATGGTGATAAGGTAATTATTATATTTTTCATCTTTTAAAATATCTAATTTTATTTGTTTTTATATTATTTGGACATTGATTTAGTTTTTGTTATTTAAGAACGACGTGAATTGAGATGTTGGCATCAATATAAAAAAAAAATTAGTTTGCCAGTTGAAATAGGAGCCCAAAAAAGTTAGGCAAATGGTGTATAATAGCGGTCTTCATCCCTTGATCTCCCATTGTAAGACATCATCACTCTTAGGGAGCATCTCAACGACCTATCTCCTAAAGAGGTAAAATTGCGTCATTAAGTAAAATATTGAGCTCACTGTCTTTCTCATTAATTGTTCTGACTTTTTATTGGGCAATTTTATTAAGTTTCATGATTGTATGGTCAGGTAATTTGGGACCCTTATGTGAAATCCCAGCAAAATACTCCCCTTCATAGCATCGCATGGTTTCACGGTTGTTTGTTATGCATATACATTGAAGAGCCATATCACCCTTCATAGAGTGATGAGACAGATGGAAAATGTACAGTCATTCCAAATCAAGCGAAAGTGAAGAATAGAGATAGATCTGGCAAGAACTACTCGGTCAAACACGAGATATTGTCGTCGTTCGCTGACAGTTGGCAGAATCATCTCTTGTCAAGTGACAATTGAGTTCAACCAGTGAAGCTTCCATGGGATTGCAGCGGCGACTACTTGGAGTAGTTTCATGTCATTAGTCATCCTTTTGTCCAACCACCGATGAATAGGAGAACTCATCTCCTAAGAAGACAAATGTTTCTATCTCACAATAGGGTAATTTAACTTTGCTTTAAAAAATTTAAAAAGGATTTGACTTGATATTTTTTTTATGGTTTTTACTAACATCAAATGTTTTATTACAGAACAAGGTGGTTGATAAGGCTTTTAACTTGCCCGACGCCTCAATTAATGAAGGTGGGAATGTTGACGAGGTTTTGTTGTTCTTGAGGCAAAACAAAATACGTGACTTGTTGCACAGGATGTCTGTGTCTGTGACCTTTGATGATGTACATGCAGATCCTGATAGTAGTGAAGTTGGTGGTGGATCAAGCGAGCTTGGAACAAATAAGGGTCATGACCTAAAAACTAAGAAGAGGCATACCAAATAATGTTATGATGTAGTATCAAATGTAAACTATAGATTTTTTTAATCTTCTGTTGTATTGTAAACTACTAAATCTTTTGTTGAATGACATCCAGTTTTATTATGCCATTTTTATGTTTCAAATTAAGAAATTACTTTCAGATACAAATTTTACGAAAAATCACGGACAATCAGTATTTGCACCTAAATGCAAAGGATACAGCGAAAATGAAATTTCTGTTCACAGAGGTTAATGTGAATGAAGACCTCTTGTTCGCATGAACATTAAGAATGAGAATCTCACAAACATATAAACATTGTTGTAAAACCATAGAAATTCCAAATTTTGAAAAAACAAAAAAAAATAATTACAAATTTTCAAAAATGGGACAAAGTCCAAATTTGGACCCCATCACAGCGGATCATGTGAACCAGGTGTATCTGGTCGCAGCAGCTCATGCGTGTATAGATCTTATACTCGCACATTTTGTAATTGGTGGAATCTGAAATTATTGTTTGGAAGGTGGATTCTACCTATAATCCTTGTTTAAAAACGATGCAAATTTGAAAATTTTTAAATTTGCATTTACTCCAAATTTCAAAATTGGGACAGAGTCCATTTTTCTAGCCAACGCAGAGGTTTGTACAAGTAGGAGTTATCCCTTGGCAGCGGCTCATGTGAAGGGTTAACTCCCATTCGCGTGAACCTCTGCGGATGTTGTCGACAGACATTTCCTTCATTAAGATTGGTGTTTTCTTATAATCTGGTCAGACCTTGTGTCTTCCCCATGCATTGCGCTCTGATTTTCAACGTACCATCAATTCTAATCGGTAAGAGGGTTGCGTTGGTAATGGTTGAGATGTGAAGTGTCATGTCTAATCGGTGAGGGGTAGTGGATGGTGTTGTTTAGAATGAGTAAATGGAGAGGTTTCTCTTCATCTTCCACTATAAATTGGGGAGATGAAACTTCATCTTCTTCAAACTCCTTGAAACCAAAATGTCCAACAACGTGTCTCCTCCTCCTTCTCCTCCGCCTGTCAATGATGTGCCTCCTCCTGGGAACGATGACATTTATGTTGATCTTGATGTTGAAGGGCTAACCGAGGAAGAACTGGGCTCAATGCAGTTTGCCCATGAACTTGTGTTGATGGAAGGGTGGACTTTACCTCCAGTGCCTGATGTATGGGTTGAGGCAAGTGTTATTTGGGTTGTCTTTGTTGCTCCCACTGGTAGTGGAGAGCTTTTTGATGGTTCATGGTCAACAAGGAAGAGGAAGACTCTGAAGAAAAAGATCATTCAAACCGTACGGAACGTCTTGTGACACGCGCCCGGACCTCAACATGGACTTTGATCACGACAAGGAAGATGATGTCGACCTCCATGATCAGGAATTTGATGACCCAAGGGACGTCTATGATGACTTCAAGGATCATGACTCCGATTAGTGAATGTCTATGTACTTTTTTTGCTCGTTATGCATATGTACTTTTTTTATGCTTCAATGAAATACAATGTTTCATTCCGTACATGAAACTAAAAGAAATTGGCAACAAGTTACTTAGCATTAAAATGTTGTTTAAAAAATCCAAATAAATGGAGACAAAGTAAATCCGAGAGAATATGAAACTATATCATACAATTTGAGTTGTACAATGCAAAATACAAAATTTGTGTCGGACTCAATTTTGGACCCTGTTGCAGAGGACAATGCGAACAAAATAATACTAATCGCAGCGGCTCGTGCGATTTCAGGCCATCTGCTCACATAGTTTTCTATTATAAGAATTTAAAAAATCTGTTTGGAAGGTGGATTTTATCTCTAAACATTGTTGTAAAACCATAGAAATTTTTTTAATTTTGAAAAAAAAAATCAAATCCCCACAATTCCAAATTTTGGACAGAATCTGATTTGGGCTATGTCGCAGTGGCTTATGCAAACAGAGAAAGGCCATTCGCAGTGGATCATGCGATTTTGGGCCACCTGTTTGCAGGTTTCTCTAATATATGAATTTCAAAAATGTATTTGAAATGTGGATTTTACCTCTAAACATTGTTGCAAAAACATAGAAATTTTTTAATTTTGAAAAATATTCAAATCCCCACAATTTCAAATTTTGGACAGAGTCTGATTTGGACTATCATAGCGGATCATGCGAACAGGAAATATCCAATCCCAGAGGTTCGTGTGAATGGTGGTGTCCTATTCACAGTGACCTCTGCGTTGGTGTCTATTTTTATACTTTTGTCAATTAAAATTCATCTTTAAAATATCTTCCTTTGATGTTGGTTTAATTAGTGTTAGTGGAATATATCAGAATCAAGATGGGTATTAAATTCAAATATTTCAATGTAAATTAATGGAATGTATATTTACGTTGACATTTAATTAGAAGTCATCCATAGATACAAAAGCGGTGACTTTTCTAACAAAAAGATCAACATATGTCAGTGTATTAGTTTACATGGCAGTACAATATGTACATAAAAAGTGTAGACGTGCATCAATCCAATATGGCAATGACCTCGTCCGAGTTGTTCATCTTACTAGCAACTGTATGAGGCAATGGGGGTTTTGATAGCATATGGAGCAAGACAAAGTGAGAACTCTGGGCGAGGTGTGCCATGAAACACATCTTAATGTCGTTGAACTATGACGAAGGTTGGATATATGGAAAACACGTTGTGATTTGATTCCCATAATTCACAAACAAACACCAGTAATGGTTGGCTGCAAGCTCTAACATAACAGGGTCAATAAGCAAATTTTGCTCACCTACCTGTACCTTGGATTCAGGAATTATCATAGCATCCCTTACCATCTTGATCCCTGACTCATGCCACATTCCAAGCCAAAACTCTTCATTGATTTTTATCTCATTTATTAGCTCATTCCTTAGTTGCTTCCAACCACTCCTTACATGCTTATAACTACTCTAGCGGTCGTAATCTAGGAAATTGGCTATGCATCGAAATCCTCAATTTCCATCGCCTTCAACATTTTCAATGCTATAGGCTTTTGCTGTTGGTTGCAAACATTTTCTTGACTTTTGAGCTCCTCTCGAGTCTTGGCATACTCATGACCCGACGGGTCCTTTTTAGTCGACCTCTCATACTTGGACAACTTCTTCTTCTTAGGTCTTCCCTTTCCCGCCAAAAGTTCAGACGGCTCGATCATTAAAGTTGAACCAATTCAACTCTAGAAGCTTCATCTTCAAAACCAACTTCTGATCAAGAGTGGAATGATTAAACATCTTCTTAAGGGTGTCGACCACTGGGTCTATAATCACATCTGCGCCTTCATAAATAGGTGTGGTGCCAAGTTGCATCCAATACTTGTTTAAGGTATCCAATGAAATTATCCAGTAGAGGTTAGATACGTTGTCATTTCATGAACACAAGGCAACCCATGAGTGATTTGAATCACATATCCACACTTCACAAGATCATTCCCTACAAATTCACACCTACGCATTTCCAAAAACATCAAATCAATAGTGTGCACCCCGAACCCATGAAGTTACCAAAAACTTCTAACACATGCTCAGTCTTCACCTTCGTCAAACTTTGTTGAAATGATGATTCAATCTCTACGTGTTGTATTTCGATAATTTCATGCATATTAGTCCATACATCATAACATGCCTTATGAATTTGCCAACATATTTTTCAACTTGGAGTGTGCACCCTCAACACGACCGGTCGCCCGTTGCCCAAAATGCATGAAAATATCGGTCCATGCACTTACAAAGTACTCATTCTGTGGATAGTGGATACCATACCATCTTCAAATAATCCAAATATTTCGAGTGTGATGCATATTTTCTTTCAAACTCAACAGTTGTCGTATTCCATTTTTTTCTGTACTTGATCTATAGAAATCCGATAAATAATATATAAACTCGCCATGTGCACAACAATCTCCTTGCTTTGGAAAAGACACGTAACCAAATTCTCTATCAGTGACAAATATAGTTGGCAACTTGTTGACTCAAACATCCCAAGAAGTTTTTCAATGCCTAGGCATATGAATCTTTCTTCTCATAAGAGATAAAACAACATGCAACGTTGAACGTCTTGTCAATCGACGTAACAAACACAATCTCAAACAATGGCATCCGATAACGATTAGTTTTATACGTGCAAACCATGATCATGACAAATAGAAAACATTTCGCTAATTGAATTGAGTCAGGATGCGTCCAAAAAATGTTTGTGACTCTATTGCCTTCGTCATAGTATGTCACTCTATGTAGTTACAGTTGTTCAACAAGTGCATAGTCTATTGCAATGTCGTTCAACAAGTGCATAGTCTGTTGCTTGTCTTTATCTGACAAATGACATTGTGAATATTCTTCAAATTCGACGTATTATTCGATACAAGTTTTTCAAACCAGCAAAGATGTGACGAGGGGAGACACCCGACTTTGACATAAATGATCTCCTCGTCATTCAATCTATCTGCAAACGAATGACCAACAAGTGATCTTACTCGAGGATGATTGTGGGTTTCACATGTCACGTGCAGTTTTTTGATGAATAAACCTAACATGTTTCGTAGGAAATAAACCAACAAGTAAACTTGTAAGAATAGTTATACATGAATAAACCTAACATTTTTCGTAAGAAATAAGTCACCATCGTCAAACACTTCTTCCAATGCTCTTTCCTCATTGTTCATGTCATTATCATCAACATTGCTATAACATGATTGCTTGTAGGTATTTCGAAGCTTACTACACCCATGAAAAGGGACCACACAAAATAATGATGGAACTTATAAGTAAAATCAACAAACAATAGCAACAACAACAATAGCACCACAAGAAAAACTAATTTAATGCAGGCTTAGCTCAAGTTGAGAATGTTACCTCAAGTGGAGTGATAAAAAACAGTGTTCTAAAAATCGGCCTAGGCAGCGCCTAGGCGCTAGAAGGTAGAAACACGCCCAGATTAATGGTTGGGCGGGTTTTGGGCAGTCTGGGCGGTCTAGGCGGGTATGGGAGGTCTAGGCGGGTATGGGCGGCCTAGGCGGGGTCTGGGCGAGTTTTTTTTATTTTATTTTAATAAGGCTGATTGTGTTTTTATTTTATCTTTCTTTCCTCTTTTAAAGAAATAAACAATTTAATTTTTTATTCAGTATATGTCTAAATGTAGCAAAGGATGATTACTTAATGGAATTCTCAAATGATATGTCGGTACCAATTTTAGTAATGTAGATTTTATTAAACATGACTGAGGTTATTCATGCAATTTGAAGAAAAATAAAATAGTAGGTTTGGATATTTGTCCACAAATTCAACTTTGTATAAAGTACCCATCATGACCAACTTCAGTCATTTGAGTTTTAATAAATTTTGTTCATGATTGTTAATTTTTCATGTTTTTAAATTTTGCATATGTATCTTGGCATTAAATTGGATATAATTGATAAGGTATTATGCTTAACTTTTGTAAATTATTAAAGTTATAATACAAAACCTAAGACCACCTAGGTGCCGCCTAGGCACCTGCTCGCCGCCCGCCCACCGTCTAGCGCTTTTTAGAACACTGATAAAAAGTTGATCTTCCACTTCAAATTGTTTATGTTCTTCACTATCACATCCACCATTGTAATCCACAAAACTATAATCATCAACTTCACTAAACCTATCCATTTTGACATAAAAAGTTCAACCAAACTCCTTACAAACAAGTTTGAGGAACTACAAATGATAGAGAGAGTCGACTATGTTGAGAGGGGACAATGGAAAGTTCGGCGAGCTTGGTGGGAGAGAAAAGACAACGAGAATGAGGGAGCTTGGCGAGAGAGAGGTCTGCGAGGGAGAGCAGATTTCTCGCTCTAGGAGAGAAAAGAATGTTTGTGTTAGTTTGGGTTTTTTTTTATGGTGTGGGAAAGCATGTAAAACAAAACAAAAAAATTGGCTCAGTGGTGTGGGTGAGTGCAAGTTATGGTGCTAAATAGGTGTTGTCTTTCCCTAATTATTGAACACACTATTGAATGTCAATATTTTAATCTCGTCAAGGTCACACAACAGACTGAATCTGATTAGCGTTGAAATCGTAAACAGAATGTGTGCAACTGAACACAAGTTGGGGGTTCACATATCAAAGCAATTGAAACACTACATTTCAGAGCATCTCCAATTGTAAAAGTTAAGATGGTGGATCAACCATCCCCATTTTAACCAAAAGCTAAATTTAGGGGTCTCCTATTTCTTCATCACTCCAACCACATCCCTTATTTTAACTTTTTCATTATTATTTAAATATATCTTTCACTTCAACCATCCTTTTGTTTAGATTTTTGGTTTTTTTTTTAATTTGAAAAATTAAAGAATTGAAATATCTTAATATTATTTCAGAATTAGGGGATGGTATGGTTGCCCTTAAATTTATGGGGAAGTTGGAAGTGAAGTTAAAATAGGGAATGCTTTAGGAAATCCATTGGAACATGCATTTTCTCACATAAGCCTGGCTATTTTAGGGGATCCATTGGAGATTCTCTTACTAGAGGTGTTAATTGGTTAATGAAAATCGACCAAACCGAACCGAAATATAATCAAAAAAGCCCGAACCGAGAAAAACCGAAACCAAACATTAGAAAACCGAACCGAACCAAGTTTGTTTGGTTCGGTTTCGGTTTTGGTTTTTGTTTTTCACACATCCGAAACAACCGAACCCTTCCTTTTATCTTGTTTTTAATTCTCTAACCCTCTCTCTATAATTTAATCCCCCATCAACCCACTCTTATTTAAATTCTCACCTCATTCCAATGCACCCCACGTCCCCACCCTTTCTCTTAACTTTCACTTTCTCATTTTCTTAATGTCCCATTCAGAGAAATAGTTGAAAAAGTCTACCTTCTCTATCTTATTTAAGCCCCGCCCACCTCTCCCCACCTACTCAACTTCTCTTTCTTTATTAATGTCATTTTTCTCCTTTTTAAGTCTCTCTTTATCCAACCACTTGCAAGTTGAGGAGGAGAGACAGAGTTTGACTCAATTTTGTTGAAGAAAACCAAACTTTTCACTTGCTTGCTTGCAGCAAGGATGAGCAATAGCGATGGTGACAACTTCGAGACTTTTGATTTGATAAAAAAAAACCTTCTTGCATGATGAAATTACGAGACTTGTGGAATCGTCATAGAAGACTTCGGTCTTGTTCAGATCATCACATGAGTGTGGTGGAGATAGATTAAGATGCAAACAATGTAGTTATGGTTATAGTTTTTTGTATGATGTTATAGTATTGTGTATATGAGAGACATGACAAAAAAAATTAATCTTATGGAATTATAAAGAAAAATAGGCAAGAAAAAATTGAAAAAATTCTCTATAAATGAATAGTCGAAGTCTTGAAACTCTCTGTGTTCATTTAGCATTTGTTTTCCCTTCTCTCTCTCTTTTATTTTATTTGTACTCTTTCTGCCTCTGGATTTTCTTCATTTGCAAACCAAGCTTCATTTCCTTCTTTCCATTCTTTGTAGCTTTGACTTATTCCTTTTGTGCTAGAGCCAACTCGGTTGTATGTAGCAGCAGAAAAAATAAAAGAAAATGAATAAAAAGGGAAAAAAAAACGAAAATAACCGAACCGATCGGTTTGGTTATTTATTTGATAAATGTGAAAACCGAACTGAATTCGAATTCTTGATTTGATTTGGTTTTGGTCCAATTTTAAACCGACCAAAACGATTAACACCCCTAGCTCTTACAACTCCAATGACGGTCTTTCTTTAGTGGCATTATCAAACACCTCGAATGCAAAATCCATTTATACGGATATCCGCCCCATCCCACGCCAATTCAGGCGGTACAATTTTGGTCATATACGCCCCATGGGCTCTGTTTAAAGAACTTAAAACCCAAATTCCTATCCTATCCTTTCACTTTCACTTCCACTTCCACTTCCACTTCCAGTCTCCAAGAGGACCACGACTCCACCATCTCCAATTCGCCTCTCTTCTCTGAAGACTCAGATCCCTCGCTTCCGCTGCTCCACGCCTCCGAGGACCACCACTAGCCACCGCCGCTCCCAGTTCAGTAAGTTCTTCTTCTTTACTTCTTTTCTTTTGTAGATTAGTAAATCTAATTTTCGACGGTGACTGAGACAAAAATTTCCAGAGATTTCATTTTCGAACTCTCCATCAAGCTTCGCTTCTTCTTCTTCTTTGCTGCTTTCACTCCAAATCCAAAACAGGTTCGTCATTCACCTTCTCTCTCCCTACACGAATGAAACAATGTGTTCGAAATTGAAGACTTTTAAGGGGTTTCATTGTAAAATCAGACACCCCACTGGGGATGTTTCTTGTTCTTGGGGTATTTCTTTTCTGACTTATTTATTCTTCCTTAGATTTCCCGACCCTTGTTTATATGAGATCTGCACATTCCAAACGATGCAAACAAAGATGTGCTATAAAACTTAGTTTTCAATCCTTGAATTGTGTCCATGGCATCAATGACTAGCCATATCGTCCACCTAGTTTGTTATGTTCGTCAAGCTGTTTCAATAGTTAATCTTTCCATTTTAGACTCCCAAGACTTGCAAACCTCATGTTATCAATCAATCGCGATAAAGTCAGACGTACAAGGTTTATTGACAAACACCCTGCACCTATGATGTTATTCTCCATTTTCTTCCTCTTCTGCTGCTGCTTGCTGCTTGCTGCAAACACATTGGTAGGGAATAAGTGGTTAACCGGGGCGGGTGTCCCCCTTCCATGATCGGCCGGGGACCTTTTAAAAAAAACAAATGGCTATTCGAAGCGGATTCTCGGGGTGGGGATGGATTTGGCAAAATCCACCCCAATTCACCCCGTTGGCATCGAATACAATTAGAATGTTTGCATCTTGCAACTTTGTGATGGGTGTTAAATTGAATGTGATGGATGGTTCAATGGAAAGTCAGTCAGAGAAATGGGGGAAAATGAAGAGCGGGTTCAATCAGTTTCATTTCTTTACCAATATAACTAAAATAATAAATAATAAATGGTTTGTATGTTGATACCTCTATCAATTGCCTCTGTGTGCTCAATGTATTGACTCGCTCAAATACTCGATTCAATCTGTAATATTTGCATAAGAAGAGGAGAGGGTTTAGTCAGAGATTTTACACCGAAGTTACGAAAGAAAAAGGTTAGATGTTGATACCTCTCTCATTGTTTTGGTCATCTAAATTCTCGATTCAATCAGTAGAAGAGTGTTATGTTTTAAACAAAAATCCATTGTTGCATCCATACTTCCTTGTTTGCCATTGCAATTGCTCCCTCCCCTCCTTTTTTTTTTTTTTCTTTTTTTTCTTTTTTTGGGTCTTTTTTTATTTTCATTTCTGTGTGTACGATCTATAATAGCTTTTTGATGAGATTTGTGCATATTGCACTTGCACAAATGATGAAGAAATTTGACTTAACTCTTTTTTTTTTTGTGTGATTGAATTTGCAGAGTATTGTGGAATCTGTATTTCATCTCCAAATCTCTCCATCAAGCAGAGATAGGTCAAGCTTGAACCCCTTCTCTTTGCATTCCAATTTCGCAACAACCAGAACCCCAACTTTGTTTCTCCCTTTTCCAACCATGTCCTCACCACCCCAACATCTTGACACCAAGATCGACGACATCTTCGAATCGTCTCTAAACCTCGAACAAATCCACTACCAAGAAGGCCACACAGAAGGATACAAAGAAGGTCTCATCTCAGGCAAAGAAGAAGGCCGTGAAGTGGGTCTCAAGGTCGGCTTCGAAGTTGGAGAGGAACTAGGGTTCTATCGAGGCATTCTTGATGTATGGAATTCCACAATTATTTTGGAGCCAAATTGCTTCTCATCTAGAATTCAAAAGAGTGTTAAACAAATGGAAGAGTTGATCAAAAAGTATCCCATTTTGGATCCAGAGAATGAGGGTGTGCAGGATATTATGGATGCTTTGAGGTTGAAGTTTAGAGCTATTACCGCTACGTTGTCCATGAAATTGGAGTATCAGGGATACCCCAAGTCGATACGAGAAGAAATCTATTGAAGGAGATTTTCTTGGTATTAGTTTTCACTGAAATTTAGTTTGAAAGTTATCTATTTTAGATTGTGTTAATGGATATTTTTATATGCTGTTTTATTTGTGATTTTGTTTTGAAGAGTGGGTAATCTTTTGTTTTGAATTTTAGTATGTGAAATCTGCCCTGAGTTTTTATTGGTGGGTTGTTGATGAATGGTATATGTTTGATGTTTGCTCGAGTGGAATTAAAATTCGATTATCGTGTGTCTTGCTAGAGAAGGGGTTGGAGAAAATTTGATTTTTGATGAGTCTTCCAACCTATTGTGGAGAGTAAAGTGAGTGTTTGTAACTGTAATGTGGAGGTGAAAGGGATTGTTGTTGAATAGGACCAAATTGCATTATTTTAACTTGGGGTTATATATTGGATCTTGAGGAAGATATGGTGGGAAAGGATTCTCATGACATTGTAAAATCTAAGGGTGTGTTTGGTTGCATGGAATCCTATGCCATGGAAATCCATGAGGGGACCCCTACATTTTAGGCTAAATTGATATATCACTCCACATCTACCATTTGACCACCATTTGATTTTGTGATCAATGGTAGAAATGGAAGTCCCATGAACATGAGAATTTCACTCCTTGGTCCCCCAAGGCATGTGATTTTCATGTTCATGGGACTTCCATTCCCACCATTGATCACAAAACCAAATGGTGGATGTGGAGTGATACATCAATTTAGCCTAAAATGTAGAGGTTCCCTCATGGATTCCCATGGCATAGGATTCCATGCAACTAAACACACCCTAAGTTTTTTCTTATTCATTGTGCTGCTAATCAGTCAAGGACATGATGAGGATAACAATGTCAGTTTTGTACTTGGTATTACGTAGTAAATTAAGACGTTATCCAACCAATTTGAGGGCATTACTAATTTAGAGTCACTGGATTTGTGTAAAGTTGATTGAGCAATTCAATAACAGTTTTGTTGTTATTTCTCCTGTTGAGTTGGCATGCTAACATTTGTGAAGCCATAAGAGCTGGTGTTTGGTTCTATTTTCAACTCTCTTTCAATTGTAAGATGGAACACATATACTAGTGTGTGGGTGTCTAGTACTAGAGGAAATATTGGCCACAAAAGGTTGTTCATAATATCATTACCATTATCTCTTTGTGCAGTTTGCGGAGGGTAGGACAAGAGAAATGTTAAAGGCCATGCTTGCATGTTGCAAAGTCTACATATCTGAAAGTCGAAATACAACAGCATTGGAATCAATTGAACAAGCTGCCAAGCTATATCCAAGTGCTGCTATCATCAACAAATTCCAAGATGAGGCTTACAACCGAGTGGGTTACACACTTGTCTCAAGATTGGCTTAAGATTGGCTCCAAGCCAATCACCATACTCCGTTCCTTTGAGAGAAGCGGTGTTTTCTATGCTTAAAGCTGCGTTTGAAACTATCAACTTTGAATCACATTCTCGTAGTCATCCCCGTCTTGGAGTCGTTGATCACATCTGCTTCCACCCTCTGGCTCAAACTTCTCTAGACCAAGCTGCTGGGCTTGCACAATCCTTGGCAGCTGACATTGGTTCCTCTCTTGAAGGTATCTATTGACTTATTTTAAACGTCTAATTCAAATTATATTGCAGCAGATTTACTAGAAATAGTGACAATATTTGTAAAGTAGACATTAATTACATCTGATATGATGGTAAATGGTCAACTGTAATTTCTGTATGTTGCCTCAACAATTTTTTCTGTCTAATACTTGGTATCCAAACGTATCCAGACATGTTTTTAACTTCTAACCTAAACTGGCACAGCTATTATCACTGGAAGATAATATGAAGCATCCTATCTAGTAACGTGAGAAAATAAGTATATCGGATAAACATATTTTAGGTATAATTATGCTGAAGTCTTATTATCCTAAATAAGTATAAAGAAAGTTACATATAATATGGAACCTCTTTTGTAGCTGAGCTCCAAGAAAATAATAAATTAGAATGAAATGTGTATTTCTTATATTGACCAAATAGTTGTATTTTAATATATGCTATACTACAATATTAGTGGATGGATGATGTAATTAGCTGGTCCATAGTCAGCTTCCTCTATGTAGGAATTATCAAAATATAGAGGTAGACTACCTTAACTTTGAGAGATTTGGGGGTGGGGGGTGTCTTGCATTACTAATGACCTTCAATGTTTTGCAGTCCCCACATATCTATATGGTGCAGCCCATCCAGAAGGTAGAACACTTGATTCAATTAGAAGAGAACTAGGTTACTTCAAGCCTAATTCGGAGGGAAACCAGTGGGTAGGAGTGCCTGAATTGGAAGCCTTACCTCTGAAGCCTGATGAGGGTCCTGATCAAGTAACACGAGCCAAAGGCATTCTTGTTGTTGGAGCAGCCAGGTGGGTTGATAACTACAATATACCTGTTTTCTCTTCTGATATTGCTGCTGTTCGTAAAATTGCTAGACGCATAAGTGGACGAGGAGGTGGGCTTCTGTCAGTGCAAGCTATGGCACTTGCTCATGGTGAAGACATAACTGAGGTGGCATGTAACTTGTTGGATCCTAATAGAGTTTCTGCTGAACAAGTTCAGCATGAAGTGGAACAACTGGCACGGGAAGAGGGGATGTCTGCAGGAGAGGGTTATTTCACCGATTTTTCACAGGTAGAGATAATAAAGAAATTCTTGAAGTTGGATAGATTATATGAGGAATAAGTAGACACGCTTTCTGCACTTCATGGAGAAGAAGTAACCTGTATATTGTTTAACTCAGCTTCAGTGTTATGAATTATTTGCAATATTGGCTTCTTGACAAAAATTACTAGTTTTAACTAGTATGTTGAGTACATATAGAAATTTGCTTCCATAAGAAAAGAAACTGCTACATCAGTTTTTTTTAAGCTTGTTCAATGTCTGAAAAAATGGGGATGGCTGAAATACATGGTTGGGCTCATGCCTCATGGAGTAGCGAATTTGTGAATTTTTGAAATATGGGATATGGCTGAAGTACATTGCCACAAATGACAATTGGTTCCGAAATTCATGAAGCATGACGTTGTAACCATGAAAGAACCATTTCAAGCAAGTTTTATTCTGTAGCAGAGAGATTCTAAATTGCTTTTAAAATTAGTCCAAACATTAGTTTCTGACAGATGACTGTAATCACCAAATTGAAGAAAAATGTTTTATCACTTGTAATCTTGGATTAAGCAAGATAACATTGTCTTCCTTCCAACTAGTAAAGGTTGTGTATGGCAATGGACTAGTCACCCTGACAAACTTAAGATACGCAGAAGGTTGCACCCCCCCTTGAATCAGATATTCAGAACCAGGGTATCAAGTTGGAACTAAGGGTGTGTTTGGTTGCATGGAATCTTGTGCCATGAGAATTTATGAGGGGACTCCTACATTTTAGGCTAAATTGATATATCACTCCACATCTATTATGGTCAATAGTAGGAATGGAAGTCCCATGAACATGGGAATCTCACTCCTTGATCCCCCAAGGCATGTGATTTTCATGTTCATGGGACTTTCATTTCCACCATTAATCACAAAATCAAATAATGGATGTGGAGTGATATATCAATTTAGCTTAAAATGTAGAAGTCCCCTTATGGATTCTCATGGCATATGATTCCAAGCAACCAAACACACCCTGGAATCCTATGCCATGGAAATCCATGAGGGACCACCTAAATCTAAGCTGATTTGAGTTTCACCCACCAATTCAATATTAGATTTTGTGATCAATGTGTGATTCTCATGTTTATAGTACTTTTATTCCTAACATTGATCATAAAATCTAATGGTGGATTGGTGAGTTAACCTCAAATCAGCTTAGATTTAAGTGGTTTCCTCGTGAATTCTCATGATATATAATCCTATGCAACCAAATACACCTAAGAGAATAAAAAAATTGTTGTCCCTTTTATATATTATGTAATTGAAAAAAACTAAAAAAAGTTGAAATAGATAGGTCACAAACTTCAATAAAATTAATCGGTCATCTTGTAGGAAAGAATGAAAGAACTACAACTAAACTCAAAGGCGAAGCAAGGAAGACGAAACAATGCTTGCATGCTCACACATCTGCTCTAAGTTAAGGCCCTGAACAAGCCACCGACCAGTGAACGTCATTCAATACAATAGTCACTCTCTTTGTATATGCGTTGTGTCCATCTTTGGTCCACAACTTATAAATTCCGTGCCACATGATCACGATAGGGGTCCTCTTCTTACCTAACACTTATCAATAAATTGAAATCTCTAGCGACTCTTCTCTTACAGTCATACTCTCTTGTAAATCGTTTCTTGCTGTATTTGATCATATTGGTTTGTTGTTATGCACCTGATCAGACCAAAACCTACCCTAATTACCACCTTTTGAAGGATAAAATAAAGCTTTGCCTTCTGCAAACCTCTAATGGAAATTTTACTTGTATCCAATCCACCAACATCACTAGCTAGGTGCCAAGTGCATCTCTGGGACAGTTAGGTGAGATATTGGCATTCTTTTGATTACTCTATGCATGATTGGACACTGTTTCCACAAAATGGATAATGGGATTTGTTTAGAGGTGGTGACATGTGACTTGAATGCAGGATCACTTTGATAGATAATTAGTGCAAGCAAGTGACAAAAGGTTCAGATCATGAACTGAGCAAAAATGGTTTTTTTAAAGTAGTGGTAGGGTCAGTCATTTGCAATTGCATTTCTTATTCCTTTGAGGCTTCTTAATGCCATGTTATACTTAAGGAGGTTGTTGGAGCAAAAAAAGTAGCATATCCTCCTTAAAAAATTGCCATATATGCATTAACGAGGCTTTAAGGTAGGGATGGCAGTGGGGCGGATTTTCACGGATATCCGCCCCACCCAATCCGTTTGGGGCGGTTTTGGATATGGTTGAATGGATTTTCGGATGGTTTTGGGTATCCAAAAAATATCCGTTCACTATTCGGGGCGGATACGGATTTGGCCATATCCGCCCCGCGGATATCCGTTTAAGTAGTAAAATTACTAGAATACCCTCGGTTAAATTAGTGAAATTACACTACTATATAAAAGCCAAAGTTACCCCTCTCACTCGCATTCTCCCAGCTCCCCCCCTCCCCCATTCTCCCCCTCTCACTCACATTCTCCTCCCCCTCTCATTCTCACATTCTCTGTCACAGACTCACAGCGATTAGCAAAGGCGAGGTCGAAGGCGGAGGCGGAGGTCGAAGGCTGAAGCTCGAAGGGTCGTCTTCGTCCCTTCATCTCCTTCTCAGAATCTCAGACACTCGAAGACGAAGGGATTACTCCTCCCTTCTGCTGAGATTTCGCAAGGAAGATCCATCATCCTCCCTCTTCATGTCGCTGCTGCGTCTTCCTCCTCGCGGTGATCCCCTCCCTTCCCCTGCTCCTCTTCGTCCCTTCATCTCAGAGAGATCTCTATTTGAAGATCAAGATCACAGCGAAGGCGGTCGTCGCCCCTTCTCCTTCTTCTTCTACTTCTCCTTCTTCTCCTTCCCAGATCTATGATCTGATCAGATTTGATCTTAGATCAGATCTGAGTTCTGATCTGAGATCAGATCACAGATGTGATCAGAGATCAAATCTGATATGATCTATCCGATCTCATCAGATCAGACCTCGATCTGATCAGATCAGACCTCGATCTCAGACCTCGATCTGATCTCGATTTCGATTTCGATTTCGATTTTGATTTCGATCTGATCAGATCTGATCTCGATTTCGATTTCGATTTCGATTTCGATCTGATCTGATATCGATTTCGATCTGATCAGATCTGATCTGATCTCGATTTTGATCTGATCTCGATCTCGATCTTAGAGTTCAGATTAGATCTGATTTTTTTTGGTAATTTGTTGTAATTTTTGATCGATTTTGTTGTAATTTTTGATCGAATTTGTTGTAATTTTTAGATCGTTTTTTTTTTTCTTTTGGAATTTGTTGTAATTTGTTTATATTAGAGATTCAAATATCTGATTTTATTTTTTAAATTTGTTGTATGTTTTTTTTTTTTTAATTTTTATAAATGATCGTTTAACTGTAATGTGAATGTGGGTATGGACCAAACGGATATCCGGGGCGGGGCGGATATCCGCAAATCCGTCTGGGGCGGGGGCGGGGGCGGGGGCGGTTTTGAAAAATAATACCAAACGGATATGCGGGGCGGATTTTAATCCCCGCAATTCTCAGCGGGGCGGGGATGGATTTGCTTAAATCCGCCCCAATCCGCCCCGTTGCCATCCCTACTTTAAGGAGTCTCCATATGGCAACTAAAATTTTCGAAGATCTCAGGTTATTTTAATGCCATGTTTCATAAATAAAAATTAAATTTTATATCCTCAAGTTTCATTGAATTCCCTGTTTTTTCATAGCTTGACTGTGGCCAAAGTAAAAGATGTAGATTGTCTACAAAGGTCTTCGGACAAGACACAAGACTTCAAGTGGAACACACATTCACCTTGAATGGAAGACAATAGATAAAACCAAACATTTTGGGACCCGGGGTGGCTCCTGTGCACAATGCGCAGGAGGACGTCCTGTGCAGGAAGCACAGCCGTTGGATTAGATCCAACGGTTCAGATCGAAGGATTTAAAAAACTGGATTTCAAAAAAAAAAAAAAAAAAAAAAATTGAAATCCGTCGATCTGAGCCGTTGGATCAGATCCGACGGCTGTGCTTCCTGCGCAGGACGTCCTCCTGTGCATTGTGCGCAGGAGCCACCCCGGTCCGAACATTTTGGTAGGTTAGAGTTCAGATTTTGTGTGGTTCATTTTAGAGAGAACATGGACACAAAAAAAAAAAAGTAGATTTGTTACTTTTAACTTTCCAAATTCGTAACTCATGAAGAAAATTTAGCTGAATTGGCTAACACCCTCTCAACCCAAAAGCTACTTTAGAGAACTTTAAGTTTAAAAGAAACTTAGAGGTGACATCTTCAAGTCAAAGTAGATTTAGGAGAGAAACAAAACTGAGGAGACAAACCTTTATCAAGAAGCACTTGAACTTGTTTCTCTACTATATATTTCATCAATTCACAGCTAATCTAGTTATATAAACACAAGGAAAACTGTTATTTTCATCTAAGCTTTGGAGTTTAAACAATCATTTGATATACAGATGGATACAAAGAAGGCAGTAAAGCTGCAATCGATGTTACTCTGCGCGAAGATATACATCTCAGAGTCGAGAAACAATGCAGCACTTGACTCAATTGAAAGGGTTGCTAGACTTAACCCAGAATCTGTGGTTGTGAACAAGTTTGAAGACCGTGCATATAATCGTGTCCGGTACACAGTTGTGTCCTATGTAGTTCATGATACCGCTGGAAATCCAATCTACAGTCCTCTGCAACAAACTGTGCTAGCAATGGTTGAAGCCGCATTTGAAGCTATAAACCTAGTAATGCATTCAGGGGCACACCCACGTCTTGGGGTGGTTGATCATATTTGTTTCCATCCACTGGGCCGAGCATCATTGGAAGAAGCTGCCTGGCTAGCTAAATTGGTGGCAGCTGATGTAGGGAATAGGTTCCAAGGTAAGAGTGACTGCTCAGAAAAATAACCATTATTCATGAGGTATGATCATGTTGAATTACAAGATTTTCGCTTCAAAGTTTGCAATTAGTAATTACTACTTGTTGCAGTGCCAGTGTATCTCTACGAGGCGGCTCACCCAACTGGCAAGGCTCTTGACATCATTCGACGTGAACTTGGCTATTATAGACCAAACTACATGGGAAATCAATGGATGGGATGGACACTAGATGAAGTTCTTCCAGTGGTTCCAGATGAGGGACCAAGACGAGTGTCACAAGCTAGAGGCATCGCAGTGATTGGTGCAAGTCTGTGGGTAGCAACATACAACGTGCCCATAATGTCAACAGATGTCACAGCCACTCGAAAGATTGCCCGGATGGTCAGTGCACGAGGTGGTGGGCTTCCAACTGTACAAACATTGGGTCTTGTTCATGGTGAGGACACAACAGAGATCGCATGCATGCTCTTGGAACCGAACAGGGTTGGAGCTGACAAGGTTCAGAATCAGGTTGAGCAACTTGCAGCTCAGGAAGGATTGGATGTTGAGAAAGGGTATTTTACAGATTTTTCTCCTGAAATGATTGTTGAGAAATATATGAAATTAATATCTAATGAGTGAAAATGCCAAAGGTAAGACTACTACCCAAAACCATTGAATGTACATAATCGAACAGATGTACACATCCAAACTTGGATGTGGACTTGTTTAACAAAAATAAATTGACATTTTTCACTGATTGAAATGGCATTTTGGAATGTCTGATGAAATTCTATTACTCTTATCGTTTACATTTTAGGGATTCCAAAACTACCGTATAAACAGAAAGCTAAGTCCAATTTTTCTGTCAATTTCAAACCTATGCCACTGTACAGCAAAATCGAAAATATCTTGATCCATGTCGAATCACCTAAATAAACACCGCTTGTTGTAAAGATCCCCAGACAAGAGCTTTTGAACCAACTGCTGCAATCTTTCGGCCCCCTGACCTGGACAAAAAACTGAATGGCTGCCTCTCAAGGAGCAGGGGTCAGTCCCATTATCTGAACTTCCAATGCACCATGCACCAGGAACAAATCCACCTTCAGACCTCCCAAGGAGCTCTTTATCAATCCTGTCTAGAACAGGATCATCCTTAGCAAATTTGCGAGCAAATGGAGCTCCGCTTTTTACCATATTGTTGAAATCTTTAATGGTTAAGGAGCGGGGGTGCTGCTTTGGAGGATTGTCCCAAGCTATGTAATGGAGATCATGGCTGATAGCAGTTTTCTGATACCCTTCAGTGTTACAGATTACAGTGTGAAAATAGCCTTCAGGAGAGGAAACAAAATTCGTATAATACAATAGAACAGTTCGTGGAAGGTTTTCCCAGCCCCAAATGCAGTATTCGAGGAAAGATCGAGTAAGCATCACCCATGCAGAACCTTTAATAAGAAAGCAAACAGAACACATTAGCTCGAGTGCAAAACTCTTTTAAAATCATAGCAAAATTTTGGACAATCGCCTGATTCTTACAAAAAAATTTACAGGAAAAGGAGGGGGCATAAAATAAAAAGAAGTAATAAAACAAACAACTAAAAGCAAAGAAAAGGAATGTCGAACTATTGAGTTTTCCCAGGTCCAATTACATGACAAATGACAACTCTAGCTGTTAATAAATTACACCATCAGTAGGGAAATATATTCCATTGCAATCAGTAAAGCTACAACTCTTCAATGTATCAGCACTAGCAATATCATACTACTATAGCTTCAAGCCAATGGGGTATTAGCTCAGCTCGTAAACTTGTGGCGGATGCTATCACAAGTCCAGAATTTGCAACCTATCGGAGGCATTTAATGGTTATGGGATCCAATAAAAAACCCAGCTCGCCTTTCAAAAAAAAATTAATGAAGCAACTTAATATAGAAGAATAATAAACAATCAAATATTTACCCTAACACAGCTACAAAAATGTCAATGGCTCAGCACATACAACCTTGCAACATCCAGAGCTTACCAATCCAAGGTCAGCCTAACACGGTTAGACCCCACACCATGCTCTATAATTAACTGTCATAGCTCTCTAGCAGTATCATAAACCTCAGAAGCAACAAACAATCACAATATTCCCTTTTCCAGCATAGTTCCAAAATTATGTCCTACACCAAGCGTACTAGTGGCTATTCACTAAGGTGACATATGTCCTACACCAAGAACTCTAGTGGCTATTCCCTTGTACTTGAAGCATATTCGTACTCATCATTGCATAATCCAGCCATAAACTTGTCAGATACCAATAAAACTGTCAAATTTTCTAAAACCCCATAAACTAACTATAGACTACCTCAGGTAAAGGCATCAGCCGTCAAGACAAGGGCAACCCATAAATTGTCGCGGGTGGCAAGTAGGACGGCACTTCACAAGCGAAAAAAACACTTTGGGTAGATAACACCAGCAGCGTCAGATACCACTTTGAGCACCCTTCGAGGGTTGGTCGGTGTTGGTACATAGGGTTGGTAGAAGTGCACTTGAAAAAATAATAATAATAAATAGTCTGCAACACCAATGGGTGGATAGGACTGTAGGAGCGTGCTTGAGAAATAAAATATAATTTTTAAAAAAAACATGGGGTGCAATAGGATGCTAAGTCGGTGTTCTTGAATGGTTAATGTAACAACCCCACTCTACTCTAATATCACTGATATTTTTCCCACTTAAGCACCCCTAAAGAGGTGTAACATTTTAAATAAAATCAATTAATCAACAAATTGGTCATGGCAGGATTCGACCCTTTCGGCTGTGATATCATCAGTCATGAAATTGAGATAAAAGTAGTTGTATTAGAAAGTCCACACTTTAGAATCTTCAGTCTTACGATTACCTCAGCAGGTAACCGACATGGGACAACCGTCACCTCATCCTAGGCTAGCCATTTTTCTAGCACACCACCTCCCCTTCCCCTCTAGATTCAAGGTAGTATAATTAAGTTGAGGATCTACTAGTCCACACACTTGTGTATCAACAATTGGTATCAAAGTCGATAATTCACCTTCAACATACACTTAGGGTGGTTAAGTTAAGAAGACTATCGTTGCTGCTAGTGCAGGATCCACGTGCTCATGGGACAATAATTGCTCCACCCGAACCATTAGCTCTGATATCAATGAAAATGCAACTGTAGACTTATCAGTGTCTAAATTTATATGCAAAATATCTTCAAACATTTAGTTGGCACCGCTGTCAAGTAAGTATTTATGGAACTACGAATGTCAAGTATTTAAGGAACTACAAAGACCTATGTTTCCTTGAGCATAGATGATTCCAACACACTAGCAACCACACAATAGCGAATGCTAATTCAAATGAAAACATAATAATGAAGTTCACCCAATTTTATGGTTATTTTCTAGGCTTAGTTGTCAATTAGCTATTGACAGAGAACCCAAGGAAATTTGCACCACAACTCCTTCAAGCAACAAGATCAAAATTCGCCAAACCTTCCAACGCTAACAAGCAATCAAGCTTATAACTCATACTAGCAAGTGAAAGTAGAAAAAATAAGAAGAAAATAAAGCTGACTTTCTTTGCTTTCCACATTATGATAAGCTTGGTCACTTGCTCAAGGTGGACAGTTTCGAAATGGTTGGTTTTGTTATTTGTATTAATGAGATTATGTAAATTTCTTGTTGAACATGTTTTCAATCAATAGGTAGATAACCAAACACGGAGAAGTAGCCATCGAATTAGATGTACTCAAATATCATGTCTTTTGAGTTTGGTTTGATTTCTTCCATTCTCTTTACATTCTTATTTATTATCAGTGTTCTAAAAATCGCTAGGCGGTGGGCGGGCAGCCAGCAGGTGCCGGGCGCCTAGGCGGTTTTAGATTTTGTATTATAATTTTCATAATTTACAAAAATTTAGCATAATACATTAATATTTTATCAATTACTTCCAATTTAATGCCAGAATAGTAATACATATGAAAAATTTATAAACATGAAAAATTAAGCTTACATTAAAATTTATAATAGCATAAGTTGCATAACATAGAGTTTCAACAACATAGAGGAAAAAAAACATACTTGAAAGTTGATAGTTGAACTTGAAATGCTAGGCCTCTATTTCTTCTTCATATCCTTCCATTTCAACAACTCTCTCCGTGTCAAACTCAAACTCAACATCCTCCTCCCCTTCTATACTTCATATTCTTCCCCTTTTCTTTTCTCTCTGTTTTGCAAAACCTAAAAATTTCGATGGGTATTTGGTCGATTGGTTTTGGTTATTTGCAACCAGAGAAAGAAAAAAAAACAAAAAAAAAACACCCAGAACCCGCCTAGGCGTCCTGACCGATTTTTCCCTCCGCCCAGCAACTAGTCTAGGCGTCTATCTACCTACTAGCGCCTAGGCGGCCGCCCAGGCCGCTTTTTAGAACACTATTTATTATTGTGTCACTGTTGCTAGTGGTTGGATTATCCTATGATTGAGGGAACAAGAGTTTGGTAATTCTCAAAGTACTTGAGAGAAGCACACAGTAAGTGGTCAAAGAAATTCCGCCCCTTGAACATTTAATGACTACATTGTGCCTATGGTTGTAATTTACGTCAAGGGGTGTTAGATGCCAAGGAACCTGGTTCGCTTGGGACAAAAAAAAGTATGTTACAATTGGTTGAAATAAAAGGGTCTTAAAATCTAGAGGAGGTGGAGTTGGCATCGTGATTGCAACTACGTAGAGTCATCAACACCAGGATATCAAACTCATACACCAAGGGTTGCTCTACATAGTTGCACAAGTCGCTTGTGAGGTGTATTTCAAGATATTTTCGTGATGGTATGACGATCGATCCAAGGTGGAATAGTTGGGGTGTCGACTTGATCATTGCACGAATATAATGACATAGTTGTTAACGAGGAATATTTGAAGGTGGTCCACTCACTATACCACCACAACCTTTTAAAACTAAAATCCCTCCACCAAGCTCAGGCATAGTTGGGTTTGGGCGGTTATATGGGGATAATATTGGTGCTATAAGTAATAAACCTTGCCTTCGGTAAATGGAGATGAACTGTTCTACTCGAGGATGAATGCGCATATTGCCTTCTATAGGCAAAAACATTGGGTGATCAACTGTCCTCTCCTAATCTTAAATGAATAATAATAAGTATGCTAAAAAGAATGGTTTATTTTGGACAAAGGAAAAAAGTGAATGTCAAAATCCTTTCTCAGAGAGGCCTAATTGCACACGAGCAAAACAATTCACTTTCGTTCCTTCCAGAGGAACAACAAATAGCATAAGGGATGAATTTCCATACAAGTCACACGACTCTATGAGAGTGGGGTATCCCTAGCATCACCCAAAAAATGTCAAACTTGGAGATAAAGAAATTTGACACCCTCAATGTAAGATGAGAACAAGATTCATCCATGATTCCATGCCCTATACAAATATATCAATAGCCCTCCTCTCATCTCCTTATAAGCACATCTCAAGTAGGTAGGCAGTTCTACACACATTGCAAACAAAGAAACAAACTCTATGGGGGACGAATTTGTTGTATAAGGGAAATTGAGATAAACGTAATTGCAAATCCTCCCTTGCATTAGTATAGCAAAGATGATTTGACTATTATCCCTTTTCTTCCAACTTCCACTTACGACTCCCATCATCCTCCTCCTCCCTTAACGACAACACTTCAAGCATATACCAAACAAGTTGAAAAGCTTCATCCACTCCCCAATCAAACAAAACTCTCCCTTGGTGGATGTTTCACACCCACTCCCTACAAAGTAACCCCAAAATCCGAGACCAACCTAGATCTCCATGAGGATACTAAGTGTACCTGTTAATACCTCCACAGCTCTCATAGCCAACCAAACCTCATTCAAAAAACGAATGTCACCCTCCTTCCAACTATGCCGCATTCCTGGCATGAATGTGTTGGATATCGAGGCTATACAATGCTACATACTCAAAACAGAAGGGCTTCTTGAGCGCTTGGGTAACCAACCATCTTCATCAATCTTACATTTAGTTTTTTCCCCACCAAACATCCTTTTTCCTTCTCAAAACGCCAGAACCAATTGCCAAGGAGGGATTCATAATTCTTTTTATCAATCAAACAGCAGGAAAATATAATCAAAAAAGGTGGCCAAGGTGATCAAAGTACAAGAAGGGGCAAAGCTTTACAAGGAGATTATAGAGTAAACAAGGTAGCACAATAAAAAAATACAAGTAGAAAAGGGAATGCCCTCTAAATAACCCCAAACATTATCCTGTTACCAAATAAGGGATTTGATCTATCTACAAATAGTGAGGAGATCCTTCTTCTCCCCTCTAAAAATCCTATTGCTCATCTCCTTCCAAATTAACTAAACAGTAGCGTGAAAGACTCTGATCTAGAACCGTGCTCCAATGGTATGAGCAACCATCTCTCCTCCATTGATCCACCCAACCAAGGAAAGACTCTCCAGAAGGCAAAAACCCTATCAGACTCATAACAGATGGTCCTCCAAATTTCCAGGGAAAAGTTACAAGAAAAGAATGTGCTGGATGCTTTCTGGATTGGACTGACAAAGGCTACATCTGTTTGCAATCGGAAAACCTCTCTAATTGAGCTTGTCCACAGTTAGTAGTTTTCCATGAGCAAGGGCCCAAGTGAAGAAATTAACTCTAGGAGGAACTTTCTTCATCCAAAAAATCTTGATACCAAAAGGAGAAACAAACAAGATTGGATAGTTGTATGGACTGAATGACTTGCTTTTGATGGCTGCTATGAACTGAGGACTTCCCCGTTTTATCCTCCCAGAACCAATCATCTTCATCATCAGTAAGGGAGATATTGTTTAGCAATTCCACCAGCTCAATAAAATTGCCAATTCATTGTTCCTCACACCACTTCTTAACGCAAGGTCCCAAGAGTTTGAATTGTTCTGCAAACCCAAATAAAATTGGGAGATGTTGCCTAACTTTTCTTAAGGAGAGGTCATAGATGGCTTTGAATTATGTCAGTAAGGAACCAAAGAAAATATCATCCACAAATTGAAGATGGCAAACTTCCAGGGCATCCTCACTAACTATGAAGCCTTCCAAGAAGTACAAAGTTAGAGCTCACAGACACTCTGCACCATCCTACTACGGGCCTCCACCACAAGGATAAAAAGAAACGGGAACAAGGGGCAACCACCCCGCTCCCATTATATTGGAAATACTAACTATTGAGAGACAAATCAAGATCCACTCCAACCATCTAATATCAAAATCCATCATTTTTATAAGGAGAGGAGAAAATATCGTGACACGTGACATAGACCTTTTCAAAGTTCAACTTACGCCAAATTGGCAACTCGAACCGTTGAATCAATAATTTCATTAGAAATCAAGACCTCATCTAATATCTTATATCTGAACATGAATTCCACCCACAAGCCTGACTCGTCTTGAAGCCTTGAACATGTTTTGACTTGTTCTTGACCTTGCCTGGACTTGGAGTCAACTTTGACCCATAAATGTGAATTTAAAGATAAATTACTATTAAATAGTAGTTTTCAATACATTCACTTGTTTAACATCCAGTAAGGTGGTTATAAGCTACTGCCTCTATGAAATAATCATTCTAAATAGAGAAAACATGTGTTCGTGAGATCCGTTCATGAGATCTGTGTAATTACTTATCTTCCATAGAACTTTGTATGCATCATGTAGCCATATCAAACTTAAGAATGAATTCATAGCCGAATTATTGGGAAGGTACAAAGCAACGTCTAGTTTCTCTCTCTCTAGGATCCAAAGTCATCAACAATATCCTAGTAATAAGGTAGGTCAATGTTAGGCTTTCGTTTTAAGTGAACTTTTATGGTATATGTCAATATGCAACACTCAAATATGCTAAACCATATCCACGTTATCAGCAAGAAAATGAACTTACCAGTGAATAATTTGAAAGATGTTGGAAGTGACCGACGTTGCGTAGTCAAAAATAAATTAGACTTTTTCGACAAGTAAAGACCAGGATCAACGATGATAGGTTTTGCTCTCTGGTTCCTGCATTAATTTGTGAATAACGATGTAAGGCAAATTTTAGCAATGAACTCTTAAAGCATCGTGCCTATCTTTAAATTGTGCGACTTACAGTTTCCACCCAAGAAGAGGTGCATGCTCAATGAAATTGAGATTCCTTGACAAATTAGAGAATACATGAAGCAGATCTGCGTCAAAGAGAAAATCACATTTTCAGAGGTAAACCACAACAAAGCCACGTGCAAATAGATGTCCATGATACCTGTAGTAAACAAAATAGGAAAAATGGGAACTATAGACACTAGACAGAATGCCTAATAAGTACATAACCAATTCAATCCATCTCCTAGAAATCTGTGATTTTTGTAAACGGTTTCAGGTTCAGAAGTGAGATATCCACACAGGGTGGCTTTAATCAAGTAAATTAGCTTCCTACATAACCTTTTCAATGGTCTACTTAGTATAAGCAAATTATGTTAGAAAATAAGTACTTCTTATATGGCCATGGGAAGATGGTGCAATCATCTTGAAGAGGGTTGAGGGTTTACTACCAGGGTCAGCATAGAATAAGAATGAAACCCACACAACAATTTTTCAAATTGATTGGCATACAAAACAAATACTCTGAAAGAAATATGTTTTCAAAAGAAACTCTGAATCAAAATAACAGGAAAAAAAGAACTATATTGCCCCATTAGGTACTGTCATGATCAATGGAAAAATTTGCCAAATAAGGGAACTAGGGTTAAGGATGTGACTGTGTGTTGACGCATATCAACATCTAAATGGTATAAACGGTAAGTTTTGATAAATTGCGGTGCAAATCAATGTGCCATTTTACTCTACTTCTTCAAGAACTTTTTCGATAAGTCAAACTCTTTCTCTTGCATTTACCCACAATCATCACAAGCCATTAGTTTAATGATCAAATTCTGACAACAAAATCCCTGTAAAGGATTACGCTTTATCAAATCTTTCATACTCTATCTTACCAAAAACAACAAAATTGACAAAGGGATGCAGAGAAGACCCTATGGCAGGGGTGATAGGTGTGGTAGATGTACCAGATTGCATGTGTGGCTTGGACTACTGAAATACCCCAATAGAAAGGTACATACCCAAATGTGGTGGTCAAATTCTACTCACACAGTAAAGTAGAATATGCAGGGTATAGAAATGCCTCATGAAGCATAACTTACTCAGGTGCCACATCCCAGTTTCTTCAAACATTACAGAGTGCAATTCCGATTGAGAGTGCAATTCCGATTGAAAATATCTGTAATATTGATGAGGATCAAGGATACACGGATACGGACACGCGTGTCGTGTCACCAACTGGGCAATTTCCCAAAAATTAGAACTCGAGGACACGTCGACACATCATAATATCTTTTTAATAAGTTATATAAATATAAATAATAATCTAATAAAGTGTCATCCTAGAGTGTCTTGAAGAAGAAGACACTGTTGCAAGAAAAAATTAAAGTAAAGAAAAAATTTAGTAGAGAAGAAATAGAAGAGAGAAAAAGCAAATGAGAGAAAAATAAGAAGCAAAGATTAAGAAAAAACATAAACTACTTCTATGCTTTAGTGGTTTTTGCCCTATTTGTCTTAAATCGCAATTGAAATAGTCATTCACTTCAGATGAATCAACAACTATTATATTACGTGGTTATTTGCAAACATCTAAAAGTATAAAATATGACAAAATTGGTTTTCGAGTCTTAACTGTGTCCTGACCAAGTTTTGGGTGTATCAGAGGCGCGTTCGACACGTTGACCACATTGACCATGTGTCTGACACCTGCCAACACGTTGATCAAGTGTCTAACGCGTGTCAAGCGAGTGTCGTGTGTCGAATACGTGTCGGACACGGCTACGAAAAGTTTTCGAAGAGTTTGTGCTTCCTTGATGAGGATAGTAGTATTATTAGCAATAGTAGTATTTTAGGCATATTAAGAATTCTAGTATTATTAGGACACTTATTAGGTTTAGGGTTAGTTTTAGAAGTTAGACTAACTAAGGCATGGGTTGTCCATTGGTAGTTACTTGATTGATGAAAAGAAGTTTATTTATCGTTTTGTTTATTTATTATTGATTTACTTTGTCATTCAATTTATTTTATTTTATTTCTCGTATTATTTTTTAATTTTTGTTATTCCACAATTTTTATTCTATCAACTGGTATCAGAGCTGAACGATTCTTATTGTTTGGTTCGATTTAAAGAGAAAAAAAAATTCAGAGGAAGAAGAACATCAAAGATTCGAAGAGTTGAGAAGAGAAATAGAAAATAACAGACACGAAACCACCACGTTGCACACAACATCCGACAGCTCGAAACAACCTAAGCCAACTTGTCGCCACCGTCGCTCTCGCCACCACTGGAACAGCCCCGGCGTCACCATCTAATCCACCCACCCCGTCTCAGCTACCCACTTCGTCCCAAGCCATCGTAAGCCACAACTAGCCCAGCCACCTTATCGACTTTGTTCTCCTATGTCGCCTCAGTTGGCATCGCATGTCCCCCGCCTCGTCACAGCCCTCATCTAGCCACACCCCCCCCCCCTCAACCCTCATGTTCAATATCGTGAAGAAGAAGGTTGATTTTCTTTCTTTTTCAAAAATTTTCATTTTGGTCCCTAGTCCTCAAGGATGCACCGACTCTTCGGAAAACCTCCGAGTCACGAGTCAAATACGTGTCGGACACGGATTCGCGTCCGACACGCGCCCGACACGTATTGGACACGTGGTCAACGGTCAAAATTCGTTGACCACGGTCAAGACTCAGTCAGACACGGTCCGGACTCGGTCGGGTGCAAATAAACCCTCCTCCTCTTCGACTGTTTGCTTCCTCCCTCCCACAAACCCTAAATCCAGCAGAGAAAGCAGAGAAGGGAGAGGATTCGATCGACAGAGAGGGAGAGGGAGAGGGTTCGATAGACAGAGGGAGAGGGTTCGATCGACAGAGGGTTCGATCGATTTCGGTCGATTTCGACAGAGAGGGAGAGAGAGAGAGGGTTCGATCGACAGAGGGTTCGATCGATTTCGATCGATATCGACAGAGAGGGAGAGGGAGAGAGACAGAGAGAGAGGGTTTGATCGATTTCGACAGAGAGGGTTCGATCGATTTCGACTTGAGTTTCATTTCATCCTCAGAACTTGCAAATTCAAGGTGAGATCTTCATGCCATGGACCTTTCTCTACTTTCTGAGGACATCCTTATGGAGATCTTCTCCAGACTGTCGATCAAGACTCTTCTGAGATCTTCTCCAGGTACCTTTCTTCTTTCATTTATTTTTTTCTGCGATTTTCTTCTATCAGTCTATGCGACTATGCATCATTCTCTTCTCGGATTTCTTCTCTGATTCATCTCTGATTTTCTTTTCTGCTTTGATTTTTTTTTTTTTTGAATGAGTATTGTGCTGATATTGCAACACACATCCTGATTTTGTTATGCTCTGATTCATGTCTGATTGAACACACATCCTCAAAGTTTTTTCTACTTCTTCCATATTCTGATTTCATGAATATGACTATATGAGACTCTCTGTGTCTCTGAAATTTGAGGATGTGTTCTTCCCACACTAGTAGAATAAAACAATGAGTATTGTGCTTATTTTCTTTTATGCTGATTTTTGTACTTCAACTGCAAAGAATAAAAAAAGTAGATTAGCATTAGCAAAGAATGAGTATTTCAATCAGTGAATCAATATTGCAAATAATGAGTTTTTACATTCTCAAATGCTTATGCTTTATGAGTATGACTTGAGCTTGACTTTATGATGCATTTGAAATTTTGAATGAATGAATGTTTTATTGATATGTATGGATTGTTCACTATTATTATTTATAATTTTATGTTCATATGAGTTACAAAAAAATAAGTTTGACCGTGTCGCCGAGTCCTATTTTTTTGAAAATTGCCGAGTCGCCGTGTCGTGTCCGTGTCCGAGTCCGAGTCCGAGTCCGTGCATCCTTGCTAGTCCTGCATTTTTATATTACCCCTAGCCCTTTTTAAACTTAAGTCCCTTGGTCCCAGTAGCTATTTCCATCCAAGAATCAATACGAGCATCCCACCAGCTTAAAAAAATAAAATAAAAATGAGTGACCCATATTATCACTCGTACCTGTGGTATACCCCACCCCCAGCTGCTAATGATGTACACCCTACTACCCCTTCCACTGTGATGCAGATCGAAACAAACTCGACTATGACTTGGTAAGAAATTGCAACCATGTAAAAACTGCACAAGATCGCTACCGCCAATATTCGAGAGCTAAATGCACTATTGTATCATATGACCTTGCCCAGACATGTGAAGAACAGGTTGAGCCCTACTGTTTGTAAGAGTCCATCGAACTTTTTGAGGAAGTTAAGGGCATTGTCACATGCACATGATTCCCAACCTGTAAGTCATTTGCCTTGTGCGACTTCTTTCCCATTTTTTAGCAAATATAGGATGCTCCTACAGCGGCAAACAATGAATGGTGAGCATTATTTAATCCGTTTTGGGACATTTTTATGACATGAGCTTATGCACAAAGCGTCTTCTCAGATTCTTGCAGCTGCTAGTTCTTTGAGTCACAATGGTTTACTTCTTCTAGTCTCAATGTGTATCGTGGCAAGTTTCGAGTAAGACTACTTTGAGTGCACTTCGCCTTATGTTTTGTGACCGACTATTTGTGCTCATCAGATATCTTCGAATTTAAGCTCGAGGACGAGCTTCTTCAAACCGGGAAGGTTGATGTAATTAGAATAGTAGTATTATTAGCAATAGTAGTATTTTAGGTATATTAAGAATTCTAGTATTATTAAGACATTGTTTCTTATTAGTTTAGGGTTAGTTTTAGAAGTTAGGTTAGTCATAAATAAGGCATAGGTTGCCCATTGTTAGTTAGTTGATTGATGAAAAGAAATTTATTTCTTTTATTTATCGTTTCGTTTATTTATCGTTGATTTACTTTGTCGTTCAATTTATTTTATTTTATTTTCCGCGTTATCTTTCAATTTTTGTTATTCTGCAAGTTTTATTCAATCAAATACAAATATATATATATAAGTATGTTATTGTGAGATTTTATGATTACCACTTAACCTAATTAGTTTTCTGCAAATATCACACTTTCTTTTCACCCACACATATGCAACCAAGTCAAATATATTGAGAACAATCCACCTGCCGAAAATACCCAAATCATATAAGCTTTATCTGAGATTCCAAGCATGTTTATCATCAAAAAATAGGAATCTGATCCTTCTAACACCAATCCACACAACAGATAATAAACAAAGATTGTAATTGAATATAAATATAGATGATAAAATATAACAGAATTTCTTATCAGAAATGATGAAACTGAAAAAGGGTCAAAACTCAAAACTAAGTACTAACCATCTTGAGTGACAAGTGGATAATCCGAGGCACTGAGATTTATAAACCAATCCCAATCTACACTCTCCTTCAGCATAATTGCTATAGCTTGAAGTGTAGAAGCAATCATTGTCGGACCCTTGTAAGTGACCAAGTTGGATTGAGCCATTACACGCACATTCTCCACCTCGCGAAAGGTCAGATCACTCTTAATTGACGTAGTCAACTCTATTCTTTCACGAGGAGGAGCCTCAAGATCCAAATGCAAAATATACTGATTCCTTGGATGATACAAAGCCTGTAACGTCCTCTTCATTCTATGACTATCACCTTTCGTCCCCGAAATAAGATAAGCTATCCGGGGTGCTTCCATTTTAGGAGCTTCAAATGAGCTGAAAGACTTGTTCAATTCGGATTCTACAAAATAGTCACTAGAGTCATCTGTTCTAGCAAATGAGATAAAATCAAGGGACAAAGGATCCCCTCCATTGGAAGAAGAAGAGAAAACCCCACAACTAGTTACCACAAACAAAGTAACTGATACGAGTAAACTCGCAAAAAAGGGAATAATCCACCTTCTATCATTAAATGCCCTTCCTGAGTGAGCATGACCATTTTTCCTCATACTTCTCCACATTAGAGAATTACAAGAACACCAAACAGCAACAATGAACTTCGGTAACAAAACCAAAACCGTCTTCTACGATGAACGAATAATAACATTTAAGCTAAGAAACCTAATGCAGGTGCAGAACACACATATGGGCAATGTGACCTAATTAATTGGATTCAAAACAAAACCCCAACTTTAAAATCCTCCAAAACACACAAAAACTGCTAAGATCACAACCCCACAATCTAAAGCTCCAACCTTTACACCCAACTCGAAAGAAGATGGAAATTTCAAACCTTTAACTAAAGCTACCCAATGTTCAAATTTCACTAACGATCAAAACATTACTCCTCTGAACAAAAATCCTAACTTTACAATCTCCTTGCCTCTTAATTTATACAAGAACACAAAGAAACCCCGAAACAAACAGTAAAAACAGATTCAACACACAAAAAGAAGTGATCTTTACACCTTATACTAGAGTTATTGAGCTCAAAATGCTTACTTGAGCCACGATTTCAACAAAAAACAAGTGAAGAATAGAAGAACAAGAAATGTATCATCGATCTTACGAGGTTCGAAGATGGAATTTGGATCTTGAAGTTCACCACAGGAAAGTAAATTAGGTCAGATGAACACAACGAGAAAGTTTTGGTAGGGGAGATACCAAAGAGAGAATTGATTTTGCTTTAACAGCCTGCAAATGTTGGAGTTTGGGGAAGAAAATGCGGTGGTGGGGGGATTTTATTAGTTTATAATATTTGATTTGCTTAATTAATTGGGTTATTAAATTAGAGTTAATGGACGTGATTCGCGTTTGAAAAAGAGTTTCCAGTTTAGAAACTTGCTTCGCACTTTAAAGTTAGTTCGTCTTCTTCGTTGATACGTACAAGAATCCATATTTCCTTCGCATGTTTAACTAGCAGTGTTCTAAAAAGCGGCCTGGGCGGCCGCCTAGTAGGTAGAGAGATGCCTAGACTAGTTGCTGGGCGGTTCTGGGCGTTTTTTTTTTTTTTTTTTTTTTTTTTTTTTTTTTTTTTTTTTTTTCTCTCTCTGGTTGCAAATAACCAATCGACCCCCCATCGAATTTTTTAGGTTTTGTTTGCAAAACAGAGAGAAAAGAAAAGGAGAAGGAGAAGAAGAAGAAGGGGAAGAAGAAGAAGAGTTTCCCGGCGACTCCAAGCTTTGCGTTTCCTTGGTTGTTCACTTGTTCGTCGATCTCTTTCCAGCGGGTACTCTGACTTCTCCCAAATTTGAAATTTTCATTCTAATTTTTTTTCGGGTTAATGATCTTTTGCATTGTTTTCTGCCTGACCGAGTTCTCAAATTCCATTTATGGTTCTAGGGAGTTCTTGGGTTCTTCTGATTATTTGTTTAGAGTCAGACTTAGAGATTGTGACTATTTGTTATTGTACCTGGAACGGTTATTCACGTTTGGGCTACTTGCACTGATGGGGTTAGTGATTGTTTGTTTTTGGGTCTTGTACTAAAATAAGGGGATGTGTTGTCATTTGTTCATGTTTGGATTTGGGTAATGTGTTTGAACAGTGGTAGTTGTATGTTGTGAATACATGTCCTTCTGTGCCTGAACACACAGAAACTCGGCCTTTTCACCTGTTCTTTCAATGACATTCTCACACACAAGTGGTGGTTCATCAGGCTAGCTACGTGACCATCAGGCTCTAACATCAGCACAATAAGGTTGAATCTCGGACAGTAACTTGATGGAGAAACATCAACCGTCTGATCCTATACTCGTACGTCTATGCTGCTTCCTCTTATGTTTCTGCGTGTCCCACTAAGAAAATATTAGCCGAAGGTATGCGTAGCTGTAGTGTGGGAGGGTTATTTCATGGGGGAGGACTATTTCGAAAATTCAAATTCTGCGTACATGCAACCAGGGAGCTCTCGAATTCCCATTAGAGATTAGATAAAAACACGAAGGCAGCGAATTTTTTACACTGCCAGTTTGGTTGAAGGACACCATCACCCTCTTCTTTATTTTGGATATGCTGAAGGACACCACCAATATAAACCTTTCACCATTGTTCCTCTTCTCTTTCTTTATTCTCATTTCTTCTCTCTCGGGAACAACTACCACCACCACCGCACTGCCCCGCTGTCAGCCGCACTACCCCCACCACATTTCCTCTCTTCCTCTTCTCATTTGTTGTTGTTCTTGTTCTTCTTCTTTGTTCTTATTTTTTCCATTCTTCCTCTTCTCTTATTTCTTCTCTTCTTTGCCACTGTCGGCGGCACCACCTCGCCTCCTTCTCTTCCTCTCTTCTTTTTCTTCTTATCTTATTATCTTCTCCTCGATCAGTTTTTTTTTCTTTTTCTGCCCTCGAGCAGATTCGTGCGAATGGGGTATGATTGGACGAGTTAGTGACAACTTGCTAGAAATTGGGTTGACACCATCTGACTCGTTTGACTTGTTTCAACACAAAAACTTGTTTTGACCCATCCCAACACTACCCGAAAAGACACGAATCGATCTGTTAACCAAAACATGACTGGTTAAAATTGACACAAATTAACACGAAATGGCATGTTTGACTCGAAAGTTAATAGGTCAAATGGGTTGACATTGGTCAAGGCATCAAACCCGAGTACGACCCGACCAGACCCATGTAACGAGTCAGGCGGGGTCAACCCAAAAAATAAAAATCATATAACCTGAACCAACTTATATTGGGCCGATTTAGGGTTGTGTTATCATGTTTGAGCCAAATTGCCAGGTCTGTGTATGTAGTGTTCTTAATTTACAAATAAAACTAAATGGGTCTTCTTGAGTCAATAAAAATCATTTTTTCTCCTTAATGTGCCAATTCCAAAAACCAATTATCCTCGACACGACTTTTCATCGAGACTTCGACAGCCAATGGTCTCAAACAACTTGTGTTTGTGTCTTATATACACAACCCATCAACCCGATTGACCCGACCCGCTGCCTGATCTAGATAGCCAATAACTTAACTTTACCAGCACCTTCTTTTAATTTGCACAAAGAAGGTTGATAGCGACAGTCGAGAACCTCAAGCAGTAGCAAAATATTTCCATGTCCAAAGTCTCAGAAATTAAGTATTCGCTCACCAAATGGCGAATCAATGGGAACCAACCCATCCCTTCCATTGGAACAACTGAACCACAAATGAGACAAATTAAATTCTTACTACCTGATTCAATTCACCAACTCAGGGAACATGGGAAAAGCCATCAATTCTGGTCCATGGATTCTCTTCGGCTGGCTCGTATCACTTAAACCCTGGCAGGAAGACTATCTAGAAATCAATTTTGCAGTGGTGCCATGTTGGGTTCAGTTTCATGAGTTCCCAACCCTAAAACTCCCAGCGAAAGACTTGAAACGGTTGGTTGTTTGTATTGGACAACTTATGGAAGTTGATCTTACCTCCATTGAAGACATTGCAATCCCGTTCATTCGCTTCAAGGTGAGGTTGGACACTGCTAAACCCCTCCCCTATTTTATGACTACCACATTTAGAATTGATAAGGGTCGTGAATTCAAGCTGTGTTTTTACTATGAGAATGCATCTACTTTTTGCTTATGTTGCGGTCTGGTAGGACATATATTTGGCACGGCCTACCCACTCTTTACTGGTCTTCAAAATCTCTTAAGGCCATTTCTGGTCAGCATAGGCAACGACCTCGCCCTTCCTTTCAAGAAGTCCTTGAGAATCAGAGTTCGTGAGGAGAACAAGCTGGGGAATCAACCTCAGTTCAATCGCCAACTTTTCAACAAATATACATTAGATCAAGTGACGTCCTCCTTCACTCACCGGAGCAAGCAAGCTAAATCCGGTGCCTCTTTTTCACTACTATTGAACAACGATCCATCTGGATCATAAATAGTCTCATCAGCAACTACTATCATCAGCCCTCCGGTGGCTCTTCAATAGACTGGAAGCAACATTATCTTCTCACTGACCCACTCACCGCCGATCCAACAAACCCCATCTCTTCAACACCCAGCTGACTCACCCAAGCCCTTCTCACCCAACTCATTGATTTCTCCTTCTTCCTCTCACTCGACACAACTCACCACTCACCCATCTCACCAACTTGTTCCGCCCTCTTTCCTCCTCCCATTAAACCCTCTTCAATCAACGATATATAATGCCCCTATTTCCTCCACCACCCACTAGTTTATGTCTTTACACATGTCACAAAATGACCCTCCTCCTTCCAATGAAAACCATCCTTTTGTGTCTCATCTAACCACCAACGGGACCGATCTTAACGGTCAAGAAGTCAACAGTCTTAACCCTGTTACAAATCTCTATGCAAGTGATTTTACAATTATAATGTTACTGAATACAACCACATACATCTTCCCCAACCCGTCCCCTCTCTCTTCCCTGTAAATACCAACCAGTTTCAATACCCCACCCCCAACTAGGTCGAACAAACTGCCAATCATGATCTTCTCCCCTTCCTTATACTTAATAACCCACATCATTTGTCCACTTACCCCCCTTTCCATGCTTCCACCCAATCAAACTTTGAGTTTGAACAACAAAGCAATTCCAACCTTCTTGGAGCAATAAACATGGAAGGATTTCTTCACTAAATTCACCCTCCCTCCCAACACTACACTTTATCCCACAATATCCACACCATCCAAGCAACTCATCTATCCCTCCCTCCCCAGCCACTTCTTTTCTCATCATTCCCAAACCTTCAATACAAAAATCTAACAAATGCCTTGGATCTTAATGAAGAAGACATAAATGATCAGTCGGAACCAACACATCATCTCATGTCTCACACAACAGACTTCTGGTGATGTCCATCTTTGAACATACTCATGTAGTGTATCAGTCCGCATCAAAGCATGTTCTTAGACTAAAAGGTATGTCAGCAACAGTGCACCATTCCAAACTTTATGAGATAGAGACATCATCACATGCTGATCAAATAAAGGTGGCCAGAAATGAAACAGTATTGGCAAAGAAAAATATGGATCCTCTCACCTTGCTTCTCTCCCCACAACTTAATTGTAATATGGCTCCCCATGATGTAAACAAAGAAAAATATATGAAGGCAGACTCAATGCAGAAGGGAAAGAGGAAACTGGAGCCCATGCAAGAAGGTGGGTTGCCATTAGGAGGGAAGTGGATAATATCCGCTCTTGAGACCCCAGCCAAGCATACTCAGGCCACATCACTGATTGTCCGACCTGTCCCTAGAGGGTTGCCTACTTTGATTACTGCGACCGTTGCTTGTCAATTTGCTTTGATGACTCTTCCAGTCATTCATCCACAGAACCCACTTCACATATTGAGGTACAGGGTTGCATGATTTTCTCTTGGAACGTAAGGGGCATTGGGTCTCCCAGTATGATTAGAGTAAGTTTCGATGTAGCTAGATATTTATGGATGGGTTTTTTTTTTTCTGCAGTAATTTCTTGGTCAGCGTGCTCTGCTTGGACAGAGTGCTCTGTCCAGATGCATTTTTTCTATCCTGGATTGGATTGCTTCCTTGAAGGACGGAGGTGCCGAGGACCAGGTACAGGTTGGCCCGGCGATGGATTGCTGCGCGGTTTCATGATGCCAGGTAGAAAACAACATTTACTGTTTTCTGGAAGTGGTGCTAGCTGTTACAGATTGTTGTTGCGATGCGCGGCTTCATGTTGTCTGGTAGAGATCAAATGGTTCTGGTTTGGTTGGGGATTCAAGATAGGACTGGACGGGGATCCTGAGCAGTTGATCAGATCCCAAGCAGCTGGGGCTGGTCGTCGTTGGATACGCCAATTACGGAGGCAATGGACGGTGGTTTGCAGTCTTGCAAGTTCTGTCCAGGTTTTTTCACTGGTCAGTGTACTCTGTTTTTTACAGAGTACCCTGTTTTAACTAGCAGTTCAGGCAGCAATAAGCTGGACAGTTTGATCGGTTTTTGTGAGTCATATTGGGCAGATTTTTCAAGCTGCAAGATTCGTTTTTTAAAGCGTCATATTGTGGTCGCCTTTGGGAAGATTTTTCAAGCTGCAAGATTTGTTTTTCAAGCTGTAAGATTCGTTATTGTGTCTTATGCAGTCTTTGGCTTTTGAGTTAGAAAAGTTGTTTAGAATTGGTTTAAGTTTGTCGTTTTTTCAATTGGGCTCCTTCCTCGGGTGAAGTCGTCATGTACCCCCGACAAGTGTAAAAGATATTTTTTCAAGTAATAAAGGTCTTGCATCCCATAGTTTCCCTTCCCCACTGGAGGTTTAATTTAAAAAAAAAAAATCTTTCGAAATCTAAAGGTCATATCCCACCAGTACAACTTTGACATCATATTTCTTGTTGAGACCAAAGCTACCCCAACCAAAATGGACCACATACACCGGAAACTAGGCTTCAGACATGGAGTCGTGGTACTAGCTAATGGATTATTAGGTGGTCTTACGTTATTCTAGAAGAAGGTATTAATCTTACTATTATTCATCCAGTAAATATAATTTCAACTGCATTATAGATAACTATTTAGTTCCTTATTCATGGTCGGCTATTTTTGTTTACGGAGAACCAAATCCATCCATTTGGGTCCCCTTCTAGACTTCCTTATCTCAAATGTGTGACCTTCAAACTCTGTCGGGCCTCATCACAGGAGATCTTAATTCCATTTTACTATCGGATGACAACATAGGGGGAAAGAAGCCTACATTTTCAAATCTTAAACACCTTCGAGAATTCATTGACACGCACCAGCGTTTAGATTTTCCGCTTAATGGCTCCCAATTCACTTGGAATAACAAACGGGCGGATAAAAATGGTATAAAAGCCAAACTAGATCGCATTTTAGTCTCCACCGATTGGATGGACTACTTCCCCTTGGCTACCGCCCGAACTATTCATACTTCTATCTCTGATCATAAAGCCATCTCACTTCACCTGGTCTCCAATGTCAACAAAGGCCCCCAACCTTTTAGATTTTTCACATGTGGACTAGAGATCCCAAATGTCGCCAACTTGTCAGTACCTACTAGGCCACCCTTGACCATCATTTTCCTACCCACAACTTCCATCTCAAAACCAGACGGCTCAGTCATAATCTCACCAGATGGAACAAAAGATATTATTGCAACACATCAAAACATTTCTAAAATGCAGAAGGCCCTTGACAAACTCCAAAATAACACTCCATCCTTAGAAAATGTTGATGCCACCGCCGTTCTAAAAGACCTACTTGAGAGATGAACAATTCTGGCATAATAAATCATGCCACTCCTAGCTCAAGGACGGTGATAAAAAACACCAAGTTCATTTAGCCTCCTTGATGCGTAGAAAGAAGAGCCTCGTTATTCGTCTCAAGGACACCTCCAATATCTGGCACTCTGATCAAAACACTATAGGCCATGTTCTCACCAAATACTTCCAAGATGTCTTTCAAAATTCCAATCCTACTCCCTGCCCTAACATCATCTCTCTATTTTCTCCTTCCATTACCATGAAGGAAATTGATTATCTTATTTTTATTCTCAGTGAAAAAGAAATTTGGACTACACTTTTCGTTATGGGCAGTCACAAGGCCTTTAGCCCTGATGGCTTCCATGACTTTTTTGTCCAGCACTTCTGAGACATTGTTAAGCATGATGTGATCGAGGTCATTATCAATTTCTTCACTACTTGGAAATGGATCCTAAGTTTAATGCAACCATTGTTGCCTTAATCCCGAAAACCTCCAACCCTGACACTCTGGACAATTTTTTACCTATTAGGCTTTGCAACGTCATTTAAAAGGTCATTAAAATATTTTAGCAAACAGACTTAGGCCTTTGCAAGAAAATTTCATTTCTCCAAACCAATGCGTTTTCTTCAAAAGTCGTTCCATCGCGAATAATGTGAGTCTGGCTCATGAAATTTTTTTCCAGATGAAACATTGTCCCAAAAAAAAAAATTTGATGACTATGAAAATTGACATGGCCAAAGCATATGATATGGTGGAATGGCCCTTTTTGCTCCAAAATTTTCAACAACTTGGTTTCGCTAGAGGTTTGATCCAAATGATAGAGCAATGCATCTCCACCTCCTCTCTTCAGATCCTGCTTAATGGCTCCCTACTCCCGAGCATCAAACCTACCAGAGGCATCAGACAAATAGACTTTTTTTCTCCTTACCTTTTTCATCTTAATGGCAGAGACTCTCTCATGATTTCTGGCCAGAGCTGAATCGAAGGGTAACATCACAAAGATCCAAATCCCTCACCACACCCCATCCATCAGTCATCTGTTTTATGTTGATGATCTCGTGTTTTTTTGTCGGGCTTCCCTGGGCGAAGCACACTCTATCAAAGATATTTTGTCTCATTACTGTGCAGCCTCGAGTCAAGCAGTAAACTTTGACAAATCGTCTATCTTCTATAGTTCAAATGTGCACCCAAGACATGCCAAAATGATAAAAAGAATTTTGGGTTCCAAGATGTACAATCCCAAAGACATGTATCTTGGAGCCCCTTTGCTACTCTCCAAAAAGAAAGTTTCTGATTTCAAATTTCTGATAGGTAAAGTTAACACAAAGTAATCTAGATGGAAATCAAATGTTCTTTCTCAGGCTGGTAGAATTATCATGATCAAGGTCATTCTCAATTCGATCCTAGTTTACACCATACAGACTTACTTGCTTCTTTGTTCCATCACCACTAAGCTTGATAACACCGTCCGGAATTTTGGTGGAATGGAGCAACAGATAACAAGACCAAGCATTTTTGCACTTGGGATCGCATTAATATGCTCCGCCACCTCGAAGGTTTCAACATTCCCTCCTCTAGAAAAAAAAATCTTGCTTTAATGGCAAAACGCTTATGGCAAGCAATTTCCTCACCTCTTAATGTACTCTTCAATTCAAAGCCATTTATTTTCACAAGAAGAACATTTTTTCAACTCTCTAAATCACCTTCTATAGCCTCTTTCGCCTAGAGAGGAATTTTCACGGCCTTATCCAAAATTAAGCGCTATCTCATCTGGCAAGTTCTGTCGGGATCAAACATTGATTTCTGGCATGACTGTTAGGTCAAACCAAGACTGGTTTTGGCTGATTGCGCTTTGATACCCATCACCTCACATTCCCCTTGTACCATTCCAGATCTCTGGATTTCCCCATCGAGCCAAATATCTAATTGGAATTCTAACCTTATCCATTCCATTTTCCCAGAACCGTTGGCTAAGGATATCCTGGATATCACAATCAAACCCTCCAGCCAACCGGACAAACTCATTTGGTTGTTTGAAAAAAAGGTAGTTTTCTGTTGAAAGTGCGACCCAGGTCTTTATTCAAGAGAAACTTGGAGCAAAACGGTCCAAATTTTAAGTTTGTATTTTTAGATACGGTCTGAATCCGTTATAAAAAAGTTTCGAGCCCGGTTCCTATTATTTAAAATGAAACGGTCCGGGTTGGACCCGTTTTAAATCACATTTACAAGTTAAAAACCTAAAATAGAAAGTTAGAAAATAAATTGTGTTCTTCTCTTCCCCCCTTTTCTCTATCTGTCGTTTCTCTCTATCGATTCTCTACTCTCCACCAGATTCCAGATTTGTAAAAGTTGTTGGTCGAAGAAAAAGATTTGTTGAAGAAGAAGATCGAATGATCTCTTCATTTGCCTTAAGTCATCATATGAGAGGGATTTTTTAAGCACCAGCACAGCTTGAAACAAGATAGGGTCTTTCTTCTAGTAACAAATACAACACATAGTTCCTTCTTCTTTGTAACAGCATGTAACTTGTCGAATCAAAAAAGCACAAGGTGTACCGCTATCTCATGGTGCTATCAACCATTCACAACAGTATGAGATGCTTCACCAGTTGGCATCACATGTACCACCATCGGCCAGTGCTCTTGCCTTCACAATTCCTCCTAGAGCTCCCAAGCAGAGTGCCTTTCTTGCTAATTCAAATGTTATGGATGCAAAACCAGGACATAGCCATGTGGACTGTCCTAAAGGTAAGAAAAACTCCACACTTATTATGGAGAGCATTGTAATGTTTTTGCACGTTCACTTCCTCCTGACAAACCAAAATTCTATGGAGGTGGTGGTGCTTCTAGTACAATGGGTAAGGAATCAACAACTGTCCAATTTGTTTTTTTTTTATTGCAACTATGGAGTTGTAATCAATGGGTATAATTAATGATAATGATGTCTAATGCATACCATAATTATTCTTGTTACAATGAGTGCACTTCTTGGCATTGTTACAGTGACTCGGTGTGTATTTCATTGCACTGTGAATATTGTTACAGTGAGTGCACTTCTTGGCATTGTTATAGTATGTTACAATGAGTATTGTTATTCTTGGTATTGTTACAGTGAGTATTGGTATTGTTATTCTTGGTATTGTTACAGTAAGAAACTTGTATAAACAAGAGATAAAACTTTTAACGACATATGAATCGATACAATCAATACCAAGAAAATATTCATATATTCATTTTGGAACAGTTTGGAACCGAAAGAACTGGACCGTTCAAAACGGTTCGAGTTAAGTTCGTTCTCAATGTTCAAAATGAGGGAATTCGGACCAGACCAGACCGGATCCGTTAAATTTAAACGGTCCGAATTAGGTTCCTCAAAATTTGGAACCGATCTGGACCGTGCCTATCCCTAACTGTAACCGTAAGTTTTAATATATTGGTTTTATGTTTTTATTAAAAAAAATGTATTAACTTGGCCCCCTCCCTAAAATATTTTGTGATGAACTCGGATGGTTTCTCATCCATATATTCTTATAAAATTTGCTTTGTATTCAAATTTGCTTTGTACCCCCGTAGCTTTTGTAAGTCAACTTTTTGATAAGTAATGAAAGTCTGGCATTCCATAGTAGCCCCTCCCCACTGGAGGTTAATTTAAAAAAAAAAAAAAAAAAAAACTCTAAAACTTGAAAGTTTCTTTTTAAGATTTTTCCCTCTTAGCCCACGATTTATGTTTACCTATTGTTTTTTATATTTAGGGAAAATCTCTACAAAATTCATCAACTTTCTTAATTAGCTATAAAATTCTATTAAAACCAACTAATACCTCAAGAATTTTAGACTAATATTTTTTGATAAAAGATTATTTAGAAAAGAGGCTTTACTTTTATTGTCCTCTTGTGCAAACTAGAGTAGTTTTTTAATAATAATTGTTGCAATAAATCAGATCAAAGATAAAAACCCATATTTACTTCGGAAAATGACTTTCAAGGCCTATTTTTTCACAAAATAGACAATTTAGATATCGTAGTTGATGTAATGGCTAATTTGTGCCTAATTTTATACTTTTATGACCAACAAGGAATTTTTCATTAACCCAAGTTAATTCACAAAATTATAGGACATATTTACCCTTTCTAAACAAAAAGAAAACTTATTTTTATACTTTTATGACCAACAATGGCTCTTTTATTAATAATTATATATTTTTTTGTTATTCTTACTTTTTTTTACCCTTAACCCTTCCCATTATTTGTAGACAACAAATGGCTACAAATAATTTCTTTAACTACAGTTTGAGCAATTATTTATATCATCTGTTAGCTACAAATGACTGCATTAATATTTCATGTTAGCATTTTTTTATTCATGAATGTTTTGTCACTCTGAAAGTGTTTGTATTTTACTAGTTGTGAAGGTGTATCTGAGTTTAAAGATCAATTTTTTTGTTTCAATTAATGGTTGCTTTGATTATATATCATTATTTAGTTTACATGAAATTATCTTATTCAATATTGGTTCCATTTTTACCTATGAGGCTATGATCATGCTCTGTGGTAGATAACTTGTGACTAAATAGCGACAAAGAATAAAATTTATTACTTTACAGGTACTTATGCATTGAAGAATAGGAAATCAAATTTCGATAGTGGGAAAATTGATTTATTAACTATATTATAAAATAAGAAGCAATGATAACTTAAACCAAATTTGTAATCATCATCAAGAAAGGTAATTATAACAACCCCAATTTAGCACATTATAATTTATTTATTTTGGGCCTTATTAAATTGAGGTTGAGTCAAGTATTAACTAAATAAATTAGGGGGTCTCACTATCTTTGTGCAAAACCCTAAAAGGTTAGGGTTTTGTCTTTAGATTGGTTAAATAGAGGGTTGGGTTTTCTCTCAACCGTTTAGAAAAAAAAAAAAAAGGAAGAAGAATAAGAGAAGGAGCAAAAAGGGTGAAAGAAAAAAAAAAGGAAAAGGAAGAAGAAGAAGAAAGAAAAAGGTGAGATTTCTCGTTTTCCTAGATTAATCTTATTGTTTGTTTTTTTTTTTTTTTTTTTTTTTTGTATCTTTTGTATGGATGCCTATTTGGGAATAAGGGTTGAAGGGTATGTGTTGGTAAGAAGGAGTGTCATTTTTTTTCTTTTTGTATCAGTAATCAAATCCCCTTATCCTTTTCTTGTTGAAAAATCCAGCGCGGATTTTAGCTTCATGCCATCTAATTCAACCCTTGATATTTCAATCTTTGATAATGAAATTCTTGATAATAACATTCACTTGATAATGACCTTCACTTGAGGATACGGTTTCAACCCTTGATATTTTAATCTTTGATAATGACATTCACTTGAGGATAATTTTCAACTTTGACAATGACATTTTTGATAATGATACTGTTTCAACCCTTGATATTTCAATCTTTGATAATGACATTCACTTGAGGATACTTTTCAACTTTGACAATGACATTCTTGATAATGACATTTACTTGAGGATACTGTATCGATTCTGCAAGTGACTATAAATAGTAAAAGCCTTGATCTGATTGGTCCTTAGGGTAGGAAGTAGCTTTGACCTCATTTCAAATAAGCAAAGTAGTATATTGTAAACCATTTTCCATATCTTATATGTTTGTTTTTGTCTAATTTGTGGGCAACGGTAATAATTGAATGTTCTCATCATCTTTTGCCCCCCTTGCATTCTGTTTTTTTTATAGAAGATGGATGAAATGGTATTCAACCCGTGTGAGCATGCAAATGCCTTGCATACAATAGAGATCAGATTGTTAGTACTTCCATCTGTGGTTAAATGATGTATCTGGAAAAGTAACAGTATATGTTGGCTTTTATATGTTAACCATGTTTAAAGTAAAGATATATTTCCTGATGGATTTTATTAGGCTCAATAAGGAACTACTTTTGAAAGCATGATTTCCTCATGCGCATAGTACTATAAATTTTTATGTGTTTGATCACCATGTTGTTATAAAGTATGATTTATGAATATGTTATGCTTCCCCGAAAGAATGGGTTGATAAATGACAAAATGTCATTGTGAAAGAAAAGTGAGATATCGCCATAAATGATACTGATAAACTTTGGTTCCCGAAAATTCAAATCACCTGGAATTGTATCACTTAGAACTACCACACATCTTTTGTTTATTATTTTTCCTCTCTTATAGAGAAACTAAATAACCCGCGGGTTGTCTTGCGGATGTGGGGCGCCTATTTCTCATAGAGAAACTAAAATAACCTTCGGGTTAGTCTTGCGAAAATAAGGTGAATTTTATGTCTAAGATAGGCTTTGATATTTATTCGTCAAGAATGTGACGTGACTTTATGCGCATTGATAACCCAAGAGTGGATTTTGTTACTCATATAGTTAAGAGTATCTGGTGATGCATGCATGTATGTGATGTGTCCCCACTTGGGCATGGATGACGGAGAAGTCCTCCTTTATATGAGAGAGGCATACGGGCATGTATGTTCGGCACGGAAGGTGGTGCGAATGTGGTATCGTCTAAGTGATCAATCCGTTAAAAGATTAATCAAATTCAAATAAAAATAAGTAAATTACGTTTATATTGTTTCTAACCCTTTTTATGCAGGATGACAAGTCCACTAATATTTCTGCAGGTCAGACTTGATATAGTCAACTCCTATAGGGTAAGTACAAGTAAATGCATACTTACATGTTAGGTTGATGACATGATTGCCTCGTGAAGGAACTACCAGTCTGTTTTGGGCTTTTTTTGTCGTACTACATTTTTCTGTCATGCCATGCAATTTCCTTTATTGATTTTTGGAAATAAAGAAATTTCACACCAGCTTTGTTGCTGGCCCAAGTGGGCTTTGGCTTCTTGGGTACATTCCTTCGGGAATGTAGCCTACTAGCTTATTTTCAGGATTTAGTAATCTCGAGCGAGCTTAGAGCAGTTCGTTTCGTACGTGACGAGCATTGCTAGGAGTTGCGCGTTGTTCGAGAGATTCATTTATTTTTATTTGTAGGTGACAGTTTAATTCTGTGTAATAAAACTTGGAGTTTATTGATTATTTTTTTTGGGAGAGATACATTCGTGATTTGTTGAACTTGTTAGCGTTGGCTCTACGAGCTTTAAATTTTTTTTCTTCCTTTTTATGGGCTTTTAGATCAGTTGTTTTATTTTCCTCTAGTTTGGTAAATTGTGCAATTGATTATTTCTCGCAGATGCCAACTATTACTTTTAGTGAATGACAATTCATGTCCCGAGTTTTTAGGAAACAGATAATCCTACGTGGATTTTGGGTTTTTCATTTTCTTCGAAAATCGGGGCGTGACAGAATGGTATCAGAGTCGGACCCAGTCGGAAGTGTGCCAACGAGGATGTTGGGCCCTAAGGGGGGTGAATTGTAATACCCTGACTGGGCGGGCTCTGAGGCTGACGGACTACCTTGTGTGGGCGGGCTCTAAGGCTGACAGCTCCATGTGTGGGCGGGCTCAGGAGGCTGGCAGGCTACCTCGGTGTTATAGTCTCACATCGCCTGGGTGGGGGATGGATATGTGCTATATATGTACAAGTTTGAATCTACATGACACAACGCGTTCTAGAGCCCCAGTAGGTGGGTGGAAAGAGCAAAACCGTGAGGGGGAGGGTGAGGGTTGGTGCCCAATAGGCCTGTGGATCCCAAAGCGAACAATATTGTGGATGGGTAGGGTCGGTTGTAAGTCGTTGCGCTGCACTGTGCATACTCTGAAACAACGCATTTTAAAGCCGTGCGGGTAGTTAGGTTGGGCCTAGAGCGGACAATATTATTTCATGTGGATCGGGTAGTGACAGTAATGCACGGTACCTGTAAATTTTTCTTATCAAATTTTTGACAAGTTAATCAAATTAAATTATTAACTAACTAAAATCAAATTTGTAATCATCATTAACTATATTATGAAAAATTTACCAAACATTAGCATAATAATATGATTAACTTGTCGATCAATGAAAACTTAAAAAAACTTATAATTTGTTGGGTATAATTAGAATCATTAATATCGATACCTACCAGCGGCATGAAGTGGGAGGGGTTAAGGGTAAAAAAAAGAAGTAAAAATAACAAATAAAAAATAAAAAATAGAATCATTAATAAAATAGTCTTTGTTGGTCATAAAAGTATAAAATTAGGTTTTATATTTGTTTAAGAATGGTCAAAATGTCTTATAACTTTATTAATTAACCTGGATTAATAAAAGAGTCATTGTTGGTCATAAAAATATAAAAGTAGGCACAAATTAGCCATTACATCAACTATGATATCTAAATGTTCTATTTTGTAAATAAGTATGCCTTAAAAGTCATTTTTCGTATTACTTTGACCCCCTCAGAAGAAAAAAAAAAAAAAAAAAAAAAAAACCTTGGATCCACCCCTGCGAGTGAGGGCTCACCTTGGGCGCGACACAAGCCAGCTAGTAGGTCGGCTAGCCCCCATTGTCCAAAAGCCTTTTTTTCCAAAAGAATGATCCTTAAACACACAGAGACCGTTTATCAAGATATTTAATGACGGAGACCTAAACACATATCTCAAGCATGGGCGGATCTACGTGTTAGGTAAGGGGGTCAATTGCCCCCCTTATCTTTCTAAAAAATTTCACTAAGTTACTCATATTTTTAAAATTGCCCCCCTCTTTATGAATCTTGACTTCTAACTCCACTAAAAATTAAAACAACAATTTTTTTTTCTTTTTTTTTAAACTCCACCCTTACCAATCCCAATCTCACTCAATCTCTCTATTTTTTTAATATATATATTTTTTTAATTCCCATCCTCTTTTTTTTTAATCTCTCCCTCTCTCTCTTAATTCCTACCAAATCATTTTAATCCATTCACCCCCTACACACGCAGAGAGCAACAAAGAAACCAGAAGAGATGTGTCATACATGGTGGGTTTGTTTCCCATGTGATCATATTCATATTAAAAATTTTAATTGGGTTGGGGACCGGCCGAGGAAATTTTACATCGTCATCATCATTGGTTTTCTTTTGTTTTGTTAAAAAAAAAATAAAGAAAAGAAATAATTAGGATTATCTTACCTCAGACTCAGCTAGCATATGGTGGTAAGAGTGATAAAAGATTAGTTAACACATTAGATTAATTTGGGGGGTTGGGAATCTGATATGTTTTGCTTTCTCTCTGATCTTTCAAAATTAAAAGTAATCATTTGAGTTTGGGGCGGTTGGAAAAATACGATGGTTGTAGGTCGATTCAACTAAGATGTTGTTTGTCTGCCTCACCTGAGCTAGCCCAAAAGGAGAAAGCTTTCTCTCTTTATACACACATATATTTCCCTTCCGAGAAGACAAACAAGAATAAGAAGACAAAAGAGAGTGGGTTGGTTGTGTAAGTGTTATCCTCAGAGGCTCTGACTCATGAATGAGTTTCAAAGAAGAAGAGACAGACGGACAGATAAAGCAGGAGGAGAAGAGGAATGAGGATTCCATTGTTGTCCGACAAATTCACTTGAATCCATCCAGTCTAGTCAAGCTACTGCTGCTACTACTCCTTGGACTTGGACCATACCGTCTTGCTACCTCAAAGCCAAAGGTCTGCTCCTCGCCAACTCTCATCTTATACCACCTTGCCTGCTTTTGTTTTCTTCAAGTAAAAAATGGAAGCTCTTAATTAGCTAGCTACAATTGAATTAATCATGCCATGTATATTGTTTGTATGGTTGAATTAATCATCATTTTTTTCACGATCACGCCATGTCACCCTGATTGCAAAATATGGTTGTAAAAACTCAGTTTCTTAGTATTTTCGTAAATAGTTATGTACTGTTTGCTCCCCTTTATCTGCAATCCTGGCTCCGCCCCTGATCTCAAGGAATGGTTTCGATATGGTCTGAAACATTGACTCGTTATTTCTAGTGTTAATCCATAATATTTCTAAAATTTTTAGCTCAAACCAATTAAAAAACAAAATTTTAAATTTCATAGTGTTCATAATTTACAATGAAAATTGATAGTGCTCCTGAATTATTAAAAATCATTTTTTTTTCTCTAAACTCTCATTGCCCCTAACTATTCTTAAATTTATTGTTCTGTGACATTTTAGTTGTTTTTACTATTATATTGTTTAATATATGTGATATGTTTAGGAATTTGGAGGAAGATCACTTCCAAGTTGTATGAGAACCATGCGTTTGAGTGATGTGGTTTCAACTTAGGCTCCTCGAGTGGATAAGAACATGATGTAATGGAGTACTCATTTTTGCTTAATCTAATTTTGAATTTGAAGTTCAAAGTTGCAGTCTCCATATGAGATATGGACACCTTCACTCTGATTTACGACAAGGAATCGTGTTAAATAGACAAGCTTTACTGCATTTTCCATCAGGCCTACAAGCTTCATAAATGCTGTCTCAGGACACTTGGGCACCAACGTACTCAAACAGTAAACATAATAACTAAAGAAACGGAGAATGATTTTTTTTTCTTTCTTCCAGCAATGCATTTTATTCATTCTAGATAAATTATTAGAGTCAATGCAACAGTTGTATATATACTATAAACTCTAAATTAACTTATAAGTTAAGTTAAGCTTAATGGGTTACTAATCTTTTAAGCAACTTTTTGTCCTCAGATCAGCTGTATGTTCTTCGTATTTAGAGAAAAGTAATGAATCTTATTTTATTGATTTTATATGTCAGTCATCTCCAATTATCAGTGAATTGTGATCTTCCATGCCATGAACTTGAACAATGCAAATGAATGTTAGTTACATTGTGCAAATTTTCATGTTAAGAATGAATGCACTACTCCTATAAGCTCTCCTTGTTTTTCAGAACTGCATTTGGAGCTTGTTGTTTGGCAATGACGATTGATTAAAAATAATAATCATCATCATCAAAGTCCATTTCGATACTTTCGGGGTCGGCTACACGGATTTTGGTTCTCCAAGCAATGCAGTCTTTCCACATATTCTCTCCTAATTCAAGCTCAATGATGTCTTCCTTCACTGCCTTCATCCAAGTTTTCAACGGTCATCCCCTCCGTCTACACCCTCCATTAACTTGTCCATCTAGATATTTTCTAATTGGTGTCGTGCTTGGTCTCCTCCGCACATGACCAAATCACGTTAAATGCATTTATCTAATTTTGTCTTTTATGTGCACTACACCTAAGTATCTTCTAATTCTTTCATTCCTAATTTTATCTTTATGAATTTTACCACATATTCATCTTAACATGCGCATTTCTGCTACTGTCATCTTATGCGTATGTTGTCTCATAGTAGCCCAACATTCTGAACCGTATAGCATGGTTGGTCGAACAATTGTCTGATAACATTTCACTTTTAACCTTGTAGGCATCATTCTATCGCATAATACTCTTGACGTCATTCTCCATTTCGTCCAACCAGCTTTAATTGTATGGTCAATGTCTTCTCCAATAGCCCAATTCTTTTGAATTATAGATCCTAGATATTGAAAAGCCTGATACTCTGGGACCCCCACGCCTTCATCTCAATTACATTACTCCTCCCTCGTGATTCACAACCAAAGTTGCATACTGGATATTCTGTCTTCAAACGACTAATTCTAAAACTCTTTCTCTCTAAAGCCTCCCGCCACCTATCTAATTTTCGATCTAAACTTTCACTAGTCTCATCAATTAAGACAATATCATCTGCAAATAACATGCACCAAGGTACATCTTGATGGACTTAAGGCCAACCCTTGATGTAGTCCTACTGACACTGGGAATTCACTAGACATTCTACCTACTGAGTAAACACTTGTTACAACCCCTTCATACATATCCTTAATGATATTGACATAACATTGATACACTTTCCTCTTTCTAAGCACCCACCAAATTAACTATCCGGAGACCCTATCGTAGGCTTTCTCCAAATCAATAAAAACCATATGCAAACTCTTACGTTTCTCTCAATATTTTTTTATAATTTGCCTAAGTAAGAAGATTTAGGAGTTTAACAACTGTTTCGGAGAAATAATAATAATAATAATAATAATAATAATAATAATAATAATAATAATAATAATAATAATAATAATAATAATAATAATAATTGATGATTCATCAAACTGTCCTCTGATCCGCATCGTATGCGTGTCATGATAATCTCGTCAATAGAACAAAGCATGCCCAGACAACACTAAACCCATTTGGCAGATTCCAGAATGTTGGATCCGAATTGCAGCACCTTAACAAGCCCATGCATCGCGCGGTAAAGCCCAATATTCGTAAGCCCTGATAAGGCAAGAGTAAGCCCCGATAAGGCAAATATCTGGGGGATCAATCCTAGGCAAGCATGCCATCAATACATTGGTTACGACTATAAAACAAATACTGGAGTATAAGTCGAGCATGGAAACTTCCTTGTATGGACAACACTCCAAAAGGGAAATATCTCCCGCAGATCTAGGAGCACAAGTCATGTAGGGAAACTTCTCTACATGGACAGCTCCCAACAAGGAAATGATCTCCAACAAGATCTCTTTCCTTAAACTACGTCATCAAAGGCTTAGCCGAACAAGGATTATCGCACTATATATAAGAGATAAGGTCGATGAACAAATGTACGCTACATAAATCCAATTTACAGTTTTAAGCCTCTCCTAAGCCTTATCTAACTTAAGCATCGGACAGTCATAGGCTGGCACACGGTGGTCTTTGGCTCACGTTCATTCTCTATACAGGTCTAGGTCAAGGCTAGGAAGGAGTGACTGATGATACATCAAATAAGACCGTCATCGCATCCACACACGTGGCAAGGATCGTCTATCATAAGGATCAAGTATCTCAAGACCGAGCCAATTTATAAAGCCCAAAAATGATGAATCCAGTAATGAAAGCCCAAACAGGGCCCATCAGAATAAATCATAATCAGGGACCCAAATCCAGACCCGATAAAGTTCTCCCTTAAGGGAGATGAACGCTACATAGAAAAAGAGTTGTGGATGGAATTACACCTCCATCGACGTATCTTCGTAAAAGAGGAACTTCTTACAGAGAATGTTTCCCCTCGTTGCGCCTCAAATGCTTAAGTAACAAAGAGAATTAACAACGACTTTTATAAAAGGTAAATGTTACATTCGACAAAGGTTTGCAATTTTAACTAAGTTCTGTCCAGTTTTATCTTCATCTCCAACTGAGTTACTGACTTAAGCAGCGAAGTGTCTTCGGCCACCAAAAAGGTAGTATTTGGCATTCTAACACTTGTTTTGCAGGTTTTACTTATTGGAGACCGGATTTTGGACAATGCCTCTTACATTACTGGCAACAAAGACAACTCAAACAAATTCCACGAATCAACCAATGAAGCCTTGGCAGCAGGTACTAATGTGAGTATGATTAGACAATTTGGGACTACATTCCATCCTACCCATTCAAACCAACATGTCAATGGCACACACCTAGTGATTCGATCAAGGAGCATTCCGAGTTTGTTAGCTACATCACGACAATAATACACGAACAACAAAACTACAGAGAATCATAGAGAAAGAAGCTACAGCGAAAACGTTAAAACCACTCAAGGCAGAACAAATCAAGCAACAATCAGAAAAATACAATGCAAACTCCACAACATAACTTTATGATAATGGAATAACTACTACCACTATAGATTGTTAAACACCCGAAACGGGGTTATCACTAAAATTCCGAGTTCGAAACTCTCCATATTACGCTCGAAATTGTGGCATCAAAGCCAGACAATGAGAAACAATCTGCATACCAAATCACAAACAGAAGGTCAGGACGAATAAGTCAGAAACAAAACTCATATTCTGATGAACCATGAAGTAAAAGTTGGGACGAACAAGTCAACTTACTCAAATAAACTTTGAGTCGACTGACACATCAGACCAATGTAGTAAAAGTTGGGACGAACAAGTCAACTTACTCAAATAAACTTCGAGTCGACTGATATGTCAGACCAACAAAGTAAAAGTTGGGACGAACAAGTTAACTTACTCAAATAAACTTTGAGTCGACTGACACGTCAGACCAACGAAGTAAAAGTTGGGACGAACAAGTAAACTTATTCAAATAAAGTTCGAGTCGACTAACACGTCGGACCAAGGAAGAAAGAACGAACAAGTCAACATACCCGAAAGAACCTCGGAATAATAATAATAATAATAATAATAATAATAATAATAATAATAATAATAATAATAATAATAATAATAATAATAATAATAATAATAATAATAACAATTGATGCGCCCAAAAATCGCCCTCATGTGAGTCTGACCTGCAAAACAAATGTTAGACTGCCAATGACCACTTTTTTGGTGGCCGAAGGCACTCTGATGCTTAAGTCAGCAACTCTATTTGAAGAAGAAAGTAAATCTGGACAAAACTCAGTTAAAGTTGCATACCTGTGTCGAATGTTCCCTTACCTCTTATAATGGTCATAGTTAATTCTCTGCGTGACTTAAGCATGTGAAGCACAACGGAGAAGATGTTTCTCGTAACAGTCTCCTCCTTGATGGAGATGCGTCCATGGAGACGTAACTCCCTCCGCGACTTTTTTTTAGTGCAACATTCCTCTTTTTTATGAGAGAACTCATGTCAGACCTATTTGGGCTTTGATTCATTTTGGCCTAGATCCGGGCTTTGATTATATCTTCTTATAGTGGGCCTTATCTGGGTATCTATGGTTGGCTTTATTCTTTTTGGATTTTACGAGTTGGTCCAGTAGATGGGATGTCAGATCCTCGCAAGAATGTTTTTTGCCACGTGTATGACTGCGATGATCGGTCTATTTTAATGTATCATCAGCTACTCCCCCATTAGTTAGTGGGTATGCGGATGTGGCCACAAATTTTGTGACGGTTAATATTTCAATTTCATCATTGCCTTGTATTTAATGTTGTCAGTAACTTTTTGCAGGTTGGTGTCTCGATTTTTGCTTGGTCGTTCATTTTTTCACAATTTTTTGGGATTTCACGTAACCATCATATCTCGCACGATGTCCCATGAGCAATCCTTTCGTTGTTTGGCTCTATATAAAAGGGGACGTAACGGGTTTGTTTTCCTTCTTAACGCTATCTTTGAAATTAGGGTTTGAATCTTCATTCGCCTTCTTCGTTCTCTTTGCTCTTGTTCCTTAACGATGTTTGTTGGCGATAAATTAAGCGGTAAGTCGTTAGCTATTTGTGAGGCTCATTTTTTCCCAAAAATTTTTCTCATGCGACACTAGACATCTTCCGTTCTGACTACAATCTGCCGCCCGACCTCGAGATTATCTTACCTAGATAGAACGACAGTCCTTGTCATCCAAGGCCTGGGTGCATCGCTCCATATCCGTGCATGTTTTCTTCTGGCCTTCGGTTTTCAGTTTCAAAGTTGTTTTGGAAATCTGGACTTTTTGGGCATTCCTCCTGCTCAAATGGATCCTAATGGTTGGAGAGTAATGGTTTCTTCTTACACGAGGGCTATTTTGTTCGACATTCTTATGACTGTGAGGGTTTTGCATTCGATGGTTGGTCTTATGGTGACCAAGGATAGTTGCTTCCTCCGTTATCCTATCTGTTTTGACAAGCTTAATAACGACATCCAAGATTGGTCAAAGTCTTGTTTTATGTTTCTATTAACTCTGGTTTCTTCCAACTGCAAGGTTGTCTGATTTTTCGATCATTTCGAGTTCCCAACAAACGGAATAATCTTCAGTTAACTATGGAGGAACAGAGGATCAGTGACCGATTCTTGAAGCTTCCTCAATTTCCTGTGGAAGCATTTCTATATGAGGACATCCTGGATCGCCGTGATTGTACGCTATGAACGAAACAGAGCGGGTCTTGCTTAATGTGTCCCATGAGCAGTCTAAAGAGGTTGTTGGTGGTGGTCAGAGTTTCGAGGTTCACTCTCCTCCTTCTCATTTTATTGACGTCAGTGATGCAGCCGGATTCTTAGTTTCTTCTCTTACCCGTCTGGACTCTCCTTCTCCCATCGTCACTGCTAGTCTCGCTACTGCTATGGTTGCTCCTCGTCGGGAGGCTAAAAGTGGTTTTTCCGTTGTCATTGTTGTTCCTTCTGCCCTTCCGTATGTTGGGATTGGTTCCTCAGTGCTTCTGGATCCTCGTGTTCTTTATCCACGAGTTGGCTGGACTGAGCCTAGCCCAAAAGATATATGTATCAAGTCAAACGACAAGTTTTGCTGGTTCACTCTGCTTGACATGCAAGATGGTACGCGTAGGTTGATAAATGAATGGCACAGACGATCAGTGGAAAAACCTTCGATGCCCGTATTGGATCTATGTGATCACCTTGATTATGGTCTTGAGCAGATAATGGACGGGATTAATCATTTTACCTATGCAGGGGTAATGGGCTCGACCTGTCGAGCTGGTCGTGATCAGGTGGTTTCTTTAGAAAGAAGGTTGGCAGCATTGCTGCTGGTGTTTTCTCATGTTATTTCCCAATTCGACGTGTTGATAGCGCAATGCACAGAGTCGGAGAAAACTACCAGGGCTGCTCAGACTTCGTTGATTGAGGCGTAAAGTATTTGAGATAAATTCTCTGCTAAGCTTGAGTCTTTGAAAGCCAAGTTGAGTAGGGTTTGTCCCATCTACGTGATGTGGAGAATGAGCAATCCGCCGAGAAGGCAGCTTATGATGAGGCTTTTTGTGCTGAGATTGAACAATATGTTAGTCGCGATATTGCTGAGAGGCGAGTGGAATAGTTGGCGGTTGTGCTCGGCGAGGTCAAGGCAGATACTTCTGTTATACTCACCACAGCCAAAGGACGGCTTGTCGCAGTAAAAAATGAACTCGCTACTTCCAAGGACAGGCTCTGCATTGTTGAAACCGAATATTGGAAGCGAGTTGTTGATGGGCGGGTTGAGCTTCTTGACTATATTGAGGGGCTTGGCGTGGATTTATCCGGGTATAGCCATTTGGTTGATCAAGCTTTCGAAGATGATAACGGTGAAGAAGTTGCCCCAGTGGTTGAAGAGTCATTGTTTCCTCCCTCTTCTAAAGAGAGACCTTCATCCTCTCACATAGATGATGATCTTGTGGTTGCCTTTATTTCTTCTTCTACTCCATCTTCTTTTCCAGATGTAACAGAATAGTATTGTTAATGAAAAGAACTTTGTTTTTTGGTATTGCATTTTTCTGTAGTTTATCTTATTGACTAGTTGTGTGTTGCTTGCTCCTTTTTAGTCCAGTTGTAGTCGTATCGAGTTTTACTTTGAAATTCCTTTATGGCTACTTTCGCGTTTTGGCTCACTAATTGTCTAGGGATGGGTGTCGACTTTATCCTTCTCGATGCGTTGGAGTTTCCGCGAAAAAATTGAGTTTTGGTCTCAACCTTTGCTTTTTTGGTTTGGTCGATCCATAGTTCCTTGAATCATGTCAACTCGTTCCTTCAATTTGACTTTGTTGATTCGACGTATCAGGCGATTCAAAGTTTTTGTGTTAAGTTGACTCATTCATTCAACTTTTACTTTGTTATCTCGACGTATTAGTCTCCTCGGAGTTTATTGTGTTAAGTTGACTTGTTCGTCCAACTTTTACTTCGTTGGCTCGACCTCTCAGTCGACTCAAAATTTACTGTGTTAAGTTGACTCGTTCGTCAAACTTTTACTTCGTTGATTCGACATCTCTGTCGATTCGAAGTTTACTATGTTAAGTTGACTCGTTCGACCAATTTTTACTTCGTGTTAAGTTGACTCGTTCGTCCAACTTTTACTTCGTTGGTTCGACGTCTCAGTCGATTCGGTTAAGTTGACTCGTTCGTCCAACTTTTACTTCGTTGGCTCGACGTCTCAGTCGACTCGAAGTTTACTGTGTTAAGTTGATTCGTATGTCTCAGTCAACTTGAAGTTTACTATGTTAAGTTGACTCGTTCATCTAACTTTTACTTTGTTGGTTAGACGTCTCAGTCGACTCGAAGTTTACTGTGTTAAGTTGATTCGTTCGTCCAACTTTTACTTCGTTGGTTAGATGTCTCAGTGACTCAAAATTTACTGTGTTAAGTTGATTTGTTTGTCAACCTTTGGCTCGACGTCTCAGTCGACTAGAAGTGTATTAGTTTAAGTTGACTCATTTGTTCAACTTTTATTTAGTGGTTGATCAGACCAAAAGTTTTTATTATACATATCCGACTTTTGTCTTGATTTCTTATTGCTAGGTATGTCGATTGTTTTGTATGGCTAATTTTTGACGCGTTTATCTTGTCGTCCATGCATAAAATGGGGATTACGAATTCGATATTTTATTGACATTCCCTTTCTGATGTTCTGACCAACCCTAACTGTTGAAGCATTTATGTTGGGTTGAAGAGTGATTTGCGTTGTCTTCCTTTGCTTGGTTGATATCGATCCTCATATTAAAGATTAATGTTTTTGTTGTTTTGTCTCGTACGCCTTTATTCGCCGTATTTGCTCTGGGTTGTGTTTTACTCGTTCATCGTATATGTTGTCGTAGCTAACAGACTTGGGGTGCTTTTTGACCCGGTAGCTGAGCAGTGTTGATTTGACCGATCATGCTTACATCAGCGCCAAACTGCCCAATCATGTTCACGTCAACACCAAACTGTCCAATCATGCTTATGTTAGCTCTGTGTTTGGTGTCAGCTGCCGAGGTCCGGTAAAATCTATTGTTGTCAATTTTGTCGTTGGTAATTCGGGTCGAGCTTGCATCCGGCGATAAGGTCATTGAATCGTGTAGTTCATTGGTGCAAACTTCTCCATATTTATGCATTGTTAAAATAGCTTGTATGGTTTTGTTAGTACTCTTGTTTTGATATAAATCAGCTCGAGTGGGAGGTATTTTTGGCTGCTTCTTCTGTTGGGTTGACTGTTTTGTTTCGTCTGGCCATGCAGTGTAGAGCGTATATTATTTTTCTGGGTTGTTTATTTGATCTCGTAGTGATATCTGCCTTTTCTTTTCATTTGAGTTGTTTGTCTGGCATTCCGATGAACACGTCGAGTCGTCTTTTCTGAACCCAATGCTCGATTTCGTCTTTTAGATTGTAGCAGTCTTCGGTATCGTGCCCATGATCCTTATGGAAGGAACAATATTTGTTTTTGTCTCTTCTTTCCTGGTCTCCTATCATCCCGAGTGGCCAGTTGATGTTATCCCATTTTGCTATGTGCTTCAGTATATTGGCTCGACATGTTTTCAAGATTGTTATGGTTTGTATGTTTTCTTCATCACGCTTGTTACTCGCTCGTGTCGGGGCCATGCTGACTGCAGCTTCTCAAACTTTTGCTGGTTTGAATTGGTTATTCCGCATTTCGATGCCTCTTCAAATGAATGTTATCCTCCCGTCATCCCGTCTTCTTTCTTCCTTTCTTTCCTGTTTCCTCGAATGACTCTCTTTCTTGGTCATTTTTCTTCCAGATTGTTTTCATTTCCTCGAGAGAAATGTGATTTTAGATTGTTTTCAATAAGACCACCATGTCTTTAGGAGGTTCCAGGTTGAGAGCATAAAAAATGAGCATCTATTCAATCCGGCGATGAAGGTTGCGACGGCTGTGCCATCGTTGCATCCATCAATCATCGTTAGTTCGTTGGTGAAACGAGTGACGTATTTCCGTATTGTCTCTTCGAGCTTTTGATTGATATGGAGGAGGTAGTGTGGTATTTTCCTCAACCGTTGGCTTCTAATAAATCTGGTGATAAAAGCGGTGGCTAACGCCTGAAAATAGTTTATTGACCTTGGTGGTAGGCTATTGAACCAATTCATTGTTGTTGAGGTGAGGTTAGTCGAAAATGTTCTGCATAAGATCGACTATGTGGTCTCCTTTAGAGTCATCATGTGGTGGAAGTGTCTCAGGTGATCTGTTGGGTCGGTGGTATCATCATATACTTCGATCTTTGGCGGAGTAAACTTTTTCGGTATGGGAGTTTTCATGAGGGCGTCGAAGAATGGTGGTTTGGCTAATTCGAATAATATGTTGGGATTAGTGACTCTGATTCTGAACGAGATTTCAGGAAGCGTTCTGTCACACTGTGGAGTCTTGCCTTTGAGGAGTTCATTGCTCTCGAAATTTCCATGTTGGGGTTCTACTGAAACTTTGTAACTCCCTTGAGTTAGGTTGGCGAAGTTTTGTTAGGGCGGTACCTGGACAAGATCAGCTGGCTGGATACACTCCTGGGTGATTTTCTCTAACATCTTCGTCATGTAATTCATCTGGACCATAAGCAGGTCTACCCGAGGATCCGTGGCAGCGTCACCGAATGTCTGGGTTGTCTAGGCTATTGCATGTTGCAGATCTTGATTCTCGAATGCCATTGGCCCGATGATTTGGGCCGCATCTTGTTCGCCAATAAGAGAGTCGTCACCGGGTTGGGGATTTGTAAGGTGTGTCAATTGTTCTGACAGTTTGTCGATCGTTTATCAGATTTTGGTGAACTTCGTCACTGTGGTTCTTCATTTTAAAAAGGAAACTTGTCGTCCCCCATGGACAGCGGTAAACTGATGCGACAAAAAATCATCTTCCTGTGAGTCTAACATGCAAAACAGATGTTAGAATGCCAAGGGCCACCTTTTTGGTGGCCAAAAGCACTCTAATGCTTAAGTCAACAATTATGTTTGAAGAAAGAAGTAAATCTAGACAAAACTCAGTTAAATTTGCATATTTGTGTCGAATGTTTCATTTACCTTTTATAATGATCTTGATTAATTCTCTGAGTGTCTTAAGCATGTGAGGCGCAACATAAAGAGATGTTTCTCGTAACAGTCTCATCCTTGATGGAGATGCGTCCGTGTAGGCATAATTCCATCGACGACTCTTTTTTGGTGCAACGTTTATCTTCTTTATGAGATAACTCATGTCGAGGCTGAATTTGGGCTTTGATTCATTATGACTTGAAATTAAGTTTTGATTATATCTTCTTATAGTAGGTCTTATCTAAGCCTCTATGGTTGACTTTATTCTTCTTGGATTTTACGAGCTAACCCAGTAGATGGATGAACTTCAGATCCTCGCAATGAATATTCTCTGCCACGTGCAAGGTTGCGATGATCAATCTATTTTGATGTATCATCAACTACTCCCCATTTAGTTAGTGGGTATGCTGACGTGGACACAAACTAGGCGACGGTTTATCTTTCAATTCCATCATTGCAAAGTGTCCTATTCAACAAATGTTCGCCCCCCCCTGCATTTGCTATTTCCTTAGTGCACATATGTACATCCGATAAGCTTATCGTACTCGGTTTCATAATTTTTTAACTGCTTGTATTGTATGGAACAGTTTGACAACTATGAATAGCCCAAAATATGTTTAAAAGCTGTTCAACATGGACCATTAACAAATAAGAGGGGGCACCATATGCTGTTTCATTTGTGTGCAACGAAAAAATAAAAATAAAAAAATTTATAATATATATATGCAAAATTCTGGTGATCATATTTTTACGTCTTCCTATAGTTCATCAGAGGTTTGCGTTTATCGTCATTCACGACCCAGCATTTCACTCGATGAACCAGAATGCACCTCTTGCTGATGTCAAAATTTTGTCACACAGCCTCATCCCTATACAGTTTATACACAAAGTGGTCAGAGAGATATCAGTTTGCAATTTATAACCTTACCGACAGAATTGAAAGTCATCTAAATGGAATGGAGTGAAAATTCATTTAGTTTGCGGCTAGCATATTATTTGAGGTAACAATATGATCCATATCTGAGTTTGGATGATTTGCTGCACTGATTTCAGGCTAGGGTATGATCAAGCAGCATATCAAGTGCTCAAATTATCCTATTGACTTTAACTGAGGACAACAACCAGAATCATATTTTGAATAATTATCAAGTTAAGTCTACTTACCACTTTGAAGCAATAAGCTGGTATAAAACACCTTCCGTTTCCACGCAACCAAACCACTTGACTAGAAGACACAGGAAAACTGCTTTTCTTTTAACTTAGCATGGTGATTACTGTAGTCTGTCATTGAGAAGAACCATAGTTTCTTTTTGACAAGAAGATATGTTACGAAGATGTCTAGGAGTAGACAAATGAGGGGTGGGTGTGGTTCATGTCCTTCACTGATTCCTCTTGAATTAAATTGATTTCAAAACCTCTCCTAGGACTAGTCCCCATTGAGTCCAATGAGTACCACCCTGCCCGAGAAATTCAAGCATAAAAAGATTTTAGAACTAGCAATATCTTGCCTTGAAATAATTTCAGTAAATCAGATATTTGCTTAAAATAATTATCAAATAAGATACGAGGAAGGAAAAAGAAAAAGCAAAAAGAGGAGAGCAGAACCTGGCAGAACACTGAAAATGGCTCCCTTAGTGGTCCATCACACGACAGCTCACTAGTACTCCCATCGATGAAAGTTCCATCAGCAAAGACCACCTAACTTTACCAAATATCATTAAAAGTTATGGTAATGTTTTCTTGGAACGTCAAAGCTATGTGATATTATTTACCAATAAATAAACCCTAGAAAAGCTTAAAGACAATAGAGGATTATTTGGTCTCTAATCCTAGTATAGAATGGCGATGTACAAATTATGAAAAGAAAATGAAAGGAGAAGACAAGAACGTCCAAACAACTAAGAAGAGAACAAACACGGTTAATTTGATGTGCACAGAGTATATTACCCTAAGGTATGATAGAGATCCATAAATCACTGAGGTCCCAGGTGTATGGTTTAAATTGATAGAATGCTCTTTGTGTGTCAATTTCAATGAAAGGGCAATGCTATAAATATCACGCAAATGACAATCTGGATGTATAATAAACTAGAGAACTTTGTATCGCCAAACCTCTGATGCATATCCAGGAGATAAACCTGCAACTGGCTTAATGAAGGATCCTACAGGGCAGCTTCTTTGTACAGCCTCACAGAAAGCAAGGAGACGTTCACGGGTTCCAAGTTGTACTGCCTGAAAAAGGTTAATAAACATCCCAGTTGAGCTTCTTCAGCTTAAAAAAAAAAGAAAAATAAAAAAACGTGCATCCAACATCATACACGGAAAACCAAATTGTGCAGAATCACAACTGGTCCTTACTTCATACTACAGGATACATTACATTGCATTGGTGGCATGACATTGACCAAATTAACTTATACTCGTTCTGCCATATGATAGGCACTACACCAGTACTCACAATTCGATATCGTTTTTAATCAAACATTTGGGACAAGAAAATGAGAGAAAATTGAAATGGGTTGTGTTACTCGTTCAGGATATAGCAAGTAGTACCTTCCCCTCCAGTCCAACTTATTAATCAATATACAGACACTTCCCACTGTAATAATCCTAGCGTATACTTACTCGTACTGCAGGTTAACAAGAAAGACAGAGAGTTAGATAGAACCTGTACTGTATCTCGGCGAGGAACACGAGGAAGTGGCTGCACCTTATATCCTTTAGATGCCAAGACTTCAGCAACAAGAAGGCCTCCCTGATAAAAGATAAAGATTATCACTTTGTGCTAGGCAGAAGAGACTGATAAACCAAATCTATTTAGAGTTTTCTGGAATCCTGTACCTTGACTGCTTCCCCAACCATTTGCGGAGAAAGATACAAACCTTGGAAAATTGTCCGCATTATATCACCAGGGGTCGAGCCACAGTCTACCCCAAGACCTGGAGCAGACAGATGAGCAGCTGCAGCTTTCACCCATTCTTCCTTGCCCGCAACATATCCACCACATGGAGCAATAGTTCCACCTGGATTTTTTATCAAACTTCCAGCAATCAAGTCTGCACCCTGCCATGCATTGTCAACGTTACGTCGTTACATTAACGCATCTGAAAAAAATAATATAAACACATAAATGAAATATTGCAACACACAAACATACCACCATTGGAGGTTCCATGCTTTCTACAAATTCACCATAGCAGTTATCCACCATGACCAAGCAGTTGGGGTTTTGCATCTGTAAACATGTATGAATTAGGATACTGGGATGGTATTTCAAAATGCAGGATAAATACAGCATAGATGCTTAAACAGGTGCTAGTGTGTGACATGGTATGAACTAACCCACTGCATCCAACATTCCAACCCAAGAATTACCAATCAAAAAATAATGCTATACTTGGTCATTAAAGAATGAGCCATAAGTTTTGATCATATTTAATACATGCTAGAGGGCCTACCTTGATAATCTTGATTGCCCTCCCTATCTCATTTACACTTAAACTTTGGCGCCATGAATAGCCACATGAACGCTGAATAAGGGCACATTTTGTTTTGGGTGTCAGTGCAGTGGCAAGTGCAGTCCAATCGAGACCACCATCTTCTGCAAGCTGAAACAAGCACTGTATCATAAAAAGAGTGAACTGGAAATGTCCAACGTATTATTGTTATGGTCAAACAATTTACTGGGACTTCTCGATAAGATATTCCAAAGTCTTTCAGTGAACCAAGCCTCTCAGTGTCCCTAATGCCAATAACTTCCTCTAGCGTATCATAGGGTGCACCAGCAACTGCCAAAAGCTGATATGAAAATCAATGATCAGTCTAAACCAAATTTTATTGACAAATTCAATAGAAAACAGAGGAATCTAAGGTACATAGTTCTACCAAATAAGATAAGTAGGGAAGGTAAAACAGTTGGCTTACCTCATCTCCAGGCCGTAGAAAAGCAAATAGGGCACAAGTGATTGCATGAGTACCGGAGAAAAACTGTGGCAAAACAAACAGTCTCAACACAATATTACAAACAGTTGAGTCAGGAAATATGGTAAATAATAGCATTTCACACCTGTGAACGGACTATTGCTGATTCTGCCCCAAAGATCTCTGCAAAAGCCCTGTCAAGACTTTCTCGTCCCCCCGCTTCATCATGCCCATAACCAGTGGATCCTGCAAAGTGCTGATGAAGAACATAGTTAAGACTAACAACAGAAATGTCAGATAAATATATTGCATTGACAACAGCAATATCAAATGTGACTTGACTTCTTGAATCATGGGTTATCTGTATTAAAAATCACGCAAAATTGTGATCTGTATAAAAACTCTTGGTATCAACATCACCAGTCAATTATCACGGAGGATGATATTGTAGAGAATGGTTCAGATTCTTCAGAGTGAAACAATAGGGAACTAGATATGACATGTTGAATAACTACGTGCATAAAGTGGATGTATGTAGATGTGGATTCTGGTGTTTCCAGAAAGACCCAGGGTTCAGAGTTTTCTGGAAGTGTTCTACCCAACTTGTATGCAAAAATTTGATCATATAAAAGGCATGTTTAAGAAGTTAAAGAAAGAAGGAGAAAAAAACAATAATCCTTGAAAAAACCATTTATATTTAGGCTGAATTTTGGAAGTGTCCTACCCAACTTGTATGCAAAAATTCAAAACCTGGGTCTTTCATCTTCCACAATCAAACCGCTCTTGATTAAATACGAAAATAACTTCAATTAAGTAGTGAATTTACGAATAGGGCTTAAAGAAGCAGAAACGGGAACTAAGGCCGTAAGGCGGTCCTCTTTTGTGAGGAGCGAGGTGCCTTGAGGTGAAAACCTCAGTTTTTTTTATAAAAAATACAGTTGAGAAATGCTAAGAAATTGAGAAATATCAAAGAAAAAATGAGTATAGCATAAATCTATTAACTATTTAATTACATAAATATGTTATAACTCCAACAAAAGGCGTTCAACATTCTCCAGTGACTGCTTTCATGAAATGCTAGTCACAAAACATTAAAACCATGTAATGTATTCATGAACAAACTAACACTAAAGAATTATAGGTTACTAGAAAATTATAACTTGTGTAAAAAGGACACTTCACTTTCAAAAAGAAATCTTGTGTAGGACACATGTTGGACATCTCAACACCTTGGACACTCCATTCTTAGATCATCAATGAAGTGTATTGTTGAAAAACCAAATAATAGGGTAAGTTTCAGGCGTGTCCCCATATTAGGCTATTTTAGTTGACGTGTCCAACACTTCGTACCCGTGTCATTGCTACATAGGTTATAACACAATCATAACCAAAACAAATCATCCATATACCCAAAGTTTCCAAAAAACTTCAAACAACAATCAACTAGTCATATTTAATAATAGAAAAATACAAATGCATAAACACTAGGGGTGGGGGCATCCCATTCCGCGATCCCAATCCCGATTCCGACCCGATTTTTTTTGGGTCCTATTAGGATTGATCAATCCCATCCCGTCCCAATTTAGGATGGAATCGGGATGAAGATTTCCAATCCCGCCTCTCCCATCCCAAACTGATTTTTTAATATTTATTATTAATAATTTTATTTTAATATTTTTACTAGGAGTGCAATTTGGGCTTTTTATTTGTTGTTTTAACTGGAAATCAGCCCAACTGCACATACTCTGAAGTAAAATGCTCATCACCTGCTATGGCATGAGAATCAAGTATAAATGTATAAATTCAGGTTGTTGATTCAATACCATAGCATACATTCCGATGTCATCAATTGTCACATATCTATGCATAAAAATTACCAATTTATACCTACTAACTAAGCTTTTAGTTTCACCAACGCTAAACAATTAAACAGTAAATTGCTTCCTCAGTTCACACACTAAAAACAATACATTCAATTCAATAATGCAAAATTGGTTCAAGGGTCTGAATCTCCTTCAAGTGTTTCCAGACTCTACTTTTGCTTTGGCCAAACCAGAGTCGATATTGTCCTCCACAGAACAACCCATTTTGTTTTTAAAGCGTATAGAAAGCCTCTCAAGCAATTGTTGTAAGCGTATGTATTTGATCCTTCGAGTCTGAGGGCACTCTAAATTTGGTATTGGTACTGTTGTAGACTTGTAATCTTTTGAATAAAGTTGATTTGTTGTAGTATTTTGTACTTTTCTTTACTTACAAATTAGAACCTATTGATCTCGTCCCGTCTCGAACCGGTTTGGGATGAGACGAGATCGAAATGAGGTCTATTTCCGTCCCGATAATGAAGGAATAGGATGAGATCGGATGAGGTCCATCTCGTCCCATCATGTCTCGTGCCTACCCTTAATAAACATGTAACCATAGGGTGTGTTTGGTTGCATGGAATCCTAGGATTCCATGGGAATCCATGAGGGAACCCGTACATTTAAGGCTAAATTGAGGTAGTACTCATCATCCACCATTAGATTTTGTAATCAATGGTAAGAATAAAAGTTTCATGAACATGAAAATCACACTCTTTGGTCCACCAAAGCATGTGATTCTCATATTCATGGGATTTTCATTCCCACCATTAATCACAAAATCTAATGGTGTATTGGTGAGTGAACCTCAAATTAGCTGAGATATCAAATTAGCTGAGATATAACCTCAAATCTAATGGTGCAACAAAACACACATATAGTGTTATAGGAAGCCTCATAGTCAGAGGTATTTATTCATGCCTAACTTTGTCGACATGACCATCTTCACTACTAGTAGGGATCCACCACAGGGCAAGTGTCAATAGATTTGGAGGTTTGACCAAAGAAAGGAAAAAGTATTGAAAGCTTCAAAACTGAGACATGAGCCTCAATACCCATGCCTGACCAATATAAGGTATAAATCTTAGTACCCAAAATCCCGCCTTGCATTGAAGCGCAAGGCTTTAGGGCGTTTCTAGAAACATATGAGGAGAAAAAAAAATGGCAAGGGACAAATTTCTATTTTGACTTTCCATTTAGGACACACTTAGTTATCATTTATGGTTAAGGACACTAATGCCCCACCATAGTGTATTTCGCAAAATATTTAGTACTATACTACTGAAACTGATAGTCTTTTTTTTAAGTGTTATTATTTATTCGGTGTTCAGATGAGTCTCTTCAAAAAGATGTCTCAGTCTATGAGTGATGTCCTTGACGAATTGTTTAAAGGGGATTTGCTTCCAGAAGAATACCACTTTCACATTTTCTCTATTTTTTATAATTCTACAACATCACTTCAATGCCATTCTTCTTTTCTATTAGTTCAAATCTACACATTCTCCAATTCAATCATTGTTTCACATTACTTTAAACAAAAATAGCGTATACAAAAAAAACTTCTAAACTCATTTAAGACTTAGAACTATATAACCAAAATCACGACATATGATTATCACGAGTAATGCCTATTCCAATTGTCTAGGATTGGTCGCATAACTTGCATTGATCAGTTCACGTATGTTATGTTACACCTTGATCCCTTTCTGGTCCTCACATATCATCTTCACATAGCTACATCCTACATGCATAAAATCTATATCTTCAATACAAACTGTAGAATACTACATCCAAACATGTGATACCACATTATAAAAAGATTACGCAAACACTACATTCTACGGGTCGAATCAATTAAAACATCGCCACTAAAATTTTAACAATAACCTGCAAAGTAACATAGACCAAGCTATATTCTTCAATGTCTAACTAAGCCAAAACTGAAAATTCGACAAATTCCTCACACTTACATGATATCCAAGTCTAACATTCTGAAAAGCCTTCAGAACACGGGTGGTATTACGCGCCACCAAATCATCCACACCTCTGAATTCTGAGCATAACGAATCCACTGCTTCTAAAACCTAAATAAATAAATAAATAAAAATATTACCCATTTAGGATTCATAAATGGGTAGTGAATGCAATTAGGGTTTTAGTTACCTCTGGAACAAAGGGGCAGTGTCGATGGTGAAGGGAGACGACGGAGCTCGAACTAACTGATAACAATGGAGCTCGAGTTCTTCGTGAGTGAGGATGCGCAGGGGTGGTGGCGCAGGATAGGACCAGCATTTTGAAGAAAGATAATAGAGCCGCGAATGAGTGAAGAGTTGTATGTGGGGGGGGGGGGGGGGGGGGGGGGGGGGGGGGATAAAACTGCGAGAGAGGGGTATGGTTTGTGAATAGTGAAGGGAATGAAGGGTAGTTTAGGTAATGGGAAGAAAATGGGAGTGGGGGGCTTTTTTGTCTTGAGGAAGGACTAACGTTGGTGATGCGAATCGCAATCAGAGGACGGCACGGGATTTTGTAGGCGCGAAATAAGGAAGATTTGACGGCACCAGATTTCCGTCATATCTTGATGAGACTTCAAAAACATGGTTTCTATTGCAATGGACCAATGTAAAGTCACGAGATTATCCAGGTTCTAACAAAAATAATTCAATTAATCACATGTGTCAAGTCGTCAATAGATATTTTGTTATTGGTGTTGCTTTGTAACAATGCCATTTCCACAAATTGACACCGTCATCTAAGTTGCACAACCAATAAAACCTCCAAAACCAATCAGTTCCTCTTCCATCAAACTTCATCTCTCTTATTCTCAAGCCTTTCTTAAAGAAGTCGTTGAATTTGAAGGAGCCTTCTTGGTGTTTATGTTACAAAGGTAATTTGATTCATTCCGAACAATCATTAAGTTATACATTTTTTTTTTCAATGGCCTCTCTATTAATAAACCTTTGCCATCCTCCTCTTTGTAAATCCATAATTCGCCACCCCTTCACCACTAGCTTCTTCAACATCCCATCCCAAGCCCAAAAACACTGAACTGACATCAACAAGAAATCGCCCAAAACTCACAACCCAAAGGCGGCGAGATTAAAAAAAATAGGGTTTTCTAAAAACAACAAAAAAAAAAAAAAAACCAAATTTCGCAGACATTCTTGCAAAAAATTTAATTTCTGAAAATTTTGATTGGGTTTTCTAAGGATGTAAGTTGGATAGGAAAATGTGATTCCGACTGGAAAGTTTTCATAAAATCTAATTTCAAAACTACCCGAATATATTCATTCAAAAATGCCAATTTCTGAAGAAAACAAATTTTAATTTTGAACCAAATTGGATGTCACTGAAATATCCGATTTCTTTCCAAATAATTCCAACATTTTTTTTAAATAAATAACATTTCATAGTATAAGTTATAACTAATATTCATATTTATTATCATATTAATAAAGTAAGATTATATATTATGATTTACAAATTATAGCTGTATATTGCATTTATCTTCATACTTATAAAATAGGAACACATATATAATCATTTGTAAGTTGTAGTTAAGTGTTTTTTTAATAGACTTTGACCCCTAGCTATTTTAAACTTTCATTGAGTCTAACCCCCATTTTCCAAAAAGTAATTTCTTTTTTTTTTTTTTTTTGGAAAAAAACCCTTGAAATTTCCAAAAATGTGAAATTTAGAAGTTTTCCCAAAAGTTTGATTTTTTCAAAATTTTATAATGGAAATGGAAATGGAAACAAATTTCATTTCCCAAAATTTTTGGAACGAAAATAGAAAGACCTATTTTCGCTCCAATCCGTCCAAAAAAAGCCCTGGATACAACAATTTCAAACATCACCTCTAGCCTTATTTGGTTGTTGTTTCACCTCCATGGATGTGGCCGTTTGTTATTCACTTTAGTGGTGTTGCTGCTTCTTTTGCAAACTGATTTTTTGCGATGTAGAGAGGAGAGATGAGAAGAGAATGTGAGTTTTACCCTTTTAATTGATGGTGTCACTTAGTATATGAAAACACTGTGGAAATTATTTAGAGGTGGTGGTGTCAATTAGTGGAAATGGCGATATTACAAAGCAACAACCTTTTCTAATTTATAGGAGAACAATTTTCATGTGGTTTTACTTTGGGGTGAGAATCCCATCCTGTGATCCCGATCCCGTCCCGGTCACACCCGATCTCGTCCCAATTTTTTTGGGTTCTTTTGAGATTGATAAAAAAACTCATCCCATCCTGATCTAGAGCGGGATGGGATCGGGATGGAGATTTTCAATCTCCCCCATCTTGTCATGTCTCGAATTTATTTATTTAATATTTATTATTATTAATCTTAATCAATCTACTTTTTTAAAGGAAAGTGTAAGATGTGTTGAAATTAAATCAAAACATCTATTGCTTGAAAACTTACTTACTTGATATGATACATTTTGTTTAGATAGAAACTTTAGTTTGAATATTTTAGGTCAAATGAAATCCATGAAACTTTATGTTTTTTTCACATTTTAGGTTGGCTTTTACCTCGATCCAATACATAAGAGTAAGACTGAAGCTAACTTTGGTTGATTAATCCGATCAGTTCATCAATAGTCAACAATATATATAGTAAGACTCAAAGTTATAATCTCCTGCCACAAAGGCAAATGCCCTTATCCATTATGCCATATGCATAGGACTTGGCTGCTAATGTTGTGGTGTGACACTATTAAGTGTCACATGACATTTCATTGGTCACACAAGCCCTGGACACCGCAGTCCACACCCGTCTCTTTAGCTAGCATTGGCGTGTTTTGATTAAACATTGAGTAGTCCTTCTTTGGGTACCTTTCAAAAACCTCATATTGTGGATGATATACGAGAAGATGTTATGAGTAGGGATTGAAACAGAGAAAATTGTGGCAATGACCTGCCAGGGGTCACAGATCCTCGAATCTGCCCGAATAACTGTTTAATTTAAAAAAAAAAAAAAATCCCCGCTCTGTCACGGATGACTGATATTCACTCCGCCCCGATTGTCTGTCTCCCCCTTCATCCTCTCCTTATCTCTTATTTGTTTCACACCCGGTCATCATTATTGAAGCAAAATTATTGTGAATTTATTGGAGATTGGGGTGGGCAATGGGTTGCATTATTTTCCAATTACCCCATTGATCAATGTGTTGACAAATTTCTTCATCCATCCAAACATGTGATAAAAGGATATGTTCTCCATTACTAGCATTGCAATAGTCTTGATGTGTTGAGCAAAAACATTTGATGAGGAACATAGGAAAAACAGAATAAACACCAAGGAAAATGGTCTAGTTTCCAACATCCTACTTTGTCCATCACTGCATATGAAATGGATTGGTTGAAAATCAACAAACAACAAATGGGTATGAACTAAATCTAGTGATTTGGGTCTTGAGAATGAAAGGTGAGCTCCGAGGTTGTTTTCATGCCCCTAATCCTCTTCCTGTTACTCCTTCTTCATAAATCATCATCATCGCTATCAGTTGTTGTTCTTGACGATCATGAGATCGAGATAAGGATATTTGATCCTAACCTAAACCCAAACCCCCATTATCTATGATCATCCCACTTTTTCTGCTCATGGGTCTAGGGTTGGTACCTTTTATGCTTCTCCTCCTCATTTTAATGTCTTCTGATGATGATCATCAGAAGTTTTCTCCAATATCTCTCCCTTTAGGGTTTTCATATCGAGGAGCGAAGAAAAAAGGAGCAACCCTTTCATAAAAATCAAATCTAGATTGGAACTTGAAACCCAAAATTGAAATCAAATGGACAATTGGTGGATGAGAGAAGCTGGATCAAATGGTGAATTGGGTTAGAACGAATGTCGCATCGACCTTCTTCGCCTATTTGGAGATGTTATTGTATTAATCTCAGTACCAACGATATTGATGACTAGAAGGAATTAGGTTTAAGGTTCTTTTAAGTATATGAGTATTTTGGTAATAATATATATATAAATGGATACAGAAAGGTGGATATGGTCAAATCTGTATCCGCAACGGATACAATTTGAATCCCAAATCTACTTCGAAATTCGTTAAGAAAAACCAAAATCCGCCCTATTGGAGATGGAGCGGGAAGACAAATAACCATGTAAATTCACCCCATTGCCAACCATAGCTATGAGTAGCCTACATAATATCAAATCCTCCCTTTCTTGGGGTTGATACTCCCTAGTCCCTCCAAGTTGTAAAAATCCATGAGAGCTGAATAAAGAAAGAATCGAAGATAGGGTAGTAGGTGGTGGAGCGTTACTTCACGATCACACACAACAGAGTCAGACTTGCTATGATTCTGATTTGGGTGGCCCATAATCCAAGCCTGACGTGTGTGTGGTCTCAGCTAAACTACGATGCATTTCAGGTAAAAAAACACCAAATTGAATAGAGAAAGAGTGAGCGAGTGAACGAGTCATGGAAATGGTTAAAAACAAGTACGATTACTCAAAAACCTCGTCGGCATCTCATGGTGTGAGAGAAAGAGAGAGAGAACGAGATACCACCACCAAACCCAAGCTTCCCCACCCCACCACACCTACTTTGCCAGCCAGATCTCCCTGTATGACCCCTTGTATTATGTGCATATTCAGATTTCCTTCAATGCGTTCTCTCTAGATTCCATTTCCAACCCAGATTTAATTTTCCTTGATGGGTTTTTTTTGGGTTCCTCTATAAAACCCATTTTTCAATTTGCATGTTATTGTGAGAGATAGAATTGTTTGATGGGTGAGATGGAGAATGGGGTTGTTGTTTCTTCAATGTTTAGCGAGGATGAGTTGAGTGAGATAAGTGGGGTGAAGATGGGAGGAGATTATATAGAGGTTACTTGTGGGTGTACTAGTCATAGATATGGTGATGCTGTTGGGAGGCTTAGGGTTTTCTCTAATGGTGATCTCGAAATCAAATGTGAATGCACCCCTGGGTGTCAGGAAGGTTGGTCTGATCTGTTTTTGTAATGGGTCTTCTTCGTTTTGCATGCTATTTAGTAGATGTCTGGGCTGCCATCAAATCTGTGGTTTGACTTTTGTTTCCTCTGTGTGTGTGTTTCCACTGATGATGATGTTGATTGATCTTTTGTAATGGGTTTCAAAGATGATATGCATGCAAGTATATGTAGATTTGTCTCAGTGGGGTTGGTTATTTCATTGCATGAAATAAACCAGCCACATGGTTTTGATGATGTTTCTTTCTGGTTGTCTCGAGTCGCTCAAAACACGGTTCCTTAGTTTATGTTGGGCTATGAGTTTCGCAGCTGACTAAATCTTCATGGTGAGATTGGTCTGTCTTTATGTTGCTGTAAAGACCAATCTTGTGGTTCCTTTGCCTTGGTCTTTATCTTCCTTAGCCCATGGATTATGGTTTCCTTAATTATTTTGCTGTAAGATTGCTCTTTATATTTTAGAGATTCTGTTGTTCCTATTCTCAGCAGCAAAAGTTCTCCTTGACAGTAAGATGCTTGCCGACTTCTTGAGCCCATTTTCTTTAGTGCGATCTTACTGGGCGGTGCTATAGCACTCATTTGCACTTGATTGATCATTTTTGAGTAATGTTGTCATGCAACCGGGCATTCAATTTTCTAAGAAATTGCCTTGTCTATGGCCCCAATGTGCAATGATGTAATTGAGCTACTGATGTATTCATTCAGTGTCCCTTGTTTCCTTTCTTTTGGAGTGCTTCTGCTTCTGCTTCTTGTCATGTTAATCTTGTAAGATATTGCTGTATGGAGTTCTTGAGGTAAATTATTTGGCTTCTATAATGTTCTTGTGTGAAAGTCAGCCATGCTGAGTTCTGGCCTGATCCTTCTTAGTTATATGGGGTTGTGTATTGTGGTCATTAGATTGTTTCACCACTTCCTATCCTGCTGTAATGCCTTGATATCTAAAGAAACTGCTATTCAATTTCAAGCTTGTAAATTTCTGATGTGATATTTCCATCTGAACATTTGCATATATGGCGGATTATGTAATCTTGACAAATTGTTGATCATTTGGTATCCAGATAAGCTAACTCCAGCTGCCTTTGAGAAGCATTCTGAACGAGAAACTTCCAGGAAATGGAAGAACAATGTGTGGGTCATAGCTAATGGGGAGAAGGTTCCCATATCAAAGACTGTGCTGCTAAAATACTACAACCAAGCATTGAAGACTACTAATGGATCCAACAAGTCACATAATGGGAGATCTGGTCACCGTGACGAGTTCATTTGTTGCACAAGTTGTAATAAGGAGCGCAGGTTTCGTCTAAGAACTAAAGAGGAGTGCCGGATGTATCACAATGCTTTGGCGGATATTAATTGGAAGTGTGTTGACCTGCCTCATGAGAAGTAAGTTTCTTCCCAATGTTTGTATTTTGAACTACCTCAGATAGCTCTTCTTAAAATTGAAACTTTCTGAATATTTTGTGGAAATGTTTTGGATATTTATTTCTTGAAACTTGATTCATTTAGCATCTTCAACATAAAAAAACCCAGAAGGAAATGTTTTCCATGCATTTAAATGATTCGAGACTGCTAACAACATAAAAAAAAAGTAATAAACAAATAAAAAATTAAGAACATGACTTAAAATTTTGAAAAATTTAGTTAAAGCATCATGCAAAAATATTTGTTGCTAAGCTATACTTATTGGATAGTTATTATTGATAGACCCCACAAGGCACATGACTTTTTGTGTTTCTTATGGAGATTAGGAGTGGCCTAGAGCAAATGATTTCTAATAGTTGTTTGATTGTCAAAGGTGTTGACCTTTCCCAGAAAGGCCCTTAAGAAAGTGAACATAGGAGAGAAGTGGCGATGGGCGTACGCTGTTCCATGGTAATTTTGTTCTCAACCTATTGATTGTGGTGGTAATAGTTTCCAACCACTGGAGTCAAGGAAGCACAGACTCTTCGGAAAACTTATCGTATACGTATCTGAACCTATCCAACACTGACACTCGTTCGACGCACGTCAGACACGTGGTCAACGTGTCGGCAAGTGTCAAACACATGGTCAATGTAGTCAATGTGTCCGACACACCCAACACTTGGTTAGAACACAATCAAGACTCGACAACCAACTTTTTATTTTTTTTATTTTTACTTTTAGGTAGGCGCATATAACCAACTAATTTGAAGGTTGTTAATCCATCTAAAGAAAAAACTTTCAATTGCGATGTAAGATAAAGAGGGCGTTGAAGCATAAAGGTATTTTATGCTTCTATTCTCCTTTGCTTCTTATCTCCTCTACTTGATCTCTACTCTACTTTACTTTTTTCTTGCGACAAAGTTCATTTTCTTCTCCACTTTTTTACATCATCTTTATGTTTTTCTTCATATTCTTTTTTCCTTTTCCAACACAATTTGTCATTCATTTTCATTTATATATATTTATACTTAAATTCTTTCTTTATTAGATTATTGTTTATATTCATATGACTTGTATAAAAAAAAGATTACGTATCACCGTGTCCCCGAGTCTTAGTCTTTGGAAAATTGCCGAGTTCGCATGTCTTGTCCTTGTCTGACACGGCACGCATACCTGTGTCTGTGCATCCTTGACTGGAGTTTGCATCCATCAAGGTTGGCAGAAAAATGTCAAAACGGATGTCCGCCACACCCTGACCGTAACAGTATACATTTGGAGATTGCTAAACGGGGATATGAACATTGAGTTTTATAAAATGTTAAAAAAAAGATTTTAACATTGACACTCCATCATAACTCATCAAACTTCATTAAGCCAATAAATATTCTCTATTGATAGTCATGTTATTTACATAAATATTTCATTATTCCATACTTAGATATCTAACCCATCAACAATTGAAAAAAATGAAAAATTAACTAGCATCCAAATGTTGGGTATGGTAGTGGAAACCATGCACTTTTGTTGTGGATTGCTTTGAGGATTGAAAAAAATAAAAATTAACTAACATCCAAATGTTGGGTATGGGGAATGGAACCCATGAACTCTTGTTGTGGATTGCTTTCTTGTTGTGGATTACTTTGAGGTTAAGACATAAGTGCAACCGTAAGTCCCAACCATTGGATGAAATAAATCTCAACCCTGAACTAGGTTTTATACAAGCTTTTCTTGGTGCTTTAAGTTTTATGTGATTTGTTATATAGAATTATTTTTTGTAGACAAAAAACCCCTTGTATATATTTATTATATTTGCCAATGGGGAATTGGCGGTGCAGGACATGGATCCTCGATCGGGGTGGGGCGAGGATGGGAGGCAAATTGCATCTTTTGTGGTTAAACGGGGCAGGACAAGGGGACCGAATATCGGTCGGGGTAGAGATGAATACGGGCAATTCGCCCTGTCTCGATGAATATGGCCAAATTTGCCCCGACCCTCCCTGTTACCAACCCTAGGAAAGATGGTGTGGACCCTCGGGGTAGGGTTTCAGAAGATTATTTTTTCTTTGATCTTTCTCCTCTTTTTCTTTGATCTTCTTTATACACTTTCTTTGATCTTTCTGGGCCTCGTGGCTTGAGAGTTGGTTGTTTGGTTCCTATGGTACTGGAAGAATGCTGGGATGATCAAATCTGGAAGAATGTTTGGAGACTCTTTTTTGTGGATTTTCACCTTAGAGGGATTGAAATCACTAGGAGATGCATGATGTGATTGCTTCCAGAAATCCTTGCAGGCTTGCAGCAACTAATCATTTGGTTAGGTGATACTTGGAGGTGGAAATGGTCATATTCTAGGAAGCTCTTGATTTTTCCTTGAGCAGTAAATGTCATGGAAAAGGAGGATTTATATGAAAACCCCATTTGTCTGATCAAATTTAATTAGAGAAAGCATACCTCATCTAATCAAACTTTAAGTTTCAAAGATATGCAGGTGCATACTGCGCTACCCATTCTTGTACCTCCGATATTATCCTACTTAACCACCCCATAAAACTGTGGTTTTCTGAGCTCAGTGCTATCAGGGTTCAAATCCCATACTCCCCTAGGTGAGCTGTCTCTTGTATACCCAATTGTTACATAGACTCGTCTAGTCCTGGTAATAAATACATGGACTATTTTATAAGTATAGTGGGAACCTGGCGCAATCACCACCTCATTCTAGGCGTCTTTGTGGCACACCACCTCATCTGAAATTATAATGGCAATCCTAATAGGTGTCATGCCCATTTCTCGTGCTGGTATTAAATGGAAGTAGGTAAGTAAAGTGACAACACGCTAATAGTTTTCAGGTGTAGCTGTTTGTCTGACTATTTTGACTAGAAGCATTCCCTTCAGTAATTCTTGTGTGCCTCAAACTGCAATGACCATGTCTTGATTGTCAGCGATCTTTCAACAAGAGCTGCGTAGCCTAATAAGAAGGCATTGATTTCCTGATAGATTGTGAGTGAATCTGTGATTTTCAGGAGATTGTGCCGAGGAATGTGCATACCTCATTTCCATGTTCCTGATTGCTAAATTTTTTAACTGAGCTATTTTACTGATAAGATTTGATCACCCACAATTTGGCTTGCATAGACTCAACTGATTGATTAATAACATTCTATTATCTCATTTGTGACATTAAATAAGTTAATCAGTTAACATCCACTCTGATAAAAGTTATGTTCTTGCTCATAATGTTCATCTTAGAATTCGAGTTGATTGTTTTCCTTTGCTCCATCTTATGAACAATATAAGAGAAGCAATAGGAAACTGATTCGTGTAATTTATTATTGACAACATTTTCAAAGTGGATAGAAATTTAGGTAGAAATACTAAGAAAGTTATGCCCTCTTGATAATTTTGATGTACTATTTTGTGGTGATACATGGGGCAGTAGGGGCAAAAATGACCTTCCATCTTTTTTTGAATTACACCATTACTCATTTGACTTTGACTTTTTATGGGATTAATGGTTAGCATACTCTCATTCTCAACAGCAGTGTTAGTGAATCGTATAGTAAATCGGAAAGGGTACGATGTTGATTTAATCGTAAATCGAATCGTATATCGTAAGATTCATAATATTATAAATATATGTATTTAATTAATAAATATCTATAATTTTACCCAAATAAAAAAGTTGAACATGTAAGATTGCATTTTCATTGAATTTGTAAATCCAAATGAAACTTCTTTAAAAAAAAAGCCCAATCAAGCCCAAATAAAAAAATTAAATTAAATTCAGCCCAAATTATTCATTCAATTTCATTTCAATCTCATTCAATTTCATACCAGTTTCATTCCATCTCTTTAATTTCAATTTCATTCTGCTTCATTTAATATCCTCAATGCGAAGAAGAAGAGTGAAGATGTAACGAGAGAAGGAGATAAGGTGAGGACTTTAGAATGGATGATGAGACCAGAATGAATGTTGGTTAAGAAGAGATGTACATCTTCTTCTCATGTTGCTTCACACTCTTCGCATAGCTTACTGATATTTTCATTACAACATCTCCATCAATTCTCAAGCCACTTTTGGTATTTTTTTTCTACTTTTCTTCCTCTTCTCGTTTCTTCTTCTCCGTCATCATCCTCTTCTTCTATTCTGGTTTTTGGGTTGTGATTTGGTGAAGATACGATTTACACATCGATTTAAATCGTTTGTTATTCGAATCGATTCAAATCGTGAATCAAATCGCGATTTTTCAACAATATGAACAACACTGGATGGTGCTATGCACCTGTTTTTGCTAATGTGACATTTAAAATTTGTTTGGAGAGAGGACCTCCTAAACATGCCTCCAAACAGGGATGGGGTGATGGATTTGGCCATCGATAGATGGAATGATGGGATTGACCATCGATAAGATGATGGGATGGGATGATGAGATGGGATATGAGACGATGAGATGATGAATGGGATGATAGGATTTAAAATTTGATTTGATGGATGAGATGATGGGTTTGGCAAAAGAGATATTAAGTGCACATCAGCAAAACAGGTGCATGGCATCATTCGGACACAAAAGACCAGACACTGTAGAAGGACTCCATTCTCAAAGCCGTGGACCAGATGTTGTCAGGTTTAAAGAATTTGTCGAAATCCTTTCAATGCATGACTAGAGACCAGCTGTTATTAGGTTCAATGCTGATATGAACGAATACCTTTTTTTTTTTTTTTAATCTTTCTTCTTCTTCTTATTGGTTCAAGAGATTTTCATTTCCACATTTCGCAGTTCTATGCTCGTGAAGTCATCACACTATCTGTAACTTTTAAATGTAGAACTTCAAAGGCACTAATTGAACATTAAACATAATTGAACAATTGGTTCCTTGATCACTCAAAGAAAAGTCTTCAACTCTCCATTACTCTTTTCCACCAATTTTGTTTGTTGGTGCCATCACTGCGACTCCAATGACTCGTGTTAAAGGCATCAATGGGTTGGGTCATGTCTGGCTAGTGTGATGTCAAAATGTCAGAGTAATTTAGCATTTGTGTTGTCAGGTTTATCATTATTATTTTATTATATTTTTGACGATCATGAAATTTTATCTATTTTATTTCTAGTTCCATATCTCGTTTGACTAGTTGATTCCACAAAGCACTAAACAAGTTTTGTGTATACAGGTGCATGTCTGTTTCTGTGCGTATCTATATCTTGGTTCTCGTTCGTTGTAACAAACTTTATGTTTAATTGCTGTGTTTTGTAGAATAACATGTGAGGATGAAGAAGAGCGAGCAAGTCGTAGGGTATACAAGGGTTGTTCCCGCTCTGCAACATGCAAAGGGTGCACTTCCTGTGTATGCTTTGGGTGTGATATCTGCCGATTCTCTGACTGCAACTGCCAAACCTGCATCGACTTCACCAGAAATGCATAATGTTTTCAGGTCCTTTTTTGGCGGGTTCATTCCATTTTGTTGCCTCTTTAAGTATCCACCCTAAACTAAAGGGAAAAAGGAAATTGAAAAGGCCAAAATAAATCTCTTGTGAAGTTAACATGAATTATCACTACAAATGTATCAGTTCATATTCATTTTGCTGTCAGGATTTGAATTTATTTATTTATACATGCAGTAATCATTCCTAAGCTGCATTTGACATACCTTATGCATTATGGTGTCTTGATTAATTAAGGTAAAGACTCAGACTCCTCTGTTTAGAGTAAGTACAGAAAAACAAATGAACCCCTGATGAATTATGTGGAAATGTTGTGGCAATCTCATTTGATCTTTAGTATCCTATAATTTGTCACCACTGAGAATGTCGTTTACCGATTGTTGATGGAAAATCATTTTGTCTAAATGTGTACTATAGATGTAATTATTTGCAAAGTGTGAAATCGAAGCTCCAACTTTCCCTTCAGTGAACTCACTAAGGGAGTGTTTGTTTGCACTTCATCTCCCACCTTTGCCAGCGGTACGAGTACAGATGTGAACTTGCAGTTCTGAGGCTTCCCATCATATGTGAGAAGCATGTTGCCCCAATTCATGATCATTGGATGGTCCCTGATGTCATCAATTACTTCAGGGTTTTGTTGATATTCAATTTGTCATAATCGGGCTTTGCTTTTAAGGGATTTGTTTCAAGTGCGATTAATCAAAGATTCTCTTATGGTTTAGGTTTATCTTCAAGGTTTTGTTCAGCCCGCGATTAACTAGGGGGTTTCTTCCTGATTAATCCCTTTGAGAGGGCTACATTTGTAGGATACTTCGAGAGCGAGTCAACAACAAATGGCTTTGCAAACAACTATTTTGTGATGGAGTATGATACAAATGTGACACAACAGCAATAAAAGTCAATGTAGTTGGTGGTGATCCTAGTGTGATCACAAGTGTTGTGAGGGGTTCGGTGGACATGGAGTATCGACACTATTTTCTGGGACATGGCCGCGAAGAGAAATGTTTCTTGCTTCAATTTTTTAAAGTTACTAGGATTGCTAAAGGTATTTCAGTTGAGATACCAAGATACCCACAAAATAGGTTATCTGCTATTGTTACCATATTTAAATTGATCAGTCTTGATTATCTCTTTCGAGCAAGCATGTAAACCATTTATGAACTATTTTACGTCGATAGCCTAGTGTGGAATTCACATTTCTTCGGGTGATTTACTCTGGCTAATGAACTTTTAGCATGAATCGCCTTGAAATCTCTATGAATTTGAGGCGAATCTCAAATTTCGAACCGGGCCAATCCCTTTTTAGTAAATGTGGTAAAGTCCACTACCAAATGTTTGATGATGCAATTTATGAATTAACTGTAAATTATTAGGGTTCAAGTAAAAAAACTACTTTTATTTATATTGATCCAAATAACTTTTTGAAACCCTAGAGAGAGAGAAGAGCGCAAGATGAATAGGGTTCATGAGAAGGAGAAATCTTCTAGTCAGAAAAGGTAAAGAGAAGAAAGGCACCACAATGACAAGAAGTTTGGAAGAGAAACGATCTTCAAAGGAAGACAAACACAGACGGAGATGTTCCACGGGTTATGTCTTCTATATATTGCTTTACTAAGTTGGTTATGATGTTTCTTCCCCCACATGTGGATTAGTTATCATTAGGGCCATTTAGAGGATCCCCCATCATAATAGGATAATTAGGGTCCGTCACCAAATTATTCAAATATTAGTGGATCCCCTCACTTTTTGGTCAATGCAAAGTCGCGCCATCTTGAATGTTATAAAATGCACGCTTTAGGCACCACTCATTTTTCTATATTTCTTAAACTACCCTTCCCATGTGAGTCACACATGTTATGCAAATTAGAATAACACCCTTTTCCCTCATTTCAACCCTTCACCCCCAACGATTAATTTGGACCCAAGTCAAGATGGCCGTTGGCCATCAGTTACTCCCATTAATTGTCATCAAACCTTTATTTGTAGCTCTCCTTCTATCCATCCTCAGTCACAATATTTCAAAAATCTAGCATACCCACAGTGATAGCAATACGTATGGTTGAAGATGGAAGGTGGTAAAAATCGAGCTTATGTATGAAGGTAATGTTAGAAACCTTCTATATTATCTTGAATTGTCATATTTTGGCCGTTGAAGTGATATTTGCAACTATGTTGCCATTAGAAATAGTTGGTATCAATGACAACAAACTGGTGGGTAACACTAATTTATCTATAACAGTGGAGGTGTTATTCTAATTTTTTTTAATTTTGTTTTCAGTGTGGTTGCCACAATGTTTGCCAAATTTGTGATAGTTATACTCACATAGCGGTGAAATGTCCATGGTTGTACACCAAATGCCTAATTCCAAACTGTGGGCACATTTGTAGAGTTTGGGTTGCGAACATGAAAAATAACAAGGGGAGGAAGTTTTTGAGATGCATGAGTTCTACTTGCAGGGGATTATGTTGGCTTGACAACACTATGGTGAGCAATTCGAATAGCCCATTCAAAACCCCACCTCAAGTTTCAATCTCACATTTTGGTTCATAATCTTCAAAAGATGTTTGTTTCAAGTGTAATAACCCGAACCATTGGATGAAGGATTGCCCTTGGGTAGGAACTCCATGCCCCAGTTTGGGTTGTGATGGCAAGAGAGACATTGGTACTTCAACTGAGTCTGACACTAAAGGAAATAAGTATGTGGCATGTGGGAAATGCAACAAAGGTTTTCATTGGATTGAATATGATGGAGAGAAAAACGATGAGAAGAAGCTCACATTTGAGATCAAACTGTCTAACCTTTGTGATGTGCTTGGGAAGTTTGTCATTAAAGAGTAGTTTGTTTCCATCTACTTAAGTTGTACTCATTTCCATTTATCCCTATGTGTAATGAAGGTACCACCAAGCAAAAAATACTTCCATTTGTTATCATTCAACAACATATTTACACTGACAAGTATGTCAACCTGCGAAAACAGCTATAGCAACAACAGCCATAACAACTTACAAGTTGACTGCAATCACAACAATAATGACTATATAGCACTAGCTAACGCATAACACCATTATCATACCAACATCATAGCAACTAAATAGCAAACACATACTCTGAAATAGAAAACCATTTGGACTAACATATTTACTTGAATTCGACTCTGACATAGCAAACCATAGTTGCAAAGTAACATGAAGGAAGTACCATAGATTGACATTTCAATTGAATTCTCAATGTATCCCTACATATTCACTTGATTTGAACTTTGACATAGCATACCATAACAACTAAATAGCAATGTAGTACTATAATGATTGTATTTCAACTTGCAGTAATAACTATAGCAAGAACAACCATAGGAACTTACAAGTTGACTGCAATCACAACAATGAGAACAATATAGCACTAGATAACACACATAACACCATTATCATACCAACATCATAACAACTAAATAGCAAACCATTTGGACTGACATATTCACTTAAATTCAGCTCTGACTTAGCAAACCATAGTCGCTAAGTAGCATGAAGGAAGTACCATGGATTGGCATTTCACTTGAATTAAACTCTCATTGTATCCCTGACATATTCACTTGATTTGAAATTTGACATAACATACTATAACAACTAAATAACAATGTAGTACCATAACAACTGTATTTCATATTTCAACTTGCAGTAACAGTGATAGCAAGAACAACCATAGCAACTTACAAGTTGACTGCAATCACAACAATGAGAACAACATAACACTAGTTAATACATATAACAACAAACAACTAAATAGCAAATCACATGCTCTGACATAACAACTCTGACATAGAAAACCATAACAACTAAATAACAATAAAGTACCAAGAAACACTGTATCACTGACACAATCACTTCAATTCAACCTTACAAGTACCATTAACAACCTTATCCAAAAGAAGTAAAATATTCCACCTCACTTGTACAAAACATACTAGTTTTCATACTTCTAGCCATGTAATATCATCAAAACAAGGTGATGCACTTCACATTGTACAAAAAATTGACTAGTTTCAGGGATCTAGTTTGCTAGTAACAAGTTAAGCAATCATGATTGCCAATCCCCTACTTCCATGGTGGTCTGACCAGAGGTAGTTTTGTTGCTCTTTGGCCACACATTAGTTTTGCAGCAAATGTTTGATATCTTGGAATGTAAGTATCACTCCCTTGTCCAATAGGCTTCATGGTGGTGCTTGAAGTGGAGGTGGTGGTCTGAATAGAGGCTGTTTTGTTGCTCTTCCATGGTGGTGCTTGAAGTGAAGGTGGTGGTGATGCTTGAAGTGAGGTGGTGGTGGTGCTTGAGAACTTGATGCCTTAGACTGGACATTGGATGCATTCTTTGTAGGAGCCTTACATGATCTCCTATTTTGTCCAGGTTGCCTACAGTTAGTGCACTTTCTTGTTGATTTTTCATCTTCAGTTGGGTCGATCCTCCGTTGTTTCTTAGGCCTAGCACGTGGTCTCTTCAATGGAGGGTGGAAAACCACATACTGAGGCTGCAAATTCATATCAAGGCATACTATTTAGCATGCATGTCATTCAATTTTGTCATAACTACATGTACTACCATGCACACTATGCAAAAAGTTTTCCAACTCATCATCATCTGGTATTGGCCTTATATACTCCTCATAAGCTATAGCATATGTCTCGACCATGTGGTATTCACTGCAATAGCTACAAATTAAGTAACACAAAACATACGTTAATGACATCAATTATGAGCTATTACAAACAATTATTGGTTTTCTCGACCGTAAGCTATAGCATATGTCTTGACCATGTGTACATGTCACTTAATTATTGGTTTTCTCTTATGGAGTAATGAAGCAACGCCATGTACACATGGGCCCAGTCACATCATAAGCACAACAAGTACATGTCTTCAATCTTAAGTCCACACAACAATTACCATTGGGCTCACTTACAGAAAACTCAATGTCATTTGCTGTGTGCACAATAAAATGCCTCACATCAGCTTCAAGTCTCTTAAGAATTCTTGCAGCCCTAGGGACTAAACCATTTTGGTCCCATGTCTTAGCCTGATTCCTTCTGTCACAAAACTTATCCATCAATTGATCATGGTAGGTAGTCAAGAAATTAGTCAATGGTTTGTTCCTCAACTCAAGGATCCACTTGTTAAAGCATTTTGAGAAGTTATTTTGGTTAAACTCACATTCTGAAGAACATTCAAAATGGGAAGTGGCCCATTGTTCATTAAGAATGTTGTTCAACCATTCAGCTGCACTGGGTGCTTCAGTGGCCAACTTATCCATGACATTCCTGAACCTTGACTTTTTGAAGGCATTGAAAGCATTCCCTGCAAATTCCACCAAGTGTGTAGCCTTAAAAGTCTTCTTAAAGTTTTGTATCACATGCCTAAAACAAAACTGCACCCAGGAAAAAACTTTTGTACTGCTTGGATCAGACCTGTCTGCCTGACATAAAAATGATTGTCCCATGGTGTTGGAGTAGACAAGGAGCTATAATTTCAAGGAATGTTTTCCATGTATCATAACATTTACATTGGCAATAGTAGAGAGCAGTTGGGAACATACCATTATTCCCATGCAAGGCAGTAATGGCAAGTACAACACCTCCATACTTATTCTTCAAAAAGGTCCAATCAAGACCAAGAAAGGGTTTGCGACCCTTAACAAACCCTGTAATCTAGCATGGTAGGCAATGCATGCCCCTTCAAAATTTGAGTCAACAACAATCCTTGAGACTACATCTATACTACCAGGATTCTTCAACAATAGCTGCCTAGCAAATTCAGGCAACTAACCATAGCTATCCTCAAAACTCCCATGTGATCTGTCAAGTGCAATTGTTCTTGCATGCCAAGCTACCCAATAGGATATCTTTACTACCCACAAATTCCAAATAACAACTTGAATTAGCTTGGGCTTGTAACTTGCATTGTACTCAATGATTTGTTTCTCTACATACTGAAGTAACCATGCAACATTGGCCATTGAGTTCTTGAAGGAACCATCGGGGGTGCATGTATGTTTTTCACTTAATCAATCAATCCTCATTGTGAATGCCTCAGGTTGGTGCCTTACATATATCCTCTAGCTATAACTGTTACCCCTACAAACTCCTATAACCCTTCCTAGTCATTCTTTTGAAGGTAAATTTCTACTCTTAATTGAACTGCATACATCCTCAAAGCTTTTTTGAACTCACCCATAGTGTTTCATTTATCTTGCAATTTCAACTCAATTTTTTTCATCATTGGAGACAATGGTTCAATGTTAGCATCATTCTAACTCCTATATATGTCTTCTCACTACACCAAAATGGGTAATTAGCAACATCAGTATTTTTTTTAATCTGTAACTCTTCATTGTGTAATCTGTAACTCTTCATTGTTATAAGTCTTGTAACCCAAAATGATGTTATTAATTATTGAGTTAAGTTACTATTAGTAATTTTAATAAATATATTATTTATAAAAATAACTAAGAAATAAAAAAAAAATATTTAGTTAAATTTGGTTCCTTTTACTATTCATTTACTTTCTAAACGTAAAAACTATTTGTTTGATCTCAAATTCTCTACTAATTCATTTCGATCATTTTTCAACTCTACCAATCGAAGATCTCTCCCGCTCGCGAGCGATCTCTTCTTCCCTCTAGATCGATCCCTCTTTCATCATTCTCTGTTGATCCATCTCTGCTCATGTCACTATTAATCATCTCTGTTGATTTCAATAACTTGCACATTATAAATGATTAGGGTATTTATTTATTTCAGCTTTGAATCCATTGAGGGAGTTCAGGGAGCCCGCAGTGAGTACTGACTATGATGTGAAGCACGATTCTGAAGTGCTCGACATACTTGATACTGCTAGCAGGCAGAAAGAGGTGGGTTGATGATGATGGATTATTAATTTCTCAATTTATGGACTGTTGTGGGTTTGATTATTGATTTTATTTTGGTTTAGTTGTAGGTGACTATTGTGGCCAAGTTGTACTGGGGAGATGCGAGGGAGAAACTTTGTGATGCTTTTATGGATCTGAAGCTCGACTCTTTTAGTCATGGGAATTAGAGGACTAGGAACCATTCAGAGGTAAATTACTAATCAAACCAATTTTAGTCTAAACTCTAAACAAGTTGATTGTTTTAAAGCCAAGCCATAGTAATTGAGTTTTGCGTGGGTTTTTGGAATAGGATCCTATTGGGGAGTGTCACCAACTTTGTGATGGCCAATGCGATAATTTTAGTTATTTGGCACGTTGGTTGCCATAGAAAGAGTGCTGATTATGACGTAAAACTAGCATAAATGAAACACAATTAAGAGCAACTTCTTAGTCTTGGGAGTCATTTCAGAATCTGCTTATAGAGATGATCAAGAACATCAAAGTTGTGATATTATGCTGCAATCCTACTCATTAATATCCAATTGAGAAATAGTAGACATTTGCTTCCAATCAAGAAGATCATCCATTCCCTTGTGTCTGAGAAGATGATATTTGAGCAGATACAATACCTTAAGAGAATATGAAGAGTAGAAGATATGATTTATGTCACATATCCTACTCTCTCTCTTTATTTTCAGACTTTACACACGCTAGCCCCTACATCCCCAATTTTAACCTTTTATAGTATGAAAATATAACTCTGGTTGCATGAAAGGAAGAGATATTTTTAAGGAAAGAGAATATAATTGGAGAAATCTTAGTTTTTGCCAGGTGACACAGTCTTTATTCATTTATTGTTCAGTATCTTTAAAAAGCTCTATTGGCTTTCAAGTTTACTGGAAACCGTCTTATTACAACAGAAACATTAAAAACTCAGAATCTCGGTTTGATGCTTTCATGTAAGAAGCTCAAAGATTCATAATTTAAAATTTTACTACATTTGTGCAAATGCCTAAAGCTCCGTTGAACTGGCAGTGTTAGTTACTTGCAGTGTGAGCTCAGATTTTCAATACTTAACTGTTGGCTGAACTGTTGTCTTCGTAGATTTGAGAATCTGATGATAGAGTATAGCCTTCGCTCTACTATACAGAGCTGTTTTTCCTCTATCTATAATCAGTCTTGCTCAACAATGAGAGTGAAATGCCTAATCCATCTCATCTCATGTTTAGGTTGGGTCCTAGCATGTATAGTTTGTATTTGTAGGCCATGTGTTGCAAGTGTCGGCCATCTTGTCATTTATTAAGTTCTGAGCTTATGAATCCATTCATTTGGTTTTTCTTCTCTTTTTCATTCATTTCTCTTATTATCTGGTGGGCAGGTCATTGTTTACCACAAAGCTTTTCCAATGCCACTATTGTCATACAAGTTCAGTAGCACAGAGACGCTCTCTTGCCATGAAGTAGACGACGCCACACAGTTCATATCTTCCATGTGTTGGCGTGGTCAATCGACAACATTGATTGCTGCAAATTCAACTGGAAACATAAAGCTCTTAGAGATGGTTTGATTGGTATGTACCCTCCAACAATATCTAAATGGTACATGCATGCACCTACCACACACAGACACACAGACACACACAAAAAGTAGAAAAAAGATAATGCAAATGTAAATTAGATGAACTGCGTTAGGGAGGTTATGTGACAAATGGAGGTCCGCAAGCAAAGCCCAGTGGAATTCAATCGAACGTTGATGTTGGGGTGATATAGTCGACATTGCAACATGCGTGTTGTATAAAAAATTTATTTAGCAGGATAAACATCTAATTACGTTAACATAACACTCATTGATGATATCACTGAGACCGTTCAGTAACGTCTTAACCAGTTTCCGTTCATTCTGAAATTGTGAAAGTCGTTGCGTGTCTTTATGGGATTACACCAATGGGTGCTTGTCTGACAGTGATATTCCAGTTCTTCATCCCCGGAACACGGCAGACAGATAAATCTATCAGTTTACATTGCCGACTTCCCGTCCTAGACCCAGGTTCTGGTTGAAATTTCCTTTCAATGAGTGATTGTTGTCTGTCTTGCAATTCCTTTCTTTTTTTGTGTGTGGCTGTATGTACCAAAGTCATCCAAAGACAAAAAAAAAAAAAAAAAAAAAAAAAGAAAGAAAGAAAAAGTTTATTCATAATCAAAGAATGGATGCCTTTACTTTGTTTGGATGCCTGTAGAAAAATTGGAAGTGTTTCCCTGAGATCAGAATGGGATTATATGATATAGATTACTGAAATTAGAATGGTGATTGAGTTGTTTGTTGTTGAATTACAGGATGGAGGAATATCAAGGAGCACAAATGCGTCGGGTCTCACTGAAGATGCAAGTTTAGTTCCACAAGTGGGGAATATGAGGTATGCAATTTCATGTTCTTACTGCATTTTGTTTTCATTTTGTACCATTATTTAACTTTTTTTGCTCCTAACTTAGTAACTTATTGGAAATGTATTAATTTTCTACAGGTGATCATCCTAGTCTCAAGTGGACTTTCTGAATCTACCTCCTCAGGTATCTTCTGTTGTTTATTCACCAAATTATGGCTACTGTTTACGAAATTTGTTCAGAAACTATACCTTTATGTGTTTAGCAACTAGTTTATTGATAGTCTATAGGAATAGGACAGATTCTTTTTATCTTTATTACTAAGAGTAGGAATTCAGTCAAGGATCTCCCTATATATTTCAAGCATTCCAATAGAACTGATTATTGAAGTTAATATTGGTGGTTGATCGGATCCCCAACCAAAGGATTAAAAAGTGGTTGGCCTCCAATCAATAGATCAAATGTGCTGATCACAAATTTACTTTCCACCTGGAATAGTGACATCAGATTGACAAGCGAAACTCATGTGTATTATATCTTGTGTAATAAGTTGAACTTGGGAAATTGGGTTCTTTTTTTAGGTTGCAAAGCAGAGGTTGCCTTTAATAGCAGCTAATAGGCTGTAGGTGAATAGAAGATATAGTGTACTGGATGAGTTCTCAAAAACAAATAAAGGTGCACTCTTTGTTCACATATAAAGATCAGATATATTTTCAAGATAATCAAATTAATTTCTATTGATACCTTTGACAAGCATTGTATTTCAAAGAAATGGCGATCTCCCTAAAGTTCATATTTGAGCAGCTTGAACTCCTTTTAAGACGTTCTAAAATTAAGTTTCAAGACTATTTATGGATTGCAGTTCTCCAAAACTCAAATACATCTCTAATTCTCGACTCATCTAGACAAAGTATAAAGATTGATGTAAAGTTTGGTGTTCTACTTGGCTAGAAACTGATTTTATGGACCTTTTTTTGGCAGGTTGGAATTTCATCAGAACCGTTACAGAAGCAGCAATGACAGTAAACATTTGAAATGCAGGCATGTACAGATGATTAACTAGGCAATGTGAAGTTCAGCTCATTAAGCCTTTGCAGCAGGAACAATCATAGTAGTTTGGTTTTTGAAGTCATCAGGCAACATGTCAGTCAATTTACATGATTTCTTGATGCTGTGTATATTGGTTGCTTTGAACTTCACTAATGATGTATTTAATACATGTAAATACTCATCAATATGAGAAACGATGTTGTAATTGATTGCAACTATTTTACTTTGTAATGGTTGCAAGATTAATTTAATTTGGGTATTAACAGTGTTAGTGAATCGTAAATCGTATTGTAAATCGTAACGTGTAAAATTTAGATTTAATCGTAAATCGTAAGATTTTTTTAATTATAATATATATATATATATATATATATATATATATATATATATATATATATATATATATATATTTGCCTTCATTTAGGAACATATCATTTCTTTTTACTTACATTCTTTGTACTCTTTATAGGTTTCAAAATTACCTGGAACTCGAAGTGTATTCAGCTTGATCAAAGTATAAAAGTGGGGCAATAGATGTGGCAGGTGCGAATGAGATGACCATTAGAACGACCATTGCGATTGAAGAGAAATTATTAGAATGAAGATGAATGAATGTAATCCAAGTTCAACTTTGTTTGTGTGATGAAGATTTACAAAAAAATTGATCAGTTCCAATATATTGTTGTTTGTGCAGAATATTGCTTTTATCAAGTCTTTTTGAAAATTCTAGGAAAACAAACAAAATATAGTAGTGCAAAGTGGACTTCATTTGCCAAAAAGTAAAAGATTTCACTTGCCAAAAAGTATAAGACTTCAACACTTCTTGTTCATTCTAACATTCTATCCTATACGCAAAATATACCCAAGAATGTGTGGAAGCGTATACAAAATGACTCTCAAAAGGCAAAATATAAACTATTAAGCAATAATAACTATTAAATTAGAAATTAGAGTCTTTCCCCGGTTCCAACTTTGATCCCTTCATGAAGTAGTTTCATGCTCATCGATAATTGCATCAATAATTGCAATGTCTGCATTATCAATGACATCAATCTCATCTTCCAAGTCACAGCCTTCTTCATCTTCATCTTCAATGACTTTGTTTTTTCCCTTTGTCGACTTCGTTAAATTTCTTGGTCCTATTCACATTAAAGTTCAAAAGTAGTAACTAACTATAGTAAACAAATAGAAGTAAATTTGAATAAATAAAACAAACAAGTAATAAATTATTAACTTACGACGTCGTTTTCGGCTTGGCTTCGCTTCATTCTCAACAAAACAATCTACTATGTCCAACCATGAGGTATCATTGGGGAGTGTCGGATCTTCTTGCTCCACAATCCATTCATTGTCATTATCTAACTTCGACAATAGAATGAGATCTGTGCCTTGTGTCCTATGTTGTTGGCGTTGGTCAAGAGCAAGATTGTATTTGACAAATACAAGTGCATTCAGTCGCTTTTGTTCTAATCGATTTCGCTTCCTTGTATGAATCTACCATGCATATAACATATTAGAAAGTTAAATTACTAAATATCCACATCATATATGACAATTAATTAGTTAAAATATGAAATAGACAAACAATAATTTTTTGCTCACTTGATCAAATGTGCTCCAATTACGTTCACACCCCGTAGCACTACAAGTCAAGCTCAAAATTCTCTTGGCCACATTATGCAATTCCGGACAATGGCTTCCAAAGCTTTCCCACCAATAAGCTACAATAATAATATCATAATTTTAATACGTAAAAAGACATAAACATGTAATCAATGGAAATGTTCAAGTTAAATAAACATTAAACATACCAGGTTGTTTCGTGATCCTTGCCTCAATGGCAGATTGTCTCCCGAATGTCCTAACACCTCTTCTGAACACATCAAGTTGTTGGTCAATGAGATTCCTTTCTCGTCTCGATGGAATCAAACGCTCAATTGTTTCATAATAGCCATCCATGATCTCTTCATCCGCTTGAAAGTTGTCACTATAATGGAAACGAGGATTAAGATAGTATGCTGCCGCGTGTAAAGGGCGATGGAGTTGTAGATTCCACCTTTCATCAATGACATTCCATATTTTCTTATATCTCGACTCCTTGTTCCCAAGATTCTTTGCAATTTTTTCCTTGGCTTGATCCATAGCTTCATAAATGTAGCCAATGGGAGGTCTATCATCCGCATCAACTAAACGCAAAACACGAACCAATGGAGATGCACAATTAATACTATACTTCACTCCGGGCCAAAATTGTTTATCCCCCAGTATAATATGCATTACCTCAAGTGCCTCTGGCTTCGTTGAAAAATGAGACTCTTCCCACTTCGTGCAAGTAAACATACTCCTCAAGCCAACCCTATTATCAAGAATGCTTTGTAATGTGAGGTAGGCTGTGGCAAATCGAGTGATGCCTGGCCTTGCTAACTCCCTACCATTAGTGTGCTCTCTCATGAGACTCAATACCCACGTGTGGCTATAAATGTACACCGTTACTTTATTGGCCTTTTTAACGGTTTTACTTGGGAGAGGCAAATCACCAATGCCCGAAAGTATAAGATCTATCAAGTGTGCTGCGCAAGGAGACCAAAAGAGGTGTGGCCTATTTTTCATAAGGTATTCCCCAGCTTTGACATAAGCCGAGGCACTATCCGTGCACACTTGGATTACATTTTCTTCACCTACTTCCTGTACCACTTCATCCAACATCAAGTACAAGTTTTCAACATTATGAAATATGCTTGATGTATCAAGGGACTTCAAGAAAACAGTTCCCTTTGGACTATTAACAAGAAAATTTGTAATGCTTCGACTTTTACCATCGGTCCACCCATCGGACATAATAGTGCATCCATATTTCTTCCAATCTTTCTTGTAGGCTTCAAGCTTCACATTCACCTCTTCCACTTCATTCTTCAAGTAGGTGTTCCTAATTTCATAGTAAGTGGGAGGTTTTAATCCACTCCCAAAATTACAAATTTCATCAATCATCTCTTTAAAATATACACTTGTCACAATGTTGAAAGGCAAAGCACATCCATAAATGAACCTAGAAATTTTGACACAACATTTTTCCCTATCAGTTGGTTTCCATATCTCATTCATGGTAGTTTGTTTTTTTTCACCTCCATAATCAACTTTGCTTCCACTTACATTTCCATCATCCCCATACATTGGAGCATTCCTTTCCCTCCTTTCAGCAACCTTTGCAACCACTTTATCAGTACACATCTTCTTGAATAGTAAATAATTTTCATCTGAATTGCTCAAGCATGGTGAAGTATCCTTGTTTGTTCTTCCAAAATGATTTTTCATTCTAAAAACCCCTCCCCACATCTCTTTTCCACAATAATTACACTTAACCTTTTGTTTATTATTATTCACAGCAACACAATGTTCCCAAGCTATATCTGGCATAGTGATAATAGTAAAGTAATCTAATGAAAAATATCAAAAGACAATGAGAAGTAAACTTTTTTACCTTTGGTTGAAGCAAAACCTCCTTTGTTTGGTGAAAACACTTAATGTATGAAGTAGAAGACTATGGAAGAAACAATCACTTGTTGGAGGTAGCCATTGAAGGACATTGAAAGAAGAGATTTTCCATAAAAAAATGGAGTTTGCAAAAGGTAGGGTTTTCTTTACTTTTAGGTTTATAAAAGTTAATGGGGGATCTCGGTTTTTCTCTTTATAAACAAAAACCAACTCTCTGTAAAATAAGGCTCTCTCTAATATTATAATTAACTTTGAGGGTTTAAATATGATAATTAATAAAAAATAATTAATTAGGGGTCCCTGACCCTGACCTTCGTATATAAGTAAAACCAAAAATTTATTCACATTTTCACAACACAACACACAACACAGCCAAACACAACCGCAGATCGATTCAACACACAATCGATTCAACCAGAAATCGATTCAACACACAATCGATTCGTATGCAGAGAGTTGAGATGCAGTCGCAGAGAGATGTCGAGATGTTGAGATGCAGAGAGATGTCGAGATGCAGAGAGATGTCGAGATGCAGAGAATCGAGATGCAGCGAGGTGTCGTGACGGAGCAGATTCTGGTTCTTCTTCTTCTTCTGGAGCAGATCTGAGAAGGTATGTTGGTTCTTTTTCTTCTTCTTCCCTGTTTGTTTCTGTTTTTTTTTTTTTTCTATTGGTATTCCCTGTTTGCTTCTTCCCTGTTTCTATTGGTTTTTTTTTTTTTTTTGTGCGAAACATATAAATCGGAGTTTTGTTCTTCAATCGCGATGTACGATTTCACCGCTGACTCGGTGGCGATTCAGTCCGATTTGGATGAATTCTGATTTTTGGGTCGATTTAAACCGTTTGCATGCCGAGTCGATTCAGATCGGCGATTTGAATCGCGATTTTCACCTATTCGTACAACACTGGGTATTAACATTGATATTTGAATATTTGGGTTTTATAATCTCATGGGATATCATTCATTTGTTGATACCTTTATTATTTATTAATTAAAAATAAATAAAATTTTACATATTGATTATTAAAAAAAAACATTTGTAACACGTCGAGGTGTTGCTAATATTTGAACATTGTAACATGTTATAGTAACATTAGCAACCTTGGACAACTGTTACAAAATTTGAAGGTTGTAACACGTTAAGGTGTTGCTAATATTTTTAACGCCTTGATTTGCAAGATTTTTGTGGTGTTACAAAATTTTGAACAAAGCTAATGTATTACAAATTTCGTGTTGATGATACACCAAAACGGTCCCAATTTCGCGCCATACACGTGTCATGATGATCTTGAGGAAATATAGGCCCTAGCGTCAGCTCAACACTGATCCGACCCATGCGGTTCAAAGTCCGCCCAATACAGTCCGCCAAACAAATCCAAAATCATTACAGCCTGCTAAGCCCATGCGTCTCACAACTATCCTCAATACTCGTAAGCTATGCTAAGGCAAGTATTTCGAGGATCAGCTTCGGACAGGCAAAACAACAACACTTTGCTTCCAACTAGGAAACAAATACCAGAGTATATGTCACACATTGAGACTTTTATCTATGGACTACACTCGGATTGAGAACTATCTCCCGCGTATCTAGGAGCACATGGCTAACATGGAAACTTCCCTCCACAACACAACTCCTAATTAGAGAAAGATTTCCACGAAGATATTCTTCCCTAAACTATGCCATCGATGACCTGGTTGAACCATGACTACTGCACTGTAAATAAGACATGAGGTTTGTAAGCTAAGGTACTTTACAAAATTTCTGTTTATAGCATTACATCTTCCTCCCTGTCTGACTTTAGCATCGGAGTGTCATCGGCCACCACAACTGTGGTTCGTGGCTCACGTGCGTTCCTTGTGCAGGTCACCAGGTTTACAGGTCAAGGTCAAAACAGGGAGCGAAAAATGACTGCATCAGCTTGGCGCTGTCCATGGGGACGACAAAGTTCCTAACATTTTACTAGCATCATCTCTCCTCAGAATACTAAGAGATGGTGACCACCCGATCATGCAACAATGGAGAACAAGGGGACAAGTCAAATGTCCAAATTGGCACTATACCACCGCTCTCAACGATGCCGGTGGCACACGTGCAACAGACTCACGCCCCGCGCCAGGCACGACAACGACAGACCTCAGGATGGATTTGCTGTCATCTCAGATACAACAAATCGCCAAAGCAGTGGAGGCTTTCATACAGTAGAACCTTCCACCCGCTAATGGAGATCAGGAGCAACACATGCCTCCATCTTCGAAATACAATAGAGAACAAGCACAGGAGAGTCAGACCCCTGCTAGTTTCCATTGGACCAGAGGAGGCGGCGCAGCTAACACGGAACCGACCTTTTGGGCAGAGAAGCTCGACCCTCAGAACACCCTCCGCAGAGGGGCGCACGACTCAGACGTGCTGTACCGTCTCTCTGTTCCGCCATTCATGGACCGTATCATGAATGAAGCTTTTTCAAAGAAGTTCACGCCTCCAAAGCTCGATTTCTATGATGGAACCACTTACTCGTTTGACCACCTACGCCACTACCAAAACGTAATTGCACTCAAATAAGGATCCGAGTCGGTCATGTGTAGAACCTTCCCCACCAGCTTGAAAAATTTAGCACTAACATGGTTCCACAACCCCCCGCCGAACTCGATCGACTCATTCAAGGCACTGGTAAAGGAGTTCCTGACGTGGTTTGTAGGAAGTCAGCGCCTTCAGAAATGCCCACTTTACATACTCTCTCTCAAACAGAGATCCAATGAAACACTCAGAGAGTATGTCACACGCTTTAACGTTGAGCTGACACTTATTGATGGTTGCAGCAAACACGACTATAACGAATTTTACTGCGGGCTTGAAGGAAGGAAAGCTCCATGAGTGCCTCACCTTGGAACCCCCGTTGGATATGGCGAAACTCCTCAAAAGCACCCAGAGGTACATCACCTTAGAAGAGTTGAGAACTGTGAAGAGGGAAACAAAAGGGGATAAGAAACCCTCCGTTCCTAAAGACTAGAAAGAGGCGTGAGGATGAAGAAAGAGGCAAGCGAAAGTGCAATGACAACAAGTCAGAGCCTGGCAGGGCCAGGCCAGAGAAAGCATCCAACTATGTTGGATCCAAGGCCGTAACCCCCCTCAATTCTAGTCTATCGAACGTCCTAAATTCCATGAAAAACTGGGAAGATTTGAAGTGGCCCCCGAAGTAGCACGGAGATCCCCCAAACGTGACAACAACAAGTACTGCTCATACCACAATGAGGGTGGTCACAACACCAACGACTGCAAGAGTCTAAGGTATGAGATCGAGTACTGGATCCGCAGGAGCAAGCTAAAGGAATTTCTGAGCCATGAGAAGCGATCGGAAAGACCAAGGGACCGGGGGGAGTTGGTCAAGGAAATAGAGAAGGAGACTCCGAGCATAATCTACGTCTTTCATGGAGTCGGCTCAGACGAAGACCAGTCGAACAGATCCCACAAGCGGACTCTGCCCGCTGATGAGAACATATGCGTTTACTACTCGAGGGTGCAAACCCCATTCCCACCTTAACCTTTATAGACAAGGATCTCGAAGGAGTCCGAGCACCGCACAATGATGCTCTTGTCATATCGATCTCCATTGCGAGGTGAGAGATAAAGAGAGCTCTGGTAGACACAGGGAGCTCACTCAGCGTACTATTCTACAATGCGTTCTGCAATATGGACCTCAAGGAGGAGAACCTGACCTCCTTAGACTACCTGCTAATCGGATTCAGCAGAGAAAAATTCTTCCCAATCGGGCAGATAAGGTTAACAGTAGTGGCAGGAGAGTCACAACTCATATTGGTCATGTACCTGACATCCTCATGGTAGCAGACACGCCGTCTACCTACAACCTTATCTTGGGAAGACTATGGCTCCACTAAATGGAGGCAGTAGTCTCCACCCTTCACCAGTGCGTTAAGTACACTGCTAACCACTCTGAAGGAACGATACGAGAAGACCAGCCTATGGCACGAGGCTGCCATTGTGATGCGTTAAAGCAAATAAAACATTCCCAGATCCAACCGGATCCTATAGCGCAACCTAAAATGGAGTAAGATCCTGCGACTGTGGACGCACAACTCCACTCCACGAGATCGCAACAGCGGTGGCTAATTTCAGAAACGGGGAACAATCAAGCGGAACAAAAACAATCCGCATTTCAACCCAGCAGAACGGAGAGGTCAATCCAGATGGGAGTACAACCCCGACATTCCTTCGGCACGGAGATTAACTCCCCCACAAGGTTTACTCTTCAGTAGCCTTTGTGAAATCAGCGAACCTCAACAGTCAGCTGAAAGTACCAACGATCCAACAAAGGCCATGCGAATTCACTTCAGGGTCGGGTTGACTTCTATCTACCAACAATTAGTCTATTTCAGTTGTTTATTTTCCTTTCCATAGTCAATGTAGAATTTTAGTTCTTAGAAACTTATATGATTTGCAATCATTTAAGAAATAAAAAAAGAATTACTCAAACACACTCTATTGATTACTGAAAAGATATAACAACGGGCGCCCTGAGGCTGATACAAAAGACTACATACTAAGAACATCTGAATCTGATGCGACATAAAGAAAAGACTCGCTTAAACAGTTCGACTCCATAAGAGAGCTAAGGTACCCAAAGTAGGCTCCGCGAACTTTCTGATGAACATTATCTGCGAGCAACTGTGGGATGAAGGACTGGCATGTGCAAGAGCAGGATGAAATTACAGTCCAATCCAAGGTCTTGCAGATGTAACCCTCAAATATGGTCTGAGGAGGTACAAAATCGGCAACCGGGGGCCCCGTGAAAAGATACGACCAATTCACACGCTTGATCTGGTCAACACAACGAACTTGGAGCAAGTATCAAATTGATACAGGTCCAGTGCACCCTCCCGCAGAAGGGATGAGAAGGGTGTCAAAGAGTCAATGGCCCAATCCAGCGGACCATATGCAACTCCATTCCGTCCCGAGATCCCGAATTCCAGCGCAAGGCGAGTCAACGGGGTTAATCGAGAAGTGATGGAGGCGATCGCTCTGAAGTTGGTTGTTGGTATTATCTCTGAGATTAAGCGCTCCAGAGCAGCGATGGGGCACCAACACATAAACGACCGACTCATCCCTTGAAAGGGAGTATGTACTTCTTCTTCGTAATACGAGAAAAAGTTATGAGATCTCAACGAAACAACTAGGTGCTCATCCGGAGCAGGTGACTGCACATAACAACGATTCTCATCGCAACTCATCGACGCAAATGTCAGAACATTCGAAGACTCCAATGATGGAGATCTCCCTTCAGCCTTTGGAAAACCCAAAACATTCTCTTTAAGTAAGAACATTACAAGAGATACGCTATGCAGAAGATAGTGCCTACAACGATGGAAAAACGCCATTATATAGACATAATGGCTCACCAAACGGGCGCTTCAACATTAACTGTCACTATTGAATACCGTATGGGAAATGAGGAGACGACGGTTCCCAAGGATAATGCGCAGGTCCACGTTCGTCCAATCAACGAGGCTACATCCAACCCCATTTATTGAGGGGGAGTAACTGATACTTAACCGTCTCACAATCCATGCCGCACAGTGCTACCATGCTATCTACATCGTACACGTAGCATATTGCGTATAGAAAACCCTATCTCTCACTCTACGGGCCCATGGGCTCGGCCCACTATTCAAACAATATTCTACCACGTGTCTGACACAAGCATTAGAAACTCTAGTCATTCCTGACACACTGATCACACCTGCATGCCGCCAAGTGATCCAAGGTACTCCTGTCTCTTCATAACTCATCCGCACAATGCATTCCGCTCGCGGACGCAGGCTCGCACGCCCATAGTTGGTGAAGCCTCTACCTGAACAGGTGATATTCACGTAATTAATACATAATATATCTCTTAATTTATATATGTTAGTGTTTCGATTATTATATTTTATTCTAATTATTTCGTTTTCATGTCTTTGTAGGAATTTGAGCATGAACGATGAAATGACATTAATGTGACAATTTGAGGAATGATCAATTGATTGATTCTAGTGGTGGTACAAAGTAGCGGGTCACATGTTTAAACCTAACCCAAACAAACATAGGTCCACCTAATTTAACCTAAGCCCAAAAGTTAACCTAGAAGCCCAAACCCAACCTAACAAGGAGAACCCTATTTAGGCTTCCTCTCTCGATAGGAGGGTCGACCGCGCCATCATCCCGCCATCACCATCTCCTACTCTTCATCCACCATCAAGCCTCACGTCCTCGCGCAACAAAACAGGGAGCACCTCCTTGTCCTCCCCGTCACGTTCCTATCCCTCTCTCCGTTCCTTCATTTCAGCCAAAGAAGCCATCACCGTCCCTCTTCTTCCCTTGTTTTCGTATTTCTTTCTTCACTTCGCCACCGTCCACTAGCCATACCGCCGAGCACCACCATCATCCATCACGTCCTCGCGCACAAAACAGGGAGCACTTCCCTGTCCTCCACGTCTATTTCCTTCCTGCTCCATCACGCCAAACAGCCCACGCACGACCACCGTCCAGCGCACCACTGCGCCACCTCGCAACAGAGTTGCACCGCCCCTGTTCCTCTCCTCCTTCTCTCGTCCCTCTCCTGTTTCTCTCTCTCATCTCCCACTGTTTCCCTTCCTCTTCCTCTTTTTGTTCCTTCGTCTCAACCAAACAACACCGTGACAACACAATCACGCACCACCAGACGCAGGAACAGGCACCAGAGCATCTCGCACACCACCTCACGACAGAACAAAGAGCGCAAATACAGGGAGCACCTCCTTGTCCTCCTTCGCGTCTCTTCGCCTCTCTCTGTTCTTCCATCTCTCTCTCTCTCTTTTGCAGGTACCGGAGCTGGTCGGAGAAAAAAGAAGCTTGCGAGGAACAAAAAGGAAGTAACAGGGTGTGGCGCGACTCGCTGGAGACGAAGGTGCAGGAAAAGAGGCGGGAACCAACTGATTTTCAAATTAGTTGGCTATTTGCACCCCAGACCTTTGCTTTGTACTGCCACAGTGCACTTGCAGCCTTTCGTGTCGCGTGTTCGGGCAAGAATTGATGGATTCCACCTACACCAGTGCTGTGATGTCATCCACCATGATCTTCTAGACCCCGCACCGAGGCGAAGATGAAACCACGAGGTTTCCTAGAGTTTGTCGTATCTGAATTTATTGTTTCTTATATGCTTGAATGTTAAATACAGTTGATTTCTGAATTTCAATAATTTGCTTTCACCGATTATATCCGGAATAATTATCTAGACTAATCGGTAGTTAGAAGTTCCCTATGTTAATATTCGAAGTCTGCTTTAATCAACTAATTTGAATATGTGATTGTGTGTGTCGTAAGAAGACATGCAATGTTAAGGGTTTGAATTAGTTAAAATAAACCTGTGATTGTGTGTGCCGTAGAAAGACATGCAATGCTAGGGGTTTATGCATTTGCTGAAATCAATTGCGAACTTAGATTAATCTTTAGGTTAGTCGTGTTAATTCTTGAAAACAATAATTTGGATTACACAAATCTCAAAGAACCTGTGGTGGATTCGATGTCTCGGTCTACTCTCTTACCATCTCACCAGTTTAATTTTAGTTGTCAATTTAGTTATCTTATTTTAGTAATTTTCATCTTCTGCAACCCCCAACTCTAAATTAGTTTAAATAAGTCTTAGAATTCGATTGTCTCGTCAATTTTCGTGGGATCGACCCGTATTTGCCACTGTCTACCAGTTAGACAACCGTGCACTTACGGTATTACAAGTAGGGTTTATTAGCTTATTAATTTAGGTTAATAAAATTCTCCATCACCAGGTAAGCTTAATCAGCTTTGGCTGACGGCGACGGCTTATGGTTCACCCCGTCACCCAGTCCGCCTAGTGCAAATGTCGATGGTTTAGGAAGTGGGAGCCCAATCAGCGCTATCACGCCTGATGACAACGACTCGCCAGGAACTGTTGCCCCCTTCGTGAACAACGATCGCCGAACCCGATCAGGTAAGACTAGTTGGTGACGAATGGCAACAATAGCTTCTGATCAAAGCCCAAACTTGTAGCCCCCACTGCGCAAGTGTAGATGGTCTAGAAGGTGGAGCCTAGTCAGTCCCGAACTGATTCCGGCGGCTCGCCATGGGACCAACCCCGGGCTTGTAGCCTCCACTGCGCGAGGGTAGATGGTCTGGAAGGTGAGAGCCTAGTTAGTCTCGAGCTGATTTCGATGGCTCGCCATGGGACCACTGCTATTTTACAGACTATGGTCGCCGAATTACCAACCCCAGACTTGTAGCCCCCACTGCGCGGGTGTAAACGGTCTGGAAGGTGGGAGCCTAGTCAGTCCCGAACTGATTTCGATGGCTTTCCATGGGACCATTGCTATTCTACAGACCATGGTCGCTGAATATTCCCAAAGTTGTAATTCGATGCGCACGAGTGTAGATGATTTGGAAGGTGGGAGCCTAGTCAATCCCAAACTAATTCTGACGGCTTGCCACGGGACCACTGCTCTTTAGCCTGGTCGTCGAACCCCCTCGTCTCAAACTTGTAGCCCGCCACGCGCGGGTGTAGATGGTTTGAAAGGTGGGAGACTAGTTAATCCCGGACTAATGTCGACGCCTCGCCACGGGATCATCGCTCTTCAACAGACCATGATCGCCAAATCCTTGCTCCTCGAACCTGTAGTCCACCATGCTCGAACATAGATGGCACGAAAGGTGGGTGCCCTAGACGGCTCGCCACGCGACCATTGCTCTTCGGCCCAAAGATAAATCACAGCTCAAACAACGTCTTCATGCTCACACGGGTTGACAATCTATTACTAGTAAAGGACGTTCATGTCGACCCATAAATTGTCCCGCCAACGCACGAACGAGTGCTACATGGAATGCAAGCCTGAGCTTACGAAACCCGACTAGGAACAAGCGCTCTAAATACAATGTAGTGTTCGACTATCACAGTTCACTCATGCCAGTGACTGCGGCTGACAGTCAGATAGACAAAACGAGCCCCCCGGCGGCTTACCTTGAGAATGGGCCACCGCTAGGCAGCGTAGCCCGCTCATCAACCATCAGCGGAACGACCATCACCGGATGTGGCTAAGAAACAGTGACTCCGAGTCACTTGCAAAATGGTCAAAATCTCAATAGTGGATACACCCCTCGACTTTCTACTGACCCAACCAGTCTATGCCAAGGTAAAACGACAAGGCAAAACAGAAAGCACGCAGTAGGGAAAACACACATAAAACGGATACATAACATATTCAAGAAAAATCTGTTTTAATTAATAGTTAAAGTAAAAGAGGTACAAGTGTATAAAGTCTAATCCTTATCGGGAGGGGGTACAAAAACAAAAGAGCTAAGCTTAACAGAGGAGAAAGTAGGAGTCGTGTCCGTACTCGTCGCAATCTGAGCATTATGGTCTGGATCACCCTCTTTGTCTGACGATGCAAAGGCCACTGATAAGTCTACATACGACATCTTCTTATAGCGATCAAGGTCTCATTCCGGATGCTTATCCTTCATCAGTGCCTGCAACTCCAATCTACCATGTACGACCCGGCGAAATTCCCACTTGCCTTATTCCTGGAGAAGCTCTGCCTTGCGTGCCTTTGCGTCAGCAAGTTCACATTCCAACTGCTCCAACTTGCCGGTCAGCACATCAACCTGAGATTACTCCATAGTCAAACTGGTCTTTACAACACTGAGCTCATGTTTATCCAATTCAAACTGGTCCTTAGCCTTCCTCGCCTCCCGAGCATTGAACTCCATATCAGATTCCAAATGTTGTTTTTGAATAGCCCAATCAGCTTCCTTCAAGGCATTCTCCTCAGCAAAGGACAACAGTTAAGAACGCGCCTCAGCCGCAGCTTCCTGCCCGACCTCCAGATCACGACGGGACAAATCCAACTGCTGGAATCTGTCTCTCGCGGACATCGCCTCTGCTTAATCAGACTCAAGGGCATCCAAACGAACCCTCTGAGCATCAGCAACAACGACCAACTGCTCTAGCCTCTTCTCCTCAGTCTGCTTCCTCAACAGCTCAATCTTATAAAGCGCGTCAGAATACATCTGCATGTGCGAGAATACACGCTCTATTGTGTACACCCTCTCATGGGCCGCCTCGACTTCCATCCCAGCAACGACCACCTGGCTCAAGTGAGACATTCCCAACATAAGGTACTTTAAACCCTTATCCATACGCCCTTCTAGCGTATCCTCGTCGGGCTTTGGAGCGTGATCCATTAGCCAGCTATGACACCTGTTTATATGCTTTTTCGAAGCATAGTCCACATCAACCTCCTAGTGCCAGACCTGAGTACTCATCTTTACTAGGTCCAAGGAAAACAGACTTATCCGTGCATTTGGATGAAGCTCTCCTAGAAAGGAATTACGCCAGCACCACCCTTTGTAGTCACCACCGCTCCCAGGCCCTCATCTGCAGCCTTTCCTTTCTCGCCAGTAGCCGACCCCTTAGTGTGAGACGGCTTAGCGGAGTTCGGGGGAAGAGAAATAAGCGAGTTGTCTGATGGACCCTCCAACACCTTGAGATACGACCCGGAGCGAGACAGGGAACAATGAAGATTATGAGAAACTTGGCCTGTGTCACCATGGCCACTATCAGACATCCTACCAGTAGGATGATTGGATTCCAGAACATCAGGTGGATCCTCACAGGAACCTTCTATCGAAATGGTCCCAGGCGGATCGGCACCAGTAGAAGTCGCCATTGCAGCTAGCATCAACTGCTTGCCCAGAGCTTCTGCCTGAGCGATACTAAGATGCGATACATCTTCAACCCCTTCTAATCGCAGGTGGTCCCTCTCCCATCCGGATACATAGCCCTCCGACCTGACAGGTCGATCAGGCTCACACTCTTTACTCACTAGAGCGGATTGTTTTGAAGATGACCCAGTTCTAACGCAGGACTTCTTCGAACTCACAAAGGAGGCAAGTGTCTCAGATGGCTCCTCCGTGTCAGACAAGACATGAGCCTTGGCTCTGGCGGCTTTCATTTTCCTAGAAGGGGTCCCACCTTCAGACTTGATTTAATATGATTGGTAAAGAGTGATGGCCTCATGCCAGTTGTCCCACATCCCACTGCGAATAAAGTTGGGAATACATATGACCTCCACCACATTCTTAGTTGGGAAGTCGCGGAATGTCTCCATAGTGTTTCGCTCCTCTGGGGTAAGAGGAATAATAGGAAACCTTCCTACGAGGAGACACGAGTAATGATTAGCATACAATCAAGCGCAATGGAACCAGAAGAAAAAACTATACTTACAAAGTGGCTTGAACTCTTGTTTGAGCGGACGACCCTTGAACTGAAAGTGCTTTGAATCCGCAGGAGCCAAAAAGCAAAACTTTTGCCAAGACTTGAAGTCATCAGGCAAATTCTCAAAGCAAGTTGGCGACTTCATTTTACAGTCAGTGTGATTATTCAACCGAGGAGAAGTCAACAACTGGATCACCCATGGAGTCACGAGGACGCCGACTTCTTTCACCCTAATCAAAATGAGAAGAGCAATCTTGTACCCATTAGGCACCAACTAGGCCGGAGGAATTACAAGGAAGTACAAGAAGTCCCAAATCACATCCACAACAGGAAAATAGACTCCAGACTCAATATCTCTAAAGATGAACAAAACAATATCTCTAAAAACAAGAAAATAGAAGAGTTAGTCTCCGCAAAAAGGATGACCTAAATAGGGATTGGGTTCTCGCATCTTCTCCACTTAATTGACGCATATTCAATTAATGGAGCGTGCGACTCAAGCAACGATTCAGACTCAATCATCATGAGCAGCGTATCTTTTCAAGAAATGACAGCGAACTGATGTAATGGCCCGATAACTCGGGGGAAGTAGCTGATGATACACAAAAACGGTCCCAACTCTGTGCCATACACGTGTCATGATGATCTTGAGGAAATATAGGCCCTAGCGTCAGCTCAACACTGATTCGGCCCATGCGGTTCTAAGCCTGCCCAATGCAGTTCGCCAAACGGACCCGAAATCATTATAGACTGCTAAGCCCACACGTCTCACAACTATCCTCAATACCCATAAGCCCCGCTAAGGCAAGTATCTCGAGGATCATCTTCAGGCAGGCAAGACAACAACATTTTGTCATGATGATCTCAAGGAAATATAGGCCCTAGCGTCGGCTCAACACTGATCTGGCCCATGTAGTTCTAAGCCCGCCCAATGCAGTTCTCCAAACGGACCCGAAATCATTATAGCCTGCTAGGCCCACACGTTTGACAACTATCCTCAATACCCGCAAGCCTTGCTAAGGCAAATATCTTGATGATAAGCTTCGGATAGGCAAAAACAACAATGTTTTGCTTCCAACTAGGAAGCAAATACCAGAGTATATGTCACACATGGAGATTTCTATCTATGGACTACTCTCGGATTTGGAACTATCTCCCGCGTGTCTAGGAGCACATGGCTAATAGGGAAACTTCCCTCCACAGCACGACTCCTAATTAGAGAATGATCTTCACGAAGATCTTCTTCCCTAAACTACGCCATTGATGGCTTGGTTGAACTAGGAATCATGCACTATAAATAAGACATGATGTTGGTAAGCTCAGGATCGCTACAAATTCCATGTTTACAACATTACACCTTCCTCATAAATGCACCCCATCGAAGTTGGAGTTTACAACGGGATAAGAGACGCGACCGATCATCTGTGCCATTTCCAGCACGCTATGACGCTCAAAAAAGGGTCTGATGCAATAATGTACCGATCATTCCCTGAAAGCCTGAAGATGTCAACATCGGCGTGGTTCTACAGCCTTCCTCCAAAATCCATTGATTCATTCCGGACGTTGGCATTGGCGTTTCTTACACGCTTCGTGGACAACCAATGGCTCAGGAAGGACCCGCATTATCTGCTGACCCTAAAGCAAAAACAGAACGAGTCGTTGAGGTAGTATGTCACTCATTTTAATGATGAGCTGATCCTCATCAACGACTGTAGTGATGACACCGCCGTCACGACTTTCACTTCGGGTTTGAGAAGAGGAAAACTCTATGATTTCCTCACCCTAAACCCCTAGCCAATATGACAGACTTGCTCAGAGATGCCCACAGATACATCACTCTAGATGAAATGTTGGTTGCCAAGAGAGACAAAGTCAGAGAAGAAACCCTTAGTCCCGAAGGATAGGAAAAAGGAGAAGAAGAAATAGGACAATGACAGTAACAAGAGGAAGTGCACAGACGACAAAACCGACTCGGGCCGCCCCAGGCAGGACAAGGCCTCAAAGTACATCGGGTACAGATCTGTCACCCCTTTCAACACCAGTCTATCCGACATCCTTGATTCCATCAAAGATTGGGAAGAGCTAAAGTGGCTGCTTAAGTAGCGAGTAGACCCTACTAAGCGCGACAACAACAAATACTGCACCTACCACAAGGAAGGTGGACATGATACTGAGGATTGCAGAAACCTCAGAAAAGAAGTTGAGTACCGGATAAGGAAAGACAAACTCAAGGAGTTCCTAAGCTCAGATAGAAGGCAGGGTCGAGCAAAGGAAAGAACAGATGCTATCAAGGAGATAAAAAAAAGCTCCTGGCATCATTTACGTCCTCCACGGGGTCGGTCCCGAAGGAGAGCATTCAAACAGGTTCTGCAAGAGGACACTGACCGAGATGTGAACACCATCTAAGTGTGAGGACCGACAAGTGCAACACGCACAAGTTCACAGCCCGATCCCATCGCTGACATTTATGGAGAGGGATCTCCAGGAGGTACATTCCCCTCACAATGACTCCATGGTCATCTCCGCCCTTCTAGCTAAGTGGGAGGTAAAGAGAGCTTTGGTGGACACTGGAAGCTCACTAAATGTCATGTTCCTCAGTACATTCTGTAACATGTAGCTACAGAAGAAGGACATAACGCCCACCAACCACCCTATGGTCGGATTCAACGGAGAGAAATGTTTCACTATCGGAAAGATCAATCTAATGGTGGTGGTAGGAGAGCCACGACTACGAAAGTACCTTGTCTAAGAGTTCATGATAGTTAACGCCCCATCCACCTACAACATCATTTTGGGAAGACCCTAGCTACATCATATGGAAGTAGTCGTATCCACCTGCACCAATGCATAAAATATATAGCCAACCATGCCCAAGGCACTATCCGAGGAGATCAACTAGCATCAAGAGACTGCCATTATGCAGCCCTGAAGCAGCTGCGTTGTTGCAAGTTACAGCTTGGGCCTATAGAATCGATATGTCAGGCATCAGGCCTAGACAAAAGAGTTGAACTACTTTATGAGGGCGAAAGAAAAGCCCAAATAACCAAGGAGTGATTATGAGAAGATCCAAAAGTCAAAGCTAGCGAGGAAATCCAAAACAAGGACTGTGATTTCACGAAATCTCGTCAGGTATTTCATTTTTTTCAAAATATGAAAAAAAAAAGATGCGAATTTCAGATTTACATTTTTTCGGTGGAATATTTTGTGGTTTTTTCGACAATTTTGGTTTTTTCGCAAAAAGTACAGAAAAGCATGACCAAAGTTACCTTTTTTCGCTCGAATAATTTCAGTCGTGATTTCGACGCCTAGAAGAAGCTCCATCTTCTCATCTCTGCTCCTTTTTCTCATCTCAGAAGAAGATCTGAATCGAGGAGATTCAAAGAACTGACGAAGATTTGGTCAAATCGATTGAAGAAGAGCTGATCTATTGAAGAAGATCTGATCGTTTCAAGAAGATATGATCGTTTGAAGAAGATAAGAACTGAATCAATTAAATCGATTGAAGAATAAGTAAATCTAAAGAAAAAAGAAGAAGGAAACCTGAAAAAGAAGAAGAAGTAAATCTGAAAAAAAAAAAAAAAAAAGAACAAATGGACTTACCTGAAGAAGAATAAATTCGATTGCTCCAAGCCTCCTCTTTTCTGTGGCTGTTGGGTATGTGATTTTGATAAACATCAAAGCTTTTGTTTAATTAAGTTTTGGTTTGGTTTATTTGACTTAGGCCTAAGATTTATGTATTTAGGGCCACGTGATTTAGGGCCTGTAACTTGGGCCTAAGGTTTATTTAATTAGGTTTAATTTATTTAATTTTTATTTAATTAATTTTTATTTAATTGATTCTGATTATTTATTAAATCTATTGAAATTTCAGACAAAAATCCAGATCTCGAATTGTGGAAAATTAGAGTTAAAATAGCATGATCCCATAAGGTATTTTAAATCTTTTCCACGTCATTTTATTCAATAAATTAGTACATTATTAATTTGAAGTGGTTTATGATTGACCACATTTAGTAACACACAAAATTTTAAATTTCGATGTAATTAGTTAAATTTTGCACAATAGAGAGTGAATTATCTATGATTTCTCAAGTAAAAATTCTTTGAAGAAAAATTTGAACTTTTTTTATGCATTCTTGACTTTCGCATTTAACAAATTAATACATAAATACATATCTAATATTTATCTTCAATATTTGGGTTTATTGAAAGTTTGGATGCATAATCTCATCCATTTGATTTTGTGAGTTTTCTCTGTTGTTAATTTTTTTTATAGACATAGTCATCATTTATTTTATACAAATATGTAATCTTATATTTATCAAAATTTGTATGTGAACAGTCATCATGCCACCAAAGCTTAGAGATATAGCTTGGGACCATGGACAAACACTTGATGGGGGGGGGGGGGGGGGGGGGGGGGAATCGATTTGCAATTATTGTCATAAGCAAATGAATGGTGGTGGCGCATCAAGATTAAAACATCACTTGGTTGGTGGATACAATGATGTTGAAAAATGTCCAGATTGTCCAAAAAAGTTTGTAAATTGATACAAGTATTGGAGGGGAATATCACAAATAAGTTAAAAAAAAAAGATGCACTTGAGAAGTTCATAGAGTCGGTTATGGCGGCGCCCCAAAGCCATAATTCATCTAGTTGTGAAGAGGATGATGAAGTCCATTGTGCTCGACATCAACATTGGGCAGCAGAATAGGAAATGGAACAACTTCATAGGATGGGTAGTACTGGGTTAAGTCTACATGGGCAATCATCAAATAACAAGGTTGGCAGTTCTTCCGGTGGTTTACATAGTTTGTTTAGTTGCTCAAAGAGTACGAAACATGGTGTGGATTCCTATGGGTATCATTCTTAATCTAGTAAGCGAAAAAACATTTGGGGGAATGCAAAAAGTAATATGTCAAAGGCAATTAGCAAGTTCTTTTACTTTAATGGAATTCCACCGCATGAGGCAAAAAATATTGATTATCATACAATGATAGAGGCAATTAAAATAGCTGATAGACATGCACAACCACCTTCTGCATGAGAGTTGAGACACAAGTTACTTGATGAGAAGATAGCATAATTAGAGGATTGGATTGGGCACCTAAAACCTAAGTGGTCGAAGTGTGAAATCACAATAATGTGTGATGGTTGGACATGTCCTACGAGGTTGAGCATTATCAATTTTATGATATATTATGATGGAGTGACCATATTTAGAAAGTTAGAAGATGCTTCAAATAAGAAAAAAGATCACAATTATCTTTATGGATTAATGAAGGAAGTGGTTGACTATGTGGGTAAATATAATGTTGTGCAGATTATAACTGATAATGGAAGCGCTTTTTTGAAAGCCGAAATGAAATTGATGAATAAGCCAGGATACAATTTGTATTGGATTCCATGTGCGTGCCATAGTATTGACTTAATGCTAAAGGAGATTAGTGACTGATGCGGGATTTTTACTAACCTATTATTAATAGGCTAATTTAACCCACTTGTAATAACCGCAAGTGCACGGTGTCTAACTGGTAGACAACGGCAAGTACGGGTCGATCCCACGAGGAAGGTGGATGCAATTGAATTTAATAATTTAATTAAACTAATTTGGAGGCAATGGGGTTACAACATTTTTAAAACTAAACTAAAAATAAAATAAAAGAAAAAGATGGGTTTTGTGGGCTTGGACTCACCAATGAGTTAGCAAAAAGATTTAAATCTAAATTACTGAAATTAAACCAAGAAGCTTTAGGGATGAGAATCCCTTGCTTACACCGAATATGTGATCGTTAAAATTCAATTCAAATTATATCATGTTTCTATCAAACATTAACAAATTATTTCAAGCAAAAGCATCAACTCTTACCAAGCATTAAGTGTCTTTTTAGGGCACACTTAATCAAAGTTTAAGCTTAATATTTTTAGCACATGCTTTGAATATTGATAAAGGGTAATTCTAATTACCAAACATATCAAGTTTAATTTCTCGAAGATGAAAGGTGAAAACAATTTATCAAAAAAATTCAGAAATAAATTGTAATTAACAATTAAGCGTTTAAGTCAGTAAAATAAATTAAAATGCATTATGCAACCCTTTGGTTTGTCGCAAACTCGATGTGGTGGTACTCAGCAGATCAGCAGGTGGTCCGAACGCAAATCCCGAGGAAAGGTTCAAAAAGGCTCTGTGGTGGTACTCAGCAAAACCGAGGGTGTGAATAGAGAAAAACAGAATTTGACTCAGTCCTTCGTCTCCAACGCGACAGCGCCGCTCGCGGTGCTGCTTCTCTGCTCCTCGTGAGCTTCCTTGTCCTCCAACCTGCTCCGGACCTGCAAAAGAGAGAGAGGGATGGAAAATCGGTGAGAGAGGTATAATGAAAACTCAAAAAAAAGAAAAACAATAACTAAGAGCGGAACCCTGTTTTTGCTCCTGTTGCGGCGGTTGCGTGCTGGTTGACGCGCCGCTTGCGACGGTGGTCGTGAGAAAGGAGGACAAGAAGGAGGTCGAGAAGAAGAGAGGCCGAGAGAGGGGAGGAACATGGTCTGTGGCGAGGCGGAACATAGTCGCGGTGAGGCTCTGTTTCGCGAAGATGATGGTGGTGGCTTTGCTTGTGACGATGAGAACAGGGGCTGATGGCGGTGGAGTGGTGTGCGAAGCTCGGTGGCGAGGTGAAGGTCTGATGCGAAACAAGGTTGTCATTCCCCTGTTTCGTGGTGGTGGCGGTGCTCGCACGGTGGTGGTTGAGGGATGATGGACAGGGAGAGGGACAAGAACGGTGGATGAGAGAGTGATGGTGGATGGAGGTGGTGATGGGTGTGATGAAAATCACTTTGTGAGGAAGAGGGTTTGATTTTGGCTATTGATGCTTGATTCCCTTCTCCTCTTCCATTTTCTCACCCTTTTTATCTTGTATTTATAGAGAATGGGCACAATGAATAGAGATGAGATAAATGGATTATTCATGGAGAGAATCAAGGTATAATTGAGAGAATATTATTTGGGTAGGATTGGGCTTGGGTTTAAGTTATGGGCTTGGTTTTGGGTTTAAGGGTTTAGACATGTGACCCTCTACTTTGTACCACCGCTAGAGTCGACTAATCGTCAATCCTTAAATTGTCTTCTTAATACGATTTCATCGTTCACGCTCAAATTCCTACAAAGACATGAAAATGAAATAATTACTATAAAATATAATAATCGAAACACTAACATATATAAATTAAGGGATATATTATGTAATAATTATGTGAATATCAGTGACCTAACTTTAGTTAAGAGTGTTGTAGAAAAAGTGAAGAAGATCACTAATTATATTTACAACCACCATAGAATCCTAGCGATGGTGAAGACTTCTTGTGGGGGTGACATCATTAGACTAGGTCTTACTTGATTCGCTACTCATTATGTTGCCTTAGAGAGCTTGTTTGAAAGGAAGGATGAACTTAGAAAAATGTTTGCAAGTGATGAATGGAATGCATTTGACCAACGTAATACTTTTAATGCAAGATTTGTGGAGGGCTTAGTAGGAAGTCTAAGCTTTTGGAACTCCGTACATGAAATTGTGGCGATCCTTAGTCTTATTGTTAGAGTTTTGAGAATGGTGGATGGTGACAAGAAACCTACTATGGGTTATGTATTCAATGCAATGACAAAGATGAAAGAACTAGTAAAAAAATAGTGGTCGACAACATGGTCATTCCTTCAAATCATCGAACAAAAAATGATACACTTGCTCCATCTGGCTGTTACGTAAAAAATAACTTTGTTTCTTTATAAGGTATTAGAATTATTTATCTTCATTATTAAATTTATTTTCGTCCTTATGCCAAATATTATTTATACCATTGACAACTTACTATCTCCATCCAAAATTTCAATATGATGATAATCTTGAAAATGATGAAAAACTTGAAGAGACGGTGAAAGCTGTAGTGATGAGATTAATTCCACGTACCGATGATCCAACATTGGTCCTGCAAGAAGTAAGCTCACAAATATCAATTCATATATTCAGGGATGTGTGTATTAGAATATTAATTTTTATATGAATATGACATTCTACGATTTTACCTACAGTTAAAGCCTTTTAGAGAAGCTATGCGATCATTTTTCACACCGGCAGCTAGAGGAGGGAGACATAATACACAACCAGGTTAGTTTTCTCTTGTAATTTATATAGTTTAATATTATGTTAACCTATTTCACAATTATAAAATTGTATAAATTAATATTTGCAGCTAAATTGTGGCATTTATATTTACAATTGTATAAATTAATATTTGCAGCTGAATGGTGGCATTTGTATGGGAGATCGCCCCCCAACTTGAGAACTATTTCAATGAGAATCCTTTCTCAGACTTCATCATTGTCGGGTTGTAAAAGAAATTGGAGCACTTTTGGTCTATTCATAACAAGAGAAGGAATAGACTGGGAAATGAGAATCTAATGAAATTTGTATTTGTTCACTACAACATGTGGCTGCGTTTGAAATATATGGGTGAAGATGGTTCTACAGTTGAAAGTAGAAAACCAATTGACATTGATTTGATTGGGATATTTCAAGATATCAAGGATGATGAAAAACCAATCTACTCATGGGTAAAGGAGCTTGGTGAACCACTATTAGATACACCACAGAGTGAGCCAGATCCTTGCAATGTTCGTAGGATAAGGGAAGTTGAGGGAATGCAAGGTGCGAACGTTGGCAGTAAACCCGTATTGCCTACTCGAGATGATGAAGGGTTGTATTCCATATATGTGGATGACCAAGTCAATGATGGTGGTGGTGATAGTGATGATAGTGGGAGTGATGATGATGGGGGTGATGGTGATGTCGGTCATTTTGGAAGGAGTGGTGGTGGTGAACCAATCACAAACATGGGTGATGCAATGGAACCGTTGGTATTTACATGTGAGGAATCACAATATAGAAACAATTTTTAGATCCAAGATGTAGACCATGGTTCACGTTCTAAGAAGGGGAGAAACCATGCATATATGTCGATGGTCAATGGGAATGAGATTGGCCAAACCTATTCACATGGTTTTGTTGACATTGGAGTTGATTCCCTTTCATCCACCTTCGACGGTATGAGTCTTTATGGATCAACTAGATATGGTTCATCTTCTGAGAATAATCAGAGTCAATGGGGGAAGAATGGTTCCTTTCCAAAACAAAGAGGGTATGTTTCATCGTCTATAGAGGATAGTCACAATCAATGGGGTGTGATGGCTTATCATAGGCAAAGTACACAAGCTTTTGAGCCTGACTTTGTTACTTATCCGCAATATCCCACTATTGGCCATTTGTTAGGAGTTGATTGTGAGGGATACATCACTCATGCGAACACATTTATAAACTGTTATAGTTTTAATATGTCATGGGATCAATATTGTCATCAAGCGACACTCAATCATGTTACGTTTGAACCAGCTAGGAACTCATTTTGGTATTGATAGTTTATTATGTAATATTATGATGAAATTTTATCTTGTATAGTATGTAGTTTGTGTAACAACATGACTATTGTGAGACTTTTGATGTAGTATATGAAAAAATTTCAATGATTATTAACTTGAATTTTATAATTGTGTGTGTGAAGTTTATAATTATTTATACAATATTGTTAATTATGTGATGAATTTAAGAGATACTTGGTATAATATGTTTATTTACTTGCATCTTATTATTATTATTATTATTATTATTATTATTATTATTATTATTATTATTATTATTATTATTATTATTATTATTATTATTATTATTATTATTATTATTATTATTATTTTTACATATTTCATATACCCTCGAAATTTATTATATATTTTCCATGTATCCTCGAAATTTTTACGTTTTTTCTTTACATATCGAAATATTTATTAAAATCAAGATACTGAAATTAACTCGAAAAACGAAATCACAATCCTTGATCCAGACCAACCAAGAGCTAAGTAACAATACTTCAGCAAACAGGCACCAACTCCAAGAGTTGTTAATCAGCAAGAAACTGGCCGCCAACACGAAGTCCACTATTCAGTAATTTCGTTAGCTTTAAAAAATTCGTTATAAGGACCACGCAATCCGAACCAGGATCATTTGCACCTCCTTGAGGGCCGATTTAGCTTAGTCTCCACTCGGAGTTAAATTATTTGTTGCTTTGATTTCATTTCTTGTTTTCTATTTTTCATTTCAGTGTAGAAGAGTTGTACGTACAAGACACATTCCAGAAATAAAACAGATTTTATTCATTGCAATGAGAGTTATTACAAAGCTTGCTGACCAACTAATACACCAGTTTATATACTACAAGTATCTAAGTCCGATGCAAGTATTTATTCACTGAAGCAAGGGTAGAGACTCTAATATGCTAATTCGCCTCAAGAAGAAACGGTGGTGAAAGTAAAGCGTCCGGAGTAGAAGGCGAAGGAATGCACTCAGTTCATCGCTCTGTCAAATCACCCCACAAAGATGTTTAAAAAAAAAACCTCGATTCAATCTGCCTCATGAAGAGGAACAGAAGAAAACAACAGAAAGCTGTTGAAATCGTCCTCGGACAAATGGACGATCGAGGTTTCACAGTGCTGCCAAGAGAGGGCAACTCTCAGATGTGTAGTGCCTACGGTGAGACAGAGGTGCTACCCCAGAGATGAGAGTAACGACCTTCAATGCTCCCATCAACCATAAAATATATGCGAGACCGGAGGATGGAATACAGACTTGACCCCCGAGAGGAAGTTCGTAATTCTTTTTCGCAATGTAAAAAGATATTACACATGGGATCAACGTGGTGCCCACCCAGATCAGGCGGCACTGCATAATAGCAAGTCTTATCAAGACTCATCGGCGCAAATGTCCAAACATTCGAAGACTCCAACGAGGGAGATCTTCCTTCAGCCTTTGGAAAACCCAAAGCAAACCCTCTGGTAAGATGCATTTGATTAACATACATCACTATTCTCATTGCAGTGCTTGAACGCAGAATAGCCAGCCCATATATAGGCGAACTGGTTTATGAAGAGGCGTCAACAAGTAGTTGCTTCAACATTAAATGTCGTATGGGAAATTGGGAAAACAGCGGTTCCAATAGCAGCAACACAAGTCTACATCTTTTGAATAATGACCCTGCAGGTAGCCCCATTAAATGAGAGGAGTAACCGATAATGAATCGTCTCGTAGAATGCATCGTATTCCTGGCACGCCGATCCATACTTTTTTTTCTAAATGGGCCCCTCAACTAATGGGCCCAAGCTTATGCCATGTCAGATTTGGCCTAGCACACTCAAAAGAACAAACAACGAAGGCCCTGAGCGCCCACAGAATAAGGAGCGTGCCTACAAAGTATTATTATTAAATCCAAGGCATCAGCTTCACTATTATTTCGCTGTTGTTCATCAAAACTGGTCAATCTATTATTAGTATGATCAATCGAACCGACACTGGAATCAGACCGCCAGGTGAGTCAAGTAAGTTAGGACCCCCAAGTCAGACTTACGCACCCATAATCCTACAAGTGAATCAAGTAAGTTATGATTGGAAGAAAAAGTTATGGGTGGTTTTCAAAAAGTGATGGGTGGTTTTTCATGTGGTTTTTAAAAAGTGTTTTATGATGGCTATAAAAAAACAAAAGTGTTTTAGGGGTGGTTTTAATGTACGACTTGTGGGATTTGTGGATATTAAATCTCAGAGCTCTTTTTCTTTACAATATAATGTGCCTGCTTAATGTACAATCATGTCCGATGGATCATTATACCTGTAGGTTATGGTTATTTGCTGAACATGTCATGTTTTGTTTATTTGTTTTAGAAACAGTAAAAGCACTAAGCAATTGTTTATTTGCTTTAGTTATTTGCTGAACATTGTCAATTCTTTATTTGTTTTAGAAACAGTAAAAACAATTGTTTATTTGCTTTAGAAACAGTAAAAGCAAGCTTTAAAAAAAAAAAAAAAAAATTCTTTATACTAGAAACAGTAAAACAGTAAAATCTTTATTTGCATACATCACCCTGAGCGGTATGTACTGGACTATGGGTCTAATTTTTTTTATGAAAATCTTTGTATTTAGTTTTGGGCCATGTATTATATTTTGGACAAAGTGGAATATCATTTCTCATTGCTTGCTATATATTAGTTTTTTTTTTTTTTTTTTTTTTTTTTTTTTTTTTTCTTGAAGTGATAATAAACTACATTTGATGCTTAATTGAAATTTAGGCTCTTTTTCCACAACTCCGAAAAAAAAAAAAAAAAAAAAATAAAGAGAAAAGAAATTATTTGTATACAGAAATTATTTGAATGGACTCACAAATTTTGATAATATGTGTTTCAAAACTACCAAAGTGATTTGTTCTTACAAATTTGCTAATATAATGTGTGTTGTTTGTTTGACTGCAAATGTTAGTTGGCAAGTTTTACTGCTGGTGTATTTTTGTTGCATTAGCAATAAAGTTGAGAAGTTTCATTTCTTTTGGGAGCTCACAGTAAATATATTTCGGATTGTTTACATGTGTACCGATTGCCATATGGAGATATGACTTTCTTGGCAAAGTTGTTGATTAGGATTAAATCATGAGCTAGTCATTTTTGGGTTTAGTTACAGCTGTTAAGTTATACATGATGAGCCCCCTCATCATTTAGATTGGATCAGGGGATTGAGCTTAAGTTTATTGGTTTAAACCACTAGTTGGTTTGAAATTCAACTCATGACAAGTTTAGAAGAACCATTTTTTTTTTTTAGAAATCTTTTGTGGATTGGTGATCATATATGTTGAATTTTGTTGTTCATTACATGGTTCTGTGTTATACTATAATCTAGTATATTATATATGCATGAATAACTAGTGAACATAATTTGATATAAGTGGATCCTTTCACTACATGATTCTATGGGTTGCACTCGCATTCCAGCAAATTTATATTTTATTAAATAAATATTAGATATTGGTTGGAATTTAACTGCGCACTTGTTTTAGCTTTAGTGTTTGTATCGTTATGCGAATTGGTGTGCATATTGTTTTTCATATGATGCAAAGAGATGAGATATGTGAACTGACAATGTGTCAAATATTACTTGTTCCCCAAAAGAATGGTGGATACTGTGATTGATTTATTTATGGTTGACAAAGCGTCACCATAAAAGAGTTTTGAGGATTTAATTATTTTTATGCTCTTTTCCACAACTCCGAGAAAAAAAAAAAGAATGTGAAATTTTTGTATACAGACTTGCTTGTATACATGTGATATTATGGGTATGCAGACTTGCTTGCATATCGGTGCACCGTTCCATGTGTGTTCGGTTGTACGTGTAGATTTAGGAAGAATACTTGCCATGGATCGGACTTCGGGTGTGATGACATGTTCCTCGAGGTGGCACCCCACTTGGAACATGTACGCTCCGAGTGGTTTCGAAGGCAAGGGAGGCACACTTGGGTGAGGTGTGTTCGGCACAGGAGGAGAGTGCGATTGTGGAAAAGTAGCGAGATTTATTTTTTTGTGTATGTGCGTGATTACCTTAAAGGAAGAAACTAAATGCTCATTCAACCATTGAATGAGAACTACACGTCTTCCTAAAGGTAGAAAAATGTGTTTGTTTAATACTTCAATAATAGTCTAGTATGATTATTTATTGTATTGTTGTGGCATTTATGAGGATTGATAAGTCATAAATTTTATTTATTAGTAATAAATAATGCATGTTTATTTATTAGGATGATAACACCATTGCCTCATGGAGGAACTACCTGATGGTGTGGTCATTTATTGTTTGGTTTATTTAATGTTATCATGTGCAGCTTTATTGATTTTTGGGATGAAGATTTCTCACACCGGCTTTATTGCTGACCCGAGTGAGCTTTTGCTTCTTGGGTACATTCCTTTTGGAATGTAGCCGAGTAGTCTTTCAGGTTTAGAGATTTTGAGCTGCATTACTGGAGTTTCGCTAGTGAGCTAGCCATGCCAGTCTTCTCCGGGTTAGACTTTTTATTCGTTTTAGTTGTTTAGTTGTTGCTGCTATTTGTTTCTGTTATTATTGAATTTTCACGTCCCGAGTTTTGGGGAAACGGATAATCCTACGTGGATTTTTGGGATTTTCGTTTCCTTCGAAAATCGGGGCGTGACAGTTTGGTATCAGAGCATTTGGTTAGCCTAGGCTGGGGTAGAGTCTAGGTGATCCTCGGAATGTGGATATGGGAGAGTAATAGTGTAACTGTCTAGAGATAAAGTGACAAGGGTGAACCTTGAACTTTTATTATTATTTCTTTTTCTTCGTGAATCTCGAGATGAGATTTCTGTGACTAACTTATTTTAATGTCAATAGTGGATGACATTATTCCGTGTCGTTTTCTTGTAGCGGTTTGTTATCTTGAATCTTTAGTTAATTCTTTTCGCGAATCTCGGGACGAGATTCTTTTGAGTTGTATATATTGTAACACCACTACTTTTTCAATGACAAAAAAAAAAAAAAAAAAAAATTTATGCAACTAAAATTCAATTGAAAATTTTTATTTTTAAAATCTTTTTTTTCGTTTGACAAGTGGTATTTTTCGAAATTCACTTAACTTTCTTTCTTCTATCGAATCTCGGGACGAGATTCTTTTGAGTTGTATATATTGTAGCACCCCGTAAATTTTCTACTTACTGAAAATATTTATATTTTTGTGTGATTGTCTTCATTAAGTTATGGGCATAAGTATGAGCTATTTGTTTGTCTATGTGATGTGTAGTTTGTTTATTTAGGAATTAATTTTCTACTTACCTTCTTCTACCGAATCTCGGGACGAGATTCTTTTGAGTTGTATATATTGTAACACCCGTACTTTTTCAATGACAATTAAAATTTATGCAACTAAAAATTCAATTGAAAATTTTATTTTAAAATCTTCTTTCGTTTGACAAGTTGTATTTTTCGAAATTCGCTTAACTTTCTTTCCTCTACCGAAATCTCGGGACGAGATTCTTTTGAGTTGTATATATTGTAATACCCGCCAAATTCACTTACCAATATACTTGCATTATTTTAGAAGTTAATAATATTTATTGGTAGAAATTATTAGTTTATAATTTTTAATTTCAAATTTAGGTTTAGGCTAGTGGTGGGTAAGAGATAAAGGGTGGGTGTGTTTAGCTAATGCAACCCTAAATTTGTTTTTAAAAAGATAAACCCTAATTTCTTTTCTCTTTGCACACACACAAAAGAAAAAGAAAAAAAAAAAAAAAACCTGCGTTAGGAGGCACTGGAAGAACAATCTTGGAATCTTGCCGAAGAAAAAAATATTGGTGAGTTAACTTCTATCAAACTTTTAAATCTACGATATGGATTATTTTATGATATATTTTTTTTTTATGTACGAACTCAATTTTTTTTTCTTTTCAATGTCAAATCTGATATAAACCCTAAATTTCTTGTTTTGTTTTATTGATAGTGATTGGTATATTTACTTTTAATGATGAGGTGATATGAGAAGGTTTATTTGTTTTTTTTTATTTACATGTGTAAGAGAAAAGTTGGTTGTAAGTTGTTGTTGTTGTGATGTGATGATTGGAAGAAAAAGTTATGGGTGGTTTTCAAAAAGTGATGGGTGGTTTTTCATGTGGTTTTTAAAAAGTGTTTTATGATGGCTATAAAAAAACAAAAGTGTTTTAGGGGTGGTTTTAATGTACGACTTGTGGGATTTGTGGATATTAAATCTCAGAGCTCTTTTTCTTTACAATATAATGTGCCTGCTTAATGTACAATCATGTCCGATGGATCATTATACCTGTAGGTTATGGTTATTTGCTGAACATGTCATGTTTTGTTTATTTGTTTTAGAAACAGTAAAAGCACTAAGCAATTGTTTATTTGCTTTAGTTATTTGCTGAACATTGTCAATTCTTTATTTGTTTTAGAAACAGTAAAAACAATTGTTTATTTGCTTTAGAAACAGTAAAAGCAAGCTTTAAAAAAAAAAAAAAAAAATTCTTTATACTAGAAACAGTAAAACAGTAAAATCTTTATTTGCATACATCACCCTGAGCGGTATGTACTGGACTATGGGTCTAATTTTTTTTATGAAAATCTTTGTATTTAGTTTTGGGCCATGTATTATATTTTGGACAAAGTGGAATATCATTTCTCATTGCTTGCTATATATTAGTTTTTTTTTTTTTTTTTTTTTTTTTTTTTTTTTTTTTTTTTCTTGAAGTGATAATAAACTACATTTGATGCTTAATTGAAATTTAGGCTCTTTTTCCACAACTCCGAAAAAAAAAAAAAAAAAAATAAAGAGAAAAGAAATTATTTGTATACAGAAATTATTTGAATGGACTCACAAATTTTGATAATATGTGTTTCAAAACTACCAAAGTGATTTGTTCTTACAAATTTGCTAATATAATGTGTGTTGTTTGTTTGACTGCAAATGTTAGTTGGCAAGTTTTACTGCTGGTGTATTTTTGTTGCATTAGCAATAAAGTTGAGAAGTTTCATTTCTTTTGGGAGCTCACAGTAAATATATTTCGGATTGTTTACATGTGTACCGATTGCCATATGGAGATATGACTTTCTTGGCAAAGTTGTTGATTAGGATTAAATCATGAGCTAGTCATTTTTGGGTTTAGTTACAGCTGTTAAGTTATACATGATGAGCCCCCTCATCATTTAGATTGGATCAGGGGATTGAGCTTAAGTTTATTGGTTTAAACCACTAGTTGGTTTGAAATTCAACTCATGACAAGTTTAGAAGAACCATTTTTTTTTTTTAGAAATCTTTTGTGGATTGGTGATCATATATGTTGAATTTTGTTGTTCATTACATGGTTCTGTGTTATACTATAATCTAGTATATTATATATGCATGAATAACTAGTGAACATAATTTGATATAAGTGGATCCTTTCACTACATGATTCTATGGGTTGCACTCGCATTCCAGCAAATTTATATTTTATTAAATAAATATTAGATATTGGTTGGAATTTAACTGCGCACTTGTTTTAGCTTTAGTGTTTGTATCGTTATGCGAATTGGTGTGCATATTGTTTTTCATATGATGCAAAGAGATGAGATATGTGAACTGACAATGTGTCAAATATTACTTGTTCCCCAAAAGAATGGTGGATACTGTGATTGATTTATTTATGGTTGACAAAGCGTCACCATAAAAGAGTTTTGAGGATTTAATTATTTTTATGCTCTTTTCCACAACTCCGAGAAAAAAAAAAAGAATGTGAAATTTTTGTATACAGACTTGCTTGTATACATGTGATATTATGGGTATGCAGACTTGCTTGCATATCGGTGCACCGTTCCATGTGTGTTCGGTTGTACGTGTAGATTTAGGAAGAATACTTGCCATGGATCGGACTTCGGGTGTGATGACATGTTCCTCGAGGTGGCACCCCACTTGGAACATGTACGCTCCGAGTGGTTTCGAAGGCAAGGGAGGCACACTTGGGTGAGGTGTGTTCGGCACAGGAGGAGAGTGCGATTGTGGAAAAGTAGCGAGATTTATTTTTTTGTGTATGTGCGTGATTACCTTAAAGGAAGAAACTAAATGCTCATTCAACCATTGAATGAGAACTACACGTCTTCCTAAAGGTAGAAAAATGTGTTTGTTTAATACTTCAATAATAGTCTAGTATGATTATTTATTGTATTGTTGTGGCATTTATGAGGATTGATAAGTCATAAATTTTATTTATTAGTAATAAATAATGCATGTTTATTTATTAGGATGATAACACCATTGCCTCATGGAGGAACTACCTGATGGTGTGGTCATTTATTGTTTGGTTTATTTAATGTTATCATGTGCAGCTTTATTGATTTTTGGGATGAAGATTTCTCACACCGGCTTTATTGCTGACCCGAGTGAGCTTTTGCTTCTTGGGTACATTCCTTTTGGAATGTAGCCGAGTAGTCTTTCAGGTTTAGAGATTTTGAGCTGCATTACTGGAGTTTCGCTAGTGAGCTAGCCATGCCAGTCTTCTCCGGGTTAGACTTTTTATTCGTTTTAGTTGTTTAGTTGTTGCTGCTATTTGTTTCTGTTATTATTGAATTTTCACGTCCCGAGTTTTGGGGGAAACGGATAATCCTACGTGGATTTTTGGGATTTTCGTTTCCTTCGAAAATCGGGGCGTGACATCAGGATCCCCAAGTCAGACTTACGCACCCATAATCTTACAGGCGAGTTAAATCGGGACCCCCAAGTCAGACTTACACTCCTAGAATTTTATATGCGAGCCGAGTAAGTCAAGACCACAAAGTCAGACTTATGCGCCTAGAATCTTACAAGCGAGTTGAGTAAGTCAGGACTCCTAAGCCAGTCATAACTGGCAATAACAACCCCCGGTCCAATTAAGCATATTCTACGAATAACAAATAAAGACAAGTCAAAAATCCGATCAGAGTTCTGAAAATTTGACCAAGACGACTCGCAAATATTGTTGTCCAATCATCTACAAGGGTGCAAGCGCTAGGACCACAGTCTGACTAATACGCTTATAAACAAGGATAGCAACTGCTAGTCCAACAGGCAGCCAAGCCGCCAGACAAAGGGTGTATTTCACTCCCTGATCTCTACAAAAGAGTCTGACCAGAACTGCACCAATTACTGCAACATAAAACGTCAGAGCTCCCAACAGAGAATCAAACATGAGCTACCTAGCCCAGCAAAGTTCCCCTATTCACTTGCAAACTCGAGTATAGGATTCACCCCTCATCAGGAGGAGAGTCAGATACAAAAGAACTAGACTTTGCAAGGGAATAAGCAGAAGACACATCTGTTGGTGTTGTTTCTTTACCCCTCTCATTTGGGCCTTTTTTAGAAGAAGAATTGGAGGTCGCTCCAAACTCTGCATATGAAATATCTTTATAATATGAAAGATCCCATTCGGGGTGCTCTTACTTCATCAGATGCAACCGTTCCAGCCTTCCATGCACGACTTTGCTGAATTCAAATGTGCCATGAACCTTGAGAAGCTTCTCTTCACCCCCTCTTGACTCGACGAGCTCCTACTTCAGTTGCTCCAACTCGCTCGACAAGATTTCAGTCTTGGGCTGCTCAACATCGAGCTTACCATTGGTGATGTTCAGTTCACTCTGTGCCAGTTGGAACTGTTTTCTAGTGGTCTGCGTACTCTCGGCATGAAACTCAGCATTAGCCTCCAACCACTAACATCACATAGTCCACTCGAACTTCTTAATCCTCTCAGCATGCAGAGCCTACACTCCATCCACAGAATCACGGGCAAACTGCAAGTCACGACAGGCAAGATTCAGTTCATTCTCGAACCGATCCCTCAAGGACACTGCCCCCGCCAAGTCGGAATCAAGTGCTTCCAAGTGAGTCGTCTGGGCCTCCGACCCAATGGACTTGGACTCTGTTCCAGTATTTGAGAAAGCTTCAAGTTGCTTTCTCAATGACTCAATCTCGTGAAGAACATCGGAGTATGACTTCTGCAGGTTTGCGAAGACTCGTTCCATGGTGTACACCCTCTCACGAGTGACCTTGACTTCAATTCCAGACGCGACCACTTGATTCAGATATAACATCCTCAACATGAGGTGTTTCTTCCATTTATCCTAACATTCTCTTAGCGTCTCTCCCACTGGCTCTGGAGCACAGTTCGCCAGCCAGTCATTCCACTTGCTGATATGTTTCCTTGCAGCGTAAGAAATGTCAACCTCCTGATGCCAAGCTTGGTTGCTCATCCTTATTACATCTAGAACAAACAAACTGATCCGAGCATTCGGGTAGGTCATTTGGAATCAAAATCACTCTAGCATCGCCTTTAGTCGTCTTCATTGCATCAGGAACCTCATCAGCAACTTTTGCTTTGCCCGCAATAGCCAACTCTCTTTCACGTGTTGGTCCAGCTTCAGTTGAGGGAGATGAGGGAAGTGAATTATTCCTTGGACCCATCGTCAGTTGAATATGAGGACGGGAGAGAGATGGAACATAGTATGGGCGACAAGAAGAAGAACCTTCACATGACGCAGATGATCAGACGACTCTTCAACCGGTTCATGATCCAGAGATATGTGGAGCTCGAAGTTCTTTATTGAAAAAGGACTACTGTTTGAAGCTTCCACGCCCGCCTGCAACAACATCTTATTCATAAACTTCGCCTGCTCGGTGCTCAGTTTGGTAACATCCTCCACCCCCACCATTTGCAAATATTCTCTCTCCAAGTCAGGAGGAAGGGGCCATGACATGAGCATCACGCCCCTTAAAAACTGCAGTCTCACCAGGCTCTTGCCCTACAGTATCGCGTCCTTTAGATGAGGCCAAACGCCTGCGGAAGGACCTAGACGAAGCACGAGATCTCTTCTAATGCACAGGAGAAGGAAGCGCCTCATTTATTTTTGCCCTTATTGAAGGGCTTGGAACCTTGAGCTTGGGAAGCTTCCTCTTCCATGAAACAGACACGCCTTCAGGCTTTGGCTTCTTCACTCGATACACAGTGGGAGCCACGTGCCAATAAGCCCATAGACCATTGTGCTCAACATTAGAAGGCTTGACTACATCCTCTACCTCAAGACAAAACATGTCGCGGAATGCATCCAAAGTTGTTTTATCTTCAGTAGAAAGAGGCGAAATAGATAATCTCCCTACAAAAATCACAACAGGTCAATCTAATATGTAGTTGACACAAGCAAGATCGGAGAAGGAATCAACTTACTCAGTAGTCTAAATTCACGCTCGACCGGACGACCAACAAGCTCAAAGTATGGGGAGTCCGCAGGAGCCATAAAACAATACTTCTACCATGATTTAAAATCATCAAGCAGTTTGTCGAAGCAGTCCAACGATGTCAGCACACACAGCGTGCTCGTTTATCCGAGGAGAAGTGAGTAATTGCATCACCCTCGAAGATACTCTGACACTAGCATCCTTAGCCCTAATCATAATGGCGATCAAAGTCCTATACCCGTTCGACACAAGTTGAGCGAGTGCAATGCTGAGGTACGCAAGGAACTTCAAGATCTCCTTGATAACAGGAAAGCGGACACCCGATTGCAACATACCTCGGTGAAGACAAATAAACCCCTTAGGAGGGTACAATGGAGTCAGATCAATGCCCGAAGTGCAGAGCACCATATCATCAGGAATTCTGAATGTCTTACGGAGGACTTCCAGATCAGATTCAGATAGCAACCTCTTTTTAAAAACTTATGGCTCTTGGCGAACAGTTCATCAGAAAGCCGATCCAGGCCTGCTATGAAAGAAAGTACAAGCTTTCGAATACAAAGGTTGAGCAAAGTCAAAAGCACAACAAACAATACAACAAAGCAAAACCTTTGAGATCGTACACTATAAAAGGGAGATAAGATCGATGATATAGAGGTACGCAATATAACCCACTTTATAGTTTTAAGCCTTATCTAACTTAAGCATCAGAGTGTTATCGGCCACCACACGGTGGTCCTTGGATCACATTTGCTACCTGTGCAGGTCTAGGTAAGCAACGCGGAAGGATAACAGAAATCGACTACATCATTCAGCAACACATGGTGGAGTGGCTTGAACTGATGCTGGTGTTGGTTGAACAACAGATGGAGGATGTGATGTCTGAACTGATGGTCGTGGTAGTGTTGGTTGAAAAACAGATGGTGGTGGTGGTGGTATTGCGCCACTATTACTTGCAGTTTTTACCATTTTTGTATTTTCCTTTTTAATTCTTCTCTTTGCCATGAACTTGGTAATTACTGAAGAATTGCAACTTTCTCCAATATCTTCTCTTCTACTTGCTATCAACTATCTTGGAGATTGCACACTTGAAGACACCCCAACAATAGCAGGTTGTACACTTGGAGATGTATTCAAATGTTTTGGAGATGTGTTCACAATGTTTAACTCTCTAACTTTTTCCCTTGCACTTGCCCTCAAGTCCCTTGGAGACTGGCCACCTTCTATCCTTGCAAATAGTGCAGTCTGAACCTGCACCCACATTTCCCTTTGGTGTAGTATTCATATAATCCCTTGGATGGCATGTCTAATGATTACCAACCTTGAGTATGTCATCCAACTTCCTATTGCATGATTTGATCCAATTAGGGTTGTTAAACATATGTTTCTCCCCCCTGTCCACATTAATTGGTGATGTGTGCTGAGGTTGGGAAGGATTAGGTTGTGAAGCTTCAAACACTACTGGTTGTGGAACTTCCTTTGCTGGGGTTCTAACATCTACTGAACCAGATGGCATCACATTGATTTCAATAATTTCAGGAAAATGTGCAAGAAGCCTTGTTCACTAGCCTTGCAATACACCACATCTCAGTGAACTGCTCGTCACTCTCAAGAGACATCCTTTAGTTCTTTACCCAATAACATTTAAACACACAACCATTCAAGTCAGGAATTGACTTAAGTACACATGTAAACAGTTCCACGACACTAGCAACTTCTGCATCAAGCCTCAATATGTCAATACACATCCCATTCTTGTACTCTTCATGACTTCCATAATCCCACCGGTTCAAAGTCTTCCAACCACCATCATAATGAATTTTAATATTCCCCCTACCTTCAAGCTTCTTGGATCTACATCCAATACAAATGAAAATATACTTTAATAACTTCACTAACTATTCAGTAAGATATATTATGTAATTGTTGGACAATCAATATGAATAAAATGATTAACTTCAATTATATGCAAACATGACTTGCTTTGGTAAGTTCATTAACCCTATATGCCAAATACATTAAGCATCAGTGTAGTATCATGTAACTATAGTAGTGTTCATGTCCATATTTCCATATGTATCAACTTACTATATTCTGACATGAACAACTGACTATATTCTCCAAAACACCATATACTCTTACAGACATACAATCTTTTACACAAATCCTACTAAGAAAACATCTTATAGACGTAACACCTTTTTTTTAAATCCTAAACACAAAATTGATATCAAATAACATACAACATATTGACTTAGATGATTTTCCCTAAAAAAACTTGACACACTAAACCCTAATCAAAGGCAATATACTCAATCCATCATCTACTTAAAAAGATAGTAACAAAAACAATGAAATGAGAAAGAACATAGCAAAATAAGCCTTCATACACACAATTTTTTGACAAATCCGTAAACAAATCCAAATGATTTCTTGCTATTCTACCATGGAATACCGACAAAGCAAACTGACCATATATTTGCACAAACTAAGCTAGATTCAAACCCTAAAACGAATAACATTAAGTAACACAACTTAATTTTTCTTGCGATTTTGATTTCCAGCCATGGGAGCTTCAAACTTCTACTGTTTTTGCAAGATTTCAAGCTTCCAACTTCATGGACATTTTCTCTTAGTGGATCCTAATAGAAATCGAAACGTGGGTGAACTTTCTTATCCATTTTCCTTCCTTTTTCCTTCTCCCTTTCTGTTTTTTTGTATGAGTGTAGTTGTCTGAAGAGAAAACCAATCGTTGGGCGGAAATTGATTGGACGTTCTCTGACAAACTAATCTTAGCCATCCATCTCGTACCATGTTTCAATGGCTTGTAGTTTAGGAAATACAAAAACTTGGATGGCGCATGTGACTGGGGCATGCATTTTATAACGGTCAAGACGACACGACTTGTGCTGACCAAAAAGTGGGTGGGTGGGTGGGGGGGGGGACAATCCACTAATATTTGAACAATTTGGCGTCGGACCATAATTGGCCTATTATGGTGGGGGATCCTCTAAAGTATTTGGATAATTCTTGTAATGAAAGATATTACAACATTCTCTAGGATTTGGATAATTATTGGGTATGATTTAAGCACAATGTTTATGTCATATTTTTATTCAGCTTAGCAGGGCAAAATTGTCAAACAGTTTCCATTCAACACCTAAAACTTAACACCTTTAATTTTACAACTTCTAATTAGTAGCTCATTCAGAAGTGAAACAAACAGTTCATTTAGAACTTCCAATTCCAGTTAAAAATTAGCTTATGAATACTTACAAAAAAAAAATTAAAAAACACCACCTTATGGTTGATGTTTTCTTGATGTTGTTGTAATTGAACAAGATTTCCAGTGATAGCATCTCCACACCTTTTGTGTCAAACAAAGTGGGAGTTAATGCTCTATCCTCAAGTATAAAAATCTGGTATGTGGCAGCCTCAACAACTGCTTCTGCTGCCATTGCACGTCTGGCCCCATTCTTTTCCGTTTAGATGCACTTGGGAGAAAACAAAACAAACTTGGGAATGTGATTTAATATGGCCAACCCTGGGCATTTCGGCATCTTTAATCCAAACTTTTATCATTGACAAATGCCTACATATGTGACATGTTAGCAAAAACTAGGGCGTTTCTTCACCTTTAACTAGTGGATGCATCATATGTGACTTGTCAGCAAAAACCAGCCAAGGCTCCCGGTCTCCATTTAGAAGTACTTGGTAGATAAATAAATGAGCATGGGAATGTGATTAATGTGACCAACAAGCGAATCTCGACACCTGAAAATGTTTTTTTATGACATAGTTTGCACCTCTTATAATTGAATTTGAAATCTCTAATTCTAATTGTAAAAGGAAAAGTCCTAATTATAATTTGTTGACTACAAGCCATGATTCAATGAAAATAATAATAGAAAAATACTATTAATATTCCTATATCCTTGAGCTTGAAGTTGAAGAAGTCACCAACATAACTCAAAATATTCCAATATGGAAAATAATGTGAAGTGAAGCCATAACAAACGCCCACTAGGATGTTGATAATCACATAATTATAACATTATTACCTCTTATTATATTTTTGTTAATCCTTATTTTAATCTTATTTTAGATTAATTATTAATTTTTTGTGTTTTTGTAGAATGTGGAGCTGTAATGAAGAACTCAGAGAAAAATGCAATGAACAAATCTCAGACGACGACTTCTGAGGAAGCGGAGGTGAGAATAGCCTAAGCCCATAACCTATACTCAAAACCAAACCAAAAATCAAACCCTTAAACCCAAAACAAAACCCATAAACCCAAACCCAATGCTAAACCCAATCAAACCCTAGGCATATTCTCTCAATTATCCAAGATTCTAATTTATTTTTGCCTTAAATCACTCATTGAACCCTCCCCTTAACTTGTCCATATTCATTTTCTTAATTCTCTATAAATACAAGAGAAATTAATGAGAAAGGGAATGAGGATAAGGGAATCAAGCCTCAATAGCCAAAATCAAACCCTTTTTCCTTCACAAAGTGATTCTCATCACCATCCCAACCAAGAAAATCTAGGTTTTCTCTCCTTCATCACACTGAAACAGGGGCGTGACAACCCTGTTTCACGTCACCTCGCCACCGTCCAACAACCACAGCCGCCACCACCATCAAACACCACCTCCTCTCCCTGTTCCATCACGCTACACAGCAGCACACCTCTTCATCCATCTCTCATTCCCTCCTCCACCTTCCCTGTCCAGCAACAAAGCACCGAGCACCGCCACTACCCACCACGAAACAGGGGTGTGACAACCTTGTTTCACATCAAATCTTCACCTCGCCACCATCATCATCCACAGTCTGTCCCTCCGCCACTGTCCCTGTTAACGCTACAAAACCACCACCATCTAAACCTCTCTCGTCGTCTCTCTCTCTCACACACAACCACCACCACCACGAAACAGGGGCGTGACAACCCTGTTTCACGTCAAATCTTCACCTCGCCACCGAGCTTCGCCTTCACCACCATCTCTCGCCCGTTCTCGTCCTCTCTCCCATCTCTTTCTCTGCATGTTCTTCTTCTTCAGCAACGCAACCACCTCAGAGCAACGCGAGCCGCCATCACCCACCACGAAACAGAGAAGCAATCGTGAACTGAAAGAGAAGCAGCGAGGAATAGAAAAGCTCGCAAGCAGTACCAGAGCCATTTGGAGGACGAAGGAGCTCGCGAGGAGCAGAAACAAGGCAGCACGAGCGCGCTGCTCGCTGGAGACGAAGGCGCAGATGACGTGATTTTTCTGGCGGGAACCAACTATTTTTCAAACAGTTGGTTATTGGCACCCTGAGCTTCTCTCTGAGCAGCCACAATACACTTGCATCAATTTCTCGGGATTTGTTTTCGGACCACTTGCTGATCTGCTGAGTATCACCACGCCATGCCGAGGCGACGACAAACCAAAAGGGTTGTATAAATTATTTTAATTTATTTTACGGACTTAAATGCTTAATTGATAATTACAATTTTATTTCAGAAATTTGATAAATTGCTTTCACCTTTCATGTTCGATTAAAAATTGATATGTTTGGTAGTTAGATTCACATTTTATCAATATTCAAAGCATGTGCTAAAAATTATTAAGCTTGAACTTTGATTAAGTGTGCCATAAAAAGACACTTAATGTTTGGTAAAAGTTTATTTGCTTGAGATAAATTGTTAATGTTTAACAGAAACTTGATATGATTGAAGTTGGATTTTAATGATCACATCTTCGGTGTAAGCAAGGGATCCTCATCCCTAAAGCTTCTCGTTTATAAGTTCAGTAATTTAGATTTAAATATATTTGCTAACTCATCGGTGAGTCCAAACCCCACAAAAATCCATCTCATCCATCTTTTCATGTTATTTTATTTTTAATTTATTTTTAGTTTAGTTTTAAAAACACTGTAACCCCATTTTCTCCAAATTAGTTTAATTAAATTATTAAATTCAATTGCATTCACTTTCCTCGTGGGATCGACCCGTACTTGCCGTTGTCTACCAGTTAGACACCGTGCACTTGCGGTTATTACAAGTAGGGTTTATTAGCTTATTAATTAAGGTTAATAAAAACTCCATCAGTTGTTCCACGATACTCGCTCGCTATGGACAAATGAACTAACTCAGAGTTGATATATTGTGGTCCCAATGACAATAATTTAAATGACCCGAATAGAAATCTTGTGCTAGCTCTCTTTAGAAAGAGTTCCCAATACGGGTGAATGAAAATACTGACACATACTACATTTGACTCTGAAGGAACATCCTCCTCTTGCCTAACAATATAGTAGGAGTAAGGATAGAAATCGGAGAATTGTGATTGAAATACTTTTTTTGGTGTTGGGTACTTATAAAAGTATGCTAAGGATCATCAATGTCTCCTAGATTGATCTCTACTAAAAGGTCTTGAGATGCAATCTATAAATCTTTTCTTTGGGCTAATTCTTGTGACATGATTTTTATTTTTTGAAATTCTTCCATTTTGTCAAATTCTTCATGTCTGTAATCAATCCAAGTAATATTACCATTTTGTTGCATTTCGTCATTTATATCAAATTCTATGAATTTGTCTAAAACAAAATGTATAATTTCATATATTTTGATTCTTCTTTACTCTAATGGTTTAATCAAACCAAATGGGTCTTCATCCCACTTCACTTAAAGCCTTATTATTTTCTTTGTCACTTATATCAATAGGACCTATATTATCATGGAATTAATAGAATTTAAACTTACATGGAATGGTTGAGGATCCACATGTACTTCCTCAACATCTCATCCGTTCTTTAGAGTTAATAGTTTTTTATGCACAAAGTATGAAATACACTTTTTAGGATGGATTTAATCTCTGCCTCATAAAGTAGACAAATTTGATGCACCATCTATGACAAAAAAATGTTGTCACTGAATCATTACTTCCAATTGTTATTTCTAAATGGCACAATTACTTTTATCATCTTTTTTATTTATCTACACGGAAACCACAAATACTGATTTTGGTTGTCACTAATTTGACATCTTTTTTATTTATCATTTTCAGTTTATTGGTATTAAAGATATTGACTGATGCACCATTGTCTACTAATACTCTATTTATGAGTTATTCATTTAACCATGCTTTGAGAAATAATGGTTTGACGAGTTTAACTATTTCTTGGGTTGGTTCTCCAAAACCATAAGGTAATTCAATTGAAATGAAACAAAACTGTGGAGTATTCACCTTCCCTTTGGTTCCACCTCTTTCTTTTCTTTGGTAGTCAAAGTCCAAAAAATCTAAATGTCGAGGGAAATGGCGAGGAAAACAGCGAGGGAGGGGGGGGGGGGGGGGGCGTCCATCCCCATCGGGATGCGTGCGGTGACTTTTCTTGCGCGCATCCCAGGGGTGATGGACGACCCCCCCTCGCTGTTTTCCTCGCCATTTCCCTCGACAGTTAGACGGGTTCGTCAAAGTCATAGGCAAAGTGAAAGCTATGTTTAGGGGTGGGCAAACGGGTCGAGGATCCGCGGGTTCAAACCGAACTAGACCTTTTTGCTCTAAACGGTCCGAATTTTAATTTTGTGTTTTTAGATACGGTCCGGTTCTGGTTCCTATTATATAAAAAGAAACGGTCCGAGTTGGACCCGTTTCAAAACACATTTACAAATCTAAAAACCTAAATATGGAATGGAAGTAAAGAAGAGAAGAGAAAGTGAGAAACAAACAGAGCACCCGCAGGTCGCCTCCTCCACACCTGCATCCTTCTCCCACATCCTCCGCACCTGCATACACAGACGTCCCAAAACCACCCAGAAAAAAATCCGATCGAAAGCCATATCCAACCCCTATGAAAGTTCTGATTCGAAGAGCAAAAGAAGAGAGAGCAGCCAGAAAAGCCGAGCCTTGCAGAGTCCTCGAACAAGCTCCAGAGAACGGCCTGCTCGTTCCTGAACTCGTTGAGGTGGCTCACAGGGTTCACCAAGCTAGGGAGTCGTTCCTATTCGGCCTTGGAAAGCTTGTTGATGTCGTTGTTCGGAACAACTTGTTCATGTGCAACGATGCAGGTGAGTGATTCTAATTCACTTTAAGAGCCTATTATAATGCAATAGTTCATGTAAAAGAAATAATGAGACATTGGAGAATAATCCACTCTTAAGATAATCACTTTGGCTGTTTTGAGACGATTGATCAATGTTGTAGGAGTGATACTAATTCATTGAAAATTAAATGTTCCACTGGGTCATTTTAAAATTCAGGAAGACTGCTATTTGGGTGTTACAATTGCCTGCTTAGAGATCTGTTTATGTCTAGTCTTTGATGTATGATTTCTTTAGCATTTCTTTGGATGTACGTCTTGTTCCTGTAAATATAAAAAGATTATTTGTATGTGTGCCGAGGGGAAACACTTGATTTGGAAAGATTTAGAAAGGAAATTTAAGAAGGAAATCAGTGTAAAACATAATCAACTTAGATTTGGAACCGTAGGAACCGGACCGTTCCAAACGGTTCGAGTTAGGTTCGGTTCTAATGTTCAAAATGAGGGAATTCATACCGGACCGAATCCGTTAATTTTAAACGGTTCGAGTTAGGTTCCTCCAAATTTGGAATCGATCCGAACCGTGCCCACCCTGTTTACTGCCACATCTTGAGGTAAAGTGTCAAACTGAGTTACAAGATTGCCCACTTTCCCAACGAGCATGTCTTGTAGTAAATCATTTTGCAGCTCTAATTTGTTACTTTTTTCAATCTTTGCAGGTTGAATATCCTCCTCCATGCCACCACTGGTGAACCTAGGATTGGGCTTCTTAGATCACTGCTATACAAGATATTTTCTCTGAATTTTTTCTCTTGCAAGTCTTGGTAAGCACTGAGTCAAGAGTATGAAACTTTGGTTCTATGACATTCCACTCGCCTACTAGAGTTAGCTTTGGTTTGTACTTGATGGACAATTCTTGCATACCCTAGACAACTCTTGGATCCTGCAAAATAAACCAATCAGGTACACCAACTACTAACCTTTTAGCTGGCGTTTGAAATTCAAGATCCATTTGTTAAGGTCCCTTTGCTTTTGGCTTTTCTCAAATTTGGCTTTATGCTATTTAACCCAGCACAGAAGTTTATCCTAAAGTCTCTCAGACATGGTTTTGTTGAACCCAATTCCTCTAGGCCAATTGTGGTTCCTTAGCCTTAATTTCTTGTGGTTTCCTTCAGCTACAAGCTATGCATTAGTGTTGAAGATATTTCTAAAGAAATTAATTGCATACCAATCCATGTTTTTGCGGCTAAGGTAGAGTTATGTTGGGGAAATGAGATATACGATGAAGGTTTTTGGACGAGTTATTTACATTTTGGATAGGCATACTTTAGACATATATCATATTGGAAACAATTTTTTTTTTTTTTTTGCATAATTACATAATGGGTACAAAAAGATCCAAATATCCCTTGTTTTTTTTGCATTATGGATACCTATGTTTTGACTATATAATTGCACTTTGGGTACCTCACGCAAATCACGTGCATTTTACAGAGGGATATTTGGGTCTTCATTGAATATGGCCGGTCAAGACCCAATTTTCGTACTCAATATGTGATTATGCAAAACTTGTACTTAATGTATGTCTAAATTATCCTTATCCAAAATATGAATGACTCATCTTTTCAATTAGATAAAATTTGGTCTTTAATGGACTCAAGGTACCTAAATTCGGTTATTTGGAAGACATCTTTTCAGCGTGTTAGACATTTTGTGGTTGCAGAACACTTGTTTGCGAATGTGATTGTAAGAGTTTGAATATTTCTTGGTGAGCTCTATTGTGAAGTAGATTGTAAAAAAAACATGTCAATATTTGTTGGCGTTGAAATTGCAGAGTTGTAAAACAAGAAAAAATATTGGAGATGCGAGAACTTAGAGTTATATAAAAAAAAAAATAAAAAAAAAATATATATATATAACTTCGGAGATGCGGGTATCGATCCTTCGTGCCTCTTACATGCTAAGCAAGTGCAATAAATATTAAATCTTGGCCAATTGTTGAATTGAACGAACTTAAATGAAATGGGAATAGCTCTATAATAACATTATTTTTTGTTAGTACACTGGAATTGGATAACATAAAATTTCTTATACAAAATACAAACAAAAAATCGTCACATTGTGATTAGCGCAATAGCTATGGGCAAGGTGAAGCCTATGGTTCACATGTCCTTTCCTTTATGAGTCGAAGCCCGCAAATTAATAAAAAGAAGCTACTAATTAAGCTATACTTCTCATCCTATGATCTGAGACTCTTTCTCCAACCTCTTTGTAAATTGTAATACCCCAAGGAACTCCTCTTGTGTGTCTATTATAACCATTGTGTTTTAAGGTCTGATTTATGTTAAATTTTGGTTTGATCTACAACAACAATATGAATAATCTATATAAATACCAGTTTCTGCATATTGGCTCACAATACATTGAAGAAACATGTACAAAATTAGATAAATTTTGGCCCTCAAGATACCTAAATTCAGTTATTTGGAAGACATCTTTCAGTGGGGGAATTCTAATTGCCGTTTCCTCTCCAATTAGACAAGCCCCTTTCAGTGTGTTAGACATTTTGTGGTTGCAGAACACCTGTTTGCAAATGTGATTGTAAGAGTTTGAATATTGCTTCGTGGACTCTATTATGAAGTAGGTTGTAAAAAAACATGTCAATATTTGTTGGCACTGAAATCATGGAGTTATAAATAGCAAGAAAAAAATATTGGAGATGTGAGAACCTGTTGTAAATAAAAAGAAAATTAATTATTGGAGATGCCAGATCTTCGAGTTGTATAAAAAAGAACAATAATAAATAAAATATAACTTTGGAGATGCGGGGTATCGATCCCCGTACCTCTCGCATGCTAAGCGAGCGCTCTACCATCTGAGCTACATCCCCTTAATTGGGCACTATTGAGGATAGTCTCATTTTATAGGATAACTTATCATTGCAACATTAGATATGCCCAGTAATCTTTGTTTTGCAAGCTATAGGCAGTCAATAATGGGAAACAATTTTGTGATAAATGGAACCTAAAGTACTAAGCCATACTAGTCTATAGTCGAAATTAAACAAGCAAATTAAGATAATGATGGACAACTTTGTAAAACCACACAATTCACTAAGATTATTGAATGAAGCTTTATATGACAAAATCCTGCCAAAGGTGTACTGGCTGAGTTGGAAGAGGTGTGGCGGATCGTATCACACGATACGAGTTTGAACCTGACTGGCGGCATAGGGTGGAGAGGGTTAAGGGTAAAAAAAAAAAAATTAATTTATATATATATGACAAAATCCCCTATGTGACTTGATTCATACATGATAACATGAAGGGAATTCAGTCAAACTCTCATCATGGCAACTGCTTCCTTCAATTCTTGTTAATTGGAACAAATCTCAAGCACTGCAAAGAGCTTCGACTGCTAAGCTTTTCAAGACCCCGGGACAAGGGTCACCAAAGATAGTCGAGGAGATTGGAATAACACAAGCCCCATGCCCAATACAAGCCTGGATTTAGAGAGAAAATAACTTGTAAGAAAGAAACTCTAAAGTGTCAAAAAAATCCTTGAACATTTTCTCATTCTCTATGTTATTGGAGGATATTGAACCCATTACTTAAACAGTTAAACACGTTGTATCTCATTATAGTGGGCTCTTAAACATTTTGTTCCTACTTGCCATGTTTCTATCAGACAATGCAATGAATTGGTTTGCAGTTTTCTTTAGATACATTTTAAGGAAGATTTGCATACGTAAGGTGCAACTTCTGGTTTTAATGCTCATGTAAGTTTAGTTCATTTAGTAATGACTGTGCCCTGAAAACTTCATCTTTCTCATGGTAGGGACTCTTGGGAGTGTCAGATGATCATAATGACCCACGAATTGACTTTAGGAATTGATATACAGTACCAGAATTTTGGCCTTGCAAGTTTCAAACCTTAAGCAGTAGGAAAACAATCTGCACATCTTGATGACCATCAAATGACATCCAATTCCGAGTATTATTTTCAGAGACAGACAAAAGTTGTTTTGTCTTGGTCGTACTTGCTAATTTAAATGGTACAACCGCTATCAATGGAAAATACCTTGCTCTGGAAATTTGTTGGTCCATCAAAATAATAGTTGCACAAGTCTTCATGGTCAACGTGAGTTTGTGCATATAATAGGGCGAATGCCATGAATAATGAGACCTGACACAATTACCATAGCATCCAAAACTTATAAAGCACATACTATGATATGGAGCGTCTACCCTAAACCCTTGTCCCTATATCCATCTTTTGTTTCCTTTTTTTGGATTAAAAATAAAAAAAATAAAGAGCAAGGAAAGATCTTTCTTACTTTTTGAACAATTTGCAAGGCATTCCGAGCATGGCAGACACCGTGACTGAGCCTCCCACAATGTCCTTCAGGAGTTCCAAAACTTGCGAAGTTAATAGAAGATATTTGCCATCCTCGTTCACAGCTCAGTCGTACTTGAGGATGTTGAGATGTAAATGCGATGTTTGGCTCCCAAGAGTCAACTGGAGGAGGATCAGACTCTGATAGATGTGAACATACTTCATGACCTGTTCGAGTAGATACAGAGATCTTTGAAGGGTCGCCACCAAGCTCTTCATGGAGAACCAAAAGATTTTCCCCGGCATGTACCCAAGACCGTGGAACGTGATACCTGAAAAATTAATTACCACGCTTGTAAGAACATTGGCAGGTATACTGTTGAACTGAACAGATATCTGGGTTTTAAATAAAATGCAAAGTGAAGGAGAGAAACAAGAAATGCACAATCTTACAATGTTTGAGCGGGTTCTCCACAGTTCCTGAGACATTTGTCTGCATCATAAGATCCTCGGTAATCACAATTCTCAGTGCATCCAGTTGATGGAGCAAGATAAGTTTGCCAGTACCGGCCAATGCTTTGCCCATTAACCCATGCTTGACCCTTGCCCATGCTTGCAAGATTTAAAGCCAAGGGACCCTTTCCTTCCGGAGCAAAGAATGTTGTCTGAGTATGAGAAAGGGACACACAAACCAAAACATGTCATAGCGGGAATGTACCCTGTGGAAGCATACATCAACATATGAACAGCTTATATTCTGTTATCAGAGCATCACTTGTAGACTGATTTGAAAGAAGTTACAGTGTGCACTTACTTTAGGACAATACTGATATCTAATGAAACAAGAAGCATTTAGGACCTCTGCTAATGTGACGGATTCAGTGGTACAATTAAAAGATTAGAAGCATGACCATGACCACAATGATTCAAGTTTCAATTTCACATTAGGATGAAAAAAAATACCTTGTACCATATCAAACTCTTATTAACAGGTAACTCACTTCCCAAAGTCCATAAGGAACTATTTGCAAGACTCGTTTTATCAAGTCCAAGATATTCGCCTTCAAGTCCTATCTGCAATGAGAAAGTATAATGCATTCCTATAAGCATTCAAGTGTCATTTGGAAATTGGCAGAATTGATGACAAAAGTTATTACTGTTGTCAATAAAGCAGAACAATATATTGATGTATTTATACAGAAATGCTATCAGGTGTGAAAGTGTGAAAGGTTAAAAATGAATCCTATACAAGCACTTGATAAGGAAACATACATTGCAAATCCTGATTAAGTGTAAAGGGGTAATCGCCTACTCATAATTGCTCTATGGTATTCTGCAACTATATGAATCCATTATAAAAGCAATAGATTTGAATATATATTCTGATAACGATCTTCCCATATTATGGTCAGTGCACAAAAAGTCAGCTAAGTTTAACGTTTATGATCACATAAACAACGGAAAGAACAAAATGCATGTCATCCAAACTTCACTATGACATATTAGTACCTAGAAAAGTTTCTCTTGTGTCGTCACAATATATCGGCTCTTAACTCAATTACATTAAATGAAGGCACCATTTGGAATTAATGTCAAAACAAACAAACTGATAGGAAGAGCAACGAAATTATCAACAACTAAAATATTAAATCTCACAAATTCTAAGGTTCGTAGGCAAAAACCTAATCACACAATAAAATCAAATAAACTACATTTTATTTAACCTTCAATTCAACCTCTAAACTTTCAAACTATCTATTACATTGGCCAATAGCCTTAATTTATAATTAACCTAAGCTTGCTAATCAAGCAACTAGTTTCCCAAACAAAATAGAAACCCTCCTACTTGAACTGAATCCCTAATTGTAATTGCAAAAGCAAGAGCCCTAATTTGATGTTATTGGGTCCAACCTACTTATTCAGTAATATTCTAATATTTTCCTATATTCCTTTATCCATCACAAACAGACAAACAACAACAACGAAAGGAAAAAGGAAATCAGTGATGTGTGTGGAAAGCAACACACCCATGCAACTATTTGTAACCTCGAACAAATAATTAAAATAAACCAAGTTAATTCTATAAAATTTATCTTCATTTTCAACTGTTAGAGATATTACTTGATAACTATGCGTATTGATATCCGACAACACGTCAGAATAAATCATCATCATCAAAGCCCATTTCCGAGATTTTCGGGGTCGGCTACATGGATTTTGGTTCTCCAAGCAATACGGCAGAATAAATAAATAAATAAATAAATAAAAAACAATACAAGATACATTGGGCTGGACATTTTAGTATTATTTACTTTTTCAACAGTAAGTTTGAATTTTTTAGTCATATTCATTGACTTGTAGGTCAATGTTGTTACTCATGTCATACTAACTTGCCATAATAAGCTTGTAAATTTTGTAAAGAATTAAAAGTAGACAGTGTCTGATGAGAGTATGTGCGAGTGTCAACACACGTATCCGACATGAGCTGTCTGACACACTTTTTTTTATGTAACTATAATGTCCATGTTACATAGCTTGATAAAGTATAGATCAAAACCTGATAGGTCCATTCTGTGGAAAAAGGTTTTTTCTTGGCATTTAAGTCAGCAAGAAAAACCGCAAAAATTCCTGCACCTGCAACATCAAACCATGGACCATAGTTCTGGAAAAGTAAACATAAAACTGTCAGGAACTGGAGAAACTTGTGGAAAAGTAATTAACTCAAACAGTATTTTAGAGGAAATTGTTCAAAGATTGCAGGTTAGTTTTTGCCATCACACGCTATTGTGGCAGATGGAATTTCCAATATACAGATTTCTTTTTTTACAGAAAACCATACAGATCATCAGAATAGATCTTCAGCTTTGCTCATAAGATGGCATATTGGATGCAAGAGAACAACCATAACATAAAGCAAAGTAGTCATCAGCTTTCCATTTGATGTAGTGAGTGTCTTACGCACATTCCCATTCAATTTAATGAATATGATTCTTGTTTGGCTTTGGAAAAAATAAAACATAATGCAAAGTAGTCATCGGCCCACAAGATGAGGGTTATTAAGTTCACATTGGGTTGCAAGGCATATTTTACTCATTTATCTCACGAGTTGTCCTAGTGCTTGAGTAACATTTTTTACACAAGAAGTGATGGCTAAATTTATGCATAAGGTAAGTTCAAGTACAGAATTCCCCATTTGAGAGTATTCTACATTGGTGGACGGATATTTGCTTCTTAGGAAAGGAAGAAACCATCACTTGCTGCAAACTTGCAAGTTCTAGTGCAGCTGTCGAGTTTCGAGCTGCACATGGTGTTACACGCTTCTTTTTTATAGTTGGGGGGTTGCACTGATAGTTCACCTGACTATGAATCCATATGGTGACAGTAAGGCAACCATCATTATTAGATAATAATCCAAGTTGGAATGAAAGAAGTGAATGACTTAATGTAGATGTAGATTAGAAGAAGCTACAAAATGCTCTCGTTTACACATCTTGATAAGCACTTACGAGAAATTTTTTTTTTTAAAACAAATGAGACTTACGCCTCGAGGCTTGACTCACCTGACATGCCTTGAGGCATGGAGGTGAGCTTGCCTCACTCGAAACGCCTCAAGGCATGGAGAGGAAGCATCCAAGTTGCAAATTGCAAACGCTTAACCTCTGCAGTGCATACACAACCATGCCTTTTATACCTATTTTTTAATCTAGGGAAAAAAAAAGTTGCAGAAGAATTGAGGAACAAAGGTAGCTAGTTCACAAGAAGCAAGGAACCAGCCGAAGATGTTAAAAGGTTATAATTTCTTATCTAAATAAATGAATGGGAGAAACCTGATTTTTTTTAGCACTCTTCTAAACGCTTCTCTTATTGGTGCTTGAGAAAGATTTTGCATCACTTATTTAATCTAGTTTGCAACCTGAACATAAATGTAGATAGAAATTATGACTTTTTCTTTCTTTGTTGTGTTTACCAATCATTCCACTTTTATATTTATTTATTTAGACAATGCATGGAATAATTCTTCTTTGGAGGTTATGCCTCACTCATATACAAAGGGTTTATATCTCAGGTTGCACTCTTACTAAACTAAAATTTTTAAAACCTTACTGTGCTTACTAAATGTGTCGACCATGATTGCTCGCAAAAGTCAAGTTGGGCATATACATTAATACATCTTATCTATTGCACAAGTTTTCTTTTCTTTTAGTTGTTGAAGGACCTACACATACCTAGTGGCTAGTACTAGTAATTCAACAGGTTATGTGGGTCCAATGGCACTCCAATTGTAATTAGAATTTCTTCCTTGTTTTACAATAGGCAGTTGTGAATTGTATGATACAAATGACAGAAGTTCAATACCGTATCTTTTTCTTCTCTTTCTCGGCATTTTTATTCAATTAGATTAATTTCAGTTTTACAATAGTTTACATATAAAGTCAAGAGATAATACTGAGATTCATCAGAAATACCATTATATTCATGGGAACAGTCTTATGACTAATGACTATAAAATCTCAGTCTTATGACTATAAAATTTAGTTTAGTGAATACTAAAATATAAGCGTGCTAAGCGGTTCTGAGTAGCAGAATGTAGCAGTCAAGTAACGCCAAGAACTCATTTTATAGTTACTGAAAATAGCATATATGGCCAAACCAAACCCATTTAGCGAGCAGCAAAAAAGTGAGCATTTAAGAGAAGAGGCATACCTGTATACCAACAATCATACTCAAAACTTCTAGGCTATTATTTCCATGGTTAAGCTGAATTTTCTTGTTGAATGAGAAGCTCGCATCCTCATGATTACCATATCCAAATCCTGTCATGGTTCCCAAATTCAGCTTAAGAGTTGGTAAGCTATACTAATTGAAAAGGACAATCTGGTCAATGGCCATTTCCTTTTGCAAGTAAAGATGCAGCTACCGGTGGATAACTATGATAGAGGTGTATGTCAAGCAATTCATTTAAATAGAAGTCAAGAACTTCTTATGAAATAAATAAATCTAATTAATAGTTGTTAAACCAGGTCAAGGAGATAACAGAGCAAAAAAGTGTTGCAGTCGGAAAAGGACATACACTGTTACTTAACACTTACCTACAACCTTTTTATTTACAAAAATAAGAGCAGCATGTCCCAAACTTTCAATACTGAGAAAGACTTCCTTTTGTTCTCCTGGCCGAAGTTTCTCATTGACATCAATGCTATAAAAATTAAAGCACAACAAAGATGAGAACATAAAACAAGCACTCAGCCATAATCTATCCATCAGAGGAAACAGTGTATTTAGAAATAACATTCAATCAGAATAGAATGCAGTTCATGTATATTGCGTGGCCATTCTGCAGACATATGACACGGAACGGAATCAAATTCTAAAGCGTACTAGGAAGGGATGGTCAAGTACACCAACAAAGTGAGGCACTGCATATATAAAAAGTTCACAAAATCTCATTGTTATATTCCACTAAATATTCTTATTTCCATTGTTAGGGTTTGCTTATAGTAATTTAAGGATTATAAATAAGGCTTAACCCATTATTTTGTAATCAATTGCAACTGTTTTGATGAATTGATTAATGAGTCAAGAGTTGAGTTATCGAGATTTCTCCCCTTTATTTAGTATTGGTATTTTTTTTTTCTTTGCTTCTGCTACTAGATACATCTCAAAGACACAAAATTCTCTATTCTCTCCCTAGTTTCTTTCTTCTTCCACCAAACAGAAAGCATGACAGTCTTAGAAAGTTAAACAAAGTCTGACATAGAGCCACTTCATTTTGACAGTTTTGAAATGAATCTGTGCAACTGTATTAACGGAAAAATGTAAAACCTTTCTATCTAAATCATGTGAAGTATACAAGGAGTGATATTTCTCAACTAGTACTAGTACCACTTCGTTTTGAGTTCATATAGTGCAGCAAGAGAGAAATAGGTTAAAGTGAAGGAGTATTACCTTGTTGTATACCACAAAAAGTCACTAGTATCCTTTGTGGTATTTATCTGCTCCAACAAACTTGATGACGTAAATGAATTGTCACTCCAGATACCAGCTTGTTCTTTATACCAACTCCATGCTGACGTTGTTTGTAAGTAATTTTTGGGACTAATTGTGTGTGGATCCAGAAGATGGCCAAGACTTCTTTGTGAAACAATCTTTGGTTGTTATCGATAGTAAAAAATAATGGAGTCATTAGAAAAGATTTCAGCGAGAAATATTAATCTTCAATAAGTTAAGATTGACAACAGTAACAAATCTGAAAAATTATAATCCACAGCAAATGTGCTGTGCAATGAAAAGAACGATAGCAAGTGAGAGGCGCCGATAGTTGCAAAATTGCCAATCACAAATAACGTTGGAAGTGTCATGACTGTCTCTGAAACCTTTTTTTATGAGGAAATTAGATTATCCTATAAGAGGGTTTGCTTGTTTTTGTTTTTTTTTTCAAAATTTAGTGAAGAAAAATCTCATTTGCTAAAAGCCATAACATAATACCAAGAAAGGTTTTTACACCAAGGAATGCACTAAAATGCGAAAGGAAAGTCTCAAAGTGCATCTCTTGAATATAATCTTGAAATCAACAAAATGATTTCAGAAGGATTAAGGACAATCAAGACATATGAATGAAGAAAATCACATTATCACGTTACGTTATGACATTATCACAGCTCCGATATAACGGCGTTATATGACCGTTATTGAGACAACATTTTTTTCAATAACGCCGTTTTAACGGTTTGTTATAATACATTAAAAAAAATCACCCATTTCATTCTTGATCAAACCAGAATCCTAGACTCATAGGAAAGGAGGACCTAAACTAGCCGTCACCAATCGACAGAGAACCAGACCTCGCCGTTTGATAGAGAACGAGAGTAGAAGAAGAGAAAAAAGACAAAGAATTGATCGCACTCTCTGTTGCGATCTCACTCATACGAATAGGTGTTTTCTATTAATTTTTTTTGTTTTTGAATTTAATGTTATGAACAAGATTTACTTTTTTGACTCATAATATATTAATACTTTGTGGGGGTATTAAAAAATATTTAAAAAACTATTATGTTATATACTGTTATATCCCGATATATCTCTTTATAACCTACAACGCTTTTGGACTGTTATGGGTCCGTTATCCGTTTTAACTGCATAGCTCGTGCATCATTTAATCCTTGAAGATTTTGTGGGACATGTAAGCTTGTGGAGGAGTGGTGCAGACCTCAAGCTTCTTCCTCTATGTCAACAGTGATGAGAAACCAGAATGACTACTAAGTCAATGGTTATTTTTCATATGGAACTTTAGCCAATCGGTATCAATCAGAAGTTCAACCCTAGGTGGTTGAACTGGTTCAGTAATGATCTTATTTCGTGAAGGACTTATTAATATACAAAAAATTAGTAACACTTGATTTAGCAGAATCAAAATGAGATGGTTGTCATACCCAAGCTATAGTTCAACTTATATTTGAATCTAGGAAATTCAGTGAAACACTACTCTCATTGACAACATACTTTCTACTTCGGGTTTATACGTTATTCTTCATCTATTCACAACTATCTTCAAACTGTAACATTACACCGACAGAGAGAGAGAGAGACAAATATTTTCATAGTAGATACATGAAAGAACATAAGCTCACAATCATACCTTTGCTGTGTTAAAAATCACGTTCTTGCAGTCTGGAAGAATGCTCACAGACCAAGCGGGAAGACGATATGACCTTCCCTTGAATGTGACATTTGCATCTAAGCTTTTGTCAACATTAGCAAGAAAGGCTGCACATCCATTGGCATGTTTGTAGTAGACGTGTGCCTGGCATCATAATGCACGTAAGTTCCCAAATGAGAAGGCAATTAAACAAAGCCTACAAAATTGTCTTTAGTTTGAAATAACAATACTGCTGTATTCACAGATGATAAGAACAACAATGTCTAAGAATCCCAGTTGCACAAGCAAAACATGTTCACTGATAGTACATGGACAAACTAGGGGTTGCATAAGGATTTTAGGTTTGGAGGGCAGCAGATAACCCACAACATGATGCCTTGTGCCTTATTTATTTATTTATTTATTTTTAATTTCTAATATGCCTCGCCCGATGCTGGCGATTCCGTCCTGACTCACCCCTTTTGCTCTCTGTTCTCCCTCCCTGCTTCGCCCCTCTCCTCTCTTCTGCTCCCTCTCTCTATTTACTGCGACATCGGCAATCGCTTCTCCTCCTACTCTATTCCTCTCCCTCCCTCTTTGCTTGATTTAGTTTTTTTTCCCACCATCACCATCAGCCATAAACAACCCCAACCACTCTTTCCTGCTTTGAGGAAGATGGTTTAAAAAAAATTGTATTTTCTCAAAATTTGTATCTCGAAGTCTAGTTTTGTATTTTATTCATAGGATTTTTTTGGAGATACATAAAAAATTTGATTCATTAATTTTTCCTCAAGATACATGTTTGTATCTCGAGGTTCATCTTTGGGTTATTGTTTGAAGGACATTTTGGTAATCAACGTGAGCCTTTTGACAGTCAATGCATATTGACAGCTAGTCCTAAGGGGAGAATAGTGATTAATGATGGGGTAACCTCTAATTAGCTATTTATGATAGGTGGCAAATCGCAAATAACCCAATTTTTTGTCCACATCTAATTTTACATTTGAAATTAATTTGCCCTTTAATTTTACATACCAATTTGATTTGTGCCCCCATATATTTATCTGTTGTGTTCCTACAAAGTAGCTTGTTGATTCATTTTCTTCCCCATAGATTAGATGGAGTTTTGTTTAGCAATTGATGTTTTGTATAGTTATTTATGTATTGTTCGAATTAAATTTTTTGTTAAAGTAATTGATTATAATATTATCATTAATTAACTATGACTCATCACTCCGCCCCCCTTCAACAAAAATTCTAGCTCCGTCATTGAGGGCATGCAATAGTCAAGACTTGTATATCCCTAAGAGTCACCAGTTAGTGCACCTTGATCACAGCACAATGCCCAAGGCATCTTTTTGATAGAATAAAAGACAATAATCGAAATAAATTGAACAATAATTGAATAAACATAATAATTTGAAATAACAACGATAAAATAAAGAGAAATAACTAAGAAATAAAATTTTCTTTCAATCAATCAACTAACTAACAATTGGCAACCTACGCTTTTTTTATAACTAACCTAACTTCTAAAACAAACCCTAAACCTAATAGGAAACAGTGTCCTAATTGGACTGTTACTAAAGAGGTCCTATTACCATATACCATATAGGTACCCAATAATTGACACAACAAATTATTATTTGAACTATGTGAGTGAATTCGATGAACTCTACCACACACATGGTGCATGTACACGAATTTATGACAGATATATGATTTCTCACTCCTTTGGTGTCTAGCTTGCTTATAAATTGCTGATCAAAATTGAGGTTTTAAAAAGTCATCCTAGTGTAGCAATTTTGATACAATCCGTTAGCCTACACGAAAATGAAACGAAACCAAGAGAGTTGGGGATGACCACAATAGTGTTTAAGTCACAATTGTGTCAACCCACTTGAACTACCAACTGAGCTCTAAGCAATGTGTTAATGTAGTGTAATCTAAACTATGAATTGAAAATAAAATTAAATAGCAATTGCTTAAAGGGAAATCAAAAGGGAAAATATTGGAAGGAAAACTCATAAAAGAAAATAACTCATTTTTTCATTCATCCCGCCAATTACAAGCAATCGTCTATAGGCCCTATTTATAACTAAACCAAACCCTAGATTCTATTGGAGCACTCATCCTCAATTATTCTAATGTGTTTACTTATGCCTCCGACCCAACAACTACACTAAATTGAATAAAATAAACTAAATTCTACTTTTCATCATAATATATAGCCCAATAAATATTTCTATTTATATTGAAATTCTAAATAGTAAAGCCTAAACATGTAAGTCAAACGAATAACCCATTCATCAAGTTATGATAAAGGAGAGGCACCGATGTGTTTTTCATAGACCTCCTGCTAGGTTGTTTGCTTTCTACAAACGATGTGGACACCCTGGCCCTTTAGCTATTAGAAGCCTGAGGTGAGAACGTTATTAGTTGCAACTTTACTAGTGATCTCAGTACCACCACATGGTATGATTGTGTTGTTGAATGAACCAAGAGACAAAAGCATCACAGACATCCTTTAAATTAGTCTTAAAGCATCCACATTAAGGCAATGGCCAGTTACCCCTCTTTGGCTTTGTTTTAATAATTTTTCAATTTATGTGGCATCCAAGAGAGTCCTACACAGGCTTACCCAATTTCCCTCATCCCAATTAGTCTTAGCAAAAAAATGATGGAAATTGTTTCGAAACAATAAAAAAAATCCATCCAGCTAATGGTAGGCCACATAGTAATCTTAAAAAAATAAAAATAAAAATACAGATGTGGTGAGTTCTCGAACCAATGACCTCTTGCCACATATACAAACATTTAACCACTGGGCTACTTTATATGTTTGTGCAGCCTTTCATAAAACGCGCAATTTATCATAGGCAGCACAAACCTCTTACCATTAGCTTTATGCAGCCTATGATAAGCTTCATAGTCCATTTCTCCCCTTCGTACAGGCAATCAGCAAACCTTTATGCAAAAAGGCTTGCGTCAGGCCTGCTTGGGCTAGGGACTGACTGGGAAATGCTATTGGGCATATTTTGGGCTTGACTGGAAAGGAATGGCTGATCGTGTACGGAGGGCTGAATGGTCTGTAGGGAGGGTTGAATGTAGCTCAGGACCGACTATTGTGGATGCTCTATATGAACTGCATATGGCTTCACACTTTTTGTAAGAATTTCTTTCTATTGCATCACTTCTTTGTGTAGGGAATTTGACCATGGGCAAGGAATGCTACAAGTGCATTGCTCATTCAGCAAGTGCCAATGGTTAGCTGCCAGGTGGAGCAATTCTTATAAGTAGCCCCACAGGTCTTGCAGCTCTAGTTAGGCTAAGGGTTGGTACCCTAGCTCATGACTGAATGAAGAACCTTATGAAAGTAGGGTGACTACAGTGGTAAGGTTAAGTCCACTCCATCCAAATGGGTACGGATCATATCGCCTCACTTATTAGTTAAGCCCAAGGCTCCAAAGGTCTACTTTTTTTAGAGATTAGAGATTTTAGTGTGGTAGCCCTCACCTAGACGAGTGTATGGCCTGCAGCACTCTAAGGTTAGGGCAAAGCACTTTAAATGAAAATTTGAGCCTTTATAGCCTTGGCAGAGCCCCCGACAACATATGCCAAGATCTTAAATTTTAGGGTTATTTCCCATATGGCCCCCATTTATTTAAATGTATTCCTGTTTGACACCCATTTGTTTTTTAGTCTAGTCTAACACCCATGACTGCTTGTTCAACCATGTTGACTAACAAATTCCATCCAATTGTTTTGATAAGGCAAATTTACCCCTGCTTAATTTTCCAAACTGAACACCAGCAAACCCACCACCCTCACAAACCCTCATTCTCTCCTCACACTCTCACAAACCCTCTCACCATCTCTATAATCACTCTTCTCTTCACATTCTCTTTTCTTTTCTCTCCCTCACAACCCCTCTCACTCTCTGTAATCTCTCTTCTCCTCTTCCCCTTCTCTTCTCTCTTTCTCTTCCTCGCAAACCCTCTCTCTGGTAAAAGAGGCTACCAACCATGGTGGTGGCGGAGGAGATGAATATGTGTGTGGTGGTAATGGAGATGAATAATTGGGTGGTGGTGGCGGAGGTGAATACATGAGTGGTGGCAATGAATAAATGGGCGGTGGTGGAGGTGAATAAATGGCCGATGGCTGTGGAGTTGAGTTAACCGGTGGTGGAGGTGAATAAATGTCGGTGGCGATGGTCTTAAGTTAACCGGTGTTGGTGGTGCTTTAATGGAGCTGAAAGTTGAGATGAGAGATTAAAGAGGGTTGGTTTGTGGGAAGAGAGAGAGATTAAAAACAGAGAAAGAGAGGGTGGGTTTTGTTGGGGAGAGAGACAAAAAGAGAGAAAGTAAAAAAAAGAGGGTGGGTTTTGTTGGGGAAAGAGAGAGAAAGAGAGATTAAAAAAGAGAGAAAGAGAGAGATTAAAAAGAGTGAGAGAGGTTGTGTTGGTGGAAGAGATTAAAAAAGAGAAAGAGAGGGTGGGTTGTTGGGGAGAGAGATAGAGAGATTAAAAAAATGAGAGTGGGTGGGATTGTGGGAATAAAAAAGAAAAAAAATGTTTGATTTGGAGTATCACGTGAGGGGTAAATTTGTCTTTTCAAAAAATGGGATGAAATTTGTTAGTCAACATGGTTGAACAAACGGTCATGGGTGTTAGACTGGAATACAAAAACAAATGAGGGTCAAACAGGAATAGACAAACAAATGGGAAATAACCCTAAATTTTAACATTTTCCAGATATCTAAGTTATAGATAGAATATTTTTTACGTGTGTTGACTAGATGGTTAGCCGTGTCAAACAGATTGTCACTTGTCAAGGGCGAGGCGCCAAGGTCGCCAGCTTTGTCGCAGTTAAGCCTTTTTACAGGGTAGAGAACTTAATGTGGTATTTGTCACCTTGATTAATGTATGGCCCTGCGGTGAGCAAAGGCTGGGGTGAGACAGTTTGAAAAAAAAAATAGAGCTGCAGCGGAGTCCCGACAACACAGTTTGTCACTTGTCATGTAGCTGGACTATTTACTATGGTTGCCTATTTACCATGTTGTGTTGATGTTGGGCACTTTTTTCACATAGTAATATACATTATGTTTGGATTTACATTTTTTTTTGCCCATGATAAGACAATGACCTATCGGAGCATGACTTGACAGGACACATTGCCAACTATAGGCTTTTGTCATGATGTAACCTTACGATCACCTTGTGTCCCAACTCTAAACTTTTCTCCTTACCCTTTACTGGTACAGACGTGTCTCACTCCTAATGGGAGAAATGAAATTGATTACTGCTACTCCATTTCACTCATGACCTTATCCACAAACATGCCTCATACATCCTTTTTGTAATTTACAATGAATTGGGAGGGCATATTTATCAGATCCTACTAATTGAGTTTTTAAAACAATATTTCGTTCAATATTGTTGCTAACAACGAGCTAGCTTGTTTGTAAGACTTGTCGCAGGTGGTATCACAAGTTAAGGTTCAAAACCTGGCACGACATATTTATGGTTCTCGGATCCATTAAAAACCTTTCTCGTCTTTCAAAATTAATATATATATATATATATATATATATATATATCCTTCAACATGGCAACCAAGTTAATGTCATCTTCATTACAAGTTATTGAGAAAAAAATAGGTAAGCTAATATATTTTGGTAGGCATTTGATAACGCCGTTGAATTTTTAATGTGGTCACTAGAAAGTTAGTCACACAAAAATTGATAGGATTACCTTCAAGGGTGTCTTTTTTCATGTGGAAGGTTGTATGAAGCTATCGTCAAAGGTTGAGCTATTTCATAGGGGTATGGACATTAAAGTGGGATGTGACTATTGTGGTGTTGAGCCGGAGAGCCGGAGAGTCAGTTCATTTTCTTATGCATTGTGGGTGGGCTTTTGTCTCATGGTAGCCTGCTCCAGTCCCCTTAGGATGTTTGGTGTTAGTTGGGTGATGTCTGGAACCATGGAGATGTTATAAAGAAGTTGGGTCATGCCGAGCCATTTACCTCCAAAAGGGTAAGACATTCGGAGATTACTTCCTTATGTAGTGTCATGGACAATATGGAAGGAACATAATAGCAGGATATTTTATTTCCTTGCAAAACACTGTCGGATATCAGATATTGGGTTGTATGGAGGTTCTCATCACTCTTTGGGGATGGGTGTCCCATTTGACATCTTTCAAGGGCATATTCTTTGAGAATTTGATTGTTAATTGGGTTGCTTTAGTCTTGGGACCTTAACACTTTAAGGTTACTGTATTATAATACCACGAGCATTGGTTAATAATATTCCAACCTTCAAAAAAAAGGAGTTTTTTTTCATATCAAACAGGGGGAAATTCCAAGAAGAGGAACTTGCACCAACGATAGAAGTCCTCCAACTACAAGAGCAGTCCATGCATATATTTATGTGCTTGTTTCATGACTACACAGGTGTCGGTTGTGCTAAGACATCAGACAAATAAAGACAGCAGAATAACTGGAGTCTAAATATGAACAAAATATACATAACAAAACTTAAGTTTGGATGAAAAGTGAAAAGCTTTAGGCCACATTTTCTCATTTCGTTATGATTATTTCTAACCATAGAACAATTGATTGTTATTCTCTTTTGTGTGTGTGTGGGAGGGAGGTGATTTAGCGTTATTTCATCCATTCAAATTTACTACTATGCCATCAAAAGTGAAGTTGTATGTCAATTTGTATCAAACTATTTTCTCGGCATCTTTTACAAGTTAAAATAGTGCCAAAAGAACTAAGATTTACGTCCTAGAAAATCAGCTTAAAAACTTATTCGGGAGTGTTTGGCATACCTCTAAGTTCACACCAAGTTTCACGTGAACAGGATCAGAACTAACCAAATGTCCTTCACACTGCTTTATTGCCTTGTGCAAATCACGCAGGTGCCCCCATTTTGGCTGCCTAATAAAACCTGCATAACATCTAAGAATATGAAAGATGCACAAATGACTTCTTAGGAATATCACCAATGAAACAACCTTCTTCATTTCAGTGCCATGAATGAAGTCATTTGTCAAACTAATCCAGCATCAATGACAAACGTAAACAATATTTGAAGCAAAACATTAAGGAAATAACATTAGGATTTTATATTAACTTTGAAATGTCAGAAATGCAAGGGATTTTTCCTCATTGATTTATATGATTGGAGCTGTAAGACAGTGATGATCTCACCAATGAAATGATCTTCCCTGTTTGGCACATTTTTAACAGGAGCAAAGTAATAAATCACAGTTACTACTTTACAGGAAAACTCTAGTTATCATGATTTAGTGGGTATTGGTGCAATGATTTTACCTTGTTGAAAACTTGAAACATTTTAAACAGAAGCACAATGCAATAATCTTCGCCAGTATCTAATACTTCAGTTGAGAATTATCAGGTTTTGGTACAAGGGTTTTTGATTTATTTGGATAATGTAATAATATTACTATCAATTTTATTACAATCTCTTAGATTTCAATGCAATACTTTTGATTTATGGCTGTGTAGTTTTTACAAGATGACAAATTTTAAAATTCTGTAAGATATCAGAACTTATTTACTTGATACTTTTAGCATAAAATTATGAATTCACAAATAAGACAAACTGAAAACCACAACTTATTGCACTACTTGTAAGTGGAAACCATTTCTAGTCCATACAAGTGGCAAACGCAAACACTTTTTTTTTTTTTCTCAATAAACAAGTTACAAGTTTGTTTACATTGACTTGTAATTGCTTGCAAGTGACTATTAAGTAGTTTTTCGCTTGCAAGTTGCTTAAAATCTTTAAGTGGCTATAAGCTCCAACTTAACACTTGTAGATTTTAAACAACTCATAAGTGACAATCAACTTAATAAGCACTTACAATTTAACGTAAACAAATATGTTCGTTATTTTTTCTATAATAAAAATAAAAAATTATAAGTTGTGGTTTTGCCACTTGTAAGTGGCAGCAAGTGGTTTGTCAATTAAAAGTGGTACAAATAATCACCTCCAGATGCCAAAAAAATGTAGTTGTGCCTTTCATGCATTGGTGATGATGTGTATCCATCAAAGCTCTATGAAGATATCTTACCATATTCATCAATTGGAGCATCATAATCATAACTTGAAGCAACCAAAGGGCCGCCAGCTGTCCGCCCAAAGTTAGTACCTCCAAAATACTGCAATTGTTTATCAAGTAATTGCATTACACATGATTTTCAATGACATAGAGAAGATTACTTAGAAACGGTAGCATGCTTAAAAAAGAAACAGCAAAGATTGGCTCACCATGTAATAGTTCTGAAAAGTTCCACCTGTTTCAAAAAAACGTGCAACAGAAAAAGCAAGATCCTCTACAGGTCGGTATGGAACTGGGTGTCCAAATGCTAGGAACCTGTGACATGCACATATTGTTAAACACTTAATTCCTTAAGTGCAGTATGGTCTAGTCTTTGTCCTCGATCTTTCTTCATTTTATTTATTAGTCTTAAATTTAGCACAGTAAATAAATTACCATCCACAATAATTTTCCGTCCACATCTTGGGTTTTGAAGGGGAATTCGGAGTAAACTCGTCACAGTAGAAACCGTTGCATGTATTTATCTGCATTAGAACATGAAATTTTGACTTACTTCTATGCTGCTAGCAAAGAAAAGAAAAATGAGAATCTTAATCATACGAACTAAAGAAAGTACTTAAGACAAATGACAATGTGCTATAGGAGTGGGTAATGTTGAAGAAGTACGAGTGTTCAATATCACCTTAGTCGTAAGGGACTTCTTTGGAAATCTCCCCTTATTGTATTTGTTAGAAAATTGAACACAAAGAAACTCTAGAACATTCAAATGCTCTAGAGTATTATGATAGTGGAAGGAGCAACTGTAGAATATGAATGTTACTAGACTTTCTTTCTTTTCAATACTATAGCACAAGTGGCAACTTATTGATGGAAACCTTGGTGACTCTTGCATTGAAGATGTCCCCTTGTTGAGGGAGTTCATTTGAATCTTTAATTGTGGATAGGGAGAGTGTTATTAGAAATCTATGATCTTCCTACCCTTATGGCTGCTCCTTTTGTAATCTCAATAAAATTTTACCTTTGAAGAACAAAAATCATAATGTGTTTCACGTAAGATAACCTTGACAAGATTCAACTATAGATTGACAGTAAGATAACCAAATAAATGCCAATGGGAAAGAAAATAGAATGAACAAAACACAATGGCATGCAAAAACATTTCTAAAGGTTTGCTCATTCAGTAAACTGGGATCAAGAAGAATAGTGGAGATTGGCGAAGATTAGATTTGTTGGTATAAGAGAATATTCTACTCGAGTTTTTGTGTTTATGAAATCTATTGTGTTCAATAAACATTAGATGGTCATGGGTTGAAATTTAGAAGCCGTGTCTTGAACTCATAAGTCATGACTCCCACATGCTTTTACTCTTTGTTCTTGTCTAAGTGAAGTTAGTACCATGCTGGTGTTTCCTTTCATCATTTGGTAAGGCTTGCTAAGGTTCCAATAGAACACAGCAAGTGCATGGGTGAAGGCCTTGTTGAGCCTGGGACAAGTTGTGACACCCCAAATCCCGATGAGGAAGGAAGAGGGTGGGTGCTGAAAAGGCACCCAGCCCATAGGAAGTGATAGTTGCGCCAAGTGATACCCCACATAGACAGCCCTCCGAGTGAAAATTCTTAATTGTGGACCAACACTCTTCTAACACCGACGCATTTTCATCTTGACTGGCAGAGATTGTGACAGATGGTATCACGTCTGGGGTTCAATACCCACTAGAACCAATTTGTTGGTTAATTGGTTTAAGCTGAAAACCCCACACCCTGTGGAAGCGGTTGAGTGGGAAATGTACGGATGGTATCACAGTTCATTGGTTTGATACCCATCGTGAGCAATTTGTACTTAAAACTCTACTCCGTACAAGTGTGGTTAAGTGGGGACAAAACGGATGATATCACAGGTCAAGGTGTTGATGCCCACTGAGACCAATTTGTTGGTTAATTGAATGATTACACCAGGTGGTGTCCCACACGCTTAGGCAATTGTCCGGCTAAGATTCTTAAGTGTGGACTTGCACTCTTTTAACACCAAGCTTATTCATTTCGCGTGTCGTAATTTGTTGGATAGTTAGTTTGAGCTAAAACCCCACACCCTATGGGCATAGGAGCGTGGTTAAGTGGGGACAATATCAAATGTATATGAGTGGGTTGTTAAACAAGCAAGGTGGCCACCAAAACTATTTTTAATTACCTAAAGGTATATGCGGAAATTTCTTAATCTCTTATTTGACCTTTGAGTTCACCTTAGATAAAGGCTTTCCTTTCTCTATCAGTAAAAGTCCCCTTGGTTTGCTCAGTTGACATCTAATCACGTGCCTCTGAAGATTTCTTTTTCAGATCAGTTTTCGTTTAGCTTTATTCGCTTTTCTTACTACCTTAAGTACATGGTCTAGGGATTGATTAAGACCAATCGGAGATTTTGTACCTTGCATATTTGGACAATACAATAATTTGTTTTGCTCTTGTGCTATTCTCTGCATTACATAGTGAATTTCAACAAATCCTAGGTACAGTTGGGAGGGATTCTCGTGTCATAGGAACTGATCTACATGGATCTGAGGGGCTGACACACCATGCAGAAGCAAGTCAAGCAACTTTCACCTTTAGAATGATGAAGTCTTGAGCTTGTTTCATTTTAGGTTGCACTTAACTTACAGTGTTGTTTCTGTGGTCTTACTTTTATAGCAGTGCACTTGGTCATTCATATTGCCTTGTTTAAAATCTTGTAGCGACTACTGCGATATTGTTCCATTGCTGTTGTCGGTCATTCATCGATCAGCACCTTAAACATACATTATCAACAGAATGCAAACAAGAATGTTCCTATAATGTGTTAATCTAGTAGAAACCATATGATCAACCTTACTTCTATTATGGTCAGTGAGTAGGATGGACAATAATATGGTTATACAAGACCTTCCTAACTTGCTATGAGAGCGATTCATAGCAGTTTAATGCATGTACCTAAAAATTATAATGTGTATATATATAATCAATTTAATTTTCTCCCTTTAAAACTCGTGCAACAAAACATTTTTCCTCATATTCTATTCCAATAAATTTTAGTGTCAAAAAAGCAAGCATGAATTGGTTATTTAGATGAACACTTACAATTGGATCAGGAGCATCTTCTTGTGCACACATTACCCAAGGAACAGTAGTATTGAGATCAATGGCAGTTTCTGCGGCCCATTTCACGTATAACTCTCCGCCAACCCCATATGCCCATTCAACATTTCCATATTCATTCTCAACCTGTTAAAGAATGAAATGTTTTTCTCAAAGGCATGTAACTCAGAAAGAAGATCAATGGTGCTTTAGTAGAAATGTGGTTGACTTTAGAATGCATACAAAACAATGACTATAATACCATAAGTCCCACTTTACCTACTAAATGAGGATGCATTTATATCAAAGGAACTGCAAAATCAACAGAGGCAGTCATACACCCAATAACACCCCATAGAACTTTAGAAGTGGGCATGTGCCCAACAGAAATCCTGCTCGAACCATTGTTTGAAACTCGGAAATACAACCCTTTTCTATGCTCAGTACCATGTTCACAAGCATTTCAACCAAAGTTTAAGCAAGCAGAGGGAACAACTATGTATTTGATAAGGAATCTAAGCTCGTTTTTTATTTCATCTGCTTCTTACTGTAGGCCAACTTCTACCTTGTTTATATTTAGAGCCTCGCTTTGTTTGTTGTTCATTATAAACTTAATAACACTATACTAATTGGATTCATCAAATAAATAAATAAATAAAATAATGCTAACATGTACTTTCTCATAGTGAGGTTTAACCGCCCTTTTAAATATTTATCAAAGGTTGGAGATTGGAAAAGCTTGGTGATAAAATTGCCACAACTTAGGCCTCGATATATCCGAACATTCTATTACATTACATTCCAACTCTAAAGCACAGACATCATTGAAAACTGAAACTCTTTGGACTCTCCTCGAACACGTGTCAGACACTCGGTTAACGTGTCCGGAATGTTTGACTAGGTCGGACACTAGTTGGACACCGTTTGTTTGCAAATTTAAGAGGTGGGTGTAATTGAAAGAATGAAACATTTTGATAGATGTAGAATTGAAGGTTAATGCTAATATAATAAGATTTTTACTTATGACATGAGTTCTAAATTTGAGTTATGTTAATTATTTGAATATGATTTTGAACAATTGTTTATCTTGCTTAAGGTTTTACAGACATTTAACAATTTTTAATATATAATAAATTTATATTAATTATGTGTTCGCATCGGTGCTTCCTAGAATTCCAGTCTCTATTTTTTTTTCTACCGCCTATCGATGGAAACTCTCGCTTTGAGCCCTATAGCCCTTTCCCAGTTGAGGTTTTCACACTATCCCCATAGCCCCTTGCTTATGAAAACTTTTAATTTCTGGAATTACAGCTTCATAAGTGGACAGTCTGAATTTTGTGAGGATACTTTTGATTTTTTTAAACTGATCATGCTTTTATGTCTCAAAGTTGGGAATTGGAAGTAGATCCGATACTAAATGCTAAAACCCAAAGCTACTACACTTCAAACATGTGTGAAGCTTGAAATACACTTTGAACATTTTTTAGATCTATGATGATGAAATAAATTATTAAATTACACATAAAGTCAATAGTTTGTAACAATGGTACAGCTTTGAGTAACTTATGTTCTTAACACTTTGAACTGTGTCCAAATCAAGATACAGAGTATTGCGTAGAATCACCTGTGCAAGAATGATAGGGCCACCTTGTGATGCAAAAAGTTTTTCCTCCTTCATCATATTCACAATCTTTGCAAGAAATCGCTTCATTTCTATCTGTATTGACAAAAAAAAAAAAAAAAAATTGGCATCCCAAGTGTACGAGTAAACAAGACTTTTACAAGTTGCACAAAAGATTTTATTACAGATGACCACTACAATAAAGGATGAGTAACTGATTTTTTTTTACGTATTTCCATGAAGGAATTTGATCGCCACAAAGAGGTAAAGGTACCTTAAAAGGAGTATTTGTTGTCCGAAACTGGATCCCAGGGATAAAATGCAACCACATAGGGAATCCCCTACAATGAGTGAAGATAGCCTTAATATTGTGAGGTCCCAATTTTCTACTGAAGCAAGTCATGTGTGAAAGTTGTCTCCGTTGTAAAAGTATGAATAATCCTACTTTTCAAATGGATCAATCTGTTAAGAACTTAAGATGCACAAACAATATCTACCATTTGATTGTTGAACTCAAAGAACAGTCGAGTAATGGTTTTTCCTTCCTCTTTTTTTTAAATAAAATAAAAAAAATTCCCCCTTGCCCCTAAACCTCCTCACACAGAAATAAATTATAATAATAGATTGTATGGTATATTAAGAATGACATCAAAACTTAATACACACCCATAGTTCCATTCAGCGCAAGCATATGGCCCAATCCTCAAATGCACAAACAGCCCCGCTTCCTGAACCGTCTTCACAAACCTTACCAGATCGAACCTTCCTTCAAAGTAGTACTACAACCAATTTGTGCCAAAAATGTCAGTCAAACCATAATGACAGAAAAAACAAGGGAAATTACCCCACACCCCCTCCCCCCCCCCCCCAAAAAAAAAAAGTAGGATTTCACCTCTCCTCTAATGGCCTCATGATTGTTCCAAAAAATATAAGTTTCTATCACGTCCAATCCTCCTTCTTTGGACTTCCTAATGAGCTCTGGCCATATCTGCAAACATCGTTTCACAATCTCCATCAAATTCAAATCCAGATTAACAACTTGCTAAAAACTCCATCAAACTTATCAACTAAAGAGAATTGATAAAAACAAATCAAAATAAGTATAGAGATTACAAAAACCCAAGATGGGATAATTCAACAATAGAATTTTTAGCTTTTACTGTTGTTCAATTGGCGGTATTATCATGCATTGTTTTACTGCCAGCAAACTGAATCAACTTTAACTAGACCAAATCTAACTGCCATCACTGACTGGTTCCATGTCAATTTAGTGATGCATAATTTCGCATTCCCAATTCAAATCCTTTAAGAAACCAGCCTGACTAAATCATCTAAATTCAGAATTCACTAAATGCTTTTTAAAATTCACAATATTCAAAGACTTAGGTTCAGTAAAAACATTTGGTACTTGTCAAACACACAACTATACACTCTCAATGGGGTTTCTTATCAAACATACATAACACATAGCTTAGTAGATGAACACATCCAAAACCTCATACCCATTTCTCGACGCGAACACACCATATATTTCCTAGTTCCATAACTTAAAAATCAAATCAAGTTTACCAAGAGTAGAAAAATCAGCTTACTTCCGGTGTGGTTCGAGGATAATGAACGGACCCGGAAAGCAAAACTCGCCTCTGCCCATCAATAACCAAAGCTCTATGATCATAAGTAACTGTCACAGCAAGGCCCCTTTCAACATAATACTCATCAAACACTAAAACAAGAAGTAATATTAAAACCCAGTAATTCTTGCTTTCCATAACTCAAATTCCACTAAAGCACCTCAAATGTCACAAACCAATTTATACCTACAAAACCCTAGAAACCCTAACCAAAGCCCGTACCCTAGAAACCCTAACCAAAGCCCATTAAATATTTATGGATAAGTCGATCATTTGGGTGCAAAAGCATGCAATTTGAAATGAGAATAAGGTTTTGTTGTTTTGAGTGTCTTTAATGAAAGAAGAGAAGAGTGTGTGTTTTAAATGTACCTTGGGGATTATCTATTGGAATCGATGGTTCCAAAGCTTTGATATTCGATTGATTTGGACGACGAGAAGATGAGAACAGAAGAAAGCTTTGGAGGAAAGCACAGAGAGAGTAAAGGACAAACAGATGAATGGAGAAATTGATGAGGGTTTGAAAATTTTCCGCGCCATTTTCAGTTTTAGGTTACAGTTGGAAAATACACCGTTTTCCTTGGGAATGAATTTTGTTTCCCTTGTTATGCACATTTTCACTGTTTAATTGTGTATTTAATGATCAGAAATTAATTTTTGATTGTTTTCCCATTAGTCATGGGAACCCATGTCCAAGGGGGAGGCTTCGGAATTGAATTTACGGAAACGATTTTAATTTTTATGTCTATATTTTTGTGCAACCAATAGTTTTCTTCTCCTGTACTGTGTTTGGGCAATGGACATGGGGATTGGGGTCCAAGTTTTCCATCAAGGGACAGAGTGTTTGTTTTAATAAAATAAACTTTTGGATATGTTTGGTTAACCATTTTCCTTAGAAAATAGAATCAACTTTCTTTGTTATGCGGATTTTCATTGTTTGGTTGTTTATTTAGTGACAGAAAATCGATTATTTATAAGATTGTTTCCTATTGCTCATGAGAATCCAAGTCCAAGGGGAGACCTCGAAATCGAATTCACATAAACGATTTCAATTTTCATGTCTATTTTACGTTCAGAAAATAAAGAAATAAAGAAAAGTTTCAAAGCAAATTTCCGTAAGAAAATGAAAAGAGATCATCGTGAATTAATTAATTATGTTATCTACTCTCTCTTCATCTTCTCTCCTTTATTACAAAAATATTCTTAAATTAAACAATCCTTTAAAGGGTATTAAACTTAGAAGACATGTTTAGAGTGAAATAATTGTGAACAAATAATCAGAAAATTATCATTTGCATATTTCTCAAACAAACTGATAAATATGTAATAATGTTTCTCATTAGAAACACTTCATCAATTTTATATAGATATCAAGAGAGACCATATTCATTCGCATAAAGAAATGATAAATGACAAAGCAATGTAGTACAAAACATGTTACATAGCCTAGCAGGAACAAATTGTATATATCTTAACATTTAAAAACGTCATATAGAAGTTGTCCTTGAAATGTAAACAAATAATAAGTTTTAGAATTTAATTTAGACTTCTAGAGTACCTAATGCATTATATAAAACTATATATAAATACTTTATTATATAATGAGTTAATCATAAATTAAAAGTGGGTAGGTAACATCGCGAGGACAAAACATTATTATATATTGTGTGTCTCAAGCAAGTTTTCATTTATGTTTCTTTCAACAAAAATTCTAATTGTCGAGGGAAATGGCGAGGGAGGGGACCGTCCATCCCCTCGGGATGCGCGCAAGAAAAGTCAACGCACGCATCCCGGAGGGATGGACGGTCCCCTCACTCCCTCTCTCCCTCCCTCACTGTTTTCCTCGCCGTTTCCCTCGATGATTAGACGGGTTCTTCTTTCAAACTTGTTGGAATATTTTTCTTTGCAAATTTTATTTTTGAGCTTTCAAACAAAGCACAACACATCACCAACAAATGATAAAGGGCATCAGTAAATGAAAGCATCTTAATTGAATAAAATAGGGACAAAGCTTTCAATTTATAGAAACACAATATCTAGATGGAGGATAACCAAAAAGACGGACAATATATTAGGGTTGGCAGTGGGGTGGATTTTCACGGATATCCGCCCCACTCGCCCCGTTTGGGGCGGATTTGGTAATGGGTCCTTGGATCTTGGGGCGGATATGGATTTTCAATCTGTATCCGTTTATTAATCGAGGCGGATACGGATTTGGCCATATCCGCCCCACGGATATCCGTTTATCCGATGAATTTATAAAAATACCCTTCCCTATATGAAGGATTAAACCCTCTCACACCCGCACTCTCGTTTCTCACACCCTCCCTTCTTCTCTCACAGCGAAGGCGGTAGAACCCCTCCCTGAACCCCTCCCTTCTTCTCTCACAGTGAAGGTGGTAGAATCCCTCCCTTCTTCTCTCACAGCGAAGGCGGAGGCCGATCCTCGCTTCTTGTAGCCCCTTCTTCTCTCTCACAGTGAAGGCGGAGGCCAAAGGGTCGCCCCTTCTTCTCTCTCACAGCGAAGGGCGAAGGGTCGTCCCTTCGTCTCCTTCTCTTTTCACGGACAATCGAAGAAACATCAGATCTGAAATCAAAGTTCTAAGATCAAGATCTGAGATCTGATATCAGACATCGAATTTTTTTATTTTTTTTTTGTTAATTTTTGTATGGTTCTTTGTAATTTCTGTAATTTCTTTTTAATTTTTGTATGATATCAGATATCGAAAAAAAAAATTTGTTAGTTTTTTATTTGTTCTTTGTAATTTCTGTATGGATTTTTGTATCTTGTAATTGTAATTTTTGTTATAATTTATGTAGTTAGATGGATAACCGTAAACGGATTGGCGGTGCGGGGCAGATATCCGCTAATCCGCACGGGGCGATTACGGTTTTTAATAAAAATTGAAAACAGATTGGCGGGGCGGATTGGGCGATCCATTATTTCTGACGGATCGGGGATGGATTTGCTCAAATTCGCCCCGTTGCCATCCCTACAATATATACAACAAAATAGTGTCAAGGAGTTTCAATATCCATACAATATTATATTGATTTATGTTGATGTTGGGTTCACATGTACTTTCTTGATGTTGGGCACGTGTTTCAGAGCTATCAAAAGCATTTAAGTTACAACACTTCTAGAAAGTCAGGCCTGCCCAATACCATCCATCATCCTAGAGATGCTGAAAATGACCCAATCTCTATGATGATTGATGGTATTGGGCTGGCCTGACTCTCTAGAATTAGTGTTTAAGTTAGCAACAATCCATCTTTATTTCAAAAGTTTTTTTTTTGATAAAGCTTATAGCTAGATATATTACTGAATAATATTACAAAATATTTGTCCTGCATAAGTAGCTAAGTCATGCGCTTCGCGATTCATAACGCAAGGAATATAGTTACATAACTATTCATAATTAATAGCTAGAAGAGACTTAATACTACATACTAATGTGCGCCACATCCAGTTGGTCTCAATCTGACTTGTGCTAGTAGTAGTACTGGGTTGTAGGATGGAGTTTAGAGTCCCTGAGTAACCAAAAAGGATTCATTTGCGCCATTGTTGTGCCTGATTGGTGAGGAGAGCTGCTTCTGCTGCAAAACATTCCGCCATTGTACTATCACTCACTTTCCCAGGAATGGCACTTGCTATTCTTGCACGGACTTGTCCCATGGTATCAACCGCAAAAACCCCTAAAACACCCTGTTGTGAAGATGGGAAAAAGCAAGCATCGTAAGTTACAACAATCATTTCTACTTTGAGAGTGTCTGGGCTAGGAATGAGATGGAAGGCAGTTAAATTTAGCGGGTGGTTTTGAGCTGTTAGGAGTTTAAAGTGAATATCTTGGACTCTGGACTCTGGTTGACTCGGAGACATGGTTTGTTGGAGTGACTACGTGAGTTGGGGTTTGGTGGGCTGTTTGATGTGAGGTGATGGCGGAGTTGATAACTTGGTGCAAGGAATTTGGTTTGGTAGAGTCTGCCAGAGAAAAAGGGAGAGCAAACCATTGTTTTTTCCATGTATCCCAAATGCATTGAAAGGCTTGAAGAAAGACTTGTGGGGAGAATTTTGTCTTCTGGAAGATGATCTTGTTGCGTAACCCCCAAATTGTGTCAATAACAGCAGTAAATTGGGATAATATTTCTTCCTTACGGTTTCCATCATGGTAAGCCGTTTCCCACATAAATTTGGAAAAATGTTTAGTTGTTCTTTCTCTGCTTGTTGTTCTTGCCTAAAGGATAGGAATAGGGGAAAGAAGCCAAAGGCGCTCTATAATCGGGCAAGAAAAAAGGAGATGATTGACCTCTTCAATATGTTGTTTGCAGAATATGCAACAGTCATCAATGGGGACATGACTTCTTTTCAGATTGTTCATGGTAAGAAGTAAGTTTTTGAGTGACCTTCCAAAGGAGAAAAATGGCGGTGGCCGAAGCTTTGATGCGCCATAATTTCCTTAGAATTTTGGGATGGACAAGGTGCTCAGTCCCCGAGGTGGTAGATGTTGAAGTTGCTGAAGATTCCTGGAGGAATGCCTTGGTCGCACTTTTGACCGAGAATTTCCCCGTTTTGTCAAAAGTCCAAATAATCTTATCAGGAAGAGAGGATGCCTTATGACTATATAAAGAATATCATGAACAATCGGGGAGGGGAGGAAGGAATCTAATAGATTGGAATTCCATCTAGGGTGATACTCATGTTGGGTCCAAAGGTTCGAGAGAAATCAGATGGAAGGAGTGTTAGATTAGGGGCAACAATCCTCTAGGGTGAGCCCAGGCTTTACCCAACAATCTTTTCAAACATTGATCTCATTGCCTGACATGATTTGCCAAAGAAGATGGCCTTTCATTTTCCTAAGAGCTGTGATAGTGCCTTTCCACGCAAAGAATGCATTCTTTGGAGTTTTATCCAATTGAAATAGGTTGCATTTACGGTAATAGATGGCTTTGAGTTGTTGCGTGTGGGGGTGCAACGATCTTTTTAAAGCAAGCCAAATAGTTTTTGCCATAAGAACCTGGTTTTTTACCCTAGAATTTGGGATATTTAGCCCCCCTTGTTGTTTAGGACGGGTTATTTTATCACAAGTGCGTAGATGTCTACTTTTGCATTCATCAGCCCCATTCTACTAGAAATCTCTGGCTAGCGAGTCAATTTTCCGTGTAGTAGAACATGGAAGGAGAAAAGTTTGCATGGTGTAGTTCGGTATGGAATGAGTGATCGATTTAATCATGACTGTTCTACCTGCTTGTGAGAGGATCTTGGCTTTCCAGGATGAGAGTTTATTATTAATTTTATCAATCAGAAATTGGAAGTCTGAGGCTTTCCTCCTGGAGAGGAGTAGAGGGGTTCCCAGATACTTATCTTTCGGGTTGTAGATTTTGGAGCCGAGAATTCTGTTAATCATCCTGGTATGTCTGGGATGCACATTTGCACTATAGAAAACCGATGATTTTTCATAGTTTACCGCTTGGCCAGAGGCCGTGCAATAAACAACAAGAAGCTCTTTGATCGCACGCGCTTTTGCCAAAGTTGTCTGGCAGAAAAGCATAAGGCCATCCGCATAAAGAAGATGACTAATAGAGGGGGAGTGTTTTCTAATACGGATGCCTTGAATAACCTTATTTGTTTCTGCTTGGTTAAGGAGGCGAGACAAAGTTTCAGGTACAAGGATGAACAGATATGGAGAAAGGGAGTCGCCTTGTCTCAGGCCACGTGAAGGCTTAATGCTTAGAAGGGGAAAACCATTGAGTAAGATCTGCAGAGAGGAAGTGGAAATGCATTGTTCTATCATTTTAATCCATCCTTCTGCAAAACCTAAACTTTGCAAAATCTTGATTAAAAAAGACCATTCCACTCTATCATAGGCCTTTGCTATGTCTATCTTGATTGCCATCGAACATTGTTTATTATTTTGGCAATGTTTCATTTGGAAGAAAGTTTCATGAGCAAGATTGACGTTATCCAAGATAGACCTACCTTTGAGAAAAGCTCCTTGATTTGGAGAGATAATTGGTTCCAATAAAGGTTTCAGTCTGTTGGCCAAGATGTTGGAAATGATCTTGTAGATTACATTGCAAAGACCAATCTGTCGGAATTTATCGGAGGTGGTAGGATTTGACACTTTAGGAATGAGAGCTATAAAAGTTTTATTAAGTTTTGGATCCAAAGTGTGCAAGGTGAAAAAATTGACCACCACTTCGATAACATCATTTTTACCTATGTCCCAATATTGTTGGAAAAAAAAAGGCGTGAAACCCATCTGGTCCCGGCGCTTTGTGGCTCCCCATACTAAAAAATGTATGTTTAATTTCTTCTTCGCTGGGGATTGACAGGAGGAGCTCATTCTCTGATCTCAAGATCAAAGGTTGGAAGAGAGTGAGGATATTTGTGTTATCCTCCGTGTCGGAACTCTGAAAAATTGTTTGGTAATAATTATTAAGGAGATGACCCAAGGATTCATGTGAAGAGTGCCAGTTATTTGAATCATCCTTGAGCCGGAGGATAAGATTTTTTTTGCGCCTTAGGAGGCAGGAGATATGGAAAAACTTAGTGTTTTTGTTTCCTTATTTAAGTCAGGATTCGCCAGATTTATTTTTCCAAAACAATTCCCGACTCTGGTAAAGTTTCGAAAGACGGACTTCTAAAATAGAAATAGCAGAGGCATTTGCTAGAGACGGGTGAGCATTTTGAAGATTATCCAGGGCAACAAGGGTTTCTTGAATATTCTGATCAATGTTCCTGAAAACCTTCTTATTTCACCTTGACAGGTTGTGATTGAGTTTCTTCATTTTGAGATGGAAGTTATGAGATGGTGTTTGATGATATCTGGGAAGGCAGGAGGACTGGACAATGTGATGACAAGTTGGGTCACGAGACCACATGTGAAAGAAACGGAACGGTATCGGGCGAACATTGGATTTAGTGATAAGATTTAGAGAAATTTCCCTATGATCAAAAGATGAGGTGTGGATGGTACGTGCTATAGCTTAGGGGAAAAGATCCATCCAATTGGTAGGAACCAACAATCTATCTAATTTGGCTTTTATCCCATTATGATCTTTCCTTTTGTTGTTCCAAGTAAAGCGGAACCATTGAGGGGGAAGTCTAAAAGGTGGTGATTATCTATGAAGCATTTTAGATTTTTCACCATATGGTAAGTAACTCTACATCCTCCCATTTTGTCATCTGTTGAAGATATGGCATTGAGGTCTCCTAGGACAATAGTAGGTTGGTTGTGAAGAGTGTACACTTGGGATAGGGCTTCCCAGAAGTTAGCCCTTAGTGAAGGATTAGGTTCTCCATAGGTGAAAATAACATACCACATGTCATTTGAGTAATAGTTATCAACTGAGCAATAGAAATAATATCTACAGGAAACAAGAACACACTATACCAAATTGACATTTTTGTAACAATCCAAAAAATAATAACATTTTTTAGCTATAACAATCCACAAAGCAATTTTACACATTTTCACAAACAAAGTAATTCAATAATTGTATCACCACAAATAGTATAGGCTTACAAGTGATGCTATTTATGGCATTCTAATTTATTGTATCACTTTTTTTGTGTAGCACTTTTTCATTTTGTTGACTAAATTTAGTTTTGACTTGAAATTGTTTGGTGGATTGTAATAGCTCAAAAGTGTTATTGTTTTTTAAGTTGTTACAAATATACCAATTTGGTGTAGTGACATTTAAAGAAATACCTTCCTTTCAGAAGAGTGCTAGACCTCCAGATTGACCAGCAGTTGGGACCGCGACGCCATATTTGTATCCAAGTTTCCTCCGTAGTTTTTGTTTATGAAATAAAATAATTTTTGCATTGGACCGATGGGAGAGGGACTTCAAGTTTTTGAAAGCACAGGGCGACCCAAGATCCCTTGCATTCCAACCGAGAATCATTGCTCCCGCGACAGCCCTTTCCCGGCGGCCGCATGCTCATCAAAGATAAAAGGAACTGTGGAAGATTGAGTGGAGGATTCTCGTGAGCCCGAGTAAGAGCGATCATTCAAATTGGCAGAAATTGGGTTTGGGTATTGAATCTCCTATATCTGAGAATGAGTATGTTGATCCTACATCAAATAGTGAGTCTGCTGATCCTGAACCTGATCGGCCTCGGAACTGACTGGAGTGTCAATAAACAGAATGGGCACATCAACCATGAGTCGTTTATTGGCCTGGGTTCCAAAATCCTCTTTATAGTAGGAGCCTATCTTTCTTTTGCTTTTAGAAGAAGCCCATGTTTCCTGAACACCTTGAACTGACTTAGACGGGAGATAAACACGGTTAAGCCTTTCCAACATTTTTTCTTGTATCCTAAGTCTGGTTCTGTCTTGCTGCTTCCTTTTCTCCGCAAGAATTGCAGCTTGACTCAGAATGACCTGGTTGGCTTCAAACTGATTAATTTCATTGGTTGTCCATGAGCCATAAGAGGTTGGGAGATGGGCGACCGATTCTCTTGTGGCATGAGCTTGTCTCACTGTGATGTTAACATGATCCAGGGATGGGGATCCGCCACAAAGGATTCTAATAGACCATTGAGAGTTTGGGATTGGGGTCCGAAGATTTGCTCCCTAATAGATTGTCAAGTGTGCAACTGTGCTTGGAAAAGGTGAACTTGTCTGTCATTCAAGCCTGTTACTATTCCATTGTTGATGCTCTATAGGTGAGTGCGGTGCTGCCATGGAGAACTTGTAGCAGGAGGCATGAATGCTATCATTTGCTGAAGAGAAGGATCAGTTGGTGCGACGAGTTCATTGTTGAAATAGTGCATTGTGCCTGTTACTTGTGCAAAAAATTATTCACCGAGGTGAGACCAAAACCTTGTTGAGATGTGGAATCGAAGTGGGTTTCCACTGTGTATTCATTGAGAGTAGAGAACTCAACTGTTTGGTCAGTTGAAGTAGGGAGGGCACTTGTCGCTATAATATTACTCTGGTTTTGAGGACCCCTGTCTGAGAAGCTGTCTAACTATTGTGGGGGCATTGATTCATGAGTCATTACCACGCTGCTATTTTCGCCATGTGTCGGGCAGTGAACTATCTGATTGTTGCAAATGTTGTTATTGGAGTTGCCATGTGGCACTTGAGGAAGGGGGTTGTTCTGTTGTGTAGCAGTGAGGGGAGACAAAACTCATACTGTTTGTTCCAAAAGGGAATGGAATTGAATGTGGTATGAAGAGGAGATGTGACGACTGTTGTCATTGGTGTTGTTGCATTAAATGGGTCACTTTGATGGTGAGTTGTTGGTTCGGTTGACTTATGAGTTTGGGAGAGAAGGAGAGGATCTTGAGGTGGTTGGGATTGGGTGGGAAGTGGGTTGTTTAATAAGGTGGGTGTGACATTAAGGATGTGTTTGGTTGCATGGAATCCTATGCAATGGAAATTCATGAGGGGACCCTTACATTTTAGGCTAAATCGATCCACCATTTGGTTTTGTGATCAATGGTGGGAATGGAAGTCCCACGAACATGAGAATCACATGCCTTGGGGGACCAAGGAGTGAGATTATCATGTTCATGGGACTTCCATTCCCACCATTGATCACAAAATCAAATGGTGGTCAAATGGTAGATGTGGAGTGATATATCAATTTAGCCTAAAATGTAGGGGTCCCCTCATGGATTTTCATGACATAGGATTCCATGTAACCAAACACACCCTAATGGTAGTGGGAGATGGGTTGGTTGGGAGTTGACTTGAATGTGGGATATTGGAAGTCAACGATACGATCAATGCTAGAGTTAGATCGGTCAATAGAACGCGAGTCGACTCGCTCCTCCATCAAAGCAGCATTGAGATCAAGATCAAGATCTCGAGATTTGTGGGGATGATGATTCCATAGATCTGGAAGTAATTGGCTTAACGTGCATCCTAGAAGAAGTAGCGTTCCTTTGCATTGGGACCGGTGGTAGCCGGAGGTGAGCCTCATTCAGCTTGCTCTGAGTTTCTGCTTTGGGAAAATAAGTGAATCTCTAAAAAGTATTGTTCCCCAAGTGTTGTCTTGACTCCATAAAGTATTCCCTTCGGCTATGGATACGAGATTCATTATTGAAAGGAAGGACTTTTTGAAAGAACCTTTGATCTGTGGTAGGACCCTGGGATGAACTGGAGGTAAAGGAATAAAATGGGCATCCGGAGCCCACTCTGTGTGCCACCATGCCGTAGCAAAAACAGAAAGTTGGCATGTTTTCATATTGAAACTTAACCTCAAAGGTGCGGCCATTATGTAATCCAAAATACGTGTTCACCTTACTAGGGAGTGGGCGAGTAATATCAATCCAAACTTGGAATCTTATATAAGGAACACGTAAAACCTTAACTGATCGAAGATCTATTTCTATCAAAGTGCCAAGACATTGAGCTAACCTTGTAACTTTGTCTAAGGAGAGTTTTCTATAGGGGAACTCTTTGATCTGAATCCCGCAAGGAATCACGTTGAAATTAATGGTTTGGATCTCTTCTTGCCATGATTTGACCGAGACTAGTCAACCTGATAGTGTCCAAGGTCCAATGATAAGGACTCTCTCCTTGTCTGCTTCATTTGTAAACCCCAATATGAAAAATTGAAAACCATCATCACTCGAGTATTCCAACTTTTCAACATGGACGGGATTTTTAGGGGACCATTGTGTGACAATGCGTCTAGCAAAGCTATCAGATCCCAAAGGTTCAGTTGAAAAATACTTGGCAATGGCTATATGAGTAGTGCTTTCAATAGCCTCCTGTTCATTGAAGTCTCATAAGGGATCCGAAATCGTGAGTTGTTGAGCTATTTGTGTTAGGAGACGTTGTTCAAGTCAAGGACTGTTGGATGAAGTCCTATTCTTCAGGGTTGTTAGCTTTATTTTCTCTAGTTGATTCATTCACGATTGTGTAAACCACTAAGCGAGATCTGTGCTAAGTGGACTGCTATCTTTCTCTTTTTCTGTTAGATGTAAGGCTATATAAGCTGAGAACTACTTCAATAAAGCTTGAATCATTCACACCATCTGTTTGTGTTCTTTACATTTGGTATCAGAGCCAACACTAGGCTTGTAGAGAAGAAACATTTGGTAGCAGACTTTGAGTGATCAAACACTGAGAAAATGAGCAACGATAAGACTCTGACAAAGATCCCTCACTTTGATGGTCATTACGATCACTGGAGTGAGCTGATGGAGAACGTGCTCAGGGCAAAAGGTTTGTGGACCTTGGTGGAGAGTGACTTTGAAGAGCCAACAGCAAAGACGATGCTGACCGAGGCTCAGAAAACACAGATTGAAAACGCTAGAATGAAGGATCAACAGGTGAAGCATTATCTCTTCCAGACTCTTGATCGCACCGTCTTCGAACAAATCTTGGACCGTCGTACATCCAAGATCATTTGGGACTCAATGAAGCGGAAGTTTGGAGGGAATGCCAAGGTGAAGAAATCTCTTCTTAACTCACTGAGAAGGGAATTCGAGGTTCTAGCGATGAAGAAGGATGAAACCATCACTGAGTATTTTGCAAGGGTGATGACAGTCTCCAACAAGATGCGGAGCAATGGAGAAGACATGCCTGACTCGAAGATTGTCGAGAAGATCCTACGAACCCTAACTGAGAGGTTCACATATGTTGTGGTGTCCATCGAATAAGCAACGGATACTGACCATTTATCAATCGATGAACTACAGAGTTCGTTGGTAGTACATGAGCAGAAGTTTCGAAGGGCGAACAATGAGGATGAGGATCACGTTTTGAAGGTAGAAGACCGGTTTGGAACGAGAGGCAGAAGAAGAACATCTCCTAGAGGTAGGGGATGAGGAAGAGGAAGGACAACCTTCAGCAAAGCAACTGCTGAATGTTATAAGTGTCACAAGCTAGGACATTTTCAAAATGAATGTCCAATGTGGAACAAGGAAGCAAATTATGCAGAGATAGATGAGGAAGATGAGCTGTTGTTGATGGCACATGTGGAGTTGCATGAAGCAAAGAGAAGTGATGCGTGGTTTATAGACTCTGGATGTTCAAACCACATGTGTGGAAGTCCAGGTATGTTTACAAGCTTAGATACAAAGTTTTCACATACTGTCAAGCTTGGAAACAATACTAGAATGAAGGTTACTGGAAAAGGAGTTGTGAAGATAGTTTTGCAAGGAGTTACCTATGTCATTGGTGATGTGTACTGCGTACCTGAGCTCAACAACAATCTTTTGAGCGTGGGGCAACTTCGGGAAAAAGGATTGGCAGTATTGTTCAAGGATGGTGTGTGCAGTATCTATCATCCACGGAGAGGGAAAATGGCAGAGTCTATCATGAGGACAAACAGGATGTTTGTTTTGCTAGCCGAACCACATGTTGCGGCGGAGGAAGAAAGATGTCTACACATCAGTGCCATGGATCAGTCTACGCTGTGGCACCATTGTTACGGCCATATCAGCTACAAAAGTCTGCGCACCTTGCAATGCAAGAAAATGGTGGTCGGTTTGCCACAGATTGTAGCTTCCAGAGTCACCCGTGATTCATGTATGAAGGGAAAGTAGCACCAGACTCCTTTTCCCAAAAGGAGTCAATGGAGAGCAACCGAGAGACTACAACTAGTTCATGCAGACCTTTGCGGACCCATCACACCAGTATCAAACAACCAGAAGAGGTACTTATTATGTTTCATAGATGATTTCTCTCGAAAGGCATGGATTTATTTTCTAGGAGATAAGTCAGAAGCTTTCTATCATTTTAAACATTTCAAGATACTTGTAGAAAAAGAAATTGGAATGTCTATTAAATGCTTGAGAACAGATAGAGGAGGAGAGTTTAATTCTGCAGCGTTCAATGATTTCTGTAAGCAACATGGGGTGAAGAGACAGTTGACCACAGCTTACACCCCGCAGCAAAATGGAGTGGCAGAGCGCAATAACCATACTGTGATGAATTTGGTGCGAGCCATTCTGTCAGCGAAGAACCTACCTAAGTCCTTTTGGCCAGATGTTGTTCAGTGGATAACTCATGTCTTGAATCGATCGCCTACCTTAGCTGTGAAGGATATGACTCCGGAGGAGGCATGGAGTGGTGAAAATCCATCAGTGGAGCATTTTCGAGTGTTTGGTTGTGTGGGACATGTTCACATACCAGATGCGAAGATAACGAAGCTTGACGATAAAAGTGTGAGCTGTGTACTACTTGGGGTTAGTACTGAATCTAAAGGGTACAAAATGCTTGATCCAGTTGCCAAAAAGATCATTGTGAGCCGTGATGTAGTCTTTGATGAACGGGATGAATGGGATTGGGATGCAAGCTATGAAGTAGAGCAGTTGATGGAGTTAGAATGGGGAGACGACATTGAAGGAAATGCCGATGAAGAAGAAGAAACAATGGGGAGTACAAATGAAGAGGAAGAAGCAGTTGGAGCTGAGAATGACTCACCAGCTGCTGTAGAGGATTTGATAGCAAGGGAGGGAAGAGATCGACATCCTCCAGTGTGGATGAGAGACTACACATCTGGTGAATACTTGTCAGAAGAAGATGAAGCAAACATGGCAAACATGGCACTTATGGTTTCATCTGATCCTACAAGCTATGAGGAGGCAGTTACAAGCTCACAATGGAGGATGGCCATGGATGAAGAGATCAGGTCCATCGAAAGAAATCAGACCTGGCAGCTAGTGACACTACCTAATGGAGCAAAGAGAATAGGAGTGAAATGGGTATACAAAACCAAGCTAAATGAGTTTGGTGAAGTCGACAAATACAAAGCAAGACTGGTGGTGAAACGCTACTCTCAGCAACATGGAATTGACTATACAGAGGTGTATGCACCTGTGGCTAGGATGGATATAGTACGGATGATCATTGCTTTTGCTGCTCAAAGAGGTTGGACACTTTATCAATTAGATGTCAAGTCTGCGTTCTTATATGGGGACTTGAAGGAAGATTTTTTGTGGAGCAGCCAAAGGGATATGAGAAGAAAGGAAGTGAGCAGATGGTGTACAAGCTACAAAAGGCTGTTTACGGACTAAAACAAGCACCTCGAGCTTGGTTTAGTTGGATAGAGTCTTATTTCATCAAGGAGGGGTTCGAAAGGAGTCCAAGTGAGCCCACACTCTTTGTTAAGAGAAAGGGAGGTAAGATTCTTATTGTGAGCATTTATGTTGATGATATGTTGTTCACTAGTAATGATGAAGAGATGTTGTGCGAGTTCAAATTTATCATGAAAAAGGAGTTTGACATGACAGATTTGGGAAATATGAGATTCTTTCTCGGAATTGAAGTGTTACAAAGGTCTGATGGTGTTTTTATATGCCAAAGGAAGTATGCAGCTGAGGTTCTAAGTCGCTTTGGTATGGAGGAGAGCAATTTTGTTTGTAATCCTATTGTTCCAGGACAAAAGATTGATAGAGATGAAAATGGAATCATGGCGGATGCAACTCAGTTCAAGCAAGTGGTAGGGAGTCTGATGTACCTCACAGCTACTCGACCTGACCTTATGTTCGTTGTAAGCCTCATTAGCCGTTTCATGGCAAGTCCTACACAGCTACATTTTGCAGCAGCAAAGAGAGTCCTGAGGTATTTAAAAGGGATTATGGACTATGGCGTGTTTTACAAGAAGGGAGGAGCTAGTGACTTGGTGGCATTCACAGACAGTGATTATGCTGGGGATGTGGAGGATAGTAAGAGTACTTCAGGCTACGTGTTTATGATATGTGGAGGAGCAGTAGCTTGGTCATCAAGAAAGCAACCCATCGTCACTCTGTCAACCACTGAGGCTGAGTTTGTCGCAGCTGCTGCTTGTGCGTGCCAAGCTATTTGGATGAGAAGGGTTCTGAAAGAAATCGGTCATTTGCAGGCAGATGGTACTGTGATAATGTGTGACAACACTTCAACTATAAAGTTGTCTAAAAATTCAGTTTTACATGGCCGTTCCAAACACATACGAGTAAGGTTTCATTTTCTTAGGGATCTTACTAAAGAAGGAGTTGTTGAGTTATTATACTGTGGCACTCGAGACCAGCTTGTAGATTTGATGACTAAGCCTCTCAAGTTAGAAGCATTTCAAAAGCTCCGCAAGGAACTGGGTGTCTGTGCTATTTCAGATTTGAACTAATTGCTTGCCAAAGGCAATGAGTTCAAGGGAGGGATTGTTAGGAGACGTTGTTCAAGTCAAGGACTGTTGGATAAAGTCCTATTCTTCAGGGTTGTTAGCTTTATTTTCTCTAGTTGATTCATTCACGATTGTGTAAACCACTAAGCGAGATCTGTGCTAAGTGGACTGCTATCTTTCTCTTTTTCTGTTAGATGTAAGGCTATATAAGCTGAGAACTGCTTCAATAAAGCTTGAATCATTCACACCATCTGTTTGTGTTCTTTACAATTCGATGGCCAAGGTTGGTGATGATTGTATTCGGTGATTGGGAAGGAGAGAGATTTGTTGTTCTTGAGTGGTTAGAAGATGATGAAATATCATGTGTTAGGGATGGGGAGTGGGAAGGAGGATGGTTTGAGTTGGGTGAAAGCACAAACTGATGTGCATCAGAATGATCCGCCATGATGTGGTGGGAACTATGGTTAGGTGAAAAAGATGAGGCGTTTGATGATGGAGGCGAGAGGATCGATCTAGGGCTGACTGGGTTGTGAACAACGTTATGAAAATTTTGTAAGGGATGGAAGGTAATACGTGTGGTGGAGTCTTCTCGAGTAGCTTGGATAGTGTTATAAGAAGGAGAGATAAGTAATGGAGGGGGTAGGTTGAGATTAATTGATTGAGGAATTAATGGATGGTGAATTAATGGATTGAGAATATGAGAATTTAGAGAAGAATCCATTAACAGTGTACGAAAGCAATGATGAGCTTGGAAAAATGGGTATGTGTTGCAGGGTGCAAGATTGAGTCTTGGAAGTGGATGACAATGGATCTCTCATAAGATCTCTAGATTAAATGCGAAGATCTTGGAAGTAGGTCATGGCGGGAATTCAGAGTTGGGTTGGAGTAATTACGCATCGTAGGTAGGATATTTGATGTGAAATTTTGATAGATTATGAAAAGCGGCGCAGGGACAGACTATCGTCGGAGTGACACGACAAAGAGAGGATAACGAACCCCGGGATTGCAGTATGTCGGAAACCTGCAACACAAACAAACAAACAAAAAACATGGCAGGTAGCGTCGCGGTCCTGCTATAGTGAATCTTGGATCTAAAACTGATCTGGAAGAAAGACTCCCACAGGGGAGAAGGAAGAAGGGTTAGAGTTTTGGCAAGAAGAAGAAAACTTTCCCTGACAAGCATGATTTTTATTGGATCTCATTTGAACGACTCTCAGCAATGGACGTTTTGGCTCTTGCATTGATGAAGAACATCGCAAATGTGATTCTTTAAGTTATGTGAATTGCATAATCCCTTAAATCATATAGTCTTTATATTCAAGTTGCGCCTAAAGCCAGTAGGCCAATGGCATGTATGCCTGGGCATCATGCAACAATGTCACACCCATCACAAGCAATATCTTTCAGCCTTGGTTTGGTGACATGTTGTGTTGAGAAGCAGAAGTCCCCCCTCGTGTCATCTTGGTGTCGTCAACCCAAAAGATGGCTCGGGCATCACAATTTATGGTGATCTAGACTCCCATTTGTCATAGACCAGCGTCGTGTTGCCTCGTGACCCCTCAAGCTGCATCGAACATTGTGTTCTGCATGCATCATTCACTTTGTGACCCAGGTCGAAACTACTTACTAAGTTTAAGCATATCATCGAGCGCATGGAAATAAACTTACAAGGATTCTTGTAGTGACGCGCACGCGAGCCAGGATCAACCAAGCTTGAGAATCAGACACCTTTAACCATCCCAATTATAGTACGTAGAAGCATCCTCAACAACAAACCGGGCCCAAACCCCCTGGAAGTGAGCACATGAGAGCCATGTCATGTCTGGACCCTATCAGTGAGCCAAGTTGTTTGGGCATGCAACCTAGAACCATAACCATTAAATGCCTTTAACATGTGATACAATCATGGCCAAGTCTACTAGTTGAGCACGTGAGCTAGTACATCAATGGTTATAGTCTTCTTTATTTGAAAAGAGTAAAAATATAATAAACAATCTAAACTACATAATGCAAGTTCTTCTTATGAATAGTGAAAAGTGTGTCTTCAACTTGATTTTCGAATTGTACAAAATACCCTCCCATTTCTATTATATTTACAAGAAAGAGTGAGGCTAGGGAATTAGGTTTTGCAACCATGTTTTGTAACTAGGATGATGTGGCATCGTCATAAGAGGTTTTTTACAACCTCGAGATACACATAAACTTTTTGGAGATTTTATCATTCTTTCAAGATCACGACACGTCACCTTGGTTGCAAAAACCTGGTTTCCTAGCATTTTTGAAAACCCAATACATAAGTGAACAACGACAAGGGATAATTTTGTAATTTTAAATGAAAACTATTACACATATGTACCATTTTACCTTTCAAATTCAAATGATTTACGATCAAAACCTGCCCCTCTCAAATATTGTTAATTATACCTAAGCTCCTAATATAGGCTCTTAAAATTATAAATAATTATTTTGTTTAGAATTTCAATAATAGTTTTTACTTATTATTGAAAAGTTGTAATAAAAAATGGTATTGAATATTTGCGCACGTAGAGTGCGTCGACACCCTAGTGATGTGTAATGTTAATTTATTTTCATATAGTTTTCTAGGGACCAATAACTCAAATTGTTTATAAGATCTCCATAATATGCATTACTTATTTTCTTCCTTTTTATTTATGTTTTTCATTCAAAGGTTACTTATAGTTTCCAATAGTTTAGATTTGAGCTAGTGAGTTTATTTGTTTCATTTCGTTCACCAAATGGATATTTTGATGAAATATTTTCACATTGAAAGTTAAAATCATATTTTCTACATTAGTTTTGCATAGCGTGCTCCTCGATCATTGGTTTGTCATGTCCAATTTTTTTTTTTTTTTTTTTTAATCTAAGGAGGTGTTTGTTTTAATCATAATTTTTAGGGTTTTTTGCACTTTCCCCCAATAATTATAACTAATGCAACTTTCCCATTATTTTTCATAACTGATTTTGCCCCTCAAATTCACGATTTTAGTTGGCCAACATATTATGAATCTTTGAAACTGTCCAAATTTCCCTTAAGAGTGTGTTTGGTGCATTTCACATGACAACTAGAAACCTTTGCCTCGATATCAAACAACCTACGTGCATCTAGAAGTGAAGTTTTTATGGCTAAGATTAAAAATCATACTGAGAATCTCAATCAAATAAATTTGTCATATCTTATTTCTTCAACAATTCTTAAGAGCCAGAACCCTAGCGCCAGGGGAGCCTCAAGACCCTCCATCATCCTATTTTCGTCATTTGTTCTTCTTCTTCTTCTTCTTCTATTTTTCATTTGTTCTTCTATTCTCCTTCTTCTTCTACTGTTCATCTCCATCTTCATCATGTTCTTGAGGCTTCCCTGGCGACGATTTGGCGCTAGGGGTCTGGCTCTTAAGAATTATTCCTTTTTTTTTTTTGCAACCCAATTGGTTTCACTAGTATCTCCTTGATCCTCTCTATTTGATTTTCCCTCTATAATTCTCTCATTATTTCTATTAAACCAACTCATCCTCACCAAAAAAAAAATATTTTCATCCTCACCAATCACCATCATTTTCACATCTTCAATTCCCGACAAGTTAAATCGAATGGTACTCTGATTCTCGAATGTGTGGTAAGAAAGAAGAAGAAAGTATTTGAAATCCCAATAATACCCATCACCAAAAGAAAGAGAGATTTTTCAATATCCATCCAGAGACATTGTATAATAACAAATAAAACTGATTTTTGTGAAGAAAATTAAAAAATTAACCTAATGTACAGGGAGTACAGGAGACAATTCTTTGAACAAATTGGTTGTTCTGGCTTGTTTGCCAAGGGAAATCTGACCTACAAACTGATGGAGAAGAAATCTCTTGTTGGTTCTAAGTACATGATTTGTTGGGTGATGGTTTGCAGATTAGAGTCGTTGCTTATTAAATCATTGAGGAATGTGTAAAAAAGGTAGAGGAGTGAAGAAAAGAATGAAGTAAGAGAAAGTATGAAAGAGGCCATTAGTGATGGGTGTTAGAATGTTGGTGAGAATTGAAGTTTAGTCCCACGTTGAGTAGTGAGCCAAGTGAAGTGAAGTTAATAAGTTATTGAATGTGAGTCAATAAGCGACGAGGCCTTTCGGAGGCAGGTAAATAGTTGAGCCTTGTTTGTAGTAAAAACCTCATACACAGGCGGTGGCGGGTGTCTAAGTTGGGGACAATATCGTTGCTTGAGACACATCGTGTAGTGGTGGTGCCGGGAGGCTTCGCTCCTTCACCCTCGAGCACAACAAGTTGTATCAGAGCCGATGGTTCGGCCTTGGGTTGGCGCTTGACGATGTTGAAAGTGTGGGCTTGGTAAGTTAGAAGTGCAAGTTGAGGTGGAGCTTATCCCAGGCCAGGATAGGCTCAAGTCTCGCCAAGGTGGAGATTGTTAGAATGTTGGCAAGAATTGAAGTTTAGTCCCACATCGAGTAGTGAGCCAAGTGAAGTGAAGTTAATAAGTAATTGAATGTCTGTCAATAAACGACGAGGCCTTTTTGGGGCATGTGAATAGTTGAGCCATATTCGTAGTAAAAACCCCATACCCAGGCGGTAGCAGGTGTCTAAGTTGGGGACAATATCATTGCTTGAGACACATCGTGTAGTGGTGGTGCCAGGGGGCTTCGCTCCTTCACCCTCGAGCACAACAATGAGCTTATGGCTACGGTGGCAATGGTGGGCAACAACAATGGAGGAAACAAAAGATATGTTTTAAAAAAGATAAGTCGTATAACATTGATCTTGATCTAAGATCCTAGCTATATTTTGATCTCGAGCAATAATATAGGGATTTCTAGTGCTTGTGTGATGCAACACACACACATTCATTAACGAAAATTTGGACATTTGATGTTCTTCCCAACAGTTGATCAGGTTGACCAACGAAAATCGTGAATTCGGAGGGCAAAATGAATTATGAAAAATACTAGAGGTGAAATTGCATTAGTTAGAACTATTGTAGGGGTGGGGATGTAAAGTCCAAAACTCCCTAAGTTTTATCTTGCATTATAAGTGGCCAATTTTAAATTGGTTGTTTGTCTTAGAAACATTAATTTTGAATATAGTATATATTCAAACACTTTAGTAAGCACCATATTTATTTATTTATTTATTTATTTTTGTTTCTACTACACACCACATTTTGAGCTTACTAAAATGTTTTGTATAAGAAGTTGTCTTTGTGACTTAGAACTCAAAAAAGAAAAAAAAAATTGTGTCATAACACTACATCACAAATCTTCATTTATAGCATGTCAAAATAGTTGTATCTGGATAAAATAGCATCGTCAGACACGTTGTGTCAACCAACACTATTAAAAGTCTTGCTCTAAAATGTGTACTTTTAATAGCGTTTCTGAGACGCTGGAGTAAATCCTGTAATAGCGTTTATAAAATGTGGTTATATACTTTTTTGCGATGTTGTAACTCCTTTAGCGTTTAGAAAATGATGTTATATAGTTTTGTACATTTTCACAACATTTTATAAATGTTGTGACATAGTTATCTACAACAATTTTAGAAAGCTATTAAGTAATTACTCATGACACTTAAAAAAATGCTATTGAAAGTCTTCGCGGATTTTTTTTTCTCATTTGTTTTTAACTTTACATATCATTTGCAATTTGCCTGCTATAAAAAAGTGAAACAGTAAATAGAATCCAACTATATAAAAGTACAATAGTAAATAGAATCCAACGATGTAAGAAAATCTCACTTCTTAATAATCATACTAGTTTAATACATGAGACAAGTAGAATGTCCAACAAAATAAGTGATTACTTATTTGCAATCTGTAAAATCCAAAAATCCCTAAGTTTTATCTTGCATTACAAGTGGCCAATTTTAAATTGGTTGTTTGTCTTAGAAACATTAATTTTGAATATAGTATATATTCAAACACTTTAGTAAGCACCATATTTATTTATTTTTGTTTCTACTACACACCACATTTTGAGCTTACTAAAATGTTTTGTATAAGAAGTTGTCTTTGTGACTTAGAACTCAAAAAAAAAAAAAAATTGTGTCATAACAGTACATCACAAATCTTCATTTGTAGCATGCCAAAACAGTCATACTTGGATAAGATAGCATTGTCAGACACGTTGTGCCAGCCGACGCTATTAAAAATCTTTCTCTAAAATGTGTACTTTTAATAGCGTTTCTGAGACGTTGTGCTAAATCCTGTAATAGCGTTTATAAAATGTGGTTATAAATTTTTTTTGCGATGTTGTAACTCCTTTAGTAGCGTTTAGAAAATGATGTTAAATAGTTTTGTACACTGTGGTAATTTATTTCACAACATTTATAAAATGTTGTGACATAGTTATTTACAACAGTTTTAGAAAGCTTTTAAGTAATTACTCATGACACTTAAAAAATGTTATTGAAAGTCTTCGCGATTTTATTTTTTTGGCTCATTTATTTTTAGCTTTACGTATCATTTGTAATCTGTACCTGCTATTAAAATGTGGAACAGTAAATATAATCCAACTATATAAAAGTACAATAGTAAATAGAATCCAACCATGTAAGAAAATCTCACTTCTTAATAATCATACTAGTTTAATACATGAGACAAGTAGAATGTCAAACAAAATAAGTGTCATTTGTACATAGCATGAAAATGCCATTTTTTCAAAATACATATATAGAGTTCTCCATTCCAGTCACTTTCTTCTTCTTCATCTTCCTCATCCTGCCATTTAAACATAAAGGTATATCATAACACCACAGGCAAAATTCACAGTTATAAATAAGCAGTTTTTAAGCTTAAATCGTAGGATCAGAGACTAAAGAACATATTCGCCACAGGAAAAATTCACAATTGTGTCATCATGAAGCAAAGACTGAAGAGCATATTCTCAATAGCTTAAATGGGTCTAAAACATCAACTCAGAGGATCAAGCAACACTTCCAACAGCTATACAATAGGAAACTAAAGATTACTGTGGCAAAAAATGGAAATTTCAATTTCAAGGTTTGTAAAATAGTTACCTTGTAATTATTTCCTTTGTGTTCTCAACAGTTTCTCCCTTTCTCAAATCCAGTGTTGATGGTCTAAGGCTTGCCTTGGCTATCTTAATTGTGTTTTGACATTGTTCTGCAGTTGCAAATCCAGGAAAATAAACAGCGCGAGGTTTCCAGCTCAGTACCTAAAAACCATGAAAAGTTGACAATAAAAATTAATTTATCCAAGTAAAAGACAACACTATTCAACTTTTCTCTCGACAAATACTAATATTCATTAATTCTATGAGGACCTTTCCAACTTACTAATTCTCATTACTTGGACTTAAGTTATAAAATGGCAAAAACTAATTCACAAAAACTAAACATACTCCATTCATGTGTTAATCTACAACGTTGAGTGATTCCTTCATATAAAACAACACTTGTGATTAGCTTAGTCAATTAGTTGGCAGGAGCGAGAACTTGAAGCAACGCTTGTATCGATAGGGAAACCTCTGGTTGTTCGTCTTGTGGAAACTGTGCCACTCCTTTACCATTGACTTATCGATGCCTGAATCTGTTCAAGGTATTTGACTGTCTCATTCCATCATTGATTTTATGGAGCCTGAATCTGTTCAACACACTTGCTTTTGGTATCCATGGAGCTTAGGTGCTTTTATCCAAATATGATGTAAATCTTTATAGAAGCTTTGATGAAACTACATTTGGTTTCCATAGTAACAACCAACAACGTTGACATGCTTTATCTCAAAAATAGCATCATTTATTTCTTAATAAAGTAAATCATTCTCAGCCTCAATTTTCTCAATCTTTCTCCTTTTAGAAAATACTAAAAAGATTGGTTTTCGTGTTTTGCAGGTTTTGCTTGTTTCGATAAGGTTTTTGGGAGATAGATAACAAAGAATTTTCATTTGAAAAGGAATGATTATCCTTCCTTTTGTACTTGCAGGATGTTCAACAAACTCAAAGTTTGTCCTAACCTTTTGATGATTAATTTTCTTCAACTTTGGTCGATACTTTGTTTGCATGTGATTGTTTGTTTAGTTTGCTTACAGTATCATCATGGTCGAAAGAAAATACTCTTGAGATTTCTGTAATCATGTTTTGAGGTAAAACATGCCTTTTTTCCTTGGACATTAGGGTAGAAGTTGAAGAAATCCTTCTCGGTGATCCCGTCTATCAAGATTATTAAGCATTTTTGGAATTTGTATGTTGTACCATATGAGTCTGAGTACATTTTTAGATTTTTATATATTTATTTTAAGATTGAATCGTTACAGTGCAAGTCTTGAGTTTCATGGTTTTATTTTACTAGCCCTTGCTTGTGATGTGATTTTGATCATTGGTCTCATTTAAGATATGTGTTGCAGGCATGCAGCTGATCACATAAGCTCCCACTGATGATAATACCTTTCACTGCTATGTTTCTTTGTTGTGCGGCATTGAGGACAATGTAAGGTTTTAGATTTGTAGTTTAGTCAAATTTCATGATAGTTTAGTCTTATACATACATACATATATCTAAAATACATAACTTATGAACAGTGACAATTGTGTGTCTTCAATCCCCTGATTTTTGTATTGTCAAAATATCCTTCCAATTCTATTATATTTATAAGAAAAACCAATAGGTAAGTAAACAGTGACTAGGGGTAATTTTATAATTTTAAATAAAAATATTTTAAATGAAAAAATATTACACATGTACCATTTCACCCTCCCAAATTCAGATTATTTATGATCAAAGGTCGTCCATCTCAAATATTGTTAATTATACCTTAGTCCCTAACATAATCTATTCAAAGCCCTTAATTATTTGTAAAAACTATACATAGGCCCTTAAAATTATAAATAATTATTTGTTTAAAATTTCAATAAATAATTTGTATTTATTATTGAAAGGTTGTAATAAAATAAAGAAGTATTGAATATTCACACACGTAGAGCGCGTCGACACCCTAATATACACACACATACACTAGTGTATTACCTGAGCCGTTGTCACGACCACACACTTTCCCTCATAGTGTGTACTCATGCCTACGACACGATTGTCGTATCATGCCTTCGACATTGTGGATGCAAAATTTCACCGAATCATGTGCTGATCACGCAGAGCAATCTGCATAAGATGAATAAATATTCTTGACACCGATGTTGTGCCTGTCATGGGGACCTCGATATCAAAGTTAGAATAATATTTTTGAAAAAAGGTGTTTGTTTTTCCATGTTCTTAGAGAAAATTTAGATTCAGAAAAGTCTTACTCGAAAATGAATTTGTGTTTGGCTATTTATAGAGGCATAATGAGTCTTCCATCCGCAGATGAGTGGGCATGTGGCAGATGAGTGGGATACGTGGTAGATGAGTGGGATACGTTGCAGATGAGTGTCATCTGCTCGTAGATGAGTGAGACATGTAACAAGTTGAGAACCATCTACTCGTAAATGGTTGTAATTTCTCGTTGATGGTTGTAACTTCTCGTTTGGAGAGACCTCTCCTGCAGGTTCGTGTGCTCAGCTAAGCATGGTGGTTGCGTTGAACATTGATCATTTGTTGAAAAAATAGTATTCTACCAATTTGCATTGGGCCCACTCTTGGGTTTTTTGTACTTTATCTGATTTGGGTGAATACTTTTTGGGCTTATCGGGAACGACCCAAATCTCCGGGCTTTCTTATCCTGTTGGGCTAAGGATTATTTTTGGCTCCCACAAATGCCCTTCATCTCCTTTGGTTTGGGCTAACTTTTTTTTGAAAAACAAAGGATATGTATTTTCACTGAGTATTCCTGCCAAAATATATCTTCTAGCTGACAAATCCAAGTGCATTAACTTGGTTGAACGTTTTCGTAAATCAGCTGACTTCAGCAAGTTTCAAATGAGCTCATCTGTCGTGCTTCATGGAGAAGTGTTCTTCTTTATTTTTAAAGGTTTTCATTACAACTGAAGAATCTATGAGATTTTCCCAAGTTGAAAATAAAAATTTGAAAATTTTGTCTCATGTGCCTGGTCTTCTATTGTTACAGCCCCCATTGTGGCTCAGATAGAAGAGTTTGAGGCTTTAAAGATCTTTCACAATGATCTTCTTGCTGAGTGTGAAACCTGCAGGTTATAAGACTTCCCTTTATTCCCCTTGAGCATATCACTCATGGATTCCCTGAAAATATCGATGGTTCTCTTGTACATGGCGAACAAGAAGATATCATCGTCACAGATGATCTTGGCCCCTCAGCTCCTTCATAGAAAATGTAGTCCTTAGAATATTTTCCTTTCACCTATTGAGTGGAAGACATACCCTTCGATCAATGAGGGAATGCATCTTTTAATCTGCCAAGGAGCGATATTTACCTTTCACCTACTGAGGAAAGGTTAATGCCAAACACCTGATGAGGAGGGATTACTTTTCGCATGTTGAGGATAGGTGCACTATTCTTTGTTTATAAGGAGAGGTGTGTTCTACCTTTCGCCTTATACGAAATATAGTTGTTATGTATGTTGTTGTACAAGGACTCAGTCTTGATTCATGATCTACCGTTCACCCTTTTGTCAAATGAAGAATCTTGGTAGACCTTTGGGTTGTATTTTGCCATATACTATCATCTACTGTACATTTCGCCTATTGAGGAGAGGTGCGAACCTGCCTCATGTGGAGAGGTACACTATTCTTCATTTATAAGGAGAGGTGTTCTACCTTTCGCTTTAAACGAAAGAATAGTTGTTCCTTACATTGTTGTACAAGAAGACTCGCTTTGAATCGTGATTTACCAATCACCCTTCTGTCGAATGGGAAATCTTGGTAGAAGTGTGAGTGAGAACTAAGCCCTGGGTTGTATTTTGCCACATACTCTCATCTACTGAAGAGATGTTACCTTTTGCCTCGTCAGGAGAGGTGCATTATTCTTCACTTATAAGGAGAGGTTTTCTACCTTTCGCCTTATACAAATGAATAGTTGTTTTATACATTGTTGTACAAGAAGGACTCGGTCTTTAGTCGTTACCTTTTTGCCTACTGATGAGAGGTGTGAACCTTTCTCCTCATGAGGAAAGGTGGTCTATTTTTTGCTTCTAAGGAGATGTGTTCTACCTTTCACCTTATACGAAAGAATAGTTGTTTCACAAGGACCCAGTCTTGAGTCGTGATCTACGGATCACCCTTTTGTTGAATGGGGAATCTTGGAAGATGTGTGAGTGAGAACTCAGTATTGGATTGTGTTCTTCTGCATGCTCTCATCTACTGAAGAGGTATGTTTTCCATTTAAAAAAAAGACAAGTACAACCAATTTTTTCCTTTACACGGACTTTCACATTCCTCAGCTGAAGAAAGAAAAGTAGAATGCTCCACATGAAGGTAAATGAAAACATGACTTGTTTTGAGTTTCCAATAGGTACATTCTTCTGCTAAAAAGAGAAAATACAATCAAGTATTTCTTATATGTACATTGCATTTTATTTTCTAAAAAGCTAGGACGCCTCAGCTTCAATCCACTATGTGAAATGGTCGGTTGTCACAATCATCATATTCTTCTGTATTAGAGAATTTCATTGATCGAAATAGCGAACTTTGTGTATGTTCTACTGGCCGAGGAGTCTTTTGTTGGGGAGCATGCTATATGCTTGTCACCCTTATTCATTTTATCCTCCTTTTGATATGCATTTGTTTGTGTAGGTTGACTATCTTTTTCGGTATATCCGGTGCCTTTGCACTATTTTTTTGTCATCCCACAATGCATAACATGCTGTCATGGCGAAGATTTCGACAAGAGTTTTGCCCGGTTTCATGGTCAGTTCGCCATACAATGGGTAATCTACTGGCAGACCCTTCTTGAAAGCTAAGGATGCAATTTGGTCATCACACCCATTTATGCTTGCCATTCTGCCTTGAATCTTTTGATGAAGTCCCAAATTGATTCATTTGAATTTTTCTTCATGTTGAAGAGGTAGTCAACATGCTTTTTGATGGTTCGATAGGATGAATACTCCTTTAGGAAAACCAGGGACAACTCTTCAAAGTTGCTGATCAATCGGGGGTGAAAGTGTGGAACCAATCTTGGGCCATTCATAAATTCATAGCAAATACTTTGCACATAAGTGGGTCATCATTTTTGTGCAGTGTCATGACACTTCAGAAATGTTTCAAATGTCTCTCAAGATCAGAATCTCTTTTAAAATGGGTAAAGGTTGGTGTGGTAAACATTGCCGGTGTAGGATCCTCTTCAATGTCTTTTGTAAAAAGGGGAAGTGTTTACCATGGCCACCTCTTTGCATATAGCAACATCTGGATTTTCCATATCTTGTAAGTTACTCAGCTGCTCAAAAGGGCCTGGGTGCATCCTGCTAATTGGTTGCATGGCAAAGCATCCTACACCGCTCAACGACATGGTGGTTTTGGTTTAGGTTATCAGCAGTGGATAATTCCTCATATTCTGAATTTGGTATTCAGGTCAAGTTAATGTAGTGATTCAGCTTTGGTCATTTACATTGTTCACATTCATCGGGATTCTATCTTCTGCATTGACCATTCATATCTCGACTCATCTATGACTCCAGTCTTGAGTGCACAATTGTTTGAAAACCCAGCCTTGAGAAGACTCCCATTTGAAGCCCGAGCATAGAGTGCACATTTATTCGTGACCCTAATTTCGAATGAATGCTTCCAGAGGAATTATTTTCCCTCGGTGGATGACAACTTTTGTTCCCACGTACATAGTCTGCTGGCAGATGACGATGTGTCTTCTACTTTTGTTGTTCACTCACCAATCGCTCTACCACCCGAGTTTTCTCTTCTAATATTTTAGTCAAACTGGCGATCTGATTTGCAAGATTTTCTTGTTGTTTCATCTCCATTGGGCTTGGGTGGAAGATTGCAATTAATAATCAGCCAGTAGTGGCAAACCTACTACAAGTGGTTGTTCAGCCGGTGGAGGCGAACCTGTGGCGGTGATGGCGGCCCAGTATGGGCGGAGGACTTTGCAAAATCATTTTTGCTAGTTTGGCTTTGAGTTCCCACCATTGTGTTGAAAAAGAACTTAAAAAATAAATGTGTTTATGAAAGAAAATTCATAGTGAATGAACGAAGAAATTTTTTTTATCAAGGGAATAAAACTTGCAATGAGTTTGATTCAAGCTCTCATTGAAAACACTAATTTGTGGATGTAAATTTTCACCGGATCACGTGTTGATCACGCAGAACAATCTGCATAAGATAAATAAAGATTTTTTACACTGGTGTCGTGCCTGCCACGGAGACTCCGATGCCAGGGTTAGGATAATATTTCTGGAAAAAAAAGTGTTTGTTTCTCCATGTTCTTGGAGAAAATTTAGATTCAGAAAAGTCTTACTCATAAATGACTTTGTGTTTGGCTATATATAGAGGTGGAATGAGTCCTCTTCCTGCAGATGAATGGGACATGTGTCAGATGAGTGGGACACTTGACAAGTCGGGATCCATTTGCAGAGTTGCATTGAACCCAGACATGAGCTTTTTGTAGTTGTATTCGATTTGGACTATATATCTTTTGTGGATAGTTTTCGAGTTTTTTGAGAACGACCCAAATCTTCGGGTTTTCTTATCAAGTTGGGCTAAGGATTATTTTTTGCTCCCACGGGCATGCCACCTTGTCATTGATTTGTGCCTTTGTCTCACTCCACCACGTTTGTTCTATTAGCGTTATTAGGAAAGACATGTCACTCGAGTCCTGGAAAGTGTTCATCCAAGGTCATGCCAATACAATATTTATATTAAGGTGATGAAAAGAAATGAGGTGTTTTAATAATGTCTTAGGATTGTCAGTAGGATACTAACAAATAATTTTCGATATTAGCGATTAACCTATGTTTGTGATGTCATCGGTTTCTACAAATTTTAATAAATGGAATATTCTAAAGAAAAGTATAATATTACGATTGTTTTTAATACAAAAAACACCATAATAAAAGTGTTAAAGGAAATTTATAAATTTTATAATAATGTTATTAAAAGACTTATTGATCAAATAATAAATCAAATATAAAAGTATAAGGTACACATTGCCATGAGAGTAGATGAACGGATCTTATCTTTATGCTTGGTTGTTTTTTGGCCGTTAGATTTGCTTGTAAAATAACTATGTGACCCTTGGATAGAGATGAGATATTAAAAAGACGAGAGATGAGATTATCATCATGTCATTAGCGATATTTATCTATGGCATTATCGGTTCTCCTATCTACCCCTTGTGAATAGAAAGTGTCCTTGATATTAGGGTCAAAATTTTTATCAAATAAAAAAGGTTTTTTAACTTAACTCAAAAAAAATAAAAAGCTTATTCATGATTAGGCCCTAAAAGATATCGTATTTACAATGCCCCCATAGTAGCAGTCCACATCCATTGACTGTTATTTTTTCAAATGGGTAAAGTTTTGATGACTAAAATGCTTCTAAATGATTGAAGGGCTGGGATTAAAATGTTGGCCTCGAAAACTAATGATTGGTATATCGAGATGAATCAATTTTTCAAAAAATTGAATAAAAAAAAGTATCTCGAGACACATCTAATGGTTATAAAATAAACTTTCATCAAATAACAATTGTTAAAAATATTATCTTCTTTCTCTCACCTCTTTCTAGTTCACAACCCCGCCAACCACCCTCCCCTTCTTCTCCCATCTCTATTTTGCAACAGCCGGCCGCCCCCACCTCCTTCTTCCTCCCTCCCTCCCCTTCATCTGTGGTTCGCAACCCCTACCCCCTCTCAATTGTGGCAATTGAAACCACACACAATCGTAAGCACTACAAATAAATTCCATTGTTTTGTTATGGTAGAATTTGAATATATAAAGAGAGATGAAAACATTCTCGTCCTCATTATTCTATTTTATTCTCCGGGAGCAAGAAAGAAACCGAAAAAAACTCCAAAATCCGAAACCTAAATTTTAGATGGAAGTGGAAGCAACAATAGCAATATCCATAAAATACCACCATCTAGAGCCAAGTTTCTCCATGCCATGCAAACAAGCACCATGTAATAGAAGAAGACGATGACAAAGATGGTTAGGAGATAATTTTGATGACGAAGAAGATGAAAAGGGAGAAGATATTAACGATGGGGGAAGAAGGGGGTAGGGGGCGGCGGGTTGCAATCCAGAGAAAACAAATACAGGGGAAGGGAGGAAGAACCGGGGGGGAGGGGGTGTTGGCAGGTTGCGAACCATAGAGGGGGTGGTGTTTTGCAAAACAGAAAATCAGAAAGAGTGGGAGGGAGAAAAATGGGGTGGGTGGGGGTGCAATGGGTTGCGAACCAGATAGAGGGCGGTAAGTTACAAACCAAAGAAAAGATAGAGAAGGGGAGGAGGAAAAATGGGGTGGAGGCGGCGTGTTGCGAACCAGAGATGGGGGGGGGGAAGAAGAATAGAGTGGGGGCTGGCGACTGTGTTGCAAACCAGATAGAGGTGGGAGGAAGAAAGGGGAGGGGAGGAAGAATATGAAGTTTTCTTTTTAAATTTGTTATTTTATGAAGGTTTTTTATAACCATTAGATGTATCTCGAGATATTCATTTTAAATATATATATTTTTTCATTTTGAACCACTGATTCTTCTCAAAATACTAATTATCAGTTTCCGAGACCAACATCTTATTCTCAACCCTTCAATCATTTAGGGGCATTTTAGTTATCAAAACTTTGCCTATTTGAAAAATAATAGTCAATGGATTTGGACCGCTAGTTTGGGGTAGGTATCGTAAATACGATATATTTTAAGGACTAATCCTGAATAAGCTTTTTATTTTGGGGGTGGTAATTTAAAAGACCCAATGAAAAAAAAAATATTTTCAAACCGTGGAAGTGGAGTTTGGGTTATTTGTTTAAATATGCCTTAAGAAGTCATTCTCATTCCTTTCAAAAAGATTGAAAATAATCATGGTTTGAAATGCATTAGATTTTTTTTTGAAATGCATATTTTGAAAATGTAGTGTTTGTACTGATGATCAGTTTTGTTGAAAGATATTCAAAAATGCATTTTAATGTATACCAAGTTTACCAAAATGCAATAACTAAGTAGACAATTATGATAATTTTCATTCTGAAAAAAGATAACGTAAAAACTCTCTATTTTAGTAGCATGTATATTCCATCATTTTAAATTGTATGTTCATTTTTTAAAACCTTTCACATACTTTATATTTACAAACTTTCCATCATAAAATGAATATCAACCCTAGACATCTTCCTCAACTCTTAATCGTAGCCCTCTTTTATCTCCAAATCCTTATGAATAGTAAAACCCTAGCTAATTTGTAAATAGAGTAAGGTATTCTCCGTGTCATTAGCACTCCACATAATTTTTTTTTGTTGCTAATTATCCTGTACTGAATACCCCCGCCACTTTCCTAATTTCGCCATCAATCAATTTTGAAGTGCAAGCATATTCTAAATTAAAAAATATATATTATAAACTTTAGGGTTAGACTCGGTCAAAATTGAATCATTTGAGGGGAAAAATCAAACGTCAAGAGTGAGTTCTCCCCCAAACTTTGAATTCGCAAAACATGAAGTCCATGGTTTTTGTTTAAATGTGCATTCAGATGTCCATCACACTTTTTTCTTTTTCTTTTTTTCCTAATGTGATCGGCGCGTTTCATTTCTCTGAAAATACTAACGACATTGTGGATGCAAATTTTCACCGGATCACGCGGAGTAATCTGCATAAGATGAAGAAAGATGATTGACACTGGTGTGGCGTCTGACACAGATACTCTAATGACAAAGTTAGAATAGTGTCTCTCAGAAAAATATTTGTTTCTCTATGTTCTTAGAGAGAATTGAGATTCATGAAAGTGTTACCTCCAAAATGACTTTGTATTTGGCTATTTGTAGAGGCGAAACGAGCCAACTGCTCGCAGATGAGTAGGACACGTGACAGATGAGGGGGCATGTGGCAGGTCTGGAGCTATCTGCTTGTAGGTCGTTGTAACTCCTCGTAGGTTGCTATAACTTCCCATAAATGGTTGTAACTTCTTGTTGATGGTTGTAACTTCATGTTGATGGTTGTGTGCTAGCTGAGCATGATGGTTGGCGCCGAACACTAATCCTCTGCTGAGAAAAGAGTATTCTGCTGAGTTGCATTGGCCCAGACTTGGAGAATCTTTACTCAGACGCATCCTTCTTGATGAGGCACATTAAATACCAATTGAGATTCGTGTAGGAGAGTGCTGAAATCACTAATGAGGACGAAGTATGTCCCACAAAGCCTGGACCAACATGTTGGCCTACACCAAGAGAAATGTAAAAAGATGCAATAAATTAATGCCAGAGGCACGCCTCAGGGATCCGAGCCCCAGTAGGTCCTCTACATTTCATCTACAGCCCATGGGCGTTCACCCTATGGGGTCTAGATGTTGTGGGACCCCTGCCCAGATGTAGCGGAAAAAAGTTTCTCCTAATTTCCATGGACTATTTTACCAAATGGATAGATTCATGCCTATTCATGTAAAAGAGAACAACCTGATTAAGTTCCCTTAGAACCAAGTGATAACTAGGTTCGGGCTACCATATACTTTTGTTTCTGATGACTCTATTCTGGGGAGAGAGTGGATACGAGAGTTCCTCAAGGGCTACTATGTAAAACAATTCTACTCAGACCTCATGTACAACCAAGGCAATAGATTAGACGAATCCTCCAGCTAAACCATTGTCAAAAGCTTAAAGAAAACGTTGGAAGACAAAAGAATAAATGGGTCAAAAAGCTACTAGGAACATTATGGGCTTATCAAACTACCTACAAGATGGCCACGAGCAATCCTCATTTGCCATGGCCTTCGGTATGAAAGCAGTTATTTCGACTGAGATGATAGTCCCAACAGGTAGGGGCTCAGTGGTTAAAAGTGATTCGACTTTCAATTTCATTCGTTCCATTCAGACATGACAGAACCTCTAAGGGTAGCAGTTGAGATACGTCTTAAGCAACATGCTCGGAACCTGATCAAGTGGCATACCAAGAAGATTCGATAGAGGATTTTCCAGGAAGGACATCTTGTACTTAGAAAAGTTTTCAAAAATACCAAAGTACCCAGCTCAGGCAAATTGGATGCAAACTACAAAGGCCCATATGGAATCGACCAAGTCACATAATCCGGATATTGATAATCATTTGTTAGGAATTTGTTTCTGCTATTACTTCAGCCTTTTCTTTTGGTGGAGAAATCAGGGAGTGGGCAATCAGCAGCATGTCAAGGAAGCATCAAAAGAATCCAGATTCCATAGTCAAGCCATGGAATGAGATCTCTGATGACGATTTTAGTTGGACACAAGTTCTATATGTAAAGAAGGAAACACACACACCTAAAACTTTAAGACGTTTTACAAATTTACTTGTAAGATTCACTTCTGTTATAGTACCGCCCTGGAAACCGAGCAGGAAAAGGTGGCCATCAACATTTAAGTTGTTCAAATTTTAATATTCAGCTCCAATATTGTCCAGTATAACATCAACACCTGTCATTGAACAGCTTGAGAATGGTTAATCCATCAGGAAGATAGACTTATCAACTTATCATAAATTTTTTTGGCCACTCGCTTCAAATAGAAACTAAAATATAAATGGAGAAGGAGAACAAACCCTTGCCACCTATTTCTTCTTTCACCCGGGTGACAAGGGGTGTTTTTTTTTTCAACACTCAGTGGTCAGCACAAAGTGTTATGCACCTCCTTGGCGCTAATTAAATTGTTATGAATTTAGAACCTATTAAAAACTTCTCAGTCTAATTAGAAGTAATAACTAATAACAAACACCTGGTCAAAGTGAACCACATCTTATACATAACCAAAGTATTGATCAGAACAAAAAAAAAAAACATCATCAAATCTTCAGTCTTATAATTAATGCAAACATCAGCTCCCAAATCCTTGCAGAAAGCTAATTTCTCCTCATTTCTTGCATAAAAAATAAACTCCAGTTTTATAAATGGATATTAGATTTTATTTTATCTTGTTTCACTTAAATGTTTTTCCTTTCTATTTTTCTCTAATAAAATAAAATAAAAAATAAATAAACATAGAATCTAATAGTATTGAAGAACAGCTACTATGTCAACACTATTGCCAGACCTCCTTTAACAAACACTTGCTCCTTGGTGTTTGGTAATCTGTATTGCAAATGTGCCAATTCCATTAGACCCACCATGAACCTGCAATTTAATACCATTTTTTTTTTCAAAAAGTAAAACATGCCTAAAAAGATCTCTAAAACAAAAATTAGAGATCGTTTACATACTCACTTGCCATTTACAAGAAGATTTTCTAAGCCTGTTGTCGAAATCATGCTACAAAATAACCAACCTATGCTCAATAGCCCCCTTCCATTTGAAGATTAGTTCATTCCTGGCATTCCAAATCACCCGCCAATCGTAAAGAGGGAGATCCCATGACATCTTGGCCTTCCAGAGGGTAAGTTTTACATTTTTAAGACCTTGAGCTCATCCACAGAAGCTTTGCATCCTACTTCACCTCGCACAAAACAACTCCTTTTCCACTTGCATCTCCTTCCTAGCAAGAACATGCTAGTAGGTAGGATGTTCCAAACCAAACTCCAAATGAAGAAATTGATTTCACGATGTATTTGGTTGAACCAAACTAACCCAAAAGAAAGTGCATGGAAAACAAGATCTTGGACTTCCCCTAGGAACAATTTTCATAGAAAGAAGATCCTTAGAAAACTTCTTCCTTGACCACCTCCAACAGCAATCATCATCCTACAAATGGCTAGGATGCATATATCAAACAAGGCAGGCATCTCCAATCTTAAAAACCGTTGAGAAACCCACGAAGGTGAAGCTTCCACCCCTTCCATGCCTACTCGCCCCGACAAAAATCCCTCATTGAACCTTTACGATACAAACACACTCTAAAATCCCCATACATCATTGCAAAACTTCAATCTCACACCATTCCCCTGAAGCAAAAGGAATCCTTGGTAAATTTTCACTATCAACTTGAAAAGCTTTGTTGGGTCTAACGTTGAAGTGAGTGAAGCCCCTTGATACCACTTCACGTCTCAAGCAACGATATTGTCCCCAACTTGGACATTCGCTTCCCTTCGGGTGTTGGGTTTTTACGAACGGGGCTCAGCTACTCAATTGCCCCCAAAAAGTCTCATTGCTATTGAGACATGTTCAATCCTTTATTAACTTCATATGATGTTGTTCATTACCCGATGTGGGAATAAAATTGCACGCTCAACTCGAGCCAACATCTCCACCTTGGCGAGACTTGAGCCTACCCTGGCCAGGGATAAGCTTCACATCAATGTGCTATCCTACACTTCTATCTTGCAAACCCAAGGCCAAACCATCGACTCTGATACCACTTGTTGGGTCCGGGTTGAAGCCAGCAAAGCCAATTGGTACCACCTCGAAGCGTGCACGCATGATTGTTGACCAACGAACAGGTCTCAACCAATGATATTGTTCCCAACTTAAACATCTGCCACGCTCGGGTGTGGGGTTTTTATGAATTGGGTTCAACCGCCTCGAAAAAGGCCTCGTCACTATTGAGTACATGTCTCATCCTTTATTAATTTCACATAATATTGTTCCTTACCCTATGTGGGACTAAATTTGCATGCTCAACTCAAGCCAACATCTCCAACAATCTTCACCTTGGCGAGACTTGAGTTTACCCTGGCCTGGGATAAGCTTCATCTCAATGTGCTATCCTGCACTTCCAACTTTTTCCATAACACTTTAGCGGAGGTCTATTTCATAACGAAGTATTTTTGCTCCTTCGCTAAACACAACCGTATTGACCCGCATGCTTGTCGATGCAGCTTGTTTCATTATTCTTTTCTCATGTTCCCTGGCTTATCTCCTAAAGCACCCTCCAAATTCTCCACATCCAAAACTTCGCATTCCCACATTCTGAAGTTATTTTTTCCATTGAACTTCTTAACGTCAAATTTACCGACTGTAGTGATAACCATTCCCCTGCCCATTTCACAAGTCTCAAGCAACAAAATTGTCCCCAACTTAAACACTCGCTTCCTCTCAGGTATGGGGTTCTTAAAAATAGGGTTCAACTGCTCAATTGCCTCCTAAAAGCCTTGTCACTATTAAGACATATCCAATCCTTTATGAACTTTACATGATGTTGCTAGTACCCGATGTGAGACTAAACTTGCACGCTCAACTCGAGCCAACATCTCCAACAAGCTTCTCCAGAGACTCCCTCGGTGAATCTAGTAGGATTTCTAGGGAGTCACCTCCGACACTACCTTTTCACACTTTTTACAAATAATACTCCTCTAAAGGATATAGGTTCCTTCAAATAATACCATATCCATTTCCCAACAAGGGCTACAATAATTTTCTTAAGATTTTGGATACCCAAAGCCCCAACATTTTGGGTAAACAAATGCTCTCCTACTTGACCCATGAAAGCTCTTAGAAACAATAAAATCATTCCAAAGGAAGTTGTGAAATTTGGATCCATCTTCTTTGCTGTAGAAAAGAGCAAAAAAGAATAAGAAAAAGGTAGTAAAGTGGATTTTAATGAAAGCTTTTCTCATGTGATTCATTGACCAGGACCCAAATATCCTTAGATCTATTAACACTCGAAGGGAGACTAGGAGAAATGGAAGGAAAAAATTGCACTGCACAACCCAAACAATCTGCTAACTCCCTTACCTCAACATCATCCCCTACCTGATACATCATACTTTTGTGAAAGTTAAATTTTAAAGATAAAGGATAGCATGAGCTCCTTGGACTTGGAACTCATCAAAGTCCAAGAAAATGATATTTTCATCCACAAATACGGAACACATCCCCCAACTCCCTACACTTCTTGAGGACTAAGAATGGCCCGTATGTTTCATAAAATTTAAAAACATGAAAATAAAAATGACCAGTATGTTAACGAGTTGTTATTTTAATGAGATGTAAAACCAAGAACATCTCTCAAATCTCAAAATCTCCTTCAATTGCCTCTTTCTCTTGGAGAGGCAATCTCTCTGCTCTTGCCAAGATGAAACGCTATTTTGTTTGACAAGTATTGTCTAGTGAATCTATTGACCTTTGGCACAATTGTTGGGTCAAACCTGGATTGGTCCTGGCCGAGTGTGTTCCTAACTCCCAAGACCAGACCATGCTTGCCAAGATTTCGGATCTTTGGATCGCCTATTCTAATCATCACCTTCAATGGAACTCTGTTCTCATTAACTCTCTTTTTCCTCCCTCAGTTGCTAAAGACATTCAGAACATCCTAATTAGGCCTTCTGCAATATGGATAAGCTTATCTGGCTTTCAGACAAAAAAGGAATATTTTCAGTCAAAAATGCAACCAAAGCATTCGTAAATGAACAGTTTGACTCCTCCACCTCTTCTTCTAGCGCTAACATGTTCAATCCCAAGATTCTCAAAGAATTGTGGCGCATCAAAGCACCTCCTAGCGCGCTATTCCTTCTATGGAAGATCAGCCAAGACATCCTTCATACAATGACCAATCTACAATGGCTTCACACCCCCATAGAAGATTATTGTATTTTCTATAATAACCACTTCAGAGGATACCACACATCTCTTCTTCCTTTGTCCAGTCATTCATCACTTGTGGCTTATCTCTCCTATTCCAATTGATTGGCGTATTGAAAACTTTGCAAGGCCAACAATTCCTCTATTTCTCAATTTCATGTGGGAGACTAATAGGCACAAAGATATCAAACATGAATTGTTTGGCCAATTCACAGCCTTTCTCCTTGTTTTGTGGCAGACTCAGAACAATTGGGTTTTCAACAAAACCAAATTTTGCCCTCAGCAATTCCTCATCGTCTTTAGCAAAATTGGAAACACCAATGGTTTCCCACAAGCTCCAATTCCCTGAGTCACCAAAATCTTTTAAATAACCGAGGTGTTGATAAAATAATTCCATCCACCATATCCTTGCCATAGCCGTTATTGATCCTCGGTCACATCAAGCACCTATTACATCTTCTGAATCAGGCTCACCTCTTTCTTATGGTCCTTTCAATGAGTTAGCCACATCCAAGATACAATTTCTTCATTTTAAAATCCAAACAGCAAGGAATCACCCTATTAATTCTAGATCCCTTCAGCTCAGACTCATTCCTCACCATCAGGATCCTGATACAGTTATTGTCACTTATGATGCTAGCTTTTTTGCCTCATCTCATCAAGGTGCTATTGGTGTTTCGGTGGTCAACCTCCGAGGCAAGATTATTGCACAGGTGGCATTTCCTATTGAAGGAAAGGTAACCGACAGTACATTGACTGAATGTTATGCAGCTGAGGCGGCTGTGCTAGTGGCTAACATAATTCTTGTTGAGCGACTCCAAACACCTTATTTCCAGTGTTTTTGATAATTTGCAGCACCCTCAGATGGACATGGACTAGGTATAGCGTCCTCTCATCACCAGCATTCGACGGCTTCTTACCAATCATCCCTTTTGGTTTTGTAACTATATCACTAGAGAACTCAATTATGAGGCTCACTCACTGGCCATTAAGGTCGGACATCAGTATTATAATCGATATTCTTAATATTTATATGCAATATGCTTTTATCCAAAAAAAAAAAATTTTAAACTGAAGTAGAATTACAATCTCATTCACGGGGTTAAAGCCACTCAACCTTGCGTCAGTTGGATTTTGAAAACACCTTGTTAGAATGTATGACTTAAGTGCATTGTAATTATCTCTAACATACCCCACTAAATTTTATTTGTGGTTATAAATTGGAATCATAGAGAATACTACCATTAATTAGTGCAAACACATGTTAGCCGTTAATCATCCTTAATTAAGAATCCTCGGGAAGAGTGATGGTGATCTCTTTGATCTTTCAATACGGCTTTTTACTTTTAGCATATATCATTATGATATTACCAATCAAAACCACCTAAAAAATGAACTCTAAACCCATGGGATTATGCTTAGACGTGCAAACACTTTCATCTTAAAAAAAAAAATCAATTTACTAGGAAAGACTCCCCAACCGATAGCCTGCACATCATAAAGACAATCAACTAAACAGTACATGCTACTTCTGGAAAGTTTGCAGCATCTTTCAGAGAAATGCCAAGTGTAATTGGAAGAACTTGCATTGTTGGAACAACGACCTTTTTTGCATACCCACCTTCACTAAGAAGAGCACAAACCTGTTCAATATTACAAATAATTATACAACTGAATGTTGCCCAGATTCTTAATTAACAATGCACAACAAATTGAATCAATCAGACTTTCTTGATATTTTTACTTTTTTGTCGTTCTTTAAAACATGTAGAATTTGATAATAAAAATTGCACAATACAATGGAGCATATGGCTTGGTCAAACACTTAGGCCATGTTTGGTTACTCAATGGAATGAGAATATTATTATGTTTGATTATTTATGGAATGAGGGTGGGAATGAGAATGATTTGTGTCTTTACCATCAGTGTTCTAATAAAATGTCTAGGTGTCGGCCGCCTAGGCAAGGCGTAGGCGCTAGGCGGTTGGGAGCCGCCCAGGGGGGCTGGGCGGGCTAGGCAGGATAGGCGGGTTTTTTTTATTATTACTATTTTTTTATACTTTCAGTTCGAAAAAAAAAAAAAAAAAAAATTAAGACTATTTTTCTTATACATTTTGCATATGTATCTTGGAATTGAATTGAAAGTAATTTATATGCAATTATGCTGAATTTTTATACATTATAAATTATAATAAATAAATAACCGCCTAGGCCCCCGCCTAGTCCTCTGGGCACTAGTCCTCTGCTCGCTGCCCGCCTAGCATTTTTTTTAATATTGTTTACCATTATGCCCTCAATTATCAACCATGGATTTTGGATCTATGGTGTGTAAGGAGGGCATCTATGTTAGGGAAGGAGAACAAATAAGACAAATGGAGTGTTAACCATTACAATGGGCATTCATAGGGCTTTGAGAAGGAATGCCCATTACAATGAAATTTGTAATGATCATTCACTCATTCCCATTACGTCATTTTTATCCCCAACCAAACAAAGGAATGGCTTAAACCATTGTATGGGTCAATACCATTACAATGGTCAAACCTATTCCATTGAGTAACCTAGCAGTGCGGATGGGGGAGGGGATTTGAGCCTTGACAGTGACTCTTAGCAAAGTAAAGATTGCGCAGTTTGGTGGACTGATGGAAATTTGAAATCTCTTCGATGTGATGGTTATAAATAAATGTAAGTGGTCTAAGGATTAGAATTTTCCAATTAATTTTTATTTATTTATTGGAAATTGGCGATGAGGACCTTGACAGAGATTACTATTGACCTTCCTTCCAAGCTACTATGGAAAAATCTTTCACCTTCGAAAATATCCTTCTTTCGATTGGAGATGGTTTGGAATTCATGAGACATCAATCAGCTAGACAATCATAGTCGTACATGTGGCATATGCTAACCCTAATACGAGAAAGGCTTCAGACAGTCCTGAACGGATCCAAACTAAACCCGTTGTTCAGCCAGTAAGTTAGGCACCCAAGCCCAAATCGCGCCAGCCCAAATAGGCACGGATCTTGGAGCTTGGCCCAGGACAATAAGGCCCAAACACTGTTCTCCGAGCTGTCATAAGCCCGAGATCCACTTGCACAAATCAGCTCTTAGCCAAATCAAGCATTGGGTCCTAAACAGAGCCAAGTGTCGAAGAGACTAAGTCATACACATGTAAGATCTTGGGCGAGATCTCCTCCCTCCATCACGTCCTCGATAGCAGGGATAGTTGTGGAGGGAACACTCGCTACTTAATGTGAGAAAAGGGAAGAAGAAAATTACCTGACTTAAGCATCAGAATGCCTATGGCAATCACAACGGTGGTCCCTAACTAACCACTGCTCGTTTTGCAGACTCAAGATCAGGGACGACGAATTTAGACTCATCATATTAAGGAAACATGTAAATCATTTCTAGCCAGTACCAGATCTCGAGCATTCAACAACAATGACGAACTAGCCAACCCTCTGGCCTGGAAAGCCCAGCCATAGGACCGAATCAATTCAATCGAAGGAGCAGAACAATCGCACGACCTAGCCACTGAGGCAACGTGACTCACCCCGCATAGACCAGATCATATTCCACATGGATCATCTAGCGCGGGTAGTGGAGAGACATACCCAAGATCGACAACAGCCATCCGAAGACTATGGAAGTTTCACATCTGAGAGGACGCCCGAAACCACTTTCTGGAAAGAGAGAATCTCCCAAAGAAAGACAAGACCACGATTAGGAACCCACTCTTATTGGAGGCAACTAATCCAGATGTCCTGTACGATCTCACAGTCCCTCCGTTCTCGGAAGAGATCATGAATGCCCCACTACCAAAGAAATTTGTCCCTCCAAAGCTCGAATCTTAAGATGGAATGATGGATCTGTCAGATCATTTATGTCATTACCACCATGTAATGGTGCTGAAAGAAAGTTCGGAAACAATACTATGCATAACTTTTCTCACCAGCCTGAAGAAGGTTGCGCTAACCTAGTTCCATAGTCTACAGTTGAGATCTATCGATTCATTCCAGGTCTTGGAAAAAATATTGATCACCAGATTTGTTGGGAGCCAACGGATTAGGGAAGGACAGCACTATTTTCTAAGCCTCAAGCAAAAGTAGGTCGAGGTCCTTGGAGAGTATATCACTCGTTTTAACGACGAACTGACTTTGATCGACGGTTGCAATGATGACACGTCGGTCACTGTTTTCACTTCTGGCTTTCGAGGAGGTCAACTCTACAACTTCCTCACCCTGGAACCCACGAGACTTATGACGGACTTACTGAAAAGCGTGCAGAAATATATCACTCTCAAATAAATACTGGCCACCAAGAAGGGAGGCAAAAATGAAGCCAAGCAGGCCTCCAAGGCTCGTGACAAGAGAGGAAAAGAGGCGCGAAGAGGAAGGCAGGTCAAAAAAAGAGGAAAATTGACAATAAAGTCGTGTCCAACAAGGCAAAACTCGACAAGGTAACCAACTACATCGGCTCAAGGTATATTGAGTCTGCCCCTCTCAACTCTAGCTTACCCAAAATCCTAACCTCATGAAGAACTGAGATGACATCAAGTTTGCCCCCAAACTCAAAAGCGACTCTTCAAGCCGTGATAAGAACAAGTATTATTCCTATCACAAAGACCACATCCACATCACTCAGGAATGTCAAAGTCTCAATAATGAGATAGAATACTGGGTTTCAAAAGGGGAGACTTGGAGAATTTGTGAATTTTGACGATAAACAGCCCGAAATAAAGAGAATGAAGAAATGGCGTAGGGGACCGAAGAAAAAACTGCGGACGTCATCTACGTCATGCACAAGGCACACAATGGACCAAAGAAATCCAATCAATCAAAAAAACTGGCAATCCGGGAGCTGCAGACAGGTTCCCACCACGGAAATCGCTCAGTCCAGCATGCTTGAGTAGAGCATTCAACCCCGGACCTGTTGTTCATTGAGTGTGATATACAGGGGATCTACTCCCCGCATAATGATACCCTGGTTTCACGATTGCAATACAAAATGGTACATCAAAAGATCGCTGGTAGACACGGGGAGCTCAGCCAACGTCCTATTCCTGAGGTCCCACGGGATGCGATTCAGGAAGGAGGAGTTAAAACCGCACAATCAAGTCATGGTTAGTTTCAGTGGCGCTCGAAGATACCCAGTAGGGAGCATCGGGCTGCTTGTGGTAGCAGGGGAGTCAGTAAAGCTCCTAATGACAAAGTTCATTGTGGTAGACGCCACCTCAGCAAACAATGTCATCCTGGGAAGACCTTGGCTTCACCAGATGGGAGCAATGGTCTCCACACGGAACTAGTGCCTAAAACACTTTGTTGACGGTGAAACGAGTACTATCAAGGGATATCAGTCTTTCGCAAGGGAATGTCATTATGTAGGGATGAAACTGTCCAGCAAATAGCCACGACGGCTTTATTCCCCCTAAAAAGAAAAGAACCAACAGGCCAAGGGCTAACTGATAAGAGAGTCTGGGTTAAGAGAGTAACATGTAGAATTTTTTTAGAAGAACTATCAATAAAGGTAATCTCTTTAAAAACAATTCCATTCCACACTCAACTCCTTTTACAAGGGAAGACCTGGTTCTATCACGGAGAACAAAATGGTGGACAGCAGTCGAGCCTAGTCCTATTAAGGGCGATGACAGCTCGCCGCATAAGTGACCTAGTCTGCCTAAAGGAATTGAGGTAGCGCATGGCAAGTCAGGCCCAGTCCACGGACAACTCACTACCTTGGAAAATCTTGGTGCAATCATGGAGACCAAAATGGTGCACAACGGCCAAGCTTAGTCCTGCTGAAGGCAACAACATCTCGTCGCATAAGTGACCTAGTCTGATTTAGGAACCAAGGTACTGCACAGCGGACCGAGCCCAGTCCATGGACAACTCACCACTCCAAAAAGGCCTGGTTTGAGCACGGGGACCGAAACGACGCGCAACAGCCAAGCTTAGTCCTATTCAGGATGTCAACAACTTGTCGCACAAGTGACCTAATCCGCCTCAGGAGCCACATAAACACAATGGCAAATAAAACTCAATCCACATACCATTTTCCTCAAACGGACCGAGTCCAGTCCATGGATAGCTCACTGCATTAAAAAACCCAGTCATGTCACGAGGACCAAAATGGTGCACAGCGATCGAGCCTAATCTTATTAAGGACTACGACAACTCGTTGTATAAGTGACCTAATCAGCCTAAGGAACCGAGATATGATACAACGAGTCAAGGCCAGTCCACGGACAACTCACCGCTTAAATAAAGCCTGGTTCGATCGTGGGGCAAAATGGCGCACAACGGCCAAGCCTAGTCCTAATAAGGGAGACGAAAGTTTGTCACTAAATGACCTAGTCCTTCCAAGGAACCACAACATTGCCAGGCGGACCGAGTCCAGTCTATTGACAACTCACCGCACTAGGACAATCTAATCTAAGGGACCAAGATGGCGCACAGAGGCCATATCTAATCCTATTTAGGATGCCAACAACTCACCCAATAAATGACCTAATTCACTAAATAGGAATCTAGCCTGTTCGGGCAAAGATGTTTCCTCAGCAACCCGAACTCATGTTCAGGATTGGGGTCTATGATGAACTCTAGCCCAAACGGGTAAAGATGACTTCCTCCCAGCTCAAGTTCTTTCAAGGATTGAGCCAGATGAGCACAGGATTCTAGCCCGTTCGGGCAAAGATGGTTCCTCAGCCACCCAACTCTTGTTCAGGATTGGGGTCTATTATGAAGTCTAGCTCTGAGGGATAGATATAACTTCCTCCTAGCTCAAGTCCTCTCAAGGATTGAACCAGATGAGTACCAGAATCTAGCCCATCGGGCAAAGATGGCTCCTCAGAAACCCAACTCCTGTTCAGGATTGGGGGTTATTACGAAGTTCAACCTAGATGGGCAGATACGACTTCTTCCCAGCTCAAATCCTCTCAATGATTGAGCCAGATAAGTACAAGAATCTAGCTCGTTTGGGCAAAAATGGTTCCTCAACAACCCAACTCCTGTTTAGGATTGGGGTTTATTATGAAGTCTAGCCTAGACAGGCATAGACGTCCTCCCAGCTCAAGTCCTTTCAAGGATTGAACCAGATGAGCACAGTAATCTTGCATGTTCAGGCAAAAATGATTCATCAGCAACCCAACTATTGTTCAGGGCTAGGGTCTATCATGGGGATCTACCTCAGATAAGCAAAAACAACTTCATTTCAACTAAAAGTCACCCTCGGGACCGAAAGCAAATATATATGATGTTAAAATCCAAATCAACGAGAGATTGATTCTTAAGCAACCTAACTACAAAGCAGGTTCAGGGACCTACAAGGGAATCCAGCCTTCAACACAAAGACGGCTTCTTAAAAGATCAACTCCTAAGGGAGGCAGTAATTACGTTACTAAGGGAACATGACCTGGATAAACAAAGGTGATTGGTTAACAACTTAACTTTTATAGAAAATTAAGCTATTGCTATTGTCAGATTATGAGTCCGAACAAGCCAAGTAAGGGCTCAAGTCCAGACTACAGCCCTACTTAGGGTGGAAGTGGACTCACCCATCTACTCATCCTAATCTAAGCAAGAATTGGAAATGGCAAGTACGACAACTACAGTACGAACAAAAAAAAAATGAAACTTTTTCATATATAAACTACTGTGTTCAGTACAATAAACTACTCACACGGTGGGAGCAGAGCCAAGAACATCCTCCTGCATCTCAGAATCTAGAACGACCTCAGGGTCGCCAGCAGGCTCTGGAACAGCAAGATCAGAGGTCATTTTTGCGGAAGGTGGATTGGCCTCAGGGCCACCCTACGGATAAGAAGATGAGTCATCCACTCCTCAAAATGGGCGAAGGCCACCTGCATGTTGACGAAAAGGTCACAGTCTTCACAATCTTGTGCAATGTAGACCAGCGAGCCTACCAGCAACAACCTTGCTGAAGTCAGCAATCTTAGCGGCGTCAAAAAGCTCATTTTCCTTGGCCTCCCACTGGACCTTCAAGCCAGTTAGCTCTTCATGCATTCTAAACAAGCCACTCTCGCAGTCTGCCAACCTGCACTCAGTCGCAACTCGGCTTGCGCACTCGGAGTCACGTTCCAGAGTGAGCTGGGACATTTGTTGTAGAAAAGCATCATGAAGTTCCTTCTATCGAGAAAACTCAGCGCGTTCATGATCCAGAATACCTTGGATTTTAGTAGCATACTTTTGGGCATATGTCAAACGGTCAACAACCTCCATCTGTTCAACGACCAATCTGTCCCAATCCTTCTGAACTCCCCCGAGCTCGGTCATCAAATTGGTTCAGGCAGCCAAGGCTTCATCCAGACTCTCATGGGCTCCTTTTAGTCGAACCATTAAGTCTGCTTGAGTAGCCAGAGCCTTGTCCAGGTTCCCATGGGCCTCCCGCAGCTGAGTTGTTTCAGCCCTTGATTAAGATGGACCCCATGGGTAACTCTTCCAATGGCGGACGATCAATCAGACGGGAAAATGACCTCATCAAAAGCTGCATGGAATCATTCTTCTGGACAACTTTCTGGTGCCACATGTGTTGACTGCCATAGCTGAGGTGGATAGCACCCGAGTCGCGGTAGTATATATGAGCACCAGCATGGAGAACCTTGGGGTTTGGAATCATTTCTATATCCCCTCTCACAATTGCAACCTCCAAGGAATGAGGAAACTCCGCAACTCCCTTCCCTTTACTGATGGCGGACGGCAAGGAAACGGAGCAAGCTCGAGAATCCGGACGAGGCAGCAACCCAGACGGACCGGAAGCAAGATCATCATGAGCAAATGACTATCCACGGGCACTCAGGACTTTCGACGGGTCATGGGTAACACCCCTCAAAACACGAAGCTCTAAGCATGGGTCAACACCAGTAGAAAACCTCATAGTGGCCTCAAGAAGATGAGCATTGGCGCGCTCGACCTACTCTTCATTCAGACTGATGAGGTCCTCCATCCTGGCAAGGTCAAGGAGCCCCCTCTCAATGGAAGACGTCGGGGCAGGAGGACGAGAAGGTGGACCGTCGGGCTCAGACACTACCTCCACAAGAGCACGGTAAGGTACCGATGACCAGGAATGTTCCACAAGCTCCCTCTCCATAGCAGACAGCGAGGCGGGAAGGGTAGTTTGGATAGCCCCAACATTTACCTTTTTGGGCTTATGGGGGGAAACAACCCTTTACAGCCTTCCTCTTAAATGGTTTGTACGCCCTCGCAACTATCTTTCTCTGTGCCTCGGACGTTTGAGCACCAAAAGAAGAGCCAGTCAGTGTCCTACATACCTCTTCAGAGAACAGACCACTACGCCCGATGAATTTAGGACTGAGAGCGTCTAAAATGAGCATGGGTAGCGAAAAAAATTAGTTTTTGCCCTTTCTTTCTCATGAGAAAGAGCATAGCGTCATGCCCCCTTTAGTTGAAAAACAGGTGGCATCAGACAAACAATAAGCACTATACTAAAAACATCAAATGAGAGAAGTTAGAGGACTTCCTGACGTTCCAAAAGTTGCGATAGATCAGTCAATTTTCGTGGTCGAAGTATCTAGACCACACAGAAGCAAAGAAGCAGTACCACTGCCAATTCTTCGTGTCCTCAGAATGCCCAGTAAAACAAGAAGGCTTCACCAGCCAACAGGTACCATGGCCGCTTGTCCTGATAGGATCCATGGAATGAATCAACCTAGGCAATAGGTGGAGCCCAGCAACCTTCGCTCTGGCTAGGGTGGCAATTGAAATCACCACCCATTGGGTGTCATCTGAGTCGGAGCAATACCGTGGTATGACAGGAATTGCAAATAACCTTAGGAACAGGAAAGCGCAGACCCACTTTGAACATGACCATATGAAAAGCAATGTGCCCCTCCTTTGGGATTATTGGAGACTCGCCTTCGTCCAGAAGCATCAACCTCAGATCATCAGAAATTCAATATCATCTGCGAAGGTCAACGAGATCCCTCTCCGACATCAAAGATTTCCCAAAAAACAATGCGCAAGCCGCAAAATGGTTAGACGAATATCGCATAAACATGATTGAAAGAAAGTTTGCACTTAACCCGACTGAAAAGGATTCTTGGCAAGAAAAAACATGAACTCTGGAAGGGAAAATGTCAAGCTCCCCCAAATAAGGTCTTTATAGACTTGACTTACAGATGAAGCAATTGCCAAACCACTGCCTAAGCATTAACTACAGCACAGAAGCCAAAAAGGCGTCGAAATATATCAGCATGACCTCACGTAAACCCCTACACATAGTCAGTTAGTGGCCTAATACGCAGACCCACTAACTAGGGGGAGTAACTGATGAGACATCAATCAGCCAGGCAATCACAACCGTACACGTGGAATAGGCCAACCCTAATACGGGAAAGGCTTCAAAATGGTCCTGAATAAACCCAAACTCAAACTGTTGTTCTGCCCATAAATCAAGTGCCTAAGCCCAAATTACGTCAGCCCGCATAGGCATTGATCTTGGAGCTTGGCCCAGAACAATAAGGCCCGAACATTGATGTCCAAGTTGTCATAAGCCCGAGATTCACTCGCACAAATCAGCTCTTAGCCCAATCAAGCATTGGGTCTTAAACGGAGCCAAGTGTCGAAGAAACTCAATCATGTGCAGGTAAGATCTTGGGCGAGATCTCCTCCTTCCATCACACCCTTGATAGCAGGGACAATTGTGGAGGGAACATTCGCTACTTAAGGTGAGAAAATGGAAGAAAAAAATGTACGAATACACATTGCAATTTACATCTAGTCTTCATTCTTCCTTGCATATTTATCTGACTTAAGCATCGGAGTGCCTTCAGCATCCACAATGGTGGTCCCTGACTAACCTTTGCTCGTTTTGCAGGCTTGAGATCAGTGAGAATGGATTTGGATGCATCAGGAATCATTTTCTGTTTTGGGAAACTGGGGTATGGACATGATGACGGTTATGATGGAGAACAGGAAATTAGAGATATTCGCTTTTAGTTTTTAGTGACAACACTCATCATATCATATGTTCAATTACTTCTTGGGGAGACTTGGAGTTCAATGGGTGTTTCCAAACTTACAGCATAGAGGAAAATGGTGATTTGGTCAATTATGCAATCTGCCATTCTTTAGAGCATTTGTCTTGAAAGGAATATGCATACATTTAAGTGGGAGGTAACAAGGATTGATGGCCCATTTCTAAATTTTTCCATTTTGTGATGAAGCATAATAACCTATGGTCTTGAAGGGATTCTATTTGAAGACATTGCTGCTAATTGGGAGGAAACACATTTAGTGGACAAATAGCTTCTTATTATTGTTTGTGGAATCAGAATTGATATTCGTGACATTCGTGTCTCTTTGTGGTTTTCATCACAGTTCATGAAATAGGGTTCAAACTCTTCCATTAAAAAATGTAAAATAAAATTGATGCAATAGCCTACAATTGGCCTAAAGAGGTTTGGCGATCCTTCAAACCACTGCTGACTTTCCAAAAAAAAATGGCCTAGAAAGGTGAATGACAATATGATATTGTTAGTTTACTTCCTAGCTGTTTGTGGTTAGACATTTTCACAATTAGTCTAACCTCAGAACACATTTCCGATTCAAATTAGACATGAAATGGCTCTCACTCAATCTGACAATTATGACATTATGAGTAGATAAGAGATTTTATTTTATAGGGAAAGAAAATACACAAACTTGATAATCCCCTAATTACCTAACAAATCCAATAACCTCCCACTTGTTAACCTCCCCCTAATCACCAACTTTCCATCGGGTAACACTCTTTCCGACGGATTCGATCGATGACCCCGGAGCACTCAATACTTGGATAAGGACTTGCACCAGGGGAAGGGTAGTGGCATTGCTTTTGAAACGTATCAGTTCTGTTGAGACCTGTTCTCTCTACTTTAACCAAAACATCTTCTTCTCCAATTATGGGTATTCTACTTGTTATACTTTCAGAACTTCTAGACCACCAGGGATGCTTATTACCATTGCTTTCACTCTTGCTGTGAGAGAGATAGAAGTTGTGATACCCTTGTGTGGGCGGACCTGAGGGGGAGGGTGCAGGAGAGGCCCGTGATGACCAAGCTCAATAAGCATGTGGATCCCAAGAGGGGTTGGGTGAACTACCAAGGGGAGATTATAGTCTCACATCGCCTAGGTGAGGGAAGGGGGTGTGTTATATATGTACGAGGTTGGATCTACAAAGTACTACACATTTTAAAGTCGCGCGGGCCTTGGGCCCAAAGCGGACAATATGGTACTCTGTGATCGGATCATGACAAAATGGTATCAGAGTCGGACCTAGCCGGAAGTGTGCCAATGAAGATGTTGGACTCCCTTATACCTGAGGGGGAGGGTGCAGGAGAGGCCCATGACGGTGAAGCCCAATAGATCCGTGGATCCCAACAGGGATTGGGCGACCTACCAATGGGAGATTATAGTCTCACATTGCCTAGGTGAGGGAAGGGGATGTGCTATATATGTACGAGGTTGGATCTACAAAGTACTACGTATTTTAAAGTCGTGCGGGCCTTGGGCCCAAAGCGGACAATATAGTACTCTGTGGATCAGGTCGTGACAGAAGTGGTTCGATTTGGTTCTAATGAGACATCGAATAGTTATCCAATTGTAGGGTGAACACGTAGCACAAACCAAAGTTAGGCTCAGGTCAGGTTTCATTCAGGTCCAATTCAGCCTATAAGGCGGGAGATCAAGCCAGATTACATAAGCCCAATATGGCCTGAACCTAGGAGCTTAGCCTAGGACAGAAATGCCAGAACGCAAACCTTTGGGCTAGAATAAGCCCAAGACTCGTTTAGACCACTCCTAGTCCAACTAAGGATGAGGATATTGAGTCCTAAAGGGAAACAAATACCAAAGAAAATCAAGTCATATAAGGGAAAGAACCTGACAAGGACATAACTTGATAAAAGGAAGATATGAATAAGGTTTTCTCCCTTTATTGAACAATCAGAGGTATAGTCAAGGAAAGAGATAAATTCTCTCATTATTATATAAGGTGAACAAGAGGAAGGACTGAGGTATGTAACCTAATTGTATTAGCCAAATTTTACCTTCTTGTTCAGCCTAACTTTACCATCGTAGTGTCTTTGGGTTCACGGTTGTTCATTTTACAGGGAGAATGAATTTGCGTGTATCATGCAGATAAAAGTCAAGGAGGACAAATTTGTGTGCATCAGGTTCCAAAATTTTTGAAGTGGAAACAGAGAAATAGAGAATGAGAGTTGTAGCATTCAAAGAATTTGGATGTGATTCCACTTCTGGGTGTAATTCAACTGATTTTAGTTTACTGAACAAATTTCAGTTGATAGATGTGATTCGATAGATGATATCTTTGAAATGTTGAAACAGTTGTTGATTTTTTGTTGCTTATGGCATATTGCTAAAACTTTAACTGATTGATTGATTTTCTCATTATCAAATAATTTTATTGCAAGTTCTCCAACAAAAATACCAGATATGCTTCTTCATTTTTCCCTTCTCAAATAGTCATAAGCCAAATTAAAACCTCTCACAACTATCCTTGATAAACCAAACTTGGCTCTCAACAAATATAAAAAGTTTTCCTGTCACATGAATTTGATTTTGAAGCATCGCGGCAAAAAGCAACAAACAATTAGTCAATCTCCTTAGCTTCACAGTAGAATGCACCAAACAATCTTAAACGATCACAGAAGGTTCAAAGCACTTGGGCACAAGTTTCCAATGAACTGGAATTTGGACTCTGTAATCCATCTGAGGGACCAAATTTATCAAGTTTACATGTTCTGTGTACCGTGAGACAATATACATAGATCGATCATTCACATTTCAAACATTTGTTGATAGATTAAATTTCACGAAATCAGAATATTACCCAAAGGTCATAGAAACCAGGCTGCTAATTTATTCACCAAAAGATTGTCAAGCACAAAGATTAGGGCGAAAGTTCCTTGGGATATTACAAGAAGGATGGTAGATCAGTCTCGGATCATGGGATGAGAAGTAACTTCCCGACATGCGCACTGCTTTCCATTAGCTGGTGAGCTTCAGGTGCCTCAGACAAAGAAAATGACTTGTAAACCACAGGCTTCACCTTGCCTTCAGCTATTGCAGGCCAAACATTTTTCTCAACCTCTCTCACGATTTCTGCTTTGTTTTCAATGCTTCTGCTCCTTAAGCCGGCTCCTGCATGCGCAAATCTCTGATCAGAGAATGAACTAATCAATGCATGGCTTGAAAACATTTGTTTGTAGAAAACACCCCAACTATAATATACTTTTACCAACACAAAGTAACAATGTGCATCAAACAACTACAAACAACTAAGAACCACTTATCAACCACAAGCAACATTACTATTGTGCATACTGTCAAATCCTCAAGTACCAACCAGAAGTGCCCCAACCACTTCTGTTTTTACTCCTTTAGCTAAGCAAGCTAGACAGCTATTAGAAATAACCAGTGAAATTCCTAACTTTGGCCATTTGCTTGCCAATTGTTACGATTTTGTTTCTGCTCTAACTGTAGCTTGATCTATCTTGGGTTAATCTAGCATGTTCAAACATCAAACTGAAGCCCAGAGTCAAACAGTGGACTAAGATCTCTGAGGTGGTTATACAGACACAAGTTCTACATATAAGGAGAGCAACATACCTTGAACTTTAAGACGCTTTGCAAAAATACTAGTAAGATTAATTTCTGTAACAGCGCCGCCCTGGAAACCGAGCAGAAAAAGGCGGCCATCAAAATTTAAGCTGTTCAGATTCCGCTGAAAATAGGGAGCTCCAATGCTATCCAGTATGACATCAACACCTGAAAACTTTCAGGATAGTTATTTAATCCATCAAGTAAGTGAGTGAGACTCATTGTAAACCAGTTACTAGCTTCAAACTGAAAACACAAGTGTAATGGAGAAGGACTACAGACCTTTGCCTCCAGTTTCTTCTTTCACCCGTGCAACAAAATCTTCGGTCTTATAATTGATGCAAACGTCAGCTCCCAGATCCTTGCAGATTGCCAACTTCTCCTCGCTTCCTGCATAGATAAACTTCAGTTTTACTAGTTAGTCTCTATTCTTTCCCTTTCATTCCTTTGCTTTTTATTTAGGTGAAGAAGTATGTCGGATTCATAAAGGCTACTATTCCGACAATAGTGCTGCCAGACCTGCTGTAACAAACACTCTTGCTTCCTGTTGTTTAGCTATCTGAATTGCAAATGTTCCAATTCCGCTAGACCCACCATGAATCTGCAATTCCCAATAATTCAGCTTTCATAAGTACTACATTTCAGACAAGTAAACCTCTAGTTGTTTGCTAGAATTAGTAACCTCAAGTAGGGGTGGGCACGGGCGGGGATGGGACGGGATGGACCTCATCCCTATCCCATCCTATTCATTCGAGATCGGGACGGGAAAGACCTCGTCCCATCCCAAACGGGTTTGGGACGAGACGGGACGGGATGAGCATGTACTGAATCTCCAACTACATGACTCATAAGGCAAAACTAACCCAAATAATCATTTGCCTTTGTTTTTTACAAAAATAATTGTCATATAACCAATTTAAAATGTGAAAAAACATAAATTTTCATGGGTTCTATTTTACTTACAATATCCAAACTAAAGTTTCTACCTAAACAAATAGTACCAAATCAAACAAGTAAATTTTCAACAATAGATGTTTTGATTTAACTTCAACACATCCTAAACTTTCCTTTAAAAGTGTAATTTGATTAAAACTAATAATAATAAATATTAAATAAATAAGTTCGAAACGGGATGGGCGGGATTGAAAATCTCCATCCCGGTCCCATCCCATTCTAGATCGAGACGGGACGGGATCAGAATGGGTTTGATCAATCCCAAAAGGACCCAAAAAAATCGGGACGAGACGAGTCCAGGATCGCGTGATGGGATGCCCACCACTAATCTCAAGTTATCTTTTGAGCTTTTTTAATTTCAAAATTAAAATGAATCCTCCACTTCTTGAGGAATAACGATACCAGCATGTTAATCTTAGTGAGGTGTATGCATTAACTATGTTCTGAGGCTTCTACAATCCTTTTTTCATTCTTGTGTAATCCATTACAGAAATCGGGGTTCAATTACACGCTGACAGCTACTCAATGTCAAGTGTCAGTTGAAACTTGAAAGCACCTGGTTGAACATGTTACTTCACTAAAATGCCCCATTGAACTGAATTTGTGTTTAGGACATTAAAGTCTTGGAAAATACTAGCAATAATTACTATAAGTGGTAACCAATTATTATCCTTAACTACGATGTCTATGATAGCATTGGTTAGTGCCTTGATGAAGAGTTGACAATGACCTCTTCTATCCTTGACTACAATTTTTATTTTTTTCTTTTAGAGCATATACCATTCAGTTATTACCAATCAAAATCACCAAAAAGAAAAAATTCCTCTAAAGCCATGGGACTGTGCTCAGATGCGCAAACACTTTATCGCAAAATTCATTAAAAAAAATAACTTACAAGGAAAGATTCCCCAGCTGACAGCCTGCACATCATAAAGACAGTGGACCAAACAGTGCATGCCACCTCTGGAAAACTTGCTGCATCCTTCAGAGAAATGCCAGGTGGAACTGGAAGAACTTGTCCTACTGGAACAGCAACCTTCTCTGCATACCCTCCACCACTGAGAAGAGCGCATACCTGTACCATATTATTTAAAAAATTATATACAGCTGAATACATCCCAGATACTTAATTCCTACAATGCAATAACTGAATCGACCAAGCTTCATGAATGGGTGAACAATACTGACTTTTCTTGTTCAAAAGGAACGCTACGTTCTATCAAACAAATAACTAAATAATGGTAAATTTTCATTGATAAAATGTAGCAATACAATGACCATACGATCAATGTAGTCAAGGCGACCGCCTAGGCGTGTCTCAAGGCGTTTTTACAGAGTTCCGCCACACTTCCGCCTCAAAGTGAGGTAATGCGGTGCGGTGAAACGAGGCGTCCGCCTCGGACCGTCTCAACTGCCTCGGACCAAAAATGATTGCAGCCAGCCCATTTGTAGCGCCTTTTTAGCCCAAATTACAAACAAACAAACAAGATAAAACGTTTTTAATTTTTGATAAATATGTCACTTTTTTTTAAATATTTTTTGGAAAAAACATAATAGTGACTTTTATGCTTTTGGAATACCAATAGTGATCATATTTGTGGATTCCATGCCAACAATTTCTTCTAACAAATGCTCAATATTCTCAAGTTTCTAATCTTTCAAAATTATGAATTTTTTAATGATTTAGTGGATGTTTGCAAGTTACTTGGCACTTATGTAATGCATCTTTTTGTTATGCTATGCAATTTTATTATATTTCCATTTCGATTTTAGGTAGTTGTGTCATTTTTTTACATATTTATTTATAATACTTATCAAAATGATGATGTATATTACTATGTTGATATGTTTCAATTTATTATAAAAAAAATCTTTAAAAAATGTTAAGACCACCTCAGTGAATTGAGGCGTCTGCCTCGCCTACCGCCTCACGCCTGAGGCGTATTCAGGCCCTTCCTCCTCGCCTTTGCCTCAACGCCTTAACTACAGTGCATAGGATAAAATAAATAATGGCATTCCTTTCGTGTTTTGTTTCCCAAAATCATTCAAAAGAACATAAATATTGGAATCATCCAAAGTCATTGGAGTTTGCTTGTTGGAGAATTTCATCTCAAATATTTGAGGAAAAAGTAGAGTTATTATCATCATTATTTTCTTATTATTATTATTACTATTACTATCATTATTATTGTTATTTTTTATAAATGCTCAAACTTTAGCTTTTTATTTTTAGTTTTTTCTAAGTTTGCCACCTCAGAACTCTTAGTTTAAGATAGCACCATGTGGCTCAAAGCATTGAACTTCCTTGTAGCACTACTCAACTAACAAATCCCTAAGACATTCAACAATAAAGTGTTTGTCACCCACCCAAATAGCTTTTTACTTAGAAGAAAGATGAGAGCATCCTTACCCTCACAACCAGACCCAAAATCTATATCGATTTCTCCATAGCACCCATTGGTTTTTCTTCTCTCAAATACCCAAGCTCAATTCCACTTGATATATGAAGAATCACCACTCTCTGTTGATCACTGCTCAGCATGATTTGCAAGCTATTAATATCTTTCATGACAGAAGGAAAAGTTTGGCTCAAGCATTTCCCTCCGAAGATCATTTTTTTTTTGTTTGGACGGCTCTTCACCGGCGGATTCTCACAGCTGACAACCTGATTCAGAGAGGAAATTTTGCGGGTAGTTTGTGTTGTTGGTGTGACCACAGTGATGAATCCATTCAAAGTTTAATGTTGGATTCTAGCTCAGCAAGGAAGCTTCAGAGTCAATATTCAGGTTAGTGACTCTCTTACAGACTGGATTGAGGCTTGGTCTTGCAGCAACTTAACACCTCTTGGGGAGTTGTGGTTGCACAGAGGTCCACGTGTTATCTAGTGGAGAATTTGGAAGGAGCAAAATAGGCAGTTCTTCAACGGGAAATACATGGCAGATAAGAGGGTATACATTTAGGAATGAAAGCCATACTTTGGAGATGGGGTGACTTTCGATACTACTTTCATGTTTAATTGGTACAAGTTGGTGAATAGATGAGGTTCTTAGGTTGTTTTTCTTTCACAGTAAGATGCTTACTCACAGATTGAATTCCTTCTCTTTCTTTCAATAAATTCCCTCTTGTTTGACCAAAATATACAGACATGCGCACAAAGAATTGACTAACCCTAATATGTTGGGTTTTTAAAGTAAATGGACAAAACACCATCCTAGAACATTGTTACTAAGAGGTCTTGGGTTAAAACATTGCTTAGTACTGAGAAGATTGTCACTCGAGCTTGCTTTGGATGTTTACCTAATTAATGAGTGCACATCAGTGTTCCTTGCGTTATTTCTCTAGAGGATCGACCTTATGGTGCCCAATTATTTCAAATGGCATGCCTCCACTGCGCTTGATATATAATGAGCAAACTTCTCAAATATCTTGAGTTCTCATCTAGAAGTTGAATTTTCACGACCGTACCAAAATCTAGATCTAACCACCTCATAACACTCATATGAACATCCACATTCAGTAATGGGCATCTGTCTGCTACCTTAGGGCCTAACCAATGCCTACTTGCACACAACCGACTCTTGCAAAAGAAGTATACAATCATTCACTAGCATTCAAAACTCTTTACTTTCTTTCTTCCTCCATTTGTAGAGACTTAAATAGAGCACTTGTGAAGCTCTGCCATTTTAATTTCAAAACATAAGTTGAAATTCATCAAAAAGGAAGACACCACCACCTCATCTCATCATCCCTTTCATCAAACTTCACTCTTCCTTCCAAATACCCCTTTGGGGTCCAGAGATTACAAATGAATAGACTTTCTTTCACACTTAGCAGATTCCTTATTTTATTGTGGAACATATACAATCAAGATTGAATTTTTTAACAAAATTAATCCAAAATCAAGAAGGGGAGATTTATGGGGTTCACCTGATCGCCAATTTTCCATCGAGTAACGTTCTTCCCAACAGATTCAACGAGCCCAGAACACTCAAGACCTGGATAAGGGCTTGCCCCAGGTGGGGGTGGGTACTTGCCCTGCCTTTGAAGAGTATCGGCTCTGTTGAGAGCTGAAGCCTCTACTTTGACGAGAACCTCGTCGTCTCCGATTTGGGGGTCTTCTACTTGCTCTACTTTCAGGACTTCTGGACCACCTGGAGTGCTGATCACTACTGCTTTCATCCTTCCTTGCTCGTTGAGAGTGTCTGTGACTGTGAGAGTGGGAGATGAAGAGATGTTTGGGGGTCTTGTGGTGCTTATGGGCTTTTAGAGACGTGCAAATGTAAAAAAAGGTAAATTTTTTAAGCCAAATAAGTATCTTTATCTTATTTTTCCGTGGATATAGGGTCAAAAACGTCATTTGAGGTAGGAGTCTTGCGTGCGCAAAACTATTATTCGTGTGTCGAATTTCGCACAATCAATCAAGGCCCATGCTATTTTCTAGCAATGATAGATGAAAGTGGGTTTTTCATTGGATCATGAAAATTCTCCGTCAAAGCTCACACAAAAACTCATTTTGACTTTTGAGCTTGCCCATTAGAGATACCCTGATGTCCATAAAAAAGAGGCTTTGTACAAAAAAAAAATCAATCTAAAAGAGGTGGTGGCTTGTGGAAATGTCGGATAAGGAAATATCACATTTACTTACTAGCTTTTACTGATATTGAACTATATATTTATATATATAGTTAACTTACTTGCATTGAAATGCACAACATGCGATTTTTTATCTTTCCTTTCAATGTTGTTGCACTGTTGCAAGAATTCGATCATTCACATTGTTGTCAGGGATTGTGGAATGTGTCAAACACTTTATCTCTTCACTGTTTTTTTATCTAACCAAACTACTAGATCATCCCCGATCAACAACTACGTTTTTACAAAGTGAGAAGTTTGGTGTACAATTAGCCTTTGTCTATCATGATTGAGGACATCAATAATTTTTATGCTCTGCCATTGCAAAGTGAACGTAAATATTGATAAAAATGTCACTTTATTGCACGACATAAGCATAATGTAAGGTGCATAAAGGGGTGCTTGTTTGCACCACTTTAAATTGTGTTTGTTTACTAGCACTTATAAGTCTTCAACAACTATAAATGGCTTGATTTCTAGAGGGGACGATTAAGGCAGACCCCATTTGAATTATGGCAGACACCAAAATTGGTACCCCATACAAATGGCTGACACCAACTTAAGTTAGTCAAATTTGATTGACTAAAATAAATAAAACATCCCTTACTAATCTCACATCTTCCACACTCCATCTATCTTTTCCATAAACTCTCTCTCTCTCCAAACTTCTCACCCATTTTTTTCTTCCCCAACTATTATTTTCTCCCTCCTATCTTTATTTACTCCATTAAACCCTCTATCAACTCTTCACCATCTTCTTTCTCAATTTCTCATCTTCTCCCTTTTTCATTTCCTCCATTAACCCTTAATCTCTCTTAAAAGGTTATGGTGGCGATGAAGCTTGTTGGGCTATTTTAGGCTCAAAACCATGAGGTGAGTCATTGTGTCTTCCCTGGTTCAATTGAGAACGCTTAATGACAACCATAAACTAGATCAAAATTTGAGGTTGTTGCCAGTTTATACTGGTGGATCAAACCGTAGTTTTCAGCGTTACACATTGCTCTACATGTGAAACTGCAATTCATGCGACTTGAGCTAACCGTGTGAACTACAACAATTATTCATAAAAACTTGCTTTCCAAAAAAAAATCTTGCAACCACACGGTTAGTTAAAACTATGGTTTTCAGTGTAACACAGTTGACTTAATTATGAAACTGGAATTCTCATTGTTTGAGCCAACCATTTGAACTAGCAATAACTTCCCCAAAATTTTGCTCTCAGGCAAACTTTTTTGTTGCCACGCGGATAGCTCAATCCATGAGTTTTATGATAACCCAGTTGGCCTAATCATAAAAGCTACATTCTCATGGTTTGAGCCAACCATGTGAACTAGCAACAACTTTCTAAGAAACTTGTTATTGGTTTAAGTAAGTTGGAAATATAATGAAACTCAACCCATCTTCCCCTTGTAAGAAATCGATTTTGATAGAGTGGGGATAAGAGACGAGAGTGAGGGAAAGAGGGAGTGAGGGTCTAATAAAGAAAATGAATGAAGTAAGGAGAAACTGAATGAGAAAGATTTTGAAAATTTGAGAAATTAATAATGATTTAATGGAGGAAATGAACATAGTGGCTAAAAGTAAAAGAAAAAGAAGAAGATAAATTCATTTGAGAGTTGGACAGACTGAAGAGGGTTTAATGGGGGAAATGAAAATAGTGGCGAGAAGAAATAAATAAATAAAAAGGCAACAACTACTCCACACCATGATATATGTTGTCTCACACCATTACACTCTCCCACACCACTTGCTTTATTTTCCACACCACCAATATAGACAGGCATTCACTCTCTCCCCCATTCATAATCGAATTATTCCCTATCTGCCTAAATCAAATCTTCCCTTTCTACTCCCCCATTTGATTGGTTCGATAGCTCTCCCCCTTATCTTGTTTTCCACTCTTTCCTCATTCGATTGGTTGGATTTCTTCACCACCGGCTCCACTCTCTCTCCCATTCGATTGCTTCACCATCTATTGAAAAAAACAGTAACATAAAAATAAGGTAACATTCGACCAATTTAAACCCTCAATTCAGACTGATTATCAAGCTTATAAAAACATGAAAATTGTAGTACTCTAAGTTATTTAATAATCACAATTTTAATCACTTGAAAATGTATTGAAATGAGCAAGTTATGGTCATTTTACTAAAGTCGTGCAAAATTGTCTCGCAATGAAAATGAGGTAGTGTTCCTGACTTTCGGCCAACTTATATGCTTGATTGAAACCGATTCTCAAACTCATCAAAACATAAAAATTGTAGTACTATGAGTTATCTAATAAACACAATTTGAATCACTTGAAAATATTTTGAAATGAGCAAGTTATGGTCATTTTACTAAAGTCGTGCAAATTTGTTCAAAAAAATATTTGTTTTCACCCAGACCTATGCGAGGATAAGCCTAAACCTCACATTGGTCTAGGTGAGGGTTTGGAAAAACCTCGCATTGATCTAGGCAAGGTTTAGGCTTATCCTTCCATAGGTATGGGCAAATGGGTGAAAACAAACTTTTTTTTTCGAACAAATTTGCACGACTTTAGTAAAATGACCATAACTTGCTCATTTCAAAACATTTTCAAGTAGGGGTGGGCAAACGGGTTCTGGAACTGTGGATCCAAACCGAATCAAACTGTTTTACTCCAAATGGTTCGGTTCTGATTTTTAAAATTGTGAAACGATTCGGTTCGATTTCGGAACCGTTCTTAAACGGTTCGGTTCCGGTTCCTAAATTTTTTTTTCGAACGGTTCGGTTCCGATCCGATTACATATACCCTTACACGTGTCTTAATGGGATTGGGTAGAAAATAATAGGTTTTCTTCTCTCATTTCTCCACAAGCAACGAGCAGTCACAACACAAGCTTCGCCCAAGCCTCGGTCTCTCTCAATTCTCCACAAGCTTCCCCAAAACAACCTCTCCTTCACTAATCTCATCTTTTCACCTCTCTCAGAGACCCAAATCTCTCATCAAACTCACCAATTCAATCGACCCCAAACCCTAACCATAACACCCCAACCAATCAACTCCACCACATGGCGACTCTTCGCCACCCCACACCAAAACTATGCTTCAGACCTTTCAAAAGAAATCGACATGGTGAAGAACAACGAAGGTATCTGATCTGCAAAGCCCAAGAAGGTCATTCTCCACAAGCAGAACACGATGTCGACGATCTCATACTCGGTCTCTCTCATTCTCATTCTCCACAAGCATATGCAGAGCACAAGCAGCGACGACGGCGAGTCGACGACGACGCTCAAGATCTGGATTTTCTAACACCCCTAGTATCAGATCTGATTCTCGTCTCAGACTCTCAGGTGTGTCCAGTCAGTTCAGTTGTATCATGTATGTGTCTGTTGAGATCCCTTTCACCGTTTAAACTTGTTGATTAAATCTGATTTTTTAATCTAATTTAAACTTGTTGACTGTTGAGATCCCTTTCACCGTTTGAATGCTTTTTGTTGCCTTGTTGATAATCACCTTGATGAAAGTCAGTTCATCTTCTCTTTACTTGGTGGATATGTTGGCTTGAACAAATGAACTTGACTCACTAACACAATCTTTGCTGAAAATATTCTTTGCTGCTTCAGGGCTTGATTTCATTGGCGATGAAGTGTGATTGATTGGTTAGTCCGACTGAGTTCATCGAATTATATTAGAGTTATCTATTCATTTGTGTATGATGTATAATAGAATATCTTAGAAATGAGAGATTTTGAAGCAAGTTTTCTGCTTTTGTTTTTTATTTTGAAGCAACTTATATGGAATGGAGGAAAGAAAACACCTTTGAAGCAAATATTGTGCATGATTTTGAAGCAAATTTCATTTAATCACAGTAGCATAATTTGATAAGCATCGGCTTGTTTGGCTACAAGAACTTCAAATATGTTACAAAAAATTACTATGTTTTGTTTTGGTGCCTTTTAGAGACCCGTCTGACAAAATTTGAATGCAAGACAAAATGTGATTTCTCAATCAAAACCTTTGATAAGCTGTAGAGTTTATTGAACTGAAGATGCACATTTTTACTCAACTTTTAATTATATTGTGAATTTTAATCAAAAACTTGTCATGGTAATGTCTATTTGTCTGTAAACCTAAAAAAGGATAACAGACAGAGATTTCCTAGGTATGGTTAGGTTCGGGTTTTTCATTTAGACTATGATCAAGCTATTGATCGAGTCCATTCAAAATTTAAAAAATGAATTTTGGATTCATGTATGGCAATACATTGCACAAATCCGTGGCGACGTGACCTATTAATATTTTTGGAGATATATAATACATGAACCGTAGGAACCGAACCGTTGTAAATGATTCGAGTTAGGTTCGGTTCCAACGTTCAAAATAGAGGAACCGATCCGAATCGGAACCGTTAAAATTTTAAACGGTTCGAGTTAGGTTCCTCAAAATTTGGAACCGAACAGTGCCCACCCCTATTTTCAAGTGATTCAAATTTTGTTTTTAGATAACTCATAGTACAATTTTTTTGGGTTTTAATGAGCTTGAGAATCGGTCTCAATCGAGCATATAAGTTGGTCGAAAGTCAGGGACACTACCCCGTTTTCATTGCAAGACAAATTTGTGCGACTTTAGTAAAATAACCATAACTTGCTCATTTCAAAACATTTTAAGTGATTCAAATTGTGTTTATTAGATAACTCATAGTACTACAATGTTCTTGTTCTGACAAACTTGAGAATTGGCCTCAATTGAGCATATAAGTTGGCCGAAAGTCAGGGACACTACCCCATTTTCATTACGAGACAGATTTGCGTGACTTTAGTAAAATGACCATAACTTGCTCATTTCAAAACATTTTCAAGTGATTTAAATTGTGTTTATTAGATAACTCAGAGTACTAAAAATTTTGTGTTTTGATGAGTTTGAGAATCGATCACAATTGAGGGTATAAATTGGTTGAAAGTTATCCTATTTTTATGTTACTGTTTGTTAAAAACAGTTTTTTGGGTGGTGTGGGTCATATGAAGAATAAAATACATGGTGGTGTGAGACAACATATATGGTTGTGTGAAGTAGTCCTTGCCATAAAAAAAATTATATATATATATATTTAGTGGAGGAAATGGAATGGGGGAAAAGATGAGAGTTGGGAAAGAAGGGTTAAAAAAGGGTAACTAAGGAAGTCAATAATCTACATTGGGTGCAAGGAATGTGATTTCTCGAAAAATATCGAAATTTCACAAAATATTTTTTTAATTACCGAAATTACTTTCGAAATCCAAAATATTTAGTTTTTCATTAGGCCAATCTCAGTTTCCGTACATTTTAACCTGTTATAACATTAGTTTAATATTAAAATATTGTTATATAAGTTATTTTTATGCAACATGTATTTTTTTGATGACATTATAAGTCTTGTGGTACTCTTTATATAATATATAAGATTTTGAAATGCTTAAATCGTATTGATAACTTCAAAATTATAACCGAAATTTTAGTTTTTTCTATATACAACAAAATATTTCTTAAAATCAACTTACTAAAAATTACCTTGAAAAACGAAACCACAATCCTTGGTTGGGTGCTATAATCAATAAATGGGAAATATTCATCATATTACTTTTTTTTTCTTACAAACCACATTTTGGGATCAGTCAAAATTCACAAGGCAGCGACTACACCACACCATCATTTCCTCTTTCTCACACCACCATTGAGTGTTTTTTTATTATTATTTTTTATTTCCTTTCTCACACCACCAATAAATATGCATAACAGAGAAATCCAAACTCAAAACGAAAAAAATGCAAAACAATGTAACCTTCGACCAATTTAAACCCTGAATTGAGACCGTTTCTCAAGCTCATCAAAACATAAAAAGTTATAGTACTATGATTTACTTAATAAACTCAACTTGAATCACTTGAAAATGTTTTGAAATGAGCAAGTTATTATCATTTTATTAAAGTCGTGCAAATCTGTCTTGCAATGAAAATGGGATAGTGTTAATGACTTTCGACCAACTTATATGCTCGATCAAGACTGATTCTCAAGTTTATCAAAACACAAAAGTTGTATTACTCTGAGTTATCTAATAAACACAACTTGAATCACTTTAAAATGTTTTGAAATGAGTAAGTTATGGTCATTTTACTAAAGTCGCGCAAATTTGTCTAAAAAATGAAAATGATATATTAATTGTTCCTGACTTTCGGCCAACTTATGTTCTCAATCGAGACCGATTCTCAAGTTGATTAAAACACAAAATTTGTAGTAATCTGAGTTATCTAATAAACACAACTTTAATCACTTAAAGTTTTTTTGAAGTGAGCAAGTTATGGTCATTTTACTAAAGTCGCGCAAATCTGTTCAAAAACATTTATGTTCGCAGAATGCACTGCGGGGTTTTTTAGATACCCCACATTGCACAATGCGAACATGAAATTTTTTTTCCTGTTTGCAGTGTACAATGCGGGGTATCTGAATTTCCCTGCATTGCAAGCTGCGAACAGGAAAAAATTTCATTTATGAATGCTATGTTAGTAAATTTATTTTTCAAATGTTGTTCCTAATCACTTTTCTTCACGTATGAATGTTATGTTGGTCAATTCATTATGTTTTATATTATCATGATTAAGATCAGTATAAAGAGATGTCTTCACTTTGATTATGGATGGCTCACTAACAATCCAAACAAAAATCCCAAATCCAAAGATAAAATGGATGGCTCGAGTTGGAGTCGCAAGAGATGCGTTTTGCACTTTGAGTTGTTGCATTTTGGAGAGTTTGAGGGTTTTGATTTTGAAGGGATTTTGAGATATTCTCGAGGGATAGGGAGGAGATTTGCAAGAGATTTGAGTGTGTGGAGAAATTTGGAAGAGATTTCAATGTGAGAGAGGGAAGATATTCGAATGGGGGAGGGAGGAATTGAGTTTTCGATTTGAATGGGGAGGGGGAAAATGTTGGTTTTTTGTATATATAGGTGGTGTGAGAAAGTATGGTGGTGTGAGAAAGAAAGTAGGTGGTCTGGGAGAGTAAAATGGTGTGAGAAAAAGGAAATGGTGTCTGTGGTGTAGTCGCTGCCAATTCACAAAGGGCTTGTCATTAACAACTCACTTTCTATAAATACTAGGGGTGATGCATATAGTCACTTATAGGTTTCAACCACTTGTATGTGACAAACCAATTATAAGTCGTGCAAACAAACACTCTCTAATTAGCTGAAATGGGACAAACAAAAAGGTTGAGACAAAATAGGGCTAGGATTGAGAGTTGAAAATATGCGGAGGGTTGAGATTCATTCTCTTTAATGACATGTTTATAATTACAAAACATGTGGAAGGGCAAAGAAAACGAAAAAAATTATGAATTTTTTTTGGTGGAATGAACATGTGGCAAAGAGAGAAAATTGTGTTTTTTTTTCTCAAAATGAAAATTGACATAACTATCTTCGTAGTTATCGGATTTTGGTAAACTTAATATCATTTAAGTACATTTTTGAAGATCTTTCCGACAAAACCTATTATCAATACAAGTTCTAAATTTTTAGAAAATTTAGGATTTTTTTAGTTTAATCCTCATTAGTTTATGTGTATTTGAGTTTAGTACCCATTTTGAAAACTAAATGATTTTAACCCTCAAATTAACATTGACTGTTAGGGTCAATAGAAATCAAATACATTAATTATCATTGACTGTTTAAATTCTATTAAATACCACAAATACCCTTCACTTACATGTTACATGCAAGGCACATGTTCTATCTAAAATAACAGCAAAATTGATCTAAGGACTGAGGAATACTCCACATATAACAAAAACTTCCAACAATTTCCCCTATTCACTCCACCTTCCTCAAACCAAGTACAAAAAATGATATATATATACAGCTTGTTCCACACAATATAGATAGCAAGAAGTTAGAGAGCAATTGTGATAGTTTATTACATAGTGGAACATGCATTAGGATTTTCTTCACTGAAGGCGGTAGATATCTTCTCTTCCGTGGAACTGGTGTGTGCCAAAGCGGAGACCTCTGGATCTTGGATAGTAGCACTTCTGAATACCCAGGTAGAGCCTGTTTTTCATAAACACCTGGTTCATATGGATGTGGCACCACTTCGTATGGTACGTATGGAAATAACTCCGCTTTCTTCCCAATTTACCGTCTTACCCGTTCCACCACCTTGTTGGGATCATCTATGTACCCAATCACTGTCAACTCATATTTCTTCGGTTCCACTTCAACTTGTGTAACTCCTGCGATGAATGCATATAATGTTTTTTTGTGTATACAAGTATATTTGTGCAATATTGTTTGTACATGTTATAATATTGATGTTAATAATAGAATACCTTTCATTCCCTTAACTGCTTCTCTTTTTTTCCTTTCACACCCTTCACAGTTCCATCTTGGTGTATTGGAGATTGTCTGATTTTGAGGAATCTTGGAAGAATTGAGGGATACTTGGGCCCGATGGATGATGGAAACAAAGGTCTACTTGGATGGCTGTGGTCAGGAGGAAAGAGAGGGCTATTAATTGCTGTCAGAGCTGTTTTCACTTCTATTGCTGCAAGAACCATCAATTTCTTTATTGAGGTTGATGAACTCAGTTGGTTCCCTGCTTTTCAGAGCCAACATCTGCAACTAAAAAAATGCATTTTTTTTTTTTGGTTTCATTTGAGAGTTTGAAAACGACTATCTGTAAGGGAAGCCACAGAGGAAGAAACCAATCTCTCCATGGAAAATGGTGAAATCACAGAGAAGAGACAAATCTGGGGAGTAAGTGCTACACAAGAGTTGGTTGGGTTAGGTTGGTTTGCAGAGGGTGAAGTGAATAGGGGAAACTGTTGGATGTCCTTATGATATGTGGAGTATTCCTCAATCCTTGGATCAACTATGTTGTTATTTTAGATAGAACATGTATCTTGCATCAACTTTTCTAAAGAGCCAGGCCTGGCGTGAAAAATTCGTCTTGCATGTGACATGTAAGTGAAGGGTATTTGTAGAATTTATTAAAATTTAAAAAGTAAATGATAGTTAATGTATTTGATTTCTATTGACCTAAACAGTCAATGCTAATTTGAGGGTTAAACTCAATTAGTTTTCAAAATGGGTACTAGACTCAAATACGCATAAACTAATGAGGGTTAAACTCAAACAAACCCAAAAATTTATTATTAAAAAACGTCCAATATGCATTTCTCGCCATCGATATTTTTCAAATGAATGAAAATAGTTTCTCAAGGTATATTCAAACAAAGAACTCGAATTCTAATAAAACTAATGATCAATACAAGCGTTACAATTTTAAATATATATATTTATTACTAAAAACTTTCTAATACTTTTCACGTTGTTAGTATTTTCAATATCATACTAGAAAAAAATTTGAGACATGCATCTTAAAGAACATTTAAACAAAAACCTTAAACTTAATGTTTTGGCGAATTCAAAGTTTGTGGGAGAACTCACTTTAGTCGTTTGAATTTTTTCCCATTCAAATTTTGAGTGAGTCTAATCTTAAAATTTATAATATATATTTGTACCTTACAATAGGCTTGCACTTTAAAACTGATAGTGTGGATGGTGGCGGGGGTGTTCAGGACATGTTATTTAGCAAAAACAAATTATGTACTTTGAGGGAGTGCCAACGGCATGTGTATTATACTAGTCTATATTAAAATTCACATAGGTGTTTTACTATTCATTGCGTACTGGGACAAACAAAAATGTTGAGACAAAATAGGGCTAGGAATAAGAGATGGAAAGATGTTGAGGATTGATATTCATTATCTATAATGACATTTTTGCAATTATAAAACATGTGAAAGGGCAAAAAAAAATGAAAAAGTGATGACATTTTTATGTGGAATGTACATGTGGCGGAGAGAGAAAATTTTGTATTTTTTTTTTCTCAAAATGAAAATTGACATAACTATCTTCGTAGTTGTTGGATTTTGATAAACTTAATATTGTTGAAATACATTTTTGAAGATCTTTCCAACAAAATCTATGATCAATACAAGTGCTAAAATTTATTATTAAAAAACATCCAATGCATTTCTCGCCATCAGTATTTTTCAGTTTTTTTCAAAGGAATGAAAATAGTTTCTCAAAGTATATTCAAACAAATAACTCAAATTTTAATAAAACTAATGATCAATACAAGCGTTACAATTTTAAAAATATTTATTTTATTATAAAAAACTTCTAATACCTTTCACGTCGTTAGTATTTTTCAATATCATACCAGGAAAAAATTGAGACAGACGTCTTAATGCACATTTTAACAAAAACCTTAAACTTAATGTTTTGGCGAATTCAAAGTTTGTGGGAGAACCCATTTTAGACATTTGAATTATTTTCCCAATAGATTCAAAATTTGAGTGAGTCTAACCTTAAAGTTTATAGTATATATTTGTACCTTAGAATAGGCGTGCACTTCAAAACTGATAGTAAAGATGGTGGCGGGGGTGTTCAGGACGTGTTATTTAGCAAAAAAATAATATACTTTGACGGAGTACCAACAACATGGGTATTATATTAGTCTATATTACAAATCAGAATGATGTTTGAGGTTGGAGATAAAAGACGGTTGAGATTTACCCAAATATAAGAATCTAATAGATCGTATAGAACTTAAAGCACCAATAGTGCATGAGTTTGATTCTCATACCCAACATTTTGATATTTATTTATTTTTCTTCAATTGTTGATGATGGTGATTAAGCATGTAAGTATGGAGGGTTAAAACTTAAAAGTGGTCATGTTTTGACAAGTTTTAAACTTTTATCGTGCCAACGACACAGGAAATACCCTAGTACATATACAAGGTCGAATAACCTATTATGACAAGGTGTACCATCCACCCTAAAATTTGGTGAGAATTGTTTGGAAATTTTTTAAGTGGATAATAGTAGATGCATAACTTTATACATCTGACTACAAACTTTAGCCAAATGGCATGAAATCTATCTTATAATTCAAATTGATGTTTTACTGTTCATTGCCGACTGGGATAAACGTCAATTCAATGAATTGGAGATAAAAATGACTGAGATTGAAAGTTAAGAAATATGTTGAGTGTTAAGATTCATTTCCTATAATCACATGTTTGTAAATATAAAACATGTAGAAGGCCAAAGAAAATGAAAAATTGTGAAAAAAAGTTGTTGTAATGTACATGTGGTCGGGAGAGATAATTTTGAGTTTTTTTTTTTTTTTTTTTTTAAATTAAAATTGTCATAACTATTTACTTGGCCGTCGAATTTTAGTAAACTTGATATAGTTGGAATGCGTTTGAAAATTTTTCAATGAAACTAATGATCAATACAAGCACTAAAAATTTAAATATATATATTTTATTATTAAAAAACGTTTAAGACATTTCACGTCGTTAATATTTTTCAAAGAAATGAGACGAGTCTATCAATAAAAGGGAAAAAATATTTTGTCGGGCATTTTAATGGACATTTAAACAAAAAAACTGAACTTAATGTTTTGGCGAATTTAAAGTTTGGGAGAGAACCGACTCTTGTCGTTTGAAATTTTTTTCCCCAACTGATTCAAATTTTGATTGAGTCTAACCATAAAGTTTATGATACATATTTTTACCTTAGAATAGATGTGCACTTCGAAAGTGATTGAGGGTGAAGTGGGGACAATGGCAGGTGTATTTAGTACACGATATTTAGGAAAACAAGTATGTAGAGTGCTAACGACATGGAAAATGCCCTAGTCTATATTACAAATCTGCTAGGTATTTTAATATTCAAAAGAATTTGAAGATATAAGAGGGCTATGATTGAGAGTTGGAAAGATGTTGAGAGTTGAGATTCCTTCTTTTTAATGACGTGTTTGTAATTATAAAATATGTAAAAGAGCAAAGAAAATTAAAAAAAAAATGGTGAAAAAAATTGGTGAAGTGTACATGTAGATGAGGGGAAAACTTTGTGTGTGTGTGTTTTTTTTCTCAAAATTAAAATTGTCACAACTATCTATATAATTGTTAGATTTTAATAAACTTGATATAACCAATGATCAATACAAACACTTGAGTTTTCAAAATATGCATTAAAAAAATGTCTAACACGTTTCACGTCGATCAATATTAATCAAAGTATGAGACGACCATGTTAAGACACATTCAAACAAAGACCCTGAACTCAATATTTTGGAAAATCAAAATTCGGAGAGAATTCATTACATTATTTAAACATATACAAACTAGTCCCACAACCAACTCTCTATTGTGCCAATGACACGAGTAATACACTACTTTATAACAAATTAGGGTGGTCTTAGAATGCTCCATAATTCCCTTACTGATAAAGACACTCCCAAACAAGGATTGTGATTTCGTTTTTCGAGTTAATATCGATACCTCGATTTTAATATATATTTCGTGAAATATTTTCGTTTTATGTAGAAAAATGTAACAATTTCAGTTGTGATTTTCGAATTTAAAAATGTAAATTATGCATTTTGAACTCTTAAACACTATATAAAAAGTCTCACACGACTGTCATATAAATTACATATTACATAAGAATCATTCACATAACAAACTTTTGATAATAAAATAACATTATAACATGTTAACATATACCGAGATTAAATTATATATTTATTTTCTCAATTTTTTTTGACATATTTCGAATTTTAAAAGAGATATCGGTAACTTCAAAGTAAGAAATATTTTGTAAAATTTCGACATATTTTGAGAAATCACATTCCTTGCTCCCAAATTCCAATTTAGGGTTTTAGCACTTATCTATACTATTCTACAAATATAAATCATAAAATACCGGGAAAAAACAGACAAGAAAAAGGCATGCTTGCAGTGCGAGGTTTAACTCACAAACTCAACTTCTCCATCTCTCACACAAGAACCCTCCTCCTTCCTCTAATGGCTGCCTCTCCAAACATAGTTTCTGCTTTCTCCACCAACTCTCCCTCAAAGCGAGTGGGTACCCACAATGGGAGCTTTCACTGCGACGAAGCCCTTGGCTGCTTCATGATTCGCCTAACTGACAAGTTCTCTGGGGCGGAAATCGTCCGGACAAGAGACCCCAAGGTGAGATTTTGTTGAAAGTTTGGTTTTTTTTGGGGTGTTTTGGGGTTTGATTGAATGGGTGGTTTGGGGTTGCAGGTTTTGGAGACTTTTGATGCGGTGCTTGATGTTGGGGGTGTTTATGATCCGAGTAAGGATAGGTTTGATCATCACCAGAAGGAGTTTGAAGAGGTTTTCGGTCATGGGTTTAGTACCAAACTTAGTAGCGCTGGACTTGTTTACAAGGTAATGTGACATTTTGAGTTAAATTGATGGACGATGAGCACTTTTTTTATTTATTTTTTATTAGAATGTTTATTAGGGAACAGAGAATTTGTTGAGAAATATTCATTTGATATGCTGTGCTTTGAATGATGGTTAAAAATACAAAGGCCTTGGCTAGGAATTATTGACGAGTTTTGGTGTTGATATTGTATAAGTACAACTTTATTTTTAATTAAAGAACAAGTTCTTTATAATTTTGTAATATTTGGATTAGTTGTTACAGTGAAACCCTTGAATTCCCCCCTTTTAAATTGCTACATAGATACAATACAATATCCCCCACCACCTCGAATTGCAAAGCGGTTGATACCCACAAACATACATGATGACGTCCTTTACCCCCTTGATATTTCACCTAAATCCAAGGCCATTTAACCCTCCTGGTTGTCATCCATGCTTGAATGTTCACCCTCTTCGTTACCCAAAACATCCTACCAAGTCATAACAATCTTCCCCTTTTTCCCTTTTAATCTGTTTCCACACAACCGACCTTGTTAAACATCTCAATAGCTTTCATGTGCTTTCTCTGACGACCCAACGAACAACCATCAGCTCCAGAAGAAACACATCTCTTTTGCACTGGAGCAAAAGGAATTGGTCCATTATTTGCCATCATCTGTGCCTCACCCCACCATGGCTCTTGCCACATACTATTTCTGAAATATTTAGAAAGAAATGGAACTATCAGAATAAGATACAAGAGACCAAAATTATGAAGGGTTAGGCAAAACTTCACATTTTGTTTATCAACTGACAAAATGGCCATCTCTGTTAAATCTCTTGTACCCGCCTAGCCAGGTTAACAAATTCAGGCACATCCTATTTATTTTATTTTATTTTTATTATGAATTTTCCTTTCTTTGTTTCATTTTTCTTGCATGACTAAAGGGTCAAAACCCTTGTCTGGTTGCGTGTATGAAGAGTTCTTTTGTTTGTTTGCACAATTTTCGAAGCTTTGATTCACTGGGGCTGAGAATCTAGAGTGTACAATTGAATTTTATGTTTATGTTTTTTTTTTTTTTTGCCTTTTTGGGTTGGTTTATAACGATGTTTAAACTTTATGTTATGGTTACTGATTTGTTTAAATTAGGTTTTTAATTTGTTAGTCACATGCATTGAAATATTGAAAAATTTGCTGCATGGAGATCCTGGGCATCCAGGGTTCACTTTGTTGCCTTGCCTGGCTCCTGAGATACGTAGACCCTCTTAAATAATGTAAGCTGCACTCACTGTTTACGATTAGCATTTTTTGTCAAAATGATACGTTAGTGATGGACTAAAGTTGATGTGCGATATTTTAACATGTGTGAATGATGGCGAATCAATAATGGGCAGTTTTCTTCAGTCAGATTCTTCTGGATCTGGGATTAGTTTTACCTAACTTTTTTTTTAATTATCTACAATGTCCTTTAATCTTCCGTTGTTTGATTTTTTGTGCTTTAGCATTATGGGATGGAGATAATTGCAAAGGAGCTTAAAGTTGATCAAGGTCATCCAGATGTGCATCGATTATTTTTAGCTATTTATAAAAGCTTTATGGAGGTACGCATTAGATGTTACGTTCCCTAGAAATATTTGGATTCTTATTCATTTTAGTGTTTTTTCATTTGTTCAATTGTGAATGTACCATTAGCAGAGTTGACATTTGACATATTTTTCATGTGAGACAGGCAATTGATGCTATTGACAATGGAATCAATCAGTTTGACACAGATCTGCCCCCAAGATATGTGAACAACACAAACTTGTCTTCAAGAGTTGGAAGACTTAATTTGGATTGGATGGACCCAGATCAATCTTCCGAGAAAGAAAATGAAGCATTTCAAAGTGCGATGGCCCTTGCTGGGGGTGAATTTTTAGAGGTTAGCTTCTTGTCTGTATGTGTCAGATAAGTGTAACCAGCCTTCTTCAAACTCTATTCTGTCCATACTCCATAAATATTTGGATTATTATTGATAAACCTAACAAGAATTATACTGACAGTTGAAAGGTTACAAAATTGAGCATGAGTTGATATACTTTGTTCTTAACAAAAAATTTGTATTCCAGAATGTTCGCTTTTATGTGAGATCATGGTTACCAGCACGATCTATTGTTATGGAGTGTCTTGCAGCTAGAGGAGATGTTGATCCCAGTGGAGAAATCGTGAAATTGGATAGATTTTGCCCAGTAAGGTTCACTTGTACATTTAGCAATTAGCAGTTTTGTTTATTTTCCTAAAATTAGGTTTGATTTGGAGTAGTATTCACTATCAGATTCTTATGCAAATGTTTGTAGACCTTTGCAAGCTTCATTATGTGTTTCAGGGTTTAAAGAGGCTCAATCGGGTACTGAGGCACTAAGGTTTATTGAAGAAAACTGCCTCTCTTGAATTTGAGCTGGAGGCATGAGGCATGAATGAGGCGTAAGCCTCAGCCTTTTGTTAGAGTACAAATGATAAAAATAAAAAAGAAATAGTGAAACAAAACTGAAAAATGAGAATAGCCTAAAATCTTTCAACTATCATACTAAAAGGAAATACCTTAGTGAAGCATTAAGCGCTGTAGAAAGCCTTTTTGTCAAATGTTAGTGACAAAAACCTGAAGAACATATAACATATTCATGCACATACTAATACTACATTCCTACCAGATTTCCATCAAACTCCACAACAAAATTATAAGTCATAGCTAAAACACCTTAGATGTCATCAATAGCTCGGAACTGTCCAGTAAACTTCAACATAAAGTTAACTAGTGGTCATAACTCATGTATTTGAAAATAATCATAAGTCATAGCCAAAACACATTAGATGTCATCAATAGATCTGAACTGTCCAATAAACTTCAACATAAAGTTAACTAGTATTCATAACTCACAAGTATTTGAAATAAAAAAGAACATAACACAACATAATTATTAAGTTTAGGAAAGGGGTCGAGACTCGAGAAATGAGATTTTTTGTTTTTTAAGCACCATTTGGATCATTTGGATGGAGAGAAATCACAGAATTTTCAAAGGGGACAAGAAAGATATCCCCTCTATTATCTATTCCATAAATCCATAGTTTGGCATTGGGGAATCACTTGGGTGTCATCAGAGATCACCTTTTCGTATCTGCATCTTTAATTGGGACGATTTTTCTATATGTAATCTGCTTTAATTGTCCAAGGTCTTTGCTTTGTTTGTTGGCTAGGTGATCTTCTCAATCATTAGTTTTTTATCCTCTTTTTTTTTTTTGTTCAATAAATTTCTGCTGTTTTATTGATTAAAAAAACACAGGCTAGCTTAAGCCTCACAAGTCATTACTAAGGCATAAGCTTCATCAAGACTCTGTGAGGTTTAAGCCTTAGTTTAGTCATGGACTGCCTCACATTAAGTCTAGCTCCAGGGCATTTTTTAAACTTTACGGTATTGGAGTCAAATGTTACTTCAGATCCCTAGTTTCATATGAATTGACCATATAATCACATTATATTTGTCCTTATTCATGTGCATCAAAAGGTTGCCATCACAATATGCATTGAAAGAATGTATTTTTGATTTCATAGATCTTGGGTCAAATTATATTGGCAAATGAGTATACTTGTAAGAAAAACCCTAGATAATTGGAAATGTATCTGTAGGAACTATTGTGAAATGTAAGTTTATTTCTTCTTTACTACTTGGGTTGTAACATTTTTGTCAGTAGATGGAAAACATAGATTAGAAAGTGTATATCCCATTATCCCATTCGTATTAGTTTTAGTAAATGGTTTAACACAAGGTTGCTTTTGTTGCTCCTATGAACTTGGTTTGATGTAGATATTGGTGGTTTGCTAGATATCTACAATCATGTTTGAAATGTTGAAATGATAGTGACTGATATGCGGATGGATATGGGTGCTTAGGTTTGCGCTTCTGGAAAGTAATTTTATGTTAAAGAGATTAGGGATATAGGGAATTGTTTGCTCCAACAAGAGAGATCCTTTTTATGGGATATATGACGTAGAAGTATTACTTAAAGGATTGCCACTCTTTGTTCAACTTTTGCCACTTGTCAGTTTCCATTTGGGTTGGCTTAAGGATTTCTCATTTTTATTTTTTATTTTAAGATCAAATATTATCAAGATAAATAGGGAAAACAAACGGAAGGGTCCTAAATGATTAAGCAACCAAAAGAAGATATTTCCATTTATCACACAAGGAATTAAGAAATATCCCTTTAAAGCATGGTTAAGGAGAGGTCGAAGATGAAAGGATAAGGATCTCCATTATCACCCCTGTAGCATCCATCCTTTTATTGCGGAAAATCCTTGTAAGAGGAAATGATAAGGATATCCATTCATGTTATTTCAAGCAACCCAATAAATGATCAAAGGATACGGATCTCCATTTGTGTTCTTTCAAACAACCCAATAAATGGTGAAAGGAACGATCTTAGAAAGAAGGTACCCCTGGAAGAATGATGAGACTGGGATTTCCAAGATCTGAATAGTCGGTATCATCCAAGGCACATAAAAAGAGATGTGAAATGGGATCGATATCCTGAATCCAAATTGAACAAACAAGAGATGGTCATTTTCTCACCCTCATCCTTTGGTATTGTATGCTTGTTGAATACATATTTCTGGTTTATTGTTATTGTTATATAGAAAGGCTAAATGTTGGAGGAGGGTTATGAGTACCCTATGTTGTTTCCGAGCTTCGCCAAGGTTCAAAAGGCTTTCTTTTTAAAAAAATGCCTCAACACAACCTAGAAGTGTTGTATAGCCACACTTTAGTTAAAGTGGAGGTGACATGTTTTGAAAAAGTAACTCAAACAAATAAAAACAGAAACAAATTCTTATGCAATCAACTTAGGGTGCCTTTGATAGCCTAGAAAATCGTTTCTAGGGAAAAGAATATTTCTAGGTAAAAGACTAAGAAAATTACTAGGCAAATGGTTTCCTAATGTTTGATTACACCCAAAAAATTATACTTATAATATTTTTTCCATGGGTATATTGGTAATTTCACGTTACAAACTATCTTGAATCAGATTTTGTTGTATATGAGTTTGGGAATTTTTCTAACAAAATTTTTTGATATATTTTCCATGCTTACCCAGAAAACAGTTTTCTTCAGGGGCAGGGGAGGTTAGAAAAAAAAGAGTCAGGAAAATCAAATGCACCCGGAAAAATTGTTTTCATACTTATGTGCCAAATCAAATACCAAAAAATGGAATTTACTTGGAAAATGATTTTCAGCCAAAATTTCCAAGCTATCAAACATAACCTGAAAGTAAAAATCTGATATAATTAAAATATGAAGATAAAAAAATGAAATAAGTAACATTCTAAAAGTTCTACCCTTCAAAAAAGGTTATGCGAAGGTGGTGCTTTGCCAAGGTACTAATGGTGGACCTTAGCGTTTCACGCCTCACCTCTAACAACATAGTTAATACCAGCTATGGTGACCTTCTCACCCTAATTGAGCCATCCTAAATTGGCCTTTTCTAGTTTTTGAAGGAGCATCTCCAATGTTTCTTTGAACTTCTTAAGATGGCGGAGCATGTTATTGGCAATGATAATTAATGGGATGGGAAGTTGCAGAGATGGGTTTATTTTTGGATTATCTTGCATTGATGGGCCAAATGCCGATGGCGATTATTGGAGATGGTATATGTGCAAAAGTGGTGTGTGTATGGTGTCTTGAATGAGCAATTGGTAGAGGACTGACCTCTCTTTGGATATATTTCCCATATTTCACTGGCTATGCAGTTAAAACGGATAACAGACCCATAACGGGCCAAGAGCGTTATAGGTTATAACGGGATATGACGGTATATAACGTAATAGTTTTTTAAATATATTTTTAATACCCCTACAAAGTATTAATGTATTATAGAGTCAAAAAGTAAATCATGTTCATAACATTAAATTCAAAAAACAAAAAAAATTAATAAAAATATCTTCCCTTCGTATGAGAGTGAGATCGCAACAGAGAGTGTGATCAACTCTTCGTCTTCTTCCCTTCTTCTCTCGTTCTTTGTCAAACAACAAGGTATGGTTCTCCGTCGATTGCAACGGCGAGCTTTGGTTCTTCTTTCCTATGAGTCTAGGGTTCTTGTTTGATTGAGAATGAAATCGGTGATTTTTTTTATGTATTAGAACAAAACATTAAAACGGCTTTATTGAAAAAAAAACGTTATCTCAATAACGGTCATATAACGCTGTTATATCAGAGGTGAGATACCATAACGCGATAATATCATATAACGTAACGATTCACCCCCGTTAAACATTATATCGGAGTTATATCGGCGTTATAACGCCGTTTTAACTGCACAGTTCACTGATTTGGAGTTTGGAGAAGAAGAATCTAGTTGAAGTTAACATTTTTTGAGCTTGTATGGAATAAGTTTGCTAGGCTGGAAATCCTAGATCATATAGGTACGATGGTGGATTTGGATTGTGTTACATGTGTTCACACTTTGGAATTAGTTTTGCACCGTGGCTTTGCTATAGACATTTGGAATTATTCTCTTTCGGCTTGTGGAGTGTGTTGAAATTCTCTAATTCCATGTTAATGTAATGGAAGATGGCTTCTATCTAGCATTTTCTAGAGGCAGGGGGAGTGTGTTGATGCAATCGTTGGTTATTCAATATGTTCTTGTTTGGGTTATTTGCCATGAAAAAAATAACTTGAGTGTTTCATGTCGTTTCTTTGTCAAGGAATCAACTTGTGATTGATGTTTAACAATTTAATCCTTTCTTTGTTGTATGTGCTTGACAAATTTTTGTTTTGATGGGGTTATGTTCCAAGAATTTCTAATCAACCATGATAATACTTTTTTGGTTCATAATTTCATAATTCCTTATTATTTTTAACTGCGGGCCTTTGGACTTATTATTCTAACATTTAATTATCAAGTTTTAAAGTAATTGAACCTTCTCTTAAATTTGATTTGATTATATTTTATGTATATTATTTTTCCTCGAGATTCTTCTGTTGACAATCTAAATACTGCAAAGACATTAACTGCATAGTTGTGATCAAGGAATGAGATTACACAACATTTTGGCGAAAAATTTGTTTTTTAAAATTACGAAAATAAAATAGCAAAAGAATAAATTTCATTGAGGGTTTTTTTCGAAAAATTTTGAGATTTTTTTGTAAAATTCTTTTTTTTTTTTTCGTTAAAATACAAAAACCAATTACCAAAAATTACATTTTCTCGAGGGTTTTCGAAAAAATTCGGAGTTTTTCACAAATTTTGGGTTTTTTTTTTTAATTATCATTGCTTTTAACTATTTATTAATTTTTGAAACCACCCACCTTATTTTCTAATTATCATTTCTTCTACTTATATATTGATTTCATGTTTGTTTCATTTTTTGGTTTTTAGGCTTCATGTAATGTGTTTAATAGATTTATTTACTTGTATCATATTTTTTTCCACATCGTTCATATACCCATCTTTCATATATATATATATATAGGATTCCACTGAAAGTTACTGTGATGATGAGAGGGTAAAGGAGACAACTTTCAACAGTAAATGCAATGGCATTGAGTGGTTGAAAAAAAACTCGTTGGGAATGTTGTCACAAAGTTTAATATAATAACTTGGATCAGTAGATGGCTTGGGAATAGGGAAAAGTGAGAATCATTGTTTTTTTAGTGTGTGGATTTGGGGGGGTGTTGATGAAAAGGAGGCATAGAATGCAATGTAGTGGGCCTTTGATGAAATTGTATGGTTAGGGGTGGGAAGCGTGGTGGCGCGTAGAGTCACGTTTCTTCATCCAGGGTGTGTTTGATATGTTTTATTTTATTGAAAAACCCTATGCATTCTTAGTTACAATATCTTTTCTTTACCTAGATTCAATTTTTCATATGTTTGAAATTTTCTTATATGGTTTCTTGGAAGTAGTGCAAGTGTTAAGGGGGTAGCAAGTTGATATAACTCAACTACTCGACGGGTGCGTCGAGTTACCATGTATTGGAGCTTGGCATGAACATGGTCATGACTTAGAGTCTTGACATGACTATGCCAAGCCTCCTGATTAGCATATGATGGATGCACGTAGGATGCTCGTGCATGCCTTGGGCTTTGCTAAGTTGTCATATCCAGAGAACTCAAGCTATTGGGTTCTGGCCATGCGGATCATGTGAAGCATCCAACCTTTAAAGTGAATGATGGTATTGAACTTCATTGTTCCCTTTTGGAAGCTGCCCAAATGCTTAGCATCTACTTTAGGAGGGAAAGTCTTACCAGGTTGCCTCCTATGTTTGACTCAGCCTTGCATGACTAGTCCATGGGTAGTCTACTCATGGTATAGGATGGCCTTTTGGGGCACAATGCCCGGCTCACTCACTCGTCTGAAGGGACATGTCACGGGTTCTTCGATGTATTGGGAATGCTTAGAGGGTACTCTTATAGTGGGAACTTGGAGTAGGTTATTGGATATGAGATCAAGTTCATGGTATCACTACGAGGAACAATATCCGACTTGCAAATGTCAAGGCTTTGTTCACGCCTTTCATATCCTCATTGGGTCGAGTGTGCCTAGTTTGGTTCTTGGCAAGCCATGGCCAAGTTTCCTGTATTGGTATCCCCCGTTTGAGTATCATGAGGATTGGACTGTAGGCCTTGGGGAAGCCTCAGTCTCATGGCTCATCCATGTTCGCATGTTGGATTCATATCGAGTATGTAGACTACTCGATCTCTTTAGGCTTGCACTAGCGTTGTTGCACGCTAGCACGCCGCACAAACCCTTCTATTGTCGTATGACATGTATGCTTAATAGTATGCTCATGACAACAAGAAAGGATGCCTTCGTACACCTTGCCTACTCGCATGGAGTTGAGGAGGCATTCCCATTGTCTGTCATCTTCTCTCAGGCCCAAAAGAAAGAGATCTCCCGAGGTATTAATTGAAGCAGCTAAGGGTGATTTTGTTAAATTTCAAATAATGGGTAGGTGTGAGGCCATCTAAGGAATTGTTCTCTAGAATATGTGGCTTATGTCCTCTGAACTCAACCGTTTCCATTGAACTGTCAAGTATCTCCTAGACTCAACTTCTTCCTTTGGACTGTAATTCAAAGAAAGGTTCTCACAGTGGATAATATGAAAAAGTGGAAGTTTCAAATTTCAAATCACTGTGTTCTTTATGAAGAAAATGAGGAGACCGTGTGTCACCTCCTAATTATATGCAAGGTTGCCAAAGATGCGCGGCTGCTTTCTGAATGAGTTTGGTGTATCTTGGCCTATTCAGGGAACAATACATACCTGACTGTTTGGATGGAATCTTGATAACTTCTCAAAGGTAGGGAAGTGGATTTGGCACATGGTGTTCACTTTGACACTTGGGCTATTTGGAAAGGGAGAAACAAGTGAATTTTTATGGGAAATGTCTTAACAGTAGAAGAATGCTTTCTATCTATAAAGAAGATGTTTGGCAGTGTGGCCAGCTCTTAACACTAAATAGGATGTGACTCCCGATCAGTTGATGTTCAGCTTGGATAACTTGCTGCATAATTTATTTTGTTTTTATCTCTTCTTTTGTGAGTTCCTGACTCACAGTTGTAGATTATTTATAATTAATAAAATCTGTTTTATGTTTGGCTAAAAAATAAAGAAAAAAGAAAACGCTTATTTCATTAGGAAAAGAGGAGCCGTCGAAAAGTTTGGCAGCTTTGTGCTTCGAGTTTCTGGATAATCTCCACCTAAGAAGATTTTGACTAGAGTCTAGACTAAGATTGGCAGCCTTGTGATTCGATTTTTTGTTTTCTTTTAATCTCCTATTTCAACCTAAGAAGATCATTACTTGACTAAGAATTTGAAAAACAAATCATTATTTGTATTTATTGACATCATGTATACATCTGCTTTGATAAGCATTATAATTTTGTTGTTGGCAACAGTTCAATATTCATCCTTGATCGTTTTTATGGTTTGTTTCAATTTCTGCAATCTAAAATAGTTATGGGTTATGTAAACACTCCTTGTCATTCTCAAATGCCTCAAGAGTGAAAGGATTCTTATTCTGTCATATTTTTCTTTGGCAGTGGAAGCTTCACTTATTTGAACTTGAACAAGAATTGAAGATAGATCCTCTCATCAAATATGTTCTCTATGAGGTACTTATGCAACTTCAGTCATAAATGATTCATTGTCATTCATATTGGCCCAAAAAATGTAACCCATGAAGTTGTGTATCGCATCTAAAAGTGGGTGGTTGTTTTGAGTATCTGCGTTAACATTGCTGGCATTATATCATATATGATTGGTCTTGTTTCATTTTATGTCAATTACTCTTGTTAGGTATGCTATACAAACATGTTTACATTTATAAGTTTTTTCATAATTAAAACATGAAATGGATTCTAAGATGAATGCAATCACTCTTGGTTGTTGGGTCCCAGGTCCACCGCGCATATGTATAGTATACAAAATAGGACTACACTACACCAAACTCTGGTTAAAGCAATACAATTTTAAGCCTAAAAATTACAGGTGGCTTAAAAAAATGTAGAACATTAAATCAAAATAAATTGGATCAATAAATCAATGAAGACTTAATTAGCTGGCACATAGGGGAAAGATGATTGGGAAAAAGGTTTTTTCTGTTGGTGTGTTTTTTTATAAGATTAGCAGTAGTATGGACTAGAGGTATGTTTTAGGGCTAGCACATAAAGGTTTGGAGATTGAGGAGGGTTGTAACTTGTGTGGGTCAATAGGGTGTGGATGCATTTCGTTAGAATGTTGGGGTTGAATTTGGTAGTGCCTGCTTCGATGGATGCGGTACTCAGAAGGTGCCATCTCATCTTTGCCGAAAAGAAAAGAGCATCGTTGAAAATTCTTCCTTTCGCTAATTCTTGGATGGTGTGAAGGAACTTTAATAGTGGGATTTTTTGCCACCAGAGATTGGAGTAATCATCATGGAGGCGCATATTATTCTTTGGGGTTGGGTGTCCCATCTCCTTTCTTTTAAAGGAGCGTTATTTTGATAATTTGTATACTAATTATGAAGGTCGCCGTGATTTTCGAATCACCTATAGTATTTTTATCTAAAAAGCATTGGACTTTGATTATCCAATAGCGTCAAATCTTTGTCACAGACACTTGTTGTGGACATTGCTGCATGTCACATCCTCTTGGTTGACAACACTGAGAAAGGCTTTTGAATGTATGACTAATGTGTAGGAATGAAGAGGTGTCAATGGACAATCTCTTGTTATTATGCCTAGTTGCTAATGAGCTCTAGGATAGGGTGTTGGCTGAATTTGGATGTGGCTTGGATGGTTTTGTGTCGTTTAGAAGTCTTATCTGTCAATGATATAATACCATGGTTTTTAGTTGGTTTTCTCCTAGAGGAAATGAGTATGGGGAGTTGGTGATAATGTCACATTTCGGTTCATGTTATATCTAGAGAGGAGGAGAAAAAATGTTTGAACTACTGTCTAGAGAGAGATCTCCAAACGTTTGTGAAAGAGATGGTTGTGGGGAACCAATGAGACCCTTTTTATATTGACTGAGGAGACTATGGGCGAGAAATGGATCTATATTGACTATAACATAATCGGTATAACAGAGTGGACCTAAGAGATGCTTTTGAAGGTGGCAAAAAAGAACTAGCTGGAACATCTAGATGAAAATTTGATTGCAGGGACGAGGGTGAAAGGGAGAGATCTCCAACACTTTGACCATTCCAACAGATGGATGGTGCTCTATGCTGCTAGATTATATTAAATCATATTATCTGGCATGTAGGCTTGTCTTGCATGTATTTTTTCTTGTGTTAACCTTTTGAATTAAAAGTTATTAAGTGAAATTTTTGTAGAAGAAAGTTATCACAATTCTATTGGAGTAAAACTTACCATTGGAAATTACAACACAAGATAAATATTTATGATTTATATGGTACATGAAACTTTGAAATCATTTTTTAGAAGCATTCATGGAACTATTAATTATATATATTCTTCGATGGATTTCATTAGGAAGTTCATTTTAGGTAGTGTTATGTAAAAATAATGATTTTTGTTTTGTTGCAAACAAACTCATGAATTGTTAAAAATTAAATGAGGAAAAAAAAAAACTCGTGAAATTTAGGTAGTGGATATTGATTTTGAATTTTTTTTCTATAATTTTTTCGTTTGCAAATCATTTGATTGAAGTTCAGAATCTGTCGTGTCTCAGGCCATCTTTCTTGTCAAGGTTGCAATTTTCTAAAATGAACTTTGTGAATATTAGTTATTCAATAAGACCATACCGTAAGAATGCAAAAACGTAGAGCTTGATCTAATTAATTATATTGTTGAGGATTTGAAGAAACTTTCCGTTTCTATTTATGATTTAGAGTAAGTCTAGGGAGCTAGGTTTGGGAGCCACTTTTGAGTCAGGTTTTGTTTTTTTTTACACTTTTACCCCTTCTCTTTAAAACACAACCACAACCACAAATACCATCAATGGAAGGGGTAGAAGTGTCAAAAAACCCCAATCTGGCTCAAAAGTAGCTCCCAAACCTTGCTCCCTAGAATTGTTGTATGATTTAAGAGTAAGTCTAGGGAGCCAAGTTTGGGATCCGCTTTTGGTTTTTTTACAATTTTTCCCCCTCTTTAAAACACAACCACAAAGACCGTCTATAGAAGGGGTAGAAGTATAAAATACCAAAACTTGGCCCAAAAGTGGCTTCCAAACTTAGCTCCTTAGAATTGTTGATGATTTAATGAGCGATTGTATTTGGTTCATCAATTTTTATTTATTAATATATAAAGGTTTGGGGATCCTTCAAACCCCTGCTCACTTCTGCCCCCCTAAATATATATATAATTTTTTTTTCCTTCAAAATTTCATTGTTACAATAGAGTAGACTATGCATTCAATCGTGTAATCTGCAGGATGATAGGAGCAAAAACTGGAGAGTGCAGGCAGTTGGAGTAGCTCCTGACAAATTTGAAAGCCGAAAGCCACTCCCTTGGAGAGGTCTAAGAGATGAAGAACTATCAAAGGAAAGTGGGATTCCCGGTGGTGTGTTCGTTCATATGAGTGGGTTTATTGGTGGAAATGCTACTTATGAAGGAGCTTTAGCTATGGCTAGAGCTGCTTTGAAACTTTGAAACGATGTGATGTATTTGCATTACCCATACCTTGTTCAAGCATGCTGCAAAATGGCTTCGATCTGCGCACATCTCAGTTGGTTCAACAAACATGCCAATTGCTCTGATTGTGCAAACCATTTATCAGTCGCATCGAAACCTTGGTGATTTGGAACTCTTCCATTTCAGATTCATCTAATTTATCATTTATCAGTTGTATCTGTATCTACATTAAGTTGAATTTACTCCACACAAAATCTTTGAATGATACAGCTTTAGATACCACAGAGAAGTGTATTGATTGATGTACACTGTCCATGTTATTTCTTGCAATTTTGTAAGCTTACACCAATATTTTTACTTTAAAGAAGCTTGCACTGATCTCAACATTTTCCACAATCCTTGGTATAAACAGCAGGAGTATTTCATGAAGAACACAGATTAGACACCATCTGTAGGTTTATTTTCATGTGGATTGCCATCAGCGTGACCTGAAAGAAGAAATCACAAAGTCGCAAGATATAATTATTTCATAATGAAGTTGAGGAAAATCTTCTGGCATATCAAAGTGTGTTTAATCTGTTGCATATTGTACCTGATCAGGTTTTATTCAAGGGAATTTTGTTGAAGACATTGCACTGTAAGATTTCCACTCCGGCAATAGAGATAAATTGTCTAGGCCATGGTACAGAATATGACGCTCCTAAGAAATTAAGTGCGGCGAATCTCCCTGTGGGTAAGTCGAATTTTTATTTCCAGGTGCAAAAGCAATTCAACTCTTTTGTTCATTGCATAGGCAAGAGATTTAGGTAACCTTTACATGGTTTTTTACTTTGGGTTAATTTTTACATTCTTTGGGTTAGCTTTTAAGTCCAAACGGTTGGTTACTGGCTTCTAGGGCTGAACAAAAAACCAATCAAACCGATTAAACCGACCGAACCGATCTAAACCGAACCAATTGGTTCGGTTTAAATTCGGTTCGGATCGGTTTCGGTTTTAAAAAATTCAAAACCGAAGTGGTCGGTTCGGTTTTCGGTTTCTATGTGATTTTAACCGACCAAACCGAACTAACCGAATATATATAATAAATAATATATATTTTATATATAAATAATAAAATATGTTATAAATAGTCGGTCGGTTCGGTTTTATTTCGGTTTTGGTTTGATTTTAGTCGGTTCGGTTCGGTTACGGTTTGCATAAATTAGAATCGGTTCGGTTTCGGATCGGTTTTGTTAATGGTCGGTTCGGTTTCGGTTTGAAAATTTTAAAACCGACCTAAGTTGGTTCGGTTCACGGTTTAGGCGAAAAACCGAACCGTCGGTTCGGTTTTCAGCCCTACTGGCTTCCTAAAGGAGGTGACCACAGCAAAAATCAAGCAAGGAACAACATGGCTTTTCTGAGGAGGGAAATAAGGGTCCTGTCTCCAGTAAATCACGTGAACCAGACTAGATACTTAATTATTGATTCTTCTTCCATGAAACCATGCAGATAATATAGAGAGATCACAGAGAATATATATCTCCAAATTTCCTCTATAGCTATTTGAGCAAAACTTTAGGAAATAATTAATCCAATTGGTTTCATAACCCAAGATACGAGTCTTGGATAACCAAACCAATAACATGCACAAACATTACATATTTATAGATGAGAACAGAAGCTTTAATTAGCTAACTTTGTTGAAGGTTTTTATTCCCCCCTAAACAATACAGAACACATGACAACACCATCTTTAACGGATCATTTTATACTAAATGTTACCACTCCCAAAGCTCTGACCATGTATGGAGATGCATTAAAACTTAAAAGCACCCAACAAGGCCCCATGTTACTGGTACTTCAAACTCACTCACATCTCCGATTAATTTCTTCAAACCAAGCAATCTATCCCACTTGTCAAATGCTATAAAAGAGGGCTCAAGATCTCAACTATCTTGTATCAGTTTACTTTTCTAGTCCTCCTTAGGCATTTGGTTTGTAGTTTGATCTCATAAACTATGGAGGTCTTTAGCAAGCAATGCATAGTGGTGATTCTGCTAGTGTTGGTGGCGGAAGCGATGAGCCAACGACAGCAAATCACGTGTAGGAACCGTGGTGGCCCATGCTTTCTCAAGACCATTACTTGCCCTGTTGAGTGCCCAAGGGCCAAACCATTGGATTCGAAAGCTAAGGGTTGCTATCTTGATTGCTATTCACCAACTTGTGAGGCAGTTTGCAGAAGTAAGACATCATATTGATTTACATTCAACTTTGTTTTCAATCATGTTACAACTTACAATAATTCTTATTGTGATGGGTGAGGGTGTGCATTTTAGTAAAAATACTAACATGCTTATTGTTTACAGATCGCAAACCAAACTGCAATAGTCCGGGAGCTGCTTGTTTCGATCCCCGTTTCATCGGTGGTGATGGTATCGTTTTCTATTTCCATGGAAGGAGCAACGAGCATTTTAGCTTGATCTCTGACCCAAACATCCAAATCAATGCAAGGTTCACTGGTCACCGCCCGGAAGGAAGAACCAGAGACTTCACATGGATTCAAGCCTTAGGCCTAATGTTTGATACTCATACATTCACAGTTGAAGCCAATAAAGTAGCAAAGTGGGATAATGAAACTGACCAACTACAATTCTCTTATGACGGTAAAGCCTTGAACATAGCAGAAGGCCATCTTTCTGAATGGAAGTCACCCGACGAAGAACTCAGAGCGGAGAGAACGTCAGATAAGAACAGTGTGGTTATTACTCTTGTGGAATTCGCGGAGATTTCCATCAATGTAGTTCCAGTTACTGAACAAGATGACAAGGTTCATAACTATAAGATACCTTCAGATGATTGCTTTGCTCACTTAGAAGTACAGTTCAGATTTTTCGGGCTTTCACCTGAAGTTGAAGGTGTTATTGGAAGGACTTACAGGCCTGACTTCAAGAACCCAGCTAAGGCTGGTGTGGCGATGCCAGTAGTTGGTGGAGAGGATAAGTATAGAACAACGTCGCTTGTGTCCTCAGACTGTAAGTCTTGCTTGTTCTCCCCTGATGGTTTGGAGACTAAGGAGAACGCATTAGTGATGGATTATGGTACACTAGACTGCTCGCGCGGTGGCAATGGGATAGTTTGCAGGAAATGAGAAATAGTTTATTTTCCTCTTTTTTGCCATTAACTTGGAAGAATCAGAAGGTGATGGTTGTGTTCCAAGTACTGTAATCCAATCTGTTTCCAAAGTGTACTTGATCAAAGTCATTCAAATGAATCAAAAGCTAAATAGTTTCTTTAGTACACCAGTTTATATGTGGATGAATGTTGGTGTCACAGCCGTGACTTCTGGATTCAGTTCCAGATGAACTTGAAGGAAGAACAATTGAACTTGAAAGGAAGTCTTCAATTGATCTAAAGATTACAATGTAAAAACAATACTTCTCTGTTAACTCAACAGATCAGTCCTCTATTACAATCAAATTCACACCTCTCTCAGTATTCCAGATTTTTTTTTTTACGATGGTGTTAGGACAAGGGGATTGTTTGGTTCAACCACCACTTATCACTTGTCACCGAGGTTGAAGACTATTCCGCGTTTACTTTGTAAGTACTAGACAAATCCTGAGAAGAAAAAACACTTAAAAGGTGAGATAACACTTTACTCAGTTGTGTTTACTTTGATGACCTTGTAACTTAGGAATGTTTATTTGTTGCTGCTACCTTAAAATTAGCTTCTAGCCTTCTACAATCTATAAACAACCACAAGAGTAAATGCATCATTTAAAAAAAAAAAAAAAAAAAAAAAAAAAAAAAAAAAAAAAAGTAGAGGCATCATAATTAGATTCATGTATTTCTTATTTCCCACTACGCAATTTTAATTTTTTTTGGAAGTAATACTATTTTTGCAGACTAAGTTCCAATTCTTTCTACCAGCGACATATATTTGACAGTCAATGTGGTAGGTAACACGTGGAGGGACATCCACAACTAAGGGTGAAGTGGAACTTCTAGAAGGGGGTGGCAGCTGATCTTTAACGCTTGTGAGTTGTGAACTCCTAATTTGCCTGAATTGGGATGTGGGATTGATATGTTCTGTTACGAAAATTCTAAATGTCGAGGAAGTGGGCGAGGAAAACAGTGAGGGAGGGAGCCCTCCATCCCCTCGGGATGCGCGCATAAAAAATGACGGCACACATCCCGAGGGGGATGGACGGCTCCTTCCCTCCCTCTCTCTCTCTCCCTCCCTCGCTGTTTTCCTCGCCCACTCCCTCGACAAGTAGAGCGGCTCGTTCTGTTATCGTTGTTGCATAAGCCTTGGGGGTTTAGAACCCGGTGTGTGCAACTTCTAGAAGGAGGTGGTAGCAGGTTGTTAGCATCTTTTACCAACTTTTAGTTTGCCTGACCCGAGATATGGGATTAATATGTTGCCTCAAGTGGTGTGTTAATGACCAAGATTCAATTTCCAATTCTAAACAAGAATATTGAACCATTGTGTGACATTACTTTAACCTTGTTTAAATAAATATCGGATAATGATTTTAAGGCCTATTTTTTCGCAAAATAGATCATTTAGATATCATAATTGATGTAATGGCTAATTTGTGCATAATTTTATGTTTTTATAACCAACAAAAACTCTTCCATTAATCCAGTTAACTCATAAAGTTATAGGACATCTTTACCATTCCTAAACAATAGAAAACTTAATTTTATACTTTTATGACCAACAATGACTCTTTTATTAATAATTCTGTTTTTATTTTATTTTTTTACCCTTAACCCCTCCCACCCCATGCCGCTGGTAGGTATTAATACTAATGATTTTAATTATAACTAACCAATTCTAAGTTTTTATAAGTTTTCATTGACCGACAAGTTAATCAAATTATTATGCTAAGGTTTGGTAAACTTTTCATAATGTAGTTAATGATGATTAGTTTGGTTTTAATTATTTAATAAAATCAATTTGATTAACTTGTCATAAATTTGATTAGAAAAGTTTACACATACATATGCATTACCTTTCTTAATGATGATTAAAAATTTGGTTTTAATTATCATTGTTTCTTGTTCCATAATGTTGTTAATAAAATCAGTTTTCCCACTATCGAAATTTGATTTCCTATTCTTCAATGCATGGGTACATGAAAAGTAATATATTTTATTCTCTGAAAAGTAATATATTTTTTTAGTCCATATTCTTCAAGCTATCTACTACAGAGCATGATCATAGTCTCAGAGGTAAAATGAGAATCAATATTGAATAAAATAATTTCATGTCAACTAAATAGCGGGAGGGAATTGAAGAAACCATTAATTGAAACAAAAAAATTGTTCTTTAAACTCAGATATACCTTCACAACCAGTCAAATCAAACACATTCTGAGTGACAAAACATTCAAAAAAAATGCTAACATGAAAATATTAATGTAGCCATTTGCAGCTAACAAATGTCATAATTTCTAAAACTGCAATTAAAGAACAAGATAACAAAAAATATAAAAATTAACAAAAAAAACAATAATGATTAATGGGGTGAGAGGGGTTAAGGGTTAAAAAAATAAAAATTACAATCATTAATAAAAGAGTCATTGTTGGTCACAAAAGTATAAAAATATGTTTTCTATTTGTTTAGGAAAGATATATATGTCATATACATTTATGAGTTGATATGAGATAACTTATGTTCCCATTACACTAAAATGAACAATTAAGGATTAAGGTTCTGTTAAGGTTTGATAACTCACTGCAATGATTAAGCCAATCTCAACACTTCCGAAGACCACACCAACGTATGCACTCATGCAAACCACAAAGTAGAATTTGTCAACCTTCCATAAGTGAATTGCTGCATCATAATCTATCAGACCAAGCATGACAGCGATAATTATTGACGAGAGCACCACTAGCGGAGTGTAATGGAATAGTGGGGTTAAGAACAACAATACTATCATCACAGCTATTGCCATCACAATGTTTGAAACCGCGGTCTTACATCCTGCATTGAAGTTTACTGCAGACCTCGAAAATGGCCCTGAAATTCCAATAAAACGGATCGTTTGTTAGGTCCATTTTAGCCCCACCTCCACCATCGCTAAAATACAAAAACCTGCTAACGACCCAATCATGATGCATAAGGGCAACACTGCCAACTGAGTTCAATCCTAATCCAAGAGTTGGTATCAATAGCAAAAAGACCATTTCCATTTAGAAAGAACGCACACACTTTATTACTAAGTTGTGTGCTTAGAAAGAGCACACACACGTGTGTGTGTATACATGCTTGCAATGAACACTTTATTACTAACATTTTATTTCAAATTGATCCAATATAACTAATTATATGGAGAACATTACAAAAGTCTTTAACCCCTCTTATCCCAGATGTCATCGGCATGGTTCGAACCCTGAACCCGTGATTCCATCCGCCATAGAGCTGGTACCCCATTGGCTACTTGATAAATTTAATGTTTAATATCTTGGCTTTCATACGTTTTTATGGATAATGGGTAACTAAGTTTGTCAAAGAAAGTTCACAGGAAATTGAGAGATTTTGGCTCAAAGTGTTTACGTACAACCACATTAAAAAATCAAAGAAATATATGTATCATATATCTTTGAAAAGTACGGACTGAATATTGCCTCCCGTCACATGTAACATGTACACCACATGAAATTCCCTAATAATTTGTCAGAATATAGATTGATGTAGTGATGAAAAGTTTTTCAAAATTTATTCTCTTGCTTGTAATGAAAATTCCTATTATATTAAGGTGTGATACAATTATCTCTAACCTCAGATGGTTCTTCTTCTTTCCTTTTAATTTCATTGTCTTCCTACCTCTTTACATCTTTTTCCAAAAAAATTATTACGGCGACTCGTCAAAATATTTCAAAATTCACAAATAAAAATACCACCAACAACAACAACGCTCGCACATCAGTGCATTTGTGAATCCACCATAATATTGCGTTACTTTAAGGGTTGGGATCCAGGTTGAAAAACTATTAGTATGAATTTCTCTAGGCAAAGTTGGTATTATAGGTAAATTAGGGTAACAAATGCAACAAAGTTTAAAAAAAACAAGGTAGCAACTGTTTATTTTACAACTTCAGGGAAAAATGTAATTATCCTCCAACTTTAGGGTTCGTGGTGTAATGATTCATTTATATTTTTCCACGTTATAAGGGTCATTCAACTCAAAACGAAATTTATAGGGAGCCACAATGTGCTGACTAATTGGCTCGGTAGCACCAACTCTTTGTTGCACTGATGTTTTAGAATGTTTCGACTTTGTTGCACCAACCTAAAGTAGGTAACACCGACTTATCATTTTATAATGAAAATCATTTTGCAGTGATTTTTTTCTTCGTTTAGGAGAGTTAATTGATTGTTGAATGAAAGTACCAAATATATGTTAAAACAAAAATTCGATCACACATTTGTTAAATTTCAATGTATTCATCAAATAGAGGGGTTGCTAAAACCAATATGTATTTAAAAAATTAATAAAATTTAAATGAATACCTAAATTTCAAAATTGTTGCAACTATTATATAATATTCAAAAAATTGCATTTAAAATCTATAACATCCTACATCTAACAATTTACATTACGAATCCTTCATAATAATTCTCCAATCAACAACATGAGTAATTTTCTTTTCTCGGAGTTTTGTTTTAGGATTAACAAATGTGGTTGGGTACACCACACAATTTTTAAAATTTAAATCTAAAAATAAAATTGGAGATATTAAGCCAAACAATAGAGTACACGTAGCAACTTCTTATCTATATTGTTGCAAATTCTACATTCTTTAACTTTCGCCAGCAATGGTCAATGTTGATACACATATATAGATTGCAATGAATATTTCAGTTTTATTTGAAAAATTATGTTCAATTGAAGAAAGTGTGTTTACATAACGTTAAAACTATATTGTATTAATTATTTACTTAAATAAACATAGAGTTTAATTTAATTATTGACATATTAAAACTTTCATTATCCATATAAATTTGTAACTATAAGTTAATCTAATTATTCACATTAAAATTATAACTATAGGCTAATCATTAATTACATAATATAAAATTACACGGGAGAGAAGCGAGATTGGGCTTTGAGTCCCTCAAATTCCTAATTCATACTTACCAAAACACGTTCTCATAATTCATGTGTTGGGTCTCTAGTAAACTATATAAACATATATAAACTCATTTGAGCTAAAATTTTTAGAAAACTTCTGAATTAACAATAATTTTGGGTTATTTTCATTTGACCCTCATTTGTTTATGTCTATTACTTTTTTACCCCAATTTGTTCTTATCTTTTAGTCTAACACCCATGACCGTCTGTTCAAGGGTGTTGATTAACAAATTCCGTCTATTATTTTATAAATTGACAAATCTACCCTCACATAACTTTTCAAATCAAACAGTTTTTTTTTCCCACAATCCCCCATTCTTATTTTTTTTATTTTTTTTCTCTCTCTCTCCCCACAAACCCACTTTTTTTTTTTTTAAATCTAGAGAGAGATTACATAAGTGAGGTTGGGTTAGTAGAAGCTAATTTTTTTTTTAATAAAGCAGGGGTAATAAGTTTGTCTTTTCAAAAATATTAGATGAAATTTGTTAGTCAACACCCTTAAACAGACGGTCATGAGTGTTATATTTGAATACAAGAACAAATAGGGGTCAAATAGAAATAAACATAAACAAATGAGGACCAAATAGAAAATAACCCTAGAAACAATGTGCTAAAGTTTAATCCTATTTCAACATCATTTCTCGAGATACGTGTATAATTCACCGCCATTAAATATTTTTGATAAATGATTTTGGTGGGTGTTTAAGAACCACCTAAAAGAGTGGTTTTGAAAATGGCATTGGCTAGCCTATCGACCTGCTTGAGTCACTGCTAAGATTGGTCCTCGCTCCCTTTGTGATTATGAGAAAAATTCACATTTCACATTTTAACGCATATCTCGAGGCATATATGTTGAAATGAATACATGTTTCTGATATCGGTCTTTAAATTTCCTCAAAGTTCCATCGTAAAGAGAGTTCAAGTGACGTAATTTTCATTTAGTAATATGTGTATGTAGTGTCATTAATTTACAATGAAAACTAAGTTGATTATAAGTGGGATTCAAAATGTTTTTTTTATTCTTACTGTTCCGACATCTATATTTTGAAATCCACGCATATCCGCATAATATGTGTTCGGATTATGGAGATCTTAATTCCACTCGGAATTCATTTTATGGTTTTATGCCCCGTGGGATGCCCTAAACTAAAGTATCATTGGTTGCCTTGAATTGGTTCAAGGCCTTTGGGTTAGATCCGACTTAGCCCCTGTACCTGTTCCCAACTTCCCCAAAGTTGATTTCCTTCACGTTAACAGTTCACAACGGATAAACAATCATTTACTAACACAGCTTACGTGTTGTAGATAACAACAACTCTCACTTTCTAAACCAAACAAACCAAAAATTAGGGGTGTGCACGGGACGGGATGGGACAAGATGAACCAATCTCTATCCCATCCCGTTCATTCGGAATCGGGATGGGACGAGATAGACCTCATCACGACCTTGTCTCATCTCAAACGGGATCGGGACGGGACGGGACGGGATGAACATGTACTAAATAGTCCTCCAATAAAAAATAACAAAATTTTTTTTATCTTACATTACTCACACATCAATAATGTCAAATTTATATACATATAACTTACATCATAAATAATAATAGATATTAAATAAATAAATATTAATTTTTTTTGGAAGACAAATAAATATTAAATTTGATTTAGAATTAATGATTCAATTCATTTAGATTTCATATAGAATTTCATCTTAGATTGATTTAATTTCAACATATCCTAAACTTTAATTTAGAAAAGTATTTTGATTAAAATTAATAATAATAATTATTAAATAAATAAATTCGGGACAGGACGAGATAGGTGGGATTAAAAATCTTCATTCCGATCCCATCCCACTCTAGATCGGGACGGGATGGGATCGGGATGAGTTTGATCAATCCCAAAAGGACCCAAAAAAATCGGGACGGGATCAAGACGGGTTCGGAATCGCGGGATGTGATGCCCACCCCTACCAAAAACCCCTCTTCTTCATCTCACATCGATTTATCTTCTGCATTGATTCGAGTTTTCTAATTTTCAAGTACAGGTTCCTGTTCAGGGGTTTCTCTGGAAAAAAAATTCAAAATTTTCCTTTAAAATCCCAGCTTTTTCATTTCTGATACACTTTCATGTTGTTTTGCAGATTTTTGAAGTGGGGTCCTGGTCTAGTTTAGATCAGGTTAGCTGTTTCTCTGATCAAAACTTGATTTTTATGATTGTATCTTGGTCAAGCAAGAAAGATAATTTCTTGTTTAGTTCTTTCATTAAATTTTCAATGAGTTCTCAGTTTCACTGGATTGTAGTTGTTGTGTAGAATGTAATTTTTATTTGGTAATTTGACAAAGATTACTGGAAATTTTGTTACTTTTTAGCAATGGGTTAAGTTTGGATGGCTTTCTCTTTCGTGAATAGAAAGAAGTTGGTAGCAAAGGATTTTGATTATATTAGCAGTTGTAGCCTGTTGGTAATCAGAAAATAGAAGTGGCAAAGCTAATTTATTTCATTTTTTGGTCTTAATATTTTCTTTCAAATTGTCTTTACATGCAGAAATGGTAAACGCCCGGATTATTATTCTTTATTGGGAGAGTGTTTATTCTTCTACAATTGCTTCCGCGAATTCTAGCTTGGGTAAAGGAAGGGCACTATGCTACTTGCAAAATAGCAGAGGTAAGATTGAAATGTGGACTCCTTTCAAGTTTTTAAAAAATTGCTGATATACAGATGTCATTACTAGGAATACACATATATTGGATGTAACACATCTGCTCACGATCTATTAGCGTATAGCTTGTAATGATCTGAGATTTAGCAGTATGCCTTTTATGCTGTGGAATTAGTTTATCAGGTTTGATATACCGACCAATATTGAAGATAAAGTATAATAGATATTTTTGTGCTTGAAATCTAGACCAAACTTGGTGACTAATTTTAGGGGCTACTTGCTGAAGAGGCTAAAACAGCTGTGCAACTGTTGCTTCCAGCGTATGCTAAGGTTAACCTTGCTTTAGTTTGCTCCTGGCCTGATGAGATAAAATACAACTATCATTGGCGCTGGAGTGGTCCTCTGCATTACATCGACACACCTGATTTTAGGTGTAATTATGAGTATTGCAGTGAGTTTGCTTATCTGGCATGTGCTTTGACTTTTGTTCTTACAAGCATTTTGGTTGACCAAGAATGGTTTCTAATAGTTGCACAATATTTGCCAATACAAATGTGACATTCTTGTTCCATACCATACACCTACGCCCATGTGCTATGGTTTATACAGTGAGAGTATCTCATAATTCACACATTGCTAATGGTTTGAGAGAGAGCATTGCTAAAGCTACTTTTCCAAAATATATTATATTCTATACATGTTCTGTTAGTAATGTTCTTGTTCTTACTCATTTTTTCCTTCTCATTACATTCTACACTCGAATCAACCATTCAACCTAAATCTGTTGTATGTCTATCATTGTCAGGAGACTGCCATGATACTGCTGGGCGTAAAAATAGGTGTGTCACTGGAGCTATCTATATATAACTACTCAATACAGCTAATGACCTTTGAGAACCCCATCTTAGAATGGAAATGTAACAATCATGATACACTTTTTCTTTGGTTGTTGTCACTACATGCATGCAAATAAAGTTCTTCTATACCTTTGGTGCCCTTTTGTTTACTGAGGTATTGTTTGATGAATACAGATAATCTAACGGAAGCATGCACTGTTGTTTATGGCACATTATATTGGGGATGTCCACCAGGTTTGTCTCTCCTAATGGAACCTTGAAATCCAAGATAAGACATACACACTAGCTGATAAGTAAATAATTAATTTATTGTGTGGGCAGAAGATTTTGATTTGACTTTTAGAAGTTTGGGCTGTTTGACGTTGATTGTCAAGCTATCCACGTATTATTCAAGAGGACTGCTGGTTGTACAACTTTCTGTATCTATCCACGTATTATTCAAGAGGACTGCTGGTTGTACAACTTTCTGTATCGATAATATCTTCAGTACCATATAAAACAGTGATCTCTAGTGTTGACAGAAACACATGTAGCAGACCTAATGAATAAAATACAGCAGTTGAAATGTGTAGTCGATCACTTGACAACTTAGAAAAAAAAAATCATCGTTAAATTACTCGTATCTGGTATTAAAAGTCAGTTAATATCTGTTTGTGACGTGTTGCTTATGATGACAGCCTTTACATGTTGGTTTCCTGGGAGATGAAGGCATAACTGTTCGTTGGTATCGTTGGAAGACCAACTTACACCATGTAAATGCCAAGCTTTCCCTTTTCTTGAGTACTTTCCCTTTATTTCATTGTTCTTTATAGCTGAAAAAAATTATATTCCAGAACTGCAGTAATAAGATTTACAAGGAAATATAATATTCTGAAAACGTAATCGTGTTGGTTGATTATTACTATAGTAGTTACCTGATACAAAGTTTATCTTTTTTGTTGATTATGCAGGTCTCAAGAAATGAATTTCAACTCAATAGAAATTCTCTAAGAAGATTCCATTATCCCATCTGATCTGACATATCTGACCAATGAATAAAAAAGAATCCATAGTGCAGCCATGTTTTGTTTGATTTGAGATTGAAATTTGTGGTCCTGGGACATGGATTTGAAGCCAAGCCCATTTGTTGATCCGAACTATGTCTCCTACTATCTGGTGGCATCAACTAGATCGTTAATGAGGCCTATATGTTAAATAGGCTGAATAACTTGGGGGCATCGAAACTATTCTTGGAACCATTTGAGCTGAAATTTTGATTTTATAATTAAGCAAGAAAGTAAAGGTGGATTTCCATAAGGATAGTCAGGGTATCTTAATTTGGGGTATAGCTAGTTAATGGAACTTGTTTTCTTGTCACGCGTATGTCACTATGATAAAAGAATGCTTGTGCTTGCGACACACTTGCTTTTCATTCTTTTCTGAAGGAGATGGCAAAATAGATTTTTCCCTTTTCATTTTATTTATTTCCGCTCTTTATTTTATATACTAAACTTACTTTCTTACCAGGTATGGGATAACATGATTATTGAGTCTGCTATGAAGACGTTCTACGATTCAGATCCTGAAGTTATGATACAAGCAATTCAAGGGAATATTACGGTATCTTTTCCTTCTTTCATTTACTAACTGTTTCTTTGATTCAGGCAGTTCCAGTAAGACCACACCTGTTATTATCAATGCCATAATATTACATAGCAATGTTGGACAGAGTGCACCCAGCGCCCTATGCTCCTTCACCCTAGGCGACCTAATCTTGATGACAGCGAGGTTCATGACATGCGTGCTAGATAGGATTTTGTTTACAGATCCAACGAACTGCATCAGATGTGCTTAGAACACATCCATATGTTCGTTAAGGGGGTTAATAGTGTCTGATCATTTAATGCTCCATTTCTCCAAAACTTTTATTTAGAGAATTGACAAAACAAAAATGAGGAGTAACTTTATTCTATCTGGCAATATAGATTTAGTTCAAGGATCGACTACAAAAACAGTTTATAACCCTTCTGAAAAACGATAATATTTATACACTACCTAAAAGTTAACCTCCCTGCATAATGATCTGATCTCCAAAGTATGGTCAATTTTAAATAAAAAAAAATTTAATAAAAATAAATTGTTCCAGTCAAACCAAGAATAAAAAAGTGATGTCTTAAGATCAAGCCCAAGTTATTATCCTTTTTTTTCCCCTTAAATTGAAACATCACCTATGCTTTGATACTATTTATTGAAGTTGCACTGCTGCTCCACTGTAGTTGCTGATGTATATGCCTGCCATCATTTCTATATTTTAGTGTGTTTTTTGTTTTCTTGGCCGCAGGAGGAATGGGATGCAGACCTCTCATCATGGGAGAACTGCTCACCAGCTTCCACAGTTTGTCCAGACCCGTAAGTATATGCTCTTTTTATGTGAAGTTTTTTGTGTGACATATAATGTTTGAAGTGGCTGATTGGCTGACAAATTTCATAATAAATAATAAAACTAATAGAAAGACTACCGCTCTATAATATCTCCTTTGGAAGCACTAAAAATAATAATAACAACAGAATAATGAGAAGGAGAGAGATTAGAAAATTGTAACAAGTAAAGTTAGTTGATTTCTTATGGTAGCATTTCCCCTTTAAATGTATAGCCACTCCAACCCAACCCGAACTTAGTATAAGGCAAAAAGTAGGGTTCAACGTGATGTGGTTGTTCATTCACATTTCAAAAGGCATTTTCAATTTTTTTGCCTTTAGCTTGTTATAAACTTATAATTTCTTGATTTTTATATTGTTATCTTTAGGAAGTTTTAGACATGACACCCCCCCCCCCCCCCCAGGGTTGAACAAAAAACGACCAAACCGATTGGTTTGGTTTTGGTTTAAAATTTTTTAAAACCGAAGAAGTGGTCGGTTCGATTTTTGGTTTTTATGTGATTTTAACCGACAAAACCGAACCGATCGAATATATATAATAAATAAAATATATTTTATATAAAAATAATATAATATGTTTAAAATAGTCGGTCGGTTCGGTTTTCAACCCTACCCCTTCCAATTCACTAACTGAAAGTTGAGATACCCCCTCAAACAAATCAAAACTAGACTTACCCCCCTAAATGAACGATTCTGTGATGGCTGTTAAAGATTTTATTTAGGGTGTGTTTGGTTGCATGGAATCCTATGCCATGAGAATCCATGATCAAGGAGTGAGATTCTCATGTTCATGGAACTTCCATTCCCACCATTGATCACAAAATCAAATGGTGAATGTGGAGTGATACCTCAAATTAGCCTAAAATGTAGGGGTCCCCTCATGGATTCCCATGGCATAGGATTCCATGCAACCAAATACACCCTTAGTGACCAAATTGCCCCTCGTGTTTTGCAAAGTGAGGCATAGATTTCGATATTCAACATTTAGTATAAGCCTTCAGTAGAGTTTAATTTCAATGTTTTTACTAAAGAAGGTCTTATTCTAATCCAAACTCAAAAGAGTGTATGTAAAGGTGGTTATCCATGTTGGAGTGTTCTCAAAAGCATTTGTATAGCTACAGATGACCAAGTGAAATCACTTTTTGCAGGTATGCTTCTGAAAGCAATAAGTTAGCATGCAAGTTTGCATACAGAAATGCCACTCCAGGAATCACTCTTTTAGGTACCTGTAGTCATACTTTTTTATTTTCAATTGGTTAACTTGTTTACCTTGCACATGTTCATGTTTCTTAGTAGTGAAGTGGAGACCTTATCTAAAAAATGAAGGTTCAAAAGTACAATTGAACTTGGTTTTGGTTATCAATTTTCGCCCTTTGACCTCAATCCAGAAATATGGGTTTTGTAGAATGCCAACTCACTTGTTAGGTTGACAACTCCATTCCCTAGGAGGAATTGGTGTGTCAGAAAGGTGTCTCTAGCCCAAGAGAGGTGATACTTGTGCCAGTATCGGTCCGTCTCTTAGTCCTACTGAATTTGGTGAAGATTCATAGGTGTGGACTTGCACTTTGACCGTGATGCCCTTTTATCATGACTGGTAAGCTTGTAGCTGCTGTTGCCACAAGTCTGGGGTATGAGCATTGTTGCGACCAATTTTTTAATTAATTTGTTCAAGCTCAAAACCTGACACCTCTACACGTGTGGTTAAGTGGGGAGAATAACAGTGGTACTAGAATGCCAGCCGAGACCAATTTATTAATTTATTGGTTAGAGCTAAAATCTTACACCTCTATGAGAGTTGGTTAATCGAGATAATATTGGTGGTACTATAGTAGGGTAGCTCGTTGAAACTCAACTAGGCCATTGGGAAATGATATGTGAGTTGGTTAAAATTCAACCGGGCCTTTGAAATGATACAAGACTTATTGCATCAAACGAGGCAAACAATTCAATTATTAATGTTTAGAATGGGATGTTAGCATCAGTATTGCCAAAACTAGCAATTGGCGTCATTGGATTGTGGGCTCTTGCTCCTTTGATATGATTAATGTGGAAGTTGCCAGGATGGCTTCTCATCCATAAAGCTAGCAGATTATATTCCAAGAAGCAATTTATATTGGTGTTGATAATACTTCTATTTCCCTAAAATACTACAGAAGTGCCCTTGTTTTTGTTGGATATCATCGAACTGTTTGAAAACATGTCTTAGACATAAGCATAGAAATGTAATTCATGACCCAAGATCTCTGTAAAACATAGGATGTGGAATCCTTGAGGATAGACATATACAGAGTAGTCTTTGAGACAAGGTTTTGATAGCTTGGTTGCCAGCTGCTTCAAGTTATGATCTTGGTTGATCATTGTAGCACTTCTTTGATTCTTAAAGTGGGCTAAATAGAATCCTTTTCAGGTTTTGCACCTTCATTTTTTTCTTCTTCTCTTTTTTCTTTTTAGTGTGCAGTGTGTATGTGGATTAGTGCATCCACAATAGGCATTTCTAGTGAGTTGGGAGCCCTTCCTACTAGCACGTGTCAGGCATTTTTGGTTTGTCCCCGCCCATTATGCATTTCTATAGCCTAACTGATAGGGTTTCAGTCGTGGGATTTGCCTGGAGAAAAGGGCTTGGAAGGCTTCCTTGTGCGGCCTTCCATTAGCCGTGCGACGAGTGGAAGGTCCCAGACACTATTCAGCATCAATAATGATGTTTAAACATTTAAATAATGCTATTATGATATATAATATGTAAATAACATTAAATGATGTTATTTTAAATAACATTTGAACAATTGTTTTGACTTGGTTGATACAATAACCATAGGCTGCATGACGAAGTCAATGCTTCAGGCAACTTTTTTGGATTTGCTTATTGGGAAATTCCATTTATTGGTACACCTACTTGGCTTGACATCTCACCAAAACAATTCTAACGAATTCTAGGCATGCCATTGTGGTGCTCTTACATATTGAAACGAGTAAACATGTAAGAACATCATCTACAAGAGCAAGTCTAGCCGGCCTGGTTTGCTTGCCTGGCCGGCTTATTTACACATTTTGTCCCTCCTCTTTAAAACACAATCACAAACACTTTAAAGAGAAGGGACAAAAGAGTAATTCTAGCCAGCCAGGCAAGCAAACCAGGTCGGCTAGAATTTCTGCATCCACAATTAGGCAGACCTCAAAAAGTTTGCTTAGAACTTTTTTATATTTGTTTTTGTGAGGTGGCACTAGAAGTAGGTGTAACAACTTTGAATGTCCAACAATAAGCATTCCTAGAAAGGTCTGCATAGGGCATTGACTGGTCAACATGGTCACAGAAAATAAGTGAAAATGGACACATGGAGGTCCATTTTCACACATCTCTGAGACCTTTCAATGACCACGCGACTATTGGAAGACCGCACAAGAGGTTTGCAAAGCCCTCATCTGCAAGGCAACCTGTAAAGCCTCAAATTCGTGTTAGAGATCCTCTATGAATGCATATTAGGGGAGACTTTTGTGAATAATCTGACAAGGGCCTTCCTAGGGTGTCAGAGTATCCACAATAGGAAATTTTGAGAGCTCGAGAGGGTTTTCTACTGACACCCAGAGAGCCCTACTTCCATGTCCAGTCCCAACACATGCAATAAACCTTTCTAGATCCTACCCGACACACTCAAGGCTTGCAAATTGCCTTGCCTGGGCCTTGTGTGACCGATGAAAATTCGTGCGACCTTTCATTACCACACAAACCTTAGTAGTGTTTGAGAGCATCCACAATAAGAAATTTGATCAGTTACCCCTTTTTACATTCGTTAAGTATTTTTTCAACTTATGTGGCAACCTAGAGAGCCCTACACAGGCTGCGTAGTTTCTGTCATCCCCAATAGTCACAACGAAAAAGGGTGGAAAGTGTTTTAAAATAATTCAAAAAACCCGTGCGGCTAATGATAGGCCGTGTAGTAATTAAAAACAAATAACATAAATAAATAAATAAATAAATAAATTACATGTGAGGTGACCTCGAATCAATGACCTCTCGTCACATATGCAAATGTCTAATCCATTGAGCCAATATATAGGTTTGTGTGGCTAATGAAAGGTCTCACGACTTTTCATTTGCCGCACAAGCCCAGACAAATGGATAGAGTGTCAGCCCTATGCGGCTAATGAAAGGTCGCGCTGGCCCATGCAAACCACTTAGCAACCATAGTGACAAAGAGGCATGCTTGAGGCTTGAACATGCCAGGGCTGCGCTAGAGAGGGCTATTGTGGAGGTTTTGGGATTGAACGTGGAGGTATGACGCACTGGGTGTTAGTAGAGAGACCTCTTTGAGTTCCAAAATTTCCTAATGTGGATGTTGTTAGTAGATAAGGAGTTTGCCTATGTGGCGGTAGGTCATTGGTTCGAGACCCACCTCGTATATATATATATTTTTTATTTTTCAATTACTATGGGTTTTTTTTTTTTTTTTCCAAAACAAATTTTCCTCTTTTTACGCTGTGACCATCGTGGACGGGTGAAATTAGGCAGCCTTGTGTGAGACTGCATGGCTTGCCATGTAGGCGAAAATACTACTAAACAATTCCACAAGGGGTATCTGATCCCTCTCCTATCGTGGATGGTCTTAGTTAGCAAGGCTTCCAAGCCTTCACAAATGCCTATATTGTGGATGCTCCAAGGGATCCCAGTAACCGTCTGGAATGAAATATTTTGTATGCCATAGCTGTACTCTTTCCCGTGTTAGAGCTGATTATATTCATTCTTGTAGCCAATAGCCAATTCTAATTGATCATAAACATGTAAAAGTGATTATTAAAGAGGCCAATTAGGCAGCCTACATTAAACCATGTCACACACTTCCCCACCTAAGTAGGAAGTAGCCTGTAGACAAGGAGACCCAATGGAAGAAATAAAAGGGACTACTAAAAGAGATTTCCCTTCACATACGCATCTAGTCGTTGCATTGACGTAGATGTTGTGTGATGACATCTTTGTACACTTTGCCACCTTTTCATTTTCTCTGGTACAATAATTGGTTCCATCTCACTAACTATATTTCCTATTTTGGTCGCCGCGTTTGCAGATGACTACTTCCTATCTAGACTGCCCATTGTGGAGAAAAGACTAGCTCAAGGTGGGGTCCGTTTGGCTGCCACTCTCAACCGAATTTTCAAGGCCCAGCCATCAATATCAGATGCTTAAAGTATGGGCATGAGAAGTGGAAGAATTCAGAGCCTGTTGCAAGATAGGGTGAAACCTAAGTTAAAGAAGTTCAGATAGCTTCTTCAACTGCTCCTCACGCCATATCACAAACCTATCTTATAAAACACTTATACGTCAAGCAACCCAGCCCCTATATACAATATTAACTGCTGTTTTTTCCCCGTATATGCCAACCTTCCTTTATCCAAAGTGCTAACTTGTGGGTCACTGAAAGATTAGAAAAACAAAGCTTGTACTCAATGAGAACCTGTGTATGTTTCTTTATATATAAACAGACGGGGTTCAATTGTTCATAATAAAGTGAATAGCTAATTTGAAGAGATCATAATGGGAAATTTGTTGAGATTGTTGTGTGTTTTCGTTTTTATTTTTGCACCGGGAGCTCAAGCATGGAGCAAAGAGGGTCATATAATGACATGCCGGATTGCCCAGGTAATTGTATATTAGTGAGTCTTGAAGAGAATCTGCACCAAATGTTACGAGTTGCAACAAAATTTAACACATGTTGGCATGCCTTTAATATTATTAATATTATGTCGAAGTGGTGTTGGTACGTCATTTTTTTACAAAAAGTTTACAAGGATTGAGAAAACTTTGATGAACTTCTACTGATGCGAATTTTATTCAAAATTATTGATGCATTGAACAAATGCCAAAAAGTACAATAATTTTAGGTGTAACATCTAGACTCTCTTCGCCAAATTTAGAAGCAATGATTTTAGTTGATGAAAGATGAGCGAATTTTAAGTGGTCTCAACACAAGTATATGATCTGTCTTACAAGTGATGCAATAGAAGTTAATACATCATCAAAAGCATCCACTATTGCTCATACCTTTAGAATAAGTTCCTGGAGCTCATTCACAAAATTATGCATTAGGCACTTCTGGAACCTCATGCAGCAGAAACTGTACGCAATTTGTTACCAGACTACGTGGACGGGGACCTGTCAGCACTCTGTACATGGCCTGATCAAATTCGCCATTGGTACAAATACCGTTGGACGAGCTCTCTTCATTTCATAGACACTCCAGATGATGCTTGCACCTTTGATTACTCAAGTAAGCAATGTTTATGCTTTTGCATTTCTGATCTTAATAGTTTTCCTTTTTCTTGACAAAAACACAAAATGATATTTGAATAGGGGATTGCCACGATCCACAAGGACTGGAGGACATGTGCGTCGCTGGTGCCATCAAAAATTTCACCACTCAACTGATGCACTATGGAGAAGGATCCTCTGACCGCCGACGTAGGAAACTAACCTCATTTTCCTGGAGATAATTTAGTGTTTCGTCTAATAACTGATATGTGATACCACCTTTTGCTGCCTTTTTCTTCTGCAGATAATATGACCGAGGCTTTGTTGTTTTTATCACACTTCATGGGAGATATCCACCAAGTTGGCCTCAGCGCTATTTCCTAATTTCTTGTTTTCTCTATAGTACAAATGAAAGATCTAAGTCCATCCTCTCTCATTCTTTCAGCCGATGCACATAGGATTCACAACTGATAAAGGCGGGAACACCATACACCTGCGATGGTTTAGGCATAAATCTAACCTGCATCATGTGAGTATCTAAGAACCAACTTGGGAATTCCCACTCAAGTTTCTAATCCTAAAATCTTCTCTTTCGACAACTCTTTTCATTCAGTCTGGTATAAGCTGACAGAAGTTGCTGTGTTCTAATCGACTTCCTCGCCAATACTCAGGTATGGGACAGAGAGATAATCCTCACCGCTGCAGCAGACTTCTATGAGAAGGACATGGAACTCTTACAAGAAGACATACAGAAAAACCTAACTGATGTAAGAATAGTTGAATAGCAGTACATATATCAATCAGATACGGCTCTCGTTTTTCTGGGTAAAACCCGAGTAGTTTCACTTACGTTATTGTTCATATATATTATTCAGGGTAGCTGGTCAGATGATATATCATCTTGGGAAGACTGCGACGATCTTCTCTCTTGCCCAACCAAGTGAGTACACTCAAAAGTAATTTCTACTCTATGAAACTTCAAGATTCGGATATCCTGATTTCTCTTCATTTGCAAATAGATATGCTGTGGAGAGCATAAACTTGGCTTGCAAATGGGGTTACAAAGGTGTCCAAGATGGTGAAACCCTATCAGGTAAATAGTGCTTATAATAAGGTTTAAACACAAATGACTCGAGAGCACCATCCGGTGTTTTCAACTCGAATGGTACAGCTACATACTAGGAAGCTCGTCTTAGTCAAAAAATTTAGCAAGCTCTAAACTGCCTTAGTAGCGTTAGTTAGTGTAACCATCAAAAGTCAAAACTTAAGCGAAGCAAACTTCCATTTTGTTGTTTTACAGACAAGTATTTCAATTCAAGGATGCCAATCGTCACAAAGCGGATTGCACAGGGTGGAGTGAGATTAGCGATGATTTTGAACAGGGCGTTTCCCAAACACCATGGAAAAACCCGCAAACACTCGAGTAGTGTTGCCTTGGCCAGTCCCACCTGAAGAACTTGTCAATTTCCCTGGCCTAATTCTTTTTAACAACTAGACTGTATAAATCAAAGTTGATTATGCATTCATCCAATTAACTTATAGGCTGATTGCTTTTACAAATTACAAGGGTGTTTATGTAAAGAGAAATGTTTTTTGTTATGCCATATCTTATCCTAAGTCCTAACTTCTACAACTCTAAGCTTCCATTGAACAACAGACTGACTCACTGAACTCTGTAGACAGACCAGAGTTTTCAACAACTTTTAAATAGTTTGAATGTCAAATGGTTGGTTAAAAAAATTAACACTTCTTGTGAGAACAAATGAACAGAAACTTCTGTTTGCCATTCTTGTTTGCGTTTTCAGTTTGGTATCTTCAAAGAGATGATATCAACAACAAAAACATTTATTAATCTTAGAAGTGCTTTTTGTTAGGGCTGGTTCAAGCTACAAGTGTCGCCTCTAATTTATCTTGATCCTGATATGCTGAAATTGCTACTATCTTTTTCTTATTGTGTATGACTTTGCCTTTTACAGTGTTTTCACTCCTCACCCCTTTCTATTTTGAGTGTTTTCCCTGAAACTGTTTCTTTAAACCAAAACCACAACAAGGCACCCAAAACCAAATCTCTCACAATTATTACCTCGCCATGACCAAAAACAAAAAACCATTCCATCAATAAGATTACGTTTGAGACACAAATTTCAGATTACAAAAAATTATAAGGTATGTAATCTATTAAGCTCGAAGAATATATCAAATTCAGTGAGTTCAGTAATATTTACATAAACTAAATTGCTTATAAAGAATCAATTCCAAAATATCATAAAGTAAAAAAGTACTGGGATATTAAAATTTTGATAGATATAAAACTCATAGGATATAGCTAAACAAGAGCGATGTTACCAAGATCCACCACCAAATTTAACACAATAAGGATGCTATACAGCTAGAGTTTCCACAGATAACATCTGAACACATTGCCAATGGTAGCCAGGTTGGATGGTTAACCCTCACGTCTTAGGTTCTATACCCACTGACGGCACGCTCGCCGTTCAAAAAAAAAAACATCTGAACACCATAATGGCATCTGAAGACTCTGACACTATCATATGCTAACCATACTCCTAATCATATCACACGAAAAAAGTCGAGTATATTATCTATCATAAGAAAATGCAAACGTAAGATACCAGTATCCATGATAATAGCCAATAATTCACTATTATCAGAAGACATGTAATTAAAATAAAATGTCTTAATTAAGTAATTAGTTGCTTCAATAAGGCTGATATGTGGGAAAGCTCTAGCCAATAAATTCATCATATATACCTTAGTCAACAGAATGTGGAGCAGGGACATCAGTGCGCCCAACTGAAAAACCTGCTAATAACCAGAGCTTTTATGACAAATAATATTCACATTTTCTTAAGAACCATCAGAAGTTTGACGACGGGAATAATCAAATTCCAATAGTTTTTGTATAACCATGGCTCAAAAGCTTTCCAAGTTCCTCCACCCTTGCTCCTATGAAACTGTTATCAACCAGTCTATAGACAAGCAATAGCAATACAAAAAGCATATTGTAAAATGCATTGAGAAAGCAATTTTTCAGTTCGGCCTCACTACAAAATCCCACTGAAAACAACTTGCAGTAAAATCCATCTAGATGAGTTGAGAAAGCAAAGGGAAACAACAAAGTAAATATAATACAATAGTACCCATTTACTGGCGGCCTCTTCGGCCAGAGAAGTTACCACCATGGCGGTGATGGGGTCTTCCACGAGTTGAATTTGCTCCTTGACTAAATTGGGGTAGAGCTGTAAAGTTTCCTTCAAAATTTGCAGATGGTGGCATAGCATTAGTCTGCTGATTGAAAGATCCATTTGGAAACGCTGGCCCTCCTGCATTCAGAGTTGTTGGTTGTCCTTGAAAACCCATCCCAAAAGGGGTTTGGTTAGCTGAAGGCTGCCCTTGGAAACCCGGCCAAGATGTGAATTGCCCTGGAGTGACATTCGCCTGCCCGTAGGGTAAGCCTCCATTAGGAGGCAGCCTCGGATTAGGGTTGAACTGCTGCTGAATTTGCATTCCAGGTGGGAAACCAGTAAACATCTGAGGCTGCTGCTGATGTGGATTCAACAGTCGAGGTGGCATCCCATTCATTTGAAAGCCATTGGGAAAGTACATCTGCTGCTGTTGGGGAAATGCAACACTATTCATCCAAACCCCTACATTCTGAGGTGTAAATGAGTTGTTCTGTATCTGTGAAGCAGGTGGGGCAGAGTCAGACCCATTTACGCAGTCAGGTCCTGAACCAAAGGCGCGTCCAAAGCTATTACTAGCAAATGCAGCTTGATCAGGTGGTGTATATAGTTGGTTGGGATTATTTGATGGGTGACCCATATTTGTATGCTGGCCAATGTTAGGATTATTTGATGGATGACCCATATTTAAAGGCTGACCCATGTTAGGATTATTTGATGGATAACCCATATTTGAAGGCCGGCCCATGTTAGGATTATTTGATGGCTGACCCATGTTACGGTTATTCAATAGATGACCCATATTTGAAGGCTGACCATCGTTCGGACAATTTGATGGATGCCCCATGTTAGGACTGTGAGATGGCTGACCCATGGGTGCTACAAATGGTTGGGGAGGCTGGGAATTCCTGCCAGCTTTACCATTTTGCTGAAATTTCTTTCGGTTACCAGAGTCTTGGTTCCCACGTTTCTTGTCATTCGCACCATTACTTGCCCGCTGCGCTCTCCTATACTCAGCCTCTTTCTCATCATCAGAAAACTCAACCTCATCAGAGAGCTCTTCGTCATTCTCACCAGATGCATCATACCCTTTTTTGTAGAGATTACTGTCATTAAGAACAAAGTCTGCAAACTCTGCAACAAATGAAACAGGGGCGCCTACATTGACTCCAGCAGGTATTTCTTCCTCCGAATTGTATCTAACAATGTAATAAGGGTTCTTAACTGGTCCAAAAATTTCATCCACTAGACCCAACGGTGTCCTGTTTTCTGTTAACCAGAGAATTGAACCTTCGCTCAGAGGATTGTGCTTCACTAGTCCTTCTACAACCACTTGGTTTCCCATAATCTGGAACCAATAGTAAAGAATTGTCAATCAAAATGCCTAACATGTAGTATCACTCTAAAAGCTTTCACATAACTACAGTCTTCCGGACAATGTAATTATATCCTTCATAAAACATATCCTTTATAGTTACTTCTATGCAGGCCCGAAGATTACAGGCAGGGTTTTAAGGTCCCAATGAGATGAGGCTTTCTATTATCTAACTGAAATTGACTTAAATTTTTTTTTTTTGAATAACTTACAGATAAAATCTCACCCACAGGTGAGTTTTGGTGATGTGGTTCCAATCTCACATTCACTGGGGGAACTGGGGGGAGAACCTGAAAATAAATAAATAAATATCTGAAATGAATACCAACTAAAATTTTCTTTAATCAATAATAGACGATCCAGATCCAGATCCAAATTGTTAAAAACAAAATCATCAAAGTAAGAATAATAATCAGTGACAACAAACAGAAGATCCATGATAACATGAAATACATTTAGTATTGATATGAATATTGTGAGGATGGTAAATAGCAACAGCAGTACAGGGGAGAACGAAGAGAGGGAGATTTAAAAATACATCAAACCGTCCTTTAATCCAAGCTGTACGTGTGTCATGATGATCTCGTCAGCAAAACAAAGCGGGCCCGATTGCCCACCCAATCTAGCAAAGCCTAGACAACATTAAGCCTATCTTGGCAGAATCCAGAAGGTTGGATCCAAATTGCAGCGCCCTACTAAGTCCACATGTCACATGTTAAAACCCAATACCCGTAAGCCCAATCAGGCAAGTATCTGAGATATCACCTAAGACGAACAAGCCGGTAATATATTGGTTCCGACTAGGAAACGTATAGCAGAGTATAAGTCGTGTATAGAAACTTCCTTGCATGAACAACACTCCAAAAGGGAAACCTCTCCTGCAGATTTAGGAGCACAAGTTGTGTAGGAAAACTCTCCTAGATGGATGACTCCCAACTAGGAAAGGATCTCCAGCAATATCTCTTTTCCTAAACTACGCCACCAAAGACCTAGCCGAACGATGACTCTCGCATTATAAATAAGACACAAAGTCAATGAAGAAAGGTACGCTACAAAATTCAATTTACAGCTTTAAGCATTTCTCAAGCCTTGTCTGACTTTAGCATCGGAGTATCATCAGCCACCACAACAGTGATCCTTAGCTCACGTGCGGTCCCTGTGCAGGTCCAGATCCATGTCAAGGTCAAGGAGAGCAGGATTCGATTATATTAAAAACTAAGTATATTATCCAATTCAAAAGTTTCTAGTTGGAACCGTCGCAAGTAAACACAATTGACCTTTTAAGTTTAACATTGAATTTTTTATTTTCCTATTAGTAAAGCAAGCTGAGTTTATATGGAATCCATTTGAGAAGACATCAGTTGTCCTAACAGAAGGAACAATGACCTAATGATTACCTCCTAGCCGTGTTTTCATTAGGCTAGATGACAAGATTTTTTTATTTTTATTAATTTTTTTTTGAAAGCTAAAATTTATTTATGAATACGTGAAATTACAAGACCGTGACCTTAATGCTTTTAAGACCCCAATACAAAAGCATCTCAATTAGCAAACAAATTCTCAAAGAAAATCCCTTTGAAAGAGGAAAGGTGAGACACCCAACCCCAGTGAGTACTTAAGACCTCCATGATCATCAAGTCAATCTCTGACGTCTGATCATTAAATTCTATTATTATGTTCCTTCCACAATGTCCAAGACACTGCAAGAAGATTTAACTTTCACAACGTTTTCCCTCTTCGAGAAGAATGATTTGGTGTCTTCTAACTTCTTAACAACATTTCTATTGAACCAGACATTACCCAACTCACACCGAACATCAGTAAGAAAGGAACCCACACTATTAATCAATAATATGATTTCAATTAATAATTCAATTAATATAATTCCCAATGAAAGTATATAGCTAGATTTTATTCTTTCATCGCTGGATTATTGAAGAGGATAAAGTCATGAAGACATCAGAGCTTGTTATTACAATGTCTTCCTTTCTCTATTTCAGCTTTTATCTCAATGATGCTCTTTGTGCTTGTAAAGAGTGCTTGAGAGGGAAAAACATTATTATTCTCATCAAGATCGGGTTTCATTCTAATAAACAAGCATTTTGGCTTTCGTCCTTGGACGGTCGGACAACAAGTAATATATATATATATACACTAAGGTATTTCCCGTGCCTTCGGCACTCAAATTCAATATAAGCCTTTAAATGTGTGATGGTTGAAGTTGGTTGGGGCATAAAAGTTGAAAAACTTTTTTATCCACCTCTATCTTTGTGATCCGTTAGATTTTTATGTTTGGGTAAATCTTAGACGTCACCATTCTGATTTGTATATATTTTGTGTGTATATATATATATATATATGAGCAATTCTAGCTGGTCTGGTTGCTGCCTGGGGGGGGGCAAATTTACATTTTTGCCCCCCCTCTTTAAACACCTTTTCCAAAAAAGTGTTTAAAGAGGGGGGGGGGGGGGGCAAAAATGTAAATTTCGCCCCCCAGGCAGCAAAACCCAGGCTGCCTAGATTTTCTGTATATATATATTAAAAAAAATTATGGTGTATGTTGAAAGTTAGATATTATTTTATTTGAACATAGACTAATCACAATTAGTTTAAGATGTGAAATAAAGAAATTTTTGTAAACTTCATTTTAAATATTTGACTTAAAGTTGAGAACGTTTGAAAACCTACAACGATATTTAACATGTATTACTCATTTCCTCAGTTCAAAATCTTTCGAACTATTCAAATAGAGTAGACAATGGGATAAGTTAAGAAACACGCGGAAAATATTTGTCGGAAAGAAAGGACTAATCAAACAGATTTTCTAACGGCTGCCAAAGATTGTCATTATCTTTTCTCTAGAGAAAGTGACATTAAGGAAATATGCCCTTAAATTCTTCAATCTTTAGAAAATTTCAATTAACATTTATAGTCTCTTAAATTTATGAATCCAAAAATTAAAGCTTTTGAAAATGGTTTTTGTTTAATACATTCTTACCAAAATCTTTCCCACAAGCTTCACTATTAACTATTATTGTCTAACAATAGAATTTGTTTATAAAGTTCAATAGCACCTCTAACTGTCGGAATTATTATATCTATCAATAAAGTAGACCAATTAATTTTAAGATTATTAAGGAAAACCTGTAAACTATTATCACATGCATATATGAGTCCTTGCCAACAATTTTACTGCAACTAGTTTTTGCTACTATGGTTCCATACTAATTTTAAAGCATCTGTTATTTCTAACAAGAATGTATCTTTCGTGATTCCAAACTATTTCTCGACTGAACTAGCTTTTACCCTTTATAACTCACGAAGCCTAAAAGAGGAATAATCGATGGTAATCCCATTCACTGAATTCAATCCAACTAAATCTTCATATTCAGCATCTTACGAATGCAAAAGTTCTCGATAAAATCCAAACTTTCAAAGCAACAAAATAGAATGCATAATCAAATTGAAAAAAACATAGATTTAATATAAAAAATAGTTGTCTAAGTTACCTCGATCTCGTTCTTAGACTTGATAGGTCCTTCCACAACATCTTCCTCTTTGTCGCTGCCACCCAACATCAGCTCTTCATCTAAATCCACTATCTCACCTTCTTCACTTTCACCAATTTTCTTCCCATTTCCATCTTCTTCTTCCTCCTCTTCTTCACTACTTGAAGATGATGAAGATGAAGAAGAAGAAGAAGAATAACTATCACTCTCCGATTCCGAATCACTATTATCACTCTCAGACTCCTCATCACTACTTTCACTGTCTTCCTCACCACCACTCTTTTCAATCTCCGTTTTGCTAGCATCATCTGCTTTCGCTTGATCTGTTACTAATGGCATTTTATTATCCCCATTTCCAACATCACTCAACTTCAAACTACTCCCCGATTCAACAACCACCAGAACTTCATTGACCCCATACCCACCCTCTTTCTCCTTCACATCACTACTACAATCCACACCCATAGAAACACTCTCACCCCCAACTCCATTCTCCCCTGTCTCGACAGAAGTTTGATCCCCACCATCAAGATTGCAACTTTCAGAACCTCCAACCAAACTAACCTTCCCCATTTCCTTCTCAATCAAAGACCCATCAACAAGATTGCTTTTTGCTTCTCCTCCAACCTCTCCTTTGGTCTCTGGAACAATGGGGTCTTGAATAAACTCATCAATGGTGATGGGTTTCTGCAGAGTTTCCTCCATGGCCCTGTCACGATCAAAATCAAAACTTTTTATATCAGAACAATCAGGGACTGGGTTTTCTTCAATGGGTATGGGCCACATATCATCAAAGGTCTCTGCTTGCAAACCCCAATCGCCTGGAAACTCGAATTCCCGGAAAGGGTCTTCGAATTCAGGGAGTTCGGGCAAAAATAACTCTGTTTCGAACTTGAAATTCTCTGCAATGGAGGGATCAAAACCCACCATTTTTTTGCACAAATAAAAGGTTTGCGATGATGGGGTTGCAGAAAAAAACCTGATTTTTCATTTTGTTGGCGACGAGAAGAGAGAATTTATATTGAATTTAAGCAGAAAAATAAGGAAGCTGAGAGAGGGTGGTTTTGCGCTCTGTTCGTTTAAACCCTACTTTGTGTTTTAGGGTTTTAGTCTTTGTCGGAGGAGAAGTAGACGAGTGGCAAAATGGGAAATCTGACTAAGGCAGTGACTAAATGAAACCACCACTTCTTCTGAAAAACATCACCACCCCATTTATTTATTTATTTTTATTTTTTTGATATGTTGAAGGACCCACCACACCTCACCTTCTCTTCTTCTCTTTCCAGAAGTAGCACCACCGGCCACACCACCACGTCTCATCCACCGCTTTTCACACCACCACACCTCGCATTTTCTTTTTCTTCAAGAGGAAGAAAAGGAAAAGTGAAGGATAAGAAGTGTGGCTGGCGGTGACGAGGGCGGTATGGTGGTAGTCCTTTGATGGAGAAGAGTGGGAGAGAGGATGTATGTTTTTTTTTTTATATCGGCGGTGTCCTTCAGCAGGTAGTAGTGTCCTCCAGAAAAACAGTGTCATTTTTCAAAAATGGTGGTATTCTTCAGAAAGTAGGGCGATAATGATGTCCTTCAGCAAAATTGATAATGTCATTTGGTCATTGCCTTTGATTAATTATGATCTTATTTTTATTTTTATGGAGACTAATTTGTAAAAGTTAAAAAAAATGTTTATGAAAATTTGGAATTACACTTGCCTAAAAGCCAATTTTGTCGTCCAAGCCTCCAAGGAAGCACATTGATATGATATACATTTGGCAAAATTTAATTATATAATATATATATAGAAAAAATCGCTATGAGTAGTATACCTTGTGACAGTGAAGACAGACCAAATATCTATAAAGCTCTAAAAGATGACAATAACGCAAATCAATTTCAACATTATTCAAAGATTAGATAATATACAAATGGAAACGTAAAAATGGTTTGCTGCGTGTTGAATTTAACTTTTTAACTAGATATTCAAATGTCAATTTCAAATGCAGAACAATACATTATACTAGGGCCTTGTTATTGGCACACCCCAATTGGATTTTGGCAAACCCTATTTGTTTTTTAAAACAAACACAAAAAATGGAATATTTCATAATTTTGGATTATAGCCGACCCTTGACTTTATAGTTTCATGTTTAGGCCAACTGTGTGAAAACAACGGTTTGAGCCAACCGTGTGACTGTAAGAAGTATTCCCAAAAGTGATTTTTTTGAAATTTTTTGTCAGTTCTCACAACTAGTTGAAACCGTAAGAAATTCATTTTCACGGTTAGGACATACATGTAACACAAAAAACCAAGTTGTTGGAGGTTTTGCTCTAGAATTGGGAAGTTATTACGAGTTCCCATGGTTAACTAAAACTATAGGAATTTCAGTTTTACAATTGGGACAAACGTGAAATATCGAAAACATATTGTTTGTGTATTCCATAGGTGTTGGTATGTTGGCTCAATTGTGCTATCATTTGTGTATTCCATAGGAAATTAAATTTTAAATGATCAATTAGACACAAAATGATACAATTAAGCTAAATTTGAGCACTATATATTCCCATGCACATTGAAAACCCAATGATCTTGAAGGCATAAATAATGAATTAAGTTTAACTTGAATCAAACGATCATCATCTAGCTACTTGCGAACCTTGAATAAGGTACGGAAATGCCTAGTTTTCCATCAATTTGTTAAACAATTTTTTTAGCCAATTTCATTTTTACTAACCTTATTCATATCTTTTACTTTTTTTTCCCTCGTTAGTTCCACTACACCATTATTGGTAATCTGCAACAAGCAATGAAATTATTCTGCATCCATTCTAAGGTGATACTGTATATATTTAATTGTGTCATGTAGTTAATGTTCTATTCAAAGTTGCAACAAAAATCAAGTTTTCACGTCATATTCACGTGTGAGTAAAGTGTTATTGATGAGCCATAATAACATAATCCAATTACATCACCCCATTCACATCCACGCAAACGCGCAAGTTCTCTCCCCTCTCTTCATCTGCAAAACCAAATCCCAATTGGCAAACTCGAAAAAAAATTGATTTGAATGAAAGGTTTATGAACTTTACCTAGTTTTCTCATCTTCACCAATGGATCTCATCTCACTTCACCTTCTCCAATCAGTCTTCGAATCAACTCTCTCATTTTCTCCAATCTTCTTCTTCGATCATGTTATCTCTGGAGGAAACCCTGACTCTTGCTACATGGTTAATAAGATATGTTTTGATTCAATACTTTTTAGTTTTGTTTGATTTCTGCTCAAAATCTTACTTTTTAATACAGTTCAGTTGTTAAATTCGTCAGATTTATTGATTATATCACATTCAAGTCTCAGTTCAGGTAAGTTTCTTCCTTTAGTTCTCTTTTCTAGCTTATTTTATCTACTTTTGGATGAACCTATTGAGGCTTGCTGATAATTTTTGATCACCAAACAGAGATAAAACCAAATTTTGACTATTGTGATAGTAGATTATTTCATCTTTCACTTTTGATTTCTATATAATGCATAATAATCCACCACTTTGTAAGTAATCCCACATTGTGACTTACGACATGCACAGATCAATATTTGACGAAATGTCTTTTATGAAAAATTTTCTTTTAAGATGCCACCTTATATTGTGCTGCAATGCATGATGACTTATTATTATTATTATTATTTTGTGGGTAAAATCCTCTTCTACACTGGCCTAATTTTGGTGCTATAAAGATTAGAAGTAAAAAAAATAAAGATTAGAAGTGAAAAATAAAAATTGACCACAATAGGTGGTCACTTTTGCATCATGTCCATCATGATAATATTATATATAACTGTTTAGTTTATGTGCTTAGTTTTGCTTAATGTGCTTAGACATTATTATTTCGCCACAAAAGATTTGTATTCAAGCACCGGGTTCACTCAAACGAACATCAAAGGTGTTTAATAATATAACATGTTGTCTGAACTTTGAACTTTGATCTTATAATAGGGAGTCCCAAGGCTTGAACTGTTTCATAAGGTTATTTAATGAATGGTACTAGAAGAATCAACACATCTTCTTGAGCAGCAAATACTGGGGAGGGAAAACTATTCTTACATAACATATTGGGGTTATGTTTTATCTGATGATATTCTCTCTTATCTGCATTGTCATTCAGTTTATAGGAATATCATAGCTGGTTATGATGAAGATGACTTCTCAACTTATAGGAATATCACAACTAGTTATGACGAAGATGACTTCAGACACCGTTTGTTTGATAATTGAAATGTTGGGGGCTTCTTCTTTAGCCTAGTGGTGATAGTTGGTTAGACAAAACATATTAGTTGTTTTCCATTCAAAGTATCATCTATTTATCAATGGGAGTGACTAGGGATATTGCACTAAATGTTTATTAAAATATTCATTTTTTCTGAGCTTTATGAATGTTTATTTTGTAGAGGAATTATGTTTTTAGGAAGGCATGTATTGCTTGGGAGTTAACCATGTGATACCTCAGTGATAATGAATGTTTTTTGCCCTTTTCTTTATTTCCTGGTTATGTGATTCTTTACAATGATATCTAATACTATTGTCCTCTTTGGGAAATGTTATTTAATTTAGATTTATGGAAATATAGGAACAAGTAAAGAAAATTCAGTTGGACCAGGAAGATAACACCAATTAATCATTGGAAGATGATCATTTAGGGAAGGTGTTTGGTAAAGATTCTAGGGGGGACATGTTCATGGTGTTGGGTCCAGTGTTTCAAGAACACAGATCTTCACTTCTTGCAATAATGAAGGTACTATCAATTCAGACTGAAAATAATGATCTTGCATCTTGAATGGCATCCATGGAATAACATATGGTGACTATGACCACACTGATGCAACAAATGATGGTATTCTTCTTCAACCCCATCTCTTAATCAAGCTCAATTTTCTTTTGTTATTGTAAGATCTATAGTTGCTTCTAGCTGAACATGTGAAGGTCTTTCGGTCTTATCTTGTGTTGTTAAGTCGGTTTTGCTTGAAATTTTTTGAAATCAAATGAATCTTTGATTGAATAAGCTCTGTTGGGATTTGGGTTTTTAGTTTGGTTTTAGATATGTTTGGATTAGTTTATTTGCATTGGTCTGAGTAGAAACTCAACAAATTATATTATATTCAAAAGTTTTAGATTTGATATGTTTGCCCTAATTTTAGTTGATCAGTTTGTGTATTATCATTTGGATTTGCTAGTATGTAACAACAATTTTTTGAGTATTAGTATTAGACAATGCCAAATGGAGCATTGACACACTCTTGAATCACCCCTTTTGTATGTCACTCTCTTGAAAGGATCCGTGGAAGGAACCTTTGATTTTGTTGGGACAAATACCAATAAAACAATACAAAAAAATAATCTATCTAAATCAATAATAAACGAGACACCAAGATTTACGTGGAAAACCCTTCAATGTGAAGGGAAAAATCATGGGGCAAATCCGAGAGAATCCACTAATCAAATAAGAAGAAGTACAATAACTTCTCAAGCTTTTTGCCCAAAGCTTGAGTAATACATGGAGTAAATAACACGGGTTACCTCACAGCAAATTAACTAAAAAACTCCCTCAACTTCTTCTACCAAATCAATCGACAAAACTAAGTCGATATCACAGCCACGTGTCACACTTTGTCGCACAAAATCTTGCCCAAAGAATCAGACACAAAGTCACCATCCACGCGCACACAGCCGTACCAAACACCAAAGAGAATACTATGTTCTCTGTTGCTTATTCACGCAACAGCTTATCTGAAAACACTATGAATAAAACTCTGTTTTATGCACCTATTTATACTTGTTTGCAGCCGCCCAACACCGCCTCAAATAGAACTTTGTTTCTATTTAATTAACCAGCTGCCAACTCATTCCTTATTCAAAACAAAAACTCTGTTTTTGTTTCTTATTGAAAACTTTTTCCTTATTTAACCAAACTTGAAATTATGTTTGATTAATTACCAAAGTTGGATCCACCCTAATGGGCTAGACCTCAACAGATTCGATAGTTTTCAAGATAACAAAGTGTGTGGGTGTTTCCAAACAGAACAATCATACTCATGAAACAAAAAACTAACACAACACTTCCTTTAAGACAGACAGGTTGTCCCCTCACCTTCCAGTCAAACATTATACGACATGTAAATTGAATTATTTGGGCATTAGGGTCAAGGTCATTAGCTTACCCAAATTATATTGTAACAACGCATTTTGAGTCTATTAAAATTTTTAGTTCTTATGCTTCATTTCAATATAAAATTTGCAACTTTGTTGGTTTCATATGTTGGATCCGGATTCTTGAGCTTATTATTTGTGGTATATTGTATAGTGTTATTTGGTTATTACTATTGGGTTGGTTTAGCTGTTGTAAGCTTGTTTCCGAAGAAATCATATATAGTGGCGGGCTTATTTGTTTGTAGTTGAAGTTTGGTACCTTTTATTAATGATGGAAACATATTTCATGGCATTTAGTGACTTTCGGAAATTTGTACTTATACATTGATAAGTTTGTTTATTACAGGCCTTACTGAATGGATACATGGGGATGACCCCACCTGTGATTCAAGGAAATGCTACATGTGATATTATCTCTACATCTAACTCCAATGCCAATATACGACCTAGAAATGTTGATTTTTTTGTGAATTACTAATCATGGAACGTAAAGTAGTAGCAGAAGGGAGGGTGGTCATAGATGAGACCCATGGAGTTTGTCATGGTCGGCAAGTTGAAGAGCTATAAGAGAAAGTCTTGGTTGATTCTATTATGGATAATATGTTTGTACTTGGGAAGACAGGGAGGTGCAACATGTTTGGGAGATACAGGAAACAATTGATATGTAGTGTGGTTGAAGGCACTGATCAAATATGCATAGGTTAGTATTTCTTTCAAATTTTTTTCACATACAAATTCAGCTCTAGTATATGATTTTGCAATTGTATGTCATCATTTGTACCATTTAGATAGCTGCTAGCTGACTGCCTAAAGATTGGATGTGCGTGCTCTATCCTGTGAACTCAATGAGAAGACCATGAAACTCCAATAGCAACTTTTTCCATATAACAATTATCATGTTTTTATTGATGGTGCATATTAGGAGCAAATAGATTGGGTATCAAGTGTGAAACAACTTCAATGGAAGATTGGTTGGTCTTGTTTTTGTTTGCACTGTCTATGAACTTTGTGGAGTTCTCGCTGTAGAACTTAGTGGTTTGATTTTTGTGTTTGTGAAAAAAGGAAATGAATTGAAAATGAAAAGCATAGATTGAAAAGTTGAACAAATTTCTCACCCATGGAGAAAAAAAGGGTACAAGTTATCAGTAGATTTTCAGTTTTTGTTGAATTTACAGAAAAAAATTTAAATAAAATTTGATCACATTCCTTTATGCAACTTTCAAACACTTACACCATTGTTGTTATTACATTTGAATAGGAGGACTATTGTCAACAATTATGTTTTGCCTTGTGTCAAACTGTTGTCAGATTATGAGAGAATGGAAATCTCATTGTGTTACACGCTACCAGTTTCAGACCGTATAATTTGTGTGATGCTAATTTATACAATTGCTTAATCTAACAAAATCAGTATCACGCATTATGTGATTCTCATTTTCAATTAGTGTCATCTTTGTTGATATGCAAATTTTGTAAAGTTTAATCATTTAGCAAAAAACAGTATCATTTGTGAAATCATATTATTTTTAAACAGTATCACTTTCTTCATGATTCAAATGATTTGATAAGTGATACTATTATTTTTAGCTACATGTGAAAGCAGTTACAAAAGCTCCATTTTGGTGTAGTGTTCACATACCGACTTTTGTCTTTCTTCATTTATTTTTTCTCTACTTTTACGGTTTCCTCAAGCTCCCATTTCATTGTTTTTCTCCACTTTTACGATTTTTTCAAGCTCCCTATTTCATTTTTACTAACCTCATTCATATATTTTTTATTTTTTTCCCCATTAGTTCACATACCCACTTTTATTTTTTCGTCATTATTTTTCTCCACTTTATACAAATTCAACAAACCTTGTCACAATCCATAGTCCATACACCATCTTGGTGAATAATTGTACACTATCTTCACTACTATATGTATTTTTCAAATGAGAATTATACCCATGTCTTGAATCCATTGTTCAACACCATTAAATGTAGTTTAATGATGATTTTACCCATAAATTTTAGGAAGCAATGTTTAAACGGAATAGACACACTACTCACTATATTATGTTTTATAAATGATAATAATAATCTTATTTTTTAGATGAATTGTTCAACACCGCTAGATGCACTACTTCTCTAGGTTTGATGCAATTAACTCTAGTGTTGTATCGAATAATTTGTGTATTGTTGCAGCTAATTGCATCCAATTGGATGCACTAACTATCAAAATGGCATTGAAACATGTTATCATTTTTCAAAACCAAGTGTTATTACTCACAAAGGATTAACAAAATAAATTTCCTTTGCGTACATTATTTTATTTTAATTTCAAAATATAAACAAAGTTGGCATTAGATGCATAGCTCGTAAATTCACATATTAAATACAAAAATGCATTACTCTCGTACATCCACTTAGAGGAAACACAACCACTTGGATGCAGCAGAACACAAAAACTTCACTAAATTTAATGTACCCCCGAAAAATAATAAATAAAATTCAAATCATGAATCGTACAATGCATGCAACCACTTAGAATGAGGTTTTAGTGCATAATCCAATACTGCACCCAAGTGTATTCACTTGGATGTGTGACACTACATTCTTAAGAGCATATATCGAGCTCTACTGAAAGTTTTTCTTGCTTCAGAATTTTGAACGGGGTATTCATAGGATATTAATGCTAAGATCTTACTCGCTATATGGCATATTCATCTTCTAGACAAAGGTTTTTTTTTTTTGGAAGATATATATTGATATGATAGCTACTAGGGACAATTTGACTCACTATCGTATGCAAACTCGATATCTTTTGCTCCTTGTGTGATCATAAACAATTCGCACTTCATTTATTTTTCAAATGTATGACAGTATTGCATAATTTGATTATTGTCTCTCGTTCCAATTAGGTGGGACCGAATTCTGATATAGATAATTGAGGATATTTTTTTTGTATCCGTGGATATGAACAAGGTAAAGTTTAGGAAAAAACAAAAGCTATGGCAGTATGCAAGACTTACCATTTGGGTGATCTAGATATCAAAGAACTCTATTAGATTTAAAGAATTTTCAGTATTACGTAATTCTAATTTCCTGCAACCCATAGGGTCTAAGTTTCAATACTTAATCTTTACATTTTGCATTTCATGGAAAATTCCTAATTTTACATTTGCTTCTAACAATGTTCTACATGTTTCAAAATCTTTTCACCTACCAAAGGTACCTAAAGGTTACATTCAAATTTATGTGGATGCAAGATATGCAGATGATAAAGCCTCTTTTGGTATAGTATGTACAAATGATGAAGGATGCATTTATGAAGTGTCTTTGGGCCAATTCCCATGTGAAGTACATATTTCTAACATTTAGTGTTGAACTATTTGCATTTGGAGCAATTGTTAAGTATATCTTTATGAGGGGATGATTTCCAGTCTCTTTTGTGTCTGATGCTTTGAGTATTCTGAAATGCTTTCAACATCAAGAACATCACAATAAATTTCCATCCATTCCACTCACATGCCACTATATAGTTTCTAATATATGAAGTCTTTTGAAACAGGTTAGCAAACCGTCTTTTACTCGTGTAAATAGAGAATGTAATAGACTTGCTCATTTTGGAGCTAGTATGTGTCTTAAGGAGCATGGACTTAGGTCTAATCTTGTGGGTTTTATGTATGATACAATATGTAACCATCTTGTTTTTCAAGTTTAATGAATATATTGGTTTATCGAAAAGAAGAAAAAAAATATATGTATACCCTTGATAAACCCTAAAACTTAAACTTGAATCAAATCAACAACTAAACATGGATCAAACAAGTTTTCAATCGTCTTAGTTAATGAAAATAGTTTTGAAAATATTAGAGTGAAAAGTTTGATTGGAGATCGGATGAGAAATTGTATAGTTGCAATGTACATCGTAGAATAAAGCTTTAATGATGTTCTTCAATTATGTAAAATTTCTTAATAGAATCATATTGTCTGAGTGTTGAAGGCAAGATAAGATAATTGGAAGAATTAAATGTTCTTATAGCGATGTTTATTACTATATTTTGAGCTAATTGAATGCTCTCATATATGATGCTAGATTTTTGTGCATGCTTCTCATTGGAAGACATTTGTACATGTGGATATACAAACTCATTCACGATTAATCCAGGTCATCGACATCCCGTTGAGTGTCTACTTCGGTGTGCAACAGGGTCGCATGCAATGACCCGTAGACCAAATCATGGCTTGAAACAACAACAACCCACATCATGGGATCACATCAGATTGCATTTTTTTTTTTTTTTTTTTTAAAATTAACCTCCAGTGGGGAGGGGCAACTATGGAATGCCAGACCTTTATTAAATATCCATAAAACTTACAAAACTATGGAATGCCAGACCTTCTCCAGTCCATTGGAGATGATGAACAAATCTGTAATCCCAGCTATGTGCACCCCAAATTTTACATTGTGTCACCACAAAAGCCTTCTAATGAAGACCAAGTTATTGGCAAGGATCATTTTGTAGCACCACGTGTAATTGAGTACTATTCAACTGATCGATGTTATTCATCGTGAGACAATGCTTATGATCCAATTTGGAACAATTTCATGGCTAATTTTGAGAAGACTTTTGCGCGAAAGAACATTCAAATTTTGAAGTGGATGCCCTATGAGTCAAGAAGTAATGTGGGATATTGTTGTTGGCAACAAAATTTTGATTTTACTATTCATGGTATGAGTAATTACCAAGGGAGAGTTTGAGGTGACTCTTAGTAGTGTTTTTTTCAGAGATTGAATCCTCAAAGCAACTTTTCAAAATGGGGAGGATGATGTAATATGAGTATTTTAATTTATTGTTGACGATACATCAAAATAGATCATTCATCACATCCATACACGTGGCAGAGAATATCCATCACGAGGATATGGTGTTCCATCTATTAGGCCAGCTTGTAAAACCCAAGAAGAACAAAGCTAATCACAGAGGCCCAAACAAAGCCCATTATGAGAAGATATAATCAAAGTTCGTATCTAGGCCCAAACGAATCCAGGCCCAACACGAGTTCTCTCATAAAGAAGAGGAATGTTGTACTAAAAAATAGTCTTGGAGGGAGTTACGCCTCCACAAACGCATCTCCATCAAGGAGGAGATTGTTATGAGAAACATCTCTTTCCATTGTGCTTCACATGCTTAAGTCACACAGAGAGTTAACCGCGACCATTATAAAAGATAAAGGGAACATTCGACACAGGTATGCAATTTAACTGAGTTTTGTGGAGATTTACTTCCTTCTTCAAACATAGTTGCTGACTTAACAGTCTTACATCTAATAGTCTAACATCTGACTTAACAGTCTAACATTTAACTGAGTTGCTTTCCAAAACAAAAAACATTTAACTAAGTTAACAGTCTAACATTTGTTTTGCAGGTCAAACTTACATGAGGACGATTTTTGGATGCATCAGTTTGGCGTCGTCCATAGAGAACGACGAGTTTCCTTTCTAAAGAAAATATCCACAGTGACAAAGCTCACGACGATCTGATAGAAGATCAACAAATTGTTAGAACAAATGACACACCTTACAAATCTCCAACACAGTGCTGACAACAACTCTCCTACTAGCAACAATGCATCACAAACCGCTCACGAACAAGAAGCAGCCCGGATCATCGGACCGATGGTGCCCGAGAATTCGAATCCACAACACGCAATAGCCTAGACAACCCAGACATCTGGTGACGCTGCCATGGATCCTCGGGTAGACCTGCTTATGGCCCAGATGAACTACATGACAAAGATGCTGGAAAAAATCATTCAGGAGAGCACCCAGCCAACTGACCCTGTTCAGGCACCGCCCCAACAAAACTCCGACTACCAAACTCAAGGGAGTAACAAAGTCCCAGCAGAACCCCAACATGGAAACTTCGAAAGCAATGAGCCCCCCCAAGGCAAGATTTTACAATGTGACAGAACGCCTATTGAAATCCCATTCTGAATAGAAGTCACGAATCCCAACGTATTATACAAGTTAGCCAAACCACCATTCTTGGACGCCCTCATGAAAACGACAATGCCAAAAAAGTTAACTTCGCCAAAGTTCGAAGTATATGATGGTACTATCGACCCAACTGATCCCCGTGACACTTCCACCACATGATGGCCCTGAAGGAAACCACAGAGTCAATCTTATGCAGAACATTTCCGAACAGCCTCACCTCTACGACAATGAATTGGTTCAATAGCCTATCACCGAGGTCGATATACTCTTTCCAAGCGTTAGCCACCGCTTTTATCACCAGATTCATCGGGAGCTAGCGGATGAGGAAAAGACCATACTACCTCCTTCATATCAAGCAAAAACCCGAGGAAACAATATGGGAATACGTCACTCGTTTCACCAACGAACTGATGATGATTAGTGGATGTAGCGACGACACAACCGCTGCGACCTTTATTGCTAGACTGAAGAGAGGGCCCTTCTTTGATGCCCTTAACCTGGAGCCTCCAAAAGGCATGGCATTCTTATTGAAATTGGCTCAAAAACACATTTCTCTCGAGGAGATGAAGGCGACCAAGAGGAAAATGACCAAGAAAGAAAGAGTCTTTCAAGGAAACATGAGAGAAATGAATAAAGGAGACGGGATGACGGAGAACGGGAGGATAGCATCCAATTGAAGAAACATAAGAATGACGGAAGGATTTATTTGAACCAACAAAAATCTGAAAAGCTACAATTAGCGTAGCCCAAAATGAGCGAGTAACAAGCGTGATGAAGAAGACATACAAACCATATACAACCCTGAAAACAAGTCGAACCAATATATGAAACACATAGCAAAATGAGATAACATCAACTTACAACCTAGGATGAGAGGAGACCTGGAAGAAAGAAACAAAAACAAATATTGTTCCTTCCATAACGATTATGGGCACAATACCGAAGACTGGCACAATCTAAAAGACGAAATCGAGCATTGGATTCAGAAAGGGCGACTCGACGAGTTCATTAGAATGCCAGATAAACAACTCAAATGGAAGGATAAAGGGACCGAAAGAACATCCCAGAGAGCTAATATACACCCTACATTGCATAACCGAAAGCACAACAATCAACCTAACAAAAGAAGCAGCCAGGAAAACTTCTCACTCGAACTGGTTTATATCAGAACAAGAGTACTAACGAAACCAAACAAACCATTTTACAAATGCATAGAACATGGATAAGTTTGCATCAACCAACTAATGTGAATTAAAGACCCTACCGACAAATGTAAGTTCGACCCGAATCACCACAACAAAATTGACAGCAACGAACTCGATCGAACCTCGACGGTTGACACCAAACACGGAGCTAGCATAAGCATGATTGGACAATTTAGTGATGATGTGAGCATGATTGGACAATTTGTGCTTATGTGAGCATGTTTGGACAGTTTATTGTTGACATAAGTGTCGCGGGCTTAACCGACCTAAATAAATAGGCTAATTTGACTCACTTGTAATAACCGCAAGTGCACGGTGTCTAACTGGTAGACAACGACAAGTACGGGTCGATCCCATGAGGAAAGTGGATGCAATTGAATTTTAGAATTTATCTAAACTAATTTACAGAAAAATGGGGTTACAGTGTTTTTAAAACTAAACTAAAAATAAATTAAAAATAAGAAAAATAAAATAAAAGGAAAAGATGGATGAGATGGATTTTGTGGGGTTTGGACTCACCGATGAGTTAGCAAATATATTTAAATCTAAATTACTGAAATTATAAACGAGAAGCTTTAGGGATGAGGATCCCTTGCTTGCACCGAAGATGTGATCATTAAAATCCAATTCCAATCATATCAAGTTTCTGTCAAACATTAACAATTTATCTCAAGCAAATAAACTCTTACCAAGCATTAAGTGTCTTTTTAATGCACACTTAATCAAAGTCTAAGGCTCTAAGCTTAATAATTTTTAGCACATGCTTTGAATATTGATAAAATGTGAATCTAACTACCAAACATATCAAGTTTTAATCGAACATGAAAGGTGAAAGCAATTTATCAATTTTCTGAAATAAAATTGTAATTAACAATTAAGTATTTAAGTCAGTAAAATAAATTAAAATAAATTATACAACCTTTTGGTTTGTCGCCGCCTCAGTGAGGTGGTACTCAACAGTGAATCCAGGCGGTACACAGCAAGCTCGGGGTGCTCTGCATGAAACAGAGGGTGCCAGTAACTTGTCTCTTAATACTGCATGTGGTGGTATAGAGAGTAAGAGGACTGGGGTGCGTTTAGTGCCCCAAGTCTTCTTCCACATTCAAATGGAGACAGGAGGCGGGAATGGAGCAAGCAAGGTCGTTGCTTGCAGGAGGGTTGTCCGGTGTGCGAGCAGGTGAAGCAGGGCGCTGCCAGTAGGCGGGCTGCGCAGGCGTGATCGGATAGCGAGACGAAGAGAGACCGAGAGAGAGCTCGGTGCTGGCTGCTGCTCGGTGCTGGCTGTTGTGGCTGTGAGCAGAAGAGAGAGAGAGGGCTCAAGCAGGATGAGCAGGTGACGTTGGCGACGCTGTGTGGCTGAGAGAGAGGGGTCCAGATGGTGGTGGTTTTGTGGCGTTTAATGGAGGAGAAAAAAAGGTGGTGATGGTGATGGTGGTGATGAGAATCACTGTGAGGAAGAGGGTTTGATCTTCTAATATTTTTTTTTCTTCCCTTCTCTTCCTCTCCTTTCACATTCATTTTCTATTGTATTTATAGATAATGAACAAAATGAATAGAGATGAGATAAAGGGATGATTCATGGAGTGAATCAAGGTAAAATCAAATCTGAATATGGGATAAATGGGAGAATATTATTTGGGTTTGAGTTTATGGGCTTGGTTTTGAGTTTTGGTTATGGGATTAGGTTATTTTCACCTCCACTTTCTCTGAAGTCACCGTCTGAGATTTGTTCATTGCATTTTCCTCTGATTTCTTCATTACATCTCCACATTCTACAAAAACACAAAAATTTAATAATTAATCTAAAATAAGATAAAAATAAGGATTAACAAAAATATAATAAGAGGTAATAATGTTATAATTATGTGATTATCATAATTATGTAATTATGAAGATCGGACTTTTCAAGAATGGAATGAACATGATCTCATGGACAGGAATATCAATTACTTTTGGGAATGTTGAATCAAACACCATAGGTCATGGTTATTAAATCTCCACATCTACGGAACCAACGTTTACCTAAGATCAACTAGGACTTTGTTGGGTTGTAACGGGGCTTGGGTAATGGTTAATAAGGAATGTCAAAGGATTCTAACAAAAATTTCTAGGAATGTATACACTCATTCAACGAACAATTAGGGCTGTCAAGAATAAACCAATGTTGCGCACCATCAAATTTTTCTTCATTCTCACATCTTTATCCTCATTGAAGAATCATTTTTTTTTCACATAGAGGATTTATGAAATATCTCATATTTTGCTCTTTAATGCCCTTTTTACACCAAGTATATTCATCCATACACATTCCCAGAAAAGTTGGGTAAAGGTTAATGGGTTAACAAATAAAAGTTATTCTAAGGCTCAAAAGGCTACAAAAATGTTAATGTTATGGGTATGTTAAAAGGCTAGTTAATGGTCGAAAGAAAGAAAAGGAAAAAAAATGCCTAGATCATTTCCTAAGTTCGGGTCAGTATTATGATGTCAATTGAATATGCCAAGAAGTTCTAGTGTAATAATTCAATTTTGATGTCATTCCCAAAGCAATTGATCAGAAAAATGAGAATAATGAGATCATCAACGAGATAATATGGACTCAAGAAAAATCAGAGTTTATGTATAACCCTCGAAAAAATAGAAAGGTTCAAAACTTTCAGGGTTAAGTCTCCACTATTATTCTAAGGTTTTCTAGTATATACTTCACTCATCAACTTCAAGTTATGCTAACATGGCTCATGGTGCAAAGATAATCGAGTTGAAAAATCTTATGAACTAGATCTAACTTAAGGATCATACTAAACTTTCAGTCATTTATCAATATACCAATTTGTCAAGTTGACTTGTATTTTCTTGAGCATTAAACATTTTAAAAATCATTTTTATAATTGCAAAAGACCAAATTTTCTTGACAGAAAAGCATATATATATATATATATATATATATATATATATATATATATATATTTTTTTTTTTTTTTTTTTTAAGAACAAGAAAAGGAGAAAACACTACAAAAAATTCATCGACTCATAAACCCTACCCCCAAACCTAATCCAAACATTGTCCTCAATGTTTAACAAAATAATTTTGACAAATGAATGAAATAAGTACATGAGAGGAGATTACAACAGTAATACCGCGGTGAAGATTTTACCAATTCTCACAAGTAATCCACCGATGAGAGCTCAGAGACAAAAGAATTGTGGATTAGTTAATAGAGATAGATAAAATACACACTCAATATGCACATTTACAACAAAAGTTGGGCTGCCTCCTAGTAGCGCTTGGTTTAACGTCATCAGCCCGACAAATATTCTTCCTAAAAAATGGTGTATCGAAAAGTGGAGAGGAAGAACATGACAAACACTTAGTCCATGGTCGTATACCAACAACATGAACAGTTGAGGATCAGTCCACCCAAATATAGCAATCACATGGGGCACCAAATACACTAGGACATCCTAAAAGTGACCAGTAGTCATACACAACAGAGGATTCTTGCGTGCTCCAAAAAGGGAACATCCTAGGTCTGGTTCCAAATCAGAAGATTGAATAATTTTTACAACAGGATGGTGAAAACTGAAATCCTCACTACAGAACAAGGGATTGGTGAAAGTAGCCTCAGTAAATGAGAATGTGATGCAAGTAGATGAGACGATGGATATATCAGGTGGTACAGGCTCATCACATGAATCACATAGAGATATTGGTTTAGACAACTCAATGACACCCATATCAGGCATTTCTACCTGATTTTCAACCAGTTTTTCATTTTTAAGGGTAGTAATGCATTGGACATCTTCATCATCTGGCTCAGATGTGCCACTAATTTCGAATTGACCCTTTTGATTAAAAAGAGGTTGGTTATGGAATTTTTCTGACTCTATCTCAGGAAGTGACTCAGCTATCTGACTCACAGTCATCTCAAGTTTTCGGATAGCTTGGGAGTTTTGTTGAGAAATAACTGTCAATTCTGTAATATCCTAAAAATTTTGCTCAAGCATTTCTCCTGTTCGCTCTATAAAAAGGTTCAAACTATTATCTAACCTTGATGTGTTGGATGGAGGAACAACTTGATGAAATTGAGACTCATTATCAAGAATGAAAGCTTGAGGAGTGTCTAGAGGGCCTTCATGGTACTGACCATGAGCCCATGAGAAGTCAGGATGATAGGCTAAACTTGGGTTGTAATAATCTAAATATGGATCATAATCAGGTCGTTGAATGTCATAAAATGAATTGACTTGCTCAGAAAAATAGGCTGGATAATCCCTTGTGTTCATTTTTATTTTTATTTTTTTATTTTATATATATATATATATATATATATATATATATATATATATATATATATATATATATATATATTTAGTTTATTATACACAGACTCTAAAAATATACACAGACTCACACGCAATCAGCATCCAATAAATGCACAAGAAACATGCCTCCCTAAGCAATCAACGTTTTTGAAATCAATTATCTTTTTATCTTTGGGGGACAATTATTTCTTATGTAATCTTTATGACAGAGCAATGGATGCTACAAATTGATCCTAAGAGTGTACACTTTACACCGCAAAGTTCAAAATCTGTAGGCTAGAGTTTTGTTTCAAAGAAACCGGATCATCACACAAGGGAAGGAGGTCACAATGGTCCAATTAAGTATTTCTTTGTGCTACCGCTCTGTAAGCCAGTAGATGTGAGAATGATGTGACGTTAGATGTACACTCGAGGCTTGTGTTCCTAACCAAAACTGTTGGTTACACCAATTCTTCTTGTGGATTGTAGCTTACTTATGACTCGGCGTATCGGGTAAATTACCCTTGTGGCAGTGGCCTCTCGGAGTTCATTGAATGATTAAACCCATCGTCACTTTTAGTTTTGGTCAACACAAAATTTATTGGATTCACATTGGTCTTGGTTGTCCTATGAACACCGTACCTAAAAGATGGTTGTATCTAACTTGCTAACTGATTTTAATTATGTTTGGCTATTGGTTGCACACAGCTGGTGTGATGAGGTGGGGATATCAAGCCCCACCAGTTTCTATTTAGAAGTCGGGTCTGCTTATTATGAATTACTAAAGTTTAGCATCCACAATTACAAAAATTAAACAACCAATCACACAATTTCAAACAATTACACAAAGCACTCGGGTCTCTAATACATTCCGTTGATAGAAGTACTTACAGTGTGTGTATTCCGTTCTGCACAAAAAGTTAGCACAATTAAAAAAACTGTTTGACTTCTTTTTATCCGTTTCAATCAGCACACAAGTATATGCAATCAAATTACTGGTCTTGGTCTTAGAAGTCGGACTTCTAAATCATAAAAAAAATTATTGGGTAACAATTAATATAATTTCTTTTGACTTGAAAATTTTTGGGTTTTTTTTTTTTTCGGTGATTAAAAATGGAAAACAATAGAGTTTACAAAAATTATTACACCACACACTCGTAAAACGAGGTGAAAATAAAATTAAAACTCCCCTCACAAAATAAAAAAAAATTAAAATTAAAATTAAAATTTGCTTGATGTTTGCAGGATTGTCCAATTTCCTTGAGAAGCGTGTATTTCGCAAAATCAAACAAATAACACGAAATGAGTGTAAAAAGAACTTAACAAAATAAAAATAAAATTTTGTTTTTTTTCTGAATAAATTTTTTTTTAATTAGTGAAAATAAATCTTAAATTCAATTACACCGCTACCTTCCCTGGCAACGGCGCCAAAAACTTGTTGCGGGCTTAACCGACCAAAATAAATAGGCTAATTTGACCCACTTGTAATAACTGCAAGTGCACGGTGTTTAATTGGTAGACAACAACAAGTACGGGTCGATCCCACGAGGAAAGTGGATGCAATTGAATTTTAGAATTTATCTAAACTAATTTACAGAAAAATGGGGTTACAGTGTTTTTAAAACTAAACTAAAAATAAATTAAAAATAAGAAAAATAAAAGGAAAAGATGGATGAGATGGATTTTGTGGGGTTTGGACTCACCGATGATTTAGCAAATATATTTAAATCTAAATTACTAAAATTATAAACAAGAAGCTTTAGGGATGAGGATCCCTTGCTTGCACCGAAGATGTGATTATTAAAATCCAATTCCAATCATATCAAGTTTTTGTCAAACATTAACAATTTATCTCAAGCAAATAAACTCTTACCAAGCATTAAGTTTCTTTTTAAGGCATATTTAATCAAAGTCTAAGCTTAATAATTTTTAGCACATGCTTTGAATATTGATAAAATGTGAATCTAACTACCAAACATATCAAGTTTTAATCGAACATGAAAGGTGAAAGCAATTTATCAATTTTCTGAAATAAAATTGTAATTAACAATTAAGCATTTAAGTCGGCAAAATAAATTATACAACCCTTTAGGTTTGTCGCCGTCTTGGTACGGTGGTACTCAGTAGTGAATCCAGGAGGTACACAGCAAGCTCAGGGTGCTCAGCATGAAACAGGGGGTGCCAATAACTTGTATCTTAATATTGCATGTGGTGGTACAGGGAGTAAGAAGATTGGGGGTGCGTTTAGCGCTCCAAGCCTTCTTCCTTATTCAAATGGAGACAGGAGGTGGGAAGCAAGCAAGGTCGCTGCTCGCAGGAGGCATGTCCGGTGTGCTAGCAGGTGAAGCAGGCGGGCTGCGCAAGCGTGGTCAGAGGGCGAGACGAAGAGAGGCCGAGAGAGTGCTCGGTGCTGGCTGCTGCTCGGGTTGCAGCTTGGCTGTTCTGTGCTGGCTGCTATGGCTGTGAGTAGAAGAGAGAGAGAGGGCTCAAGCAGGACGAGCAGGTGACGTTGGCGATGCTGTGTGGCTGAGAGAGAGGGGTCCAGATGGTGGTGGTTTTGTGGTGTTTAATGGAGAAGAAAAAGAGGTGGTGATGGTGATGGTGGTGATGAGAATCACTGTGAGGAAGAGGGTTTGATCTTCTAATATTTTTTTTCTTCCCTTCTCTTCCTCTCATTTCACATTCATTTTCTATTGTATTTATAGATAATGAACAAAATGAATAGAGATGAGATAAATGGATGATTCATGGAGTGAATCAAGGTAAAATCAAATCTGAATATGGGATAAATGGGAGAATATTCTTTGGGTTTGAGTTTATGGGCTTGGTTTTGAGTTTAGGTTATGGGCTTAGGCTATTTTCACCTCCACTTCCTCTGAAGTCACCGTCTGAGATCTGTTCATTGCATTTTTCTCCGATTTCTTCATTACAGCTCCACATTCTACAAAAACACAAAAATTTAATAATTAATCTAAAATAAGATAAAAAATAAGGATTAACAAAAATATAATAAGAGGTAATAATGTTATAATTATGTGATTATCAATAAGCATGATCAGTTTGGTGTTGACGAAGGCATGATTAGACAATTTAGTGATGACGCGAACACGATTGGACAAACCAACACTACTCAGCTACCGAATAAAAAGGCACCCTGAGTCTGCTAGCCACAACAACATATGCGACGAATGAAGATCGACATCAAGCAAAAAAAGGACAAAGGAACAAAAACATCAATCTCTAATATGAGGACTGACATCAAGCAAAGGAAGAGAAAGCAAATTGCTCTTCGAACCAACATAAATGCTTTAACAAGTTAAGGCTGGTGAGAGCATTCGAAAGGGAATATCAATAAGATTATAAATTCAGAATCCTCATTTTATGCGTGGACGACAGAAAAAAAAAATTAGCCATATAAAGCAATCGACGTACCTAGTAGTGAGAAATCGTGACAAAAATCGACTATGTATAAACTTCTGGTCAACCACGAAGTAAAAGTAGGACACGCGAGTCAACTTAACACAAAAACTTCGAGTCGAATGAGACGTCGAGTTAACAAAGTAAAAGTTGGACACACGAGTCAACACAAAAACTTCGAGTCGATTGAGACGTCGAGTTAACGAAGTAAAGACGCACGAGTCAGCTTAACACACAAATTTAGTCGACTTAGACGTCGATTTGACGAAGTGAAAGTTAGACAAACGAGTCAACTTAACACAAAAACTTCAAGTCGACCGAGACGTCAAGTTAACAAAGTAAAAGTTGAACGAACAAGTTAACTTAATACAAAAACTTTGAGTCGACTGATACGTTGAATCAACAAAGTCAGAATTAAAGGAACAAATCGACATGATTCGAGGAACTACGGATCGACCGATCCAACAAGGCAAAAGTAAACGTTTTTTTTTTTTTGCATCACATCAAGAATGATAACATTGACCCATCTCTAGACGAATGATGAGCCAAAGCGCGAAAACAACTATATAGGAATTCAAAACAAAATCCAAGACAACTACAATTGAACTAGAAAAGAAAGTAATAACAAAGTTCATTTCATTGATAATGCTACTCTATTACATCCGGAGAAGGAGATGAAGGAGTAAGAGAATAAACGGAGGCAACTATAGGGTCATCACTCACGGGGGCAGACGAAGGCTTCCCTTCAGAGGGGGAGAAAGCAATGACTCTTGGGCGTTCGAGGGTAGAGGAACAATGGCTCATCAACTGCTGGAGTAGCTTTTTCACTATCATCGTCTTCGAAAGCTTGATCAACCAAGTGACGATACCTACATAAATCCGTGTCGAGCCCCTCGATATAGTCAAGAAGCTCAACCTGTCCATCAACACTCTCTTCAAATCTTTGACTTCGACACTGAGGAGCTCATCCTTGGTAGTAGGGAGTTCATTTTTTGCCACGACAAGCTATCCCTCAATGATAGTAAGCATAACGGAAGTATTTGCCTTGACCTCGTCGAGCGTAGCTGTGAGACCGGCGGTTTTTCAAAAAAAAAAAAAAAAAAAAGATTTTTAAAGGGCGGGGTGTACTCAGTAAAGGTGGTGGGGGCACATAGCCACCCACCCCTTTAAAACAGAACGACCCCTCCCCTTCCCCCTTTCTTCTTCTCTTTCTTTTCTTTCTTTTTGGTTTTCCTTTCGTCCAGCAGCGAGCTCCTCGCCATTTCTACAGCGATTTTCGGTGGTTTTGTGGGTTTTTCTCCCCCAAGTTCACCTCCTCCTCCTCGGTTCGTCCTCTCCTCTTTCCCCTCTTTATTTCTCGGTTGTTTGTTTTCGAAAAAAAAAAAAAAAAAAAAAAAAAAAATCAGTTTTCATTTGGGTTTGGGGTTTGATAGGGTTTTTAGCTCCGATCAGCCGTGTTAGGGCCTTGGTGGCGTCCTTGGGAGCCCTTAGAACCGACATGCAAGACTGTTTTGTGGTTGGCCAAAATTGTTTTCAAAAAAATCAGGGTGCATGTTTGTTTGGAGGGTTCCTCGGCGTGAATCCGAGCTTTGGGTGCGTGGGTGAGTCTCCTTTTCGTGACTCTGAGTGTCTTAGACTCTTTTGTGGGTTGTGGTGCAGTTTGGTAGCGATCAGACCGGTGTAGGGAGGGTTTCGGCGCGTTTTCGCCCCACTTTGGGTTTCGGCGGGGTGGTTGCCGAATTCCTATTGCCTGTAAGCTTTTCTTTCAGTCACGCGCCGCTTGTATTTATTTATTTATTTCAGTTTTCGGCTAGTTTACTCATTTCCGAGTCCGCCTTGCAGTTTTCGAATTTTCGTGGTCTCGCATTTGTGGTTTTGCGTGTTTGGAGCTTCGACCGGTAGGAATTGGGTTTTGAAAATCCATTCCGCCAGGTGAGTGGAACTATAATTTTTATTTTAAGAAATAAGTATTTGAAATCCTGAATGGAATTTTTACATTATACCATCAATTGTATAGAATTGAATTCAGATCCGAAAATTCGGAGTTTTCAGATATTTCGAGGATTGTGTTAGTTATGTGTGAATGAATTATGCATTGGATTTTCGGAAAACATGATATACTTGAATGAAATCGAATAGTAATTTTGGTGTGATTAGGCTTTGGTGTAATGACATGAGACTGGTGTGCTTTGTTTTCTAGTTTGCATAGCCTATCATGTTACCGTGGATTTTCGAGTCTTGAGCATGCATGATAAGCGACTCGAGTAAATTTATTGTGGTGAATTGGGTCATGATGGGACCCTGGCATAGTCGTGATTTTATAAAAATTGCCGAATTGTTTATGCTTGCACGTTTGTACATTTGGTTATGCACAGACTCGTCATTTGTGCATGTGGATAGTAGTATAAGTGTCTTTACCCCGCTATAATGCCTGTTTGCCGATGCTTAGGAGCTTGCTCGCATCGAGAGTTGGATGGTGCTTGAGATGACTCGCACCTGACATTGTGGACGCTACTGCATGTGGCAAGCTTGCTGAGGTGCGGTGAGCTCCCGCACGCACTTGCCACTATAGAGTGCAGTAGGACGGGTCCCGGAGGACGTGCTTTGGAGATTACTCGCTTTCCCTCCCAGCGCGCTTGACTTTGATTATGTTAGGTTGGCCGTGTTAGGCCAGTCGTTCGGGACGTTTGAGTTTGTATTCTGGCAGATGGCACCCCATTAGGATACAAACAAGCCCGAAGTGGTACTGGTGCACGTTGTGGGATGTGTCTGGGTGAGACACATTCGTAGGGTATGCGGATACCTACGATATGAGACACTTATACAGGATTTTACAGGATTTCTGATTTCAACTTGATTGCTATACCTAGGAGGCTAGGAAGAATTATGAGATTGTTTTATTTCCATTGCTTGATATTTACCCTGTTTGAATCGTGTGTAATGATGGACATATATCGTAAACTGGTAGTTATTGTTGAATCTGAAATGTTTGTGTTGTTGCTTGAACTTAGAAACATTATCCTTAGAGACACGGTGTGATTTAGACTTTAGAGCTTGTTGCTTATTCATTGTTGTGTGGCATGAATTTCCTTGTTTATTATCCCGTTATTTGTATTTAGTTCGCTCGCACCAGCTAGCTTTGTGCTTTGCTGACCCCGCAAGGGGTGTGCTTCTATTGGAGTGCAGGCAGTGTTGGCGTTCCTGCTGATCGTGGCGCGTAGGCCTCGATTTTCGTTGTAGGCGTGTTTTGAGCTTTTTGGTTGTGTCCGCCCTGTACGGGTATGTTTTGCTTTCTCTGTATTTCAGATGTATTCTATTGTTAAACTAAATGTTTGTATACTGGTTTTGTCGCTATGACTCTGGCGGGGCGAATCAAATATATATTTATTTTGTTCAAACTTTAGCGTAGTTTTATTTTCGTTTGTTTATCGTATCAAGAATGTGTTATATTATGATGTTGTGGCCGGTTACGATCCGCCTGTGTAGGTGTTAGTTCACGCATCGGCACGCTGCGATTCCCGTGGCGGGTCGGGGAGTGACAGAGCTTGGTATCAGAGCAATTGTTACCGGTTCACATAGAACATCATCGTATACCACTTTCTTGAGTGAATTGGGTAGAGGAGTTAGGACTTTTGTTGTGTTGTTTGATGTATGGTATGTGTGTTTTATATTTCGTAGAGGTTGTTTGGTGATGGCGCGTGGTCAGAGATCTCAGGGTGAGGGATCAGGCGCTGCAAGGGAGGATATCTCTCAGGCTTTTATGGAAATTATGACCCAGTTGGCACAGAGTGTGGGGCAAGGCAGTCAGTCAGAGGATCCGTTTACTCGGCGCAACAGAGATTTCGTCAGCTTGGGTGGTGAAAGGTTTGATGGTACTGGAGATTCTCTAGCTGCGGATCGGTGGATCCGTAAGGTAGAGCTTATATTTGAGAGGATGGTGCTGACACCTATACAGCGTACTGAGTTAGCAGCACACCAGTTTGACGGAGAGGCTATGTACTGGTGGGATACAGTGAGGCAGAGCCGTGATGTGTCAGAGATGCAGTGGAATACATTTTGCCAGGTGTTTGAACAACATTTTGTTCCTGATTCTGCAAGAGCTGAGATAGTGGACAGGTTTCTACATTTACAGCAGGGTTCTAGATCAGTTTCTGAATACTTGTCAGAGTTTACACAGTTGAGCCGCTATGCCACTTATTTTATAGACACACCAGAGAAGAAGAACAGAAAATTTTTGAGTGGTCTGAACCCGTTTTTAAGGAAACAGTTGATGGTGATGATTGATCATCCTTTTGATAGATTAGTGGATATCACTTTGAGTCAGGAGCGAGTGGACGCTGAGTGTAGACAGGAGACTCTGGTTCGACGAGCTAGAGGTTCAGAGCGCAGTCAGAGGTTTGGTCGAGGAAGCCAGACCATTGAGCAGGCACCGCAGCCAGAGCGTGCCGTTGTCCAGCAGAGAGACCCTGGTAGAGGGGGACCAGTTAGGACTGGCAGAGATCGCAGAGGCGACAAACGTTCCAGAGGAGATCATCGACAGCAGCAACAGCAGCAACAGAGACAGCCTAGGTGGGGTGGTCAGACAGGAAGTAGGAGCGGTTGCTTCACTTGTGGTCAGGAGGGACATGTAGCCCGTGATTGTCCAAGAGGTCAGACAAATCGATGGGAGCATGTAGTTTGTTATACTTGTGGACAATTGGGACACTTTTCTAGACTTTGTCCTCAGAATAGGGCTGGACCAGCACTGCAGAGGGCGCCTCAGGGACAGTTAGCGCCTGCGTCTGGTAGTGGTCAGAGAGTCCCTCTCCCAGCACCGCCTGTTCGCCTAGCAGCTATTCCCGGTCAGGGAAATGTTGAGGGTATGTTATTTTATTTATTTTTATTGTCGTTTTGTGTGTGCCAGATGTAGTAAGATTGTGTTATGTGCATTATGCGTAGGAAAAATTGCATGTTAGTGTGTTGTTATGTGATTCAGGATACATGTGTTGTGTGCCAGGTTTTGTGCATTCGTCGTCTTCCCTGTTGAGGGCTCTTTTCGATACAGGAGCATCTAGGTCTTTTATTTCTAGACAGTTGGTTGTTAGAGACAACCTTGAGGTGGTGCCTTTGCCGGAGCCCTTGTGCGTTGTGTCTCCCTTGGGCAGTTCTGTTTGGTTGTGGGAATTGTGTCCCAGTTTCGAGTTTTCCTTGTTGGGGTACAACTTTGTGTTTGACTTTATTGTTTTGGGTTTTGAGGGCTATCAATTGATTCTAGGGATGGATTGGTTGTCCAGTCATCCGGTGATCATTGATTGCTTGCATAGGTCGGTGATGTTAGCGCCACCTGATGCTTCGCCTCGTGTGTTGGCTTGTGAGCCCGATTCGGTTTCGTTGATGTCGAGTTTTCTTAGCTCTCTTGAGATTTCTTGTGCCGACACTAGTTCTGTAGAGGTTGTGTGTGAGTTCCCTGATGTCTTTCAGGAGATTCCTGGTATCCCTCCACGTCGTGAGGTAGAGTTTCGGATTGACCTGGTTCCTGGTACTGCACCTATATCTAAATCAGCGTACAGGCTTGCACCTAAGCAATTGGAAGAAATGAAAGTACCGCTTGATGAGTTGCTTCGTAAGGGGTTTATTCGTCCGAGCAATTCACCTTGGGGAGCTCCAGCAATATTTGTATCCAAGAAGGATGGATCATTGAGGATGTGCATAGATTATCGAGATCTGAATAAAGTGACCATCAAGAATAAGTATCCATTGCCTCGGATTGATGATCTATTGGATCAGTTGAGGGGAGCCGTAGTGTTTTCACAGTTAGATTTGCAGTCTGGGTACCATCAGATGAGAGTTGAAGAACATTCCGTTCCAATTACCGCTTTTCGGACTCGTTATGGCTTGTATGAGTTTCCAGTCATGCCATTTGGATTGACAAATGCACCAGCTTTCTTCATGGATTTGATGAATAGATTGTTCAGTCCGTACTTGGACAAGTTTGTGGTAATCTTCATTGATGATATCTTAGTATACTCGAGGAGTTTAGAGGAGCACAGAGAGCACCTTCGCATTGTTTTGCAGACACTTAGAGAAAATCAGTTGTATGCGAAGTTCAGTAAGTGTCACTTCTGGGAGTCTGAAGTTCGATTTCTTGGGCATGTCATTTCTAGTGGAGGTATTGCAGTGGATCCCGAGAAAGTCGAAGCAGTGAGGTCTTGGAGACGACCTAGTAGTGTGACAGAGATTCGTAGTTTTCTGGGTTTGGCTGGTTATTACCGACGGTTTATCGAGAAATTTTCTTTGATTGCGGCACCACTCACTCAGTTAACTAGGAAGAATGTTCCTTTTGTATGGTCAGAAAAGTGTGAAGAAGCTTTTGAAACTTTGAAGCTTCGGTTGACTTCAGCACCAGTGTTGACTATTCCGACACCTGGTAGCCGACTTGTGGTATTTACTGATGCTTGCGGTACAGGATTGGGTGGAATGTTGATGCAAGGCAAGAAGGTCGTAGCCTATGCGTCTCGACAGTTGAAACCCCACGAACGAAAATATCCGACACACGATTTAGAGTTGGCAGCAGTAGTCTTTGCTTTGAAGATCTGGAGACATTATCTGTATGGTGAGAGGTTTGAGTTGTTCACAGATCACAAGAGTTTGAAGTACTTATTCACTCAGAGGGAGTTGAATATGAGGCAACAACGATGGGTTGATTTCCTTAGCAGCTATGACTTCGAGATACAGTATCAGCCTGGTAGGGCCAATGTGGTTGCAGATGCCTTGAGTAGGCGACATGCAGTGATGGCAACCATGATGATTCAGGAGTACCGAACACTTGAGACATTAGCTTCATTTGCAGTTCAGCCTACTTTCAGTACAGAGGGCAGCATGATAGCGGGTTTAGCAGTTTATCCGTCATTGATCAGTAGAGTGGTGGAGAAACAGACCTCTGATCCAGTGATTACGAGGCAGATAGCAGATTTGGTAGTGGACACATTGGATGAGTGTCCTACCGATTGGTCAGTGGGTTCAGATGGAGGGTTGCGATTTCGTGGGCGGCTTTGTGTTCCGTCTGATGAGGAGTTGCGAAGAGATATCTTACAGGAAACTCATAGATCTCGTTTCACCATTCATCCCGGTGGAACGAAGATGTATCGAGATTTGAGACGTTCTTTCTGGTGGCATGGCATGAAGAAAGACATTGGAGAGTTTGTGGCACGGTGTGCGACTTGTCAGCAGGTGAAAGCCGAGCATCAGAGACCGTCTGGGTTATTGCATCCATTGGATATCCCGACGTGGAAGTGGGAGTATATCACTATGGATTTCATCGATGGACTTCCACGGTCGAGGAAAGGTAATGAGTCGATATGGGTCATTGTTGATCGGTTGACGAAGTGTGCACATTTCATTCCTGTTAGTATGAATCGGACGGCAGACAGTCTAGCAGTGTTGTTCATTCGGGAGATAGTTCGCCTTCATGGGTCGCCTGTTTCGATTGTATCCGACAGAGATCCGCTTTTCACAGCCCACTTCTGGCAGAGCTTTCAGCAAGCTATGGGTACTAGATTGGACATGAGTACAGCTTATCATCCACAGACAGATGGTCAATCTGAGCGAGTGAATCAGGTAGTGGAAGACATGCTTAGAGCATGCATTTTAGACTTTGGGGGCAGTTGGGAAGATCACCTACCGTTATGCGAGTTTGCGTACAACAACAGCTACCACGTAAGTATTGGCATGGCACCGTTTGAGGCACTCTATGGACGACCGTGTAGGTCCCCTGTTTGTTGGGCAGAGATTGGAGAGTCAGTTGTGATGGGGCCGGATGTGATTAGAGAAACTACTGAGAAGATTGAACTGATAAGAGCGCGTTTGTTGACAGCCCAGAGTAGACAGAAGAGTTACGCTGATAGGAGGCGTAAGGAGTTGGAGTTTGATGTTGGTGACAGGGTTTTCCTGAAAGTTTCCCCGATGCGCGGAGTTGTTAGGTTTCGAAGTCGTGGGAAACTTGCACCGAGGTATGTAGGGCCATATGAGATTACTGAGAGGATTGGACCAGTGGCCTACAGATTAGCTTTGCCGCAGAGTATGTCAGGTATCCACGACGTGTTTCACGTATCCATGTTGCGGAAGTGTTTGGCAGACCCGTCACAGATTATAGAGCCTGCTGAGGTGGAGATTTCGGATGAGTTGACGTATCCAGTGAGGCCAATAGCCATTGTTGATGATGATGTGAAACAACTTCGTCGGAGGATAGTGAAGTTAGTGAAGGTTCAGTGGAGCCACCGAGCGGGTGACGTGACTTGGGAGCTGGAGGATCAGATGCGACAGAAATACCCCGAGCTTTTTGCCTAGGTTTTCTTGTCGTGGCTTTTGTCCGATCTCGAGGACGAGATCTCTTTTAAGGTGTGTATGATGTGAGACCTGCGGTTTTTCAAAAAAAAAAAAAAAAAAAAAGATTTTTAAAGGGCGGGGTGTACTCAGTAAAGGTGGTGGGGGCACATAGCCACCCACCCCTTTAAAACAGAACGACCCCTCCCCCTTTCTTCTTCTCTTTCTTTTCTTTCTTTTTGGTTTTCCTTTCGTCCTGCAGCGAGCTCCTCGCCATTTCTACAGCGATTTTTCGGTGGTTTTGTATGTTTTTCTCCCCCAAGTTCACCTCCTCCTCCTCGGTTCGTCCTCTCCTCTTTCCCCTCTTTATTTCTCGGTTGTTTGTTTTCGAAAAAAAAAAAAAAAAAAAAAAAAAAAAAAAATCAGTTTTCATTTGGGTTTGGGGTTTGATCGGGTTTTTAGCTCCGATCAGCCGTGTTAGGGCCTTGGTGGCATCCTTGGGAGCCCTTAGAACCGACATGCAAGACTGTTTTGTGGTTGGCCAAAATTGTTTTCAAAAAAATCAGGGTGCATGTTTGTTTGGAGGGTTCCTCGGCGTGAATCCGAGCTTTGGGTGCGTGGGTGAGTCTCCTTTTCGTGACTCTGAGTGTCCTTAGACTCTTTTGTGGGCTGTGGTGCAGTTTGGTAGCGATCAGACCGGTGTAGGGAGGGTTTCGGCGCGTTTTCGCCCCACTTTGGGTTTCGGCGGGGTGGTTGCCGAATTCCTATTGCCTGTAAGCTTTCCTTTCAGTCACGCACCGCTTGTATTTATTTATTTATTTCAGTTTTCGGCTAGTTTACTCATTTCCGAGTCCGCCTTGCAGTTTTCGAATTTTCGTGGTCTCGCATTTGTGGTTTTGCGTGTTTGGAGCTTCGACCGGTAGGAATTGGGTTTTGAAAATCCATTCCGCCAGGTGAGTGGAACTATAATTTTTATTTTAAGAAATAAGTATTTGAAATCCTGAATGGAATTTTTACATTATACCGTCAATTGTATAGAATTGAATTCAGATCCGAAAATTCGGAGTTTTCAGATATTTCGAGGATTGTGTTAGTTATGTGTGAATGAATTATGCATTGGATTTTCGGAAAACATGATATACTTGAATGAAATCGAATAGTAATTTTGGTGTGATTAGGCTTTGGTGTAATGACATGAGACTGGTGTGCTTTGTTTTCTAGTTTGCATAGCCTATCATGTTACCGTGGATTTTCGAGTCTTGAGCATGCATGATAAGCGACTCGAGTAAATTTATTGTGGTGAATTGGGTCATGATGGGACCCTGGCATAGTCGTGATTTTATAAAAATTGCCGAATTGTTTATGCTTGCACGTTTGTACATTTGGTTATGCACAGACTCGTCATTTGTGCATGTGGATAGTAGTATAAGTGTCTTTACCCCGCTATAATGCCTGTTTGCCGATGCTTAGGAGCTTGCTCGCATCGAGAGTTGGATGGTGCTTGAGATGACTCGCACCTGACATTGTGGACGCTACTGCATGTGGCAAGCTTGCTGAGGTGCGGTGAGCTCCCGCACGCACTTGCCACTATAGAGTGCAGTAGGACGGGTCCCGGAGGACGTGCTTTGGAGATTACTCGCTTTCCCTCCCAGCGCGCTTGACTTTGATTATGTTAGGTTGGCCGTGTTAGGCCAGTCGTTCGGGACGTTTGAGTTTGTATCCTGGCAGATGGCACCCCATTAGGATACAAACAAGCCCGAAGTGGTACTGGTGCACGTTGTGGGATGTGTCTGGGTGAGACACATTCGTAGGGTATGCGGATACCTACGATATGAGACACTTATACAGGATTTTACAGGATTTCTGATTTCAACTTGATTGCTATACCTAGGAGGCTAGGAAGAATTATGAGATTGTTTTATTTCCATTGCTTGATATTTACCCTGTTTGAATCGTGTGTAATGATGGACATATATCGTAAACTGGTAGTTATTGTTGAATCTGAAATGTTTGTGTTGTTGCTTGAACTTAGAAACATTATCCTTAGAGACACGGTGTGATTTAGACTTTAGAGCTTGTTGCTTATTCATTGTTGTGTGGCATGAATTTCCTTGTTTATTATCCCGTTATTTGTATTTAGTTCGCTCGCACCAGCTAGCTTTGTGCTTTGCTGACCCCGCAAGGGGTGTGCTTCTATTGGAGTGCAGGCAGTGTTGGCGTTCCTGCTGATCGTGGCGCGTAGGCCTCGATTTTCGTTGTAGGCGTGTTTTGAGCTTTTTGGTTGTGTCCGCCCTGTACGGGTATGTTTTGCTTTCTCTGTATTTCAGATGTATTCTATTGTTAAACTAAATGTTTGTATACTGGTTTTGTCGCTATGACTCTGGCGGGGCGAATCAAATATATATTTATTTTGTTCAAACTTTAGCGTAGTTTTATTTTCGTTTGTTTATCGTATCAAGAATGTGTTATATTATGATGTTGTGGCCGGTTACGATCCGCCTGTGTAGGTGTTAGTTCACGCATCGGCACGCTGCGATTCCCGTGGCGGGTCGGGGCGTGGCCGTCATCTGTTCCACCCGCCTCTCAGCGATATCAAAAATAACAGATTGCTCAACTTCAGCACAAGAAGTTTCATCAAAAGCTGCATTCTCAGTGGATAACTCTTTTTCCACATCACGTAGACGACCACGAACCCCATCCAACTTGGCTTTAAAGACTCATGCTCAGCAACAGATTTATCTCGCATACTTTTCGCCTCAATCAATGACTTTCGAGCCGTCTTTGCAGGTTTCTCCGAATATGCGCATTGCGTTCTCAACATGACGAATTGGGAAAGAACGTGATAAAACATCAGCAATAGTGTCGCCAACCTCATTTCCAAATAAGCCACTTGATCACGACCAGCTCAATAGACTGAGCCCATCATCCCTGCATAGGCAAGATAATTCATCTCATCCATTATCTGCTCAAGACCATGATCGAGGTGATCAAATGGATCTAGTATGGGCATCGAAGGCCTTTCCACTAATCGCCCGTTCCACTCATTTATCAACCTGCGTGCACTGTTTTGTAAATCAAGCTGAGTGAACCAGCAAAACTTGCCATCTGACTTGATATAGATATGTTTTGCGCCAGGCTTAGTCCAATCAACCCATGGATGAAGAACACAAGGATCCAGAAGCATTGAATAACCACCTCCGACAGTCGAAAGGAATGAAGGAATAACAATAACAACGGAAAAACTGCTTTTACCCTCCTGCCGAGAAGCAACAGTGGTGGGAACAAGACTAGCAGTAACAACAGGGGCAGGAGAATTCAGACGGACAGGAGAAGAAACTAAGAACTCGGCCGCTTCGCTGACGTCAATAGAAGGATAAGGAGGAGAGTGAACCTCGAAACTCTGACCACCACCAACATCTTTAGACTGTTCCACCGCTAACTGAAGCATTTTATCGTTGATAGCCCGAGGATCATCATTAGACAACTCAGCAATGTCCAAAACACCATAGGCAGAAAGAAGCCTATTTTCATTATCGTCCAACGGATGAGTAGTCTCTTTCTCGCTCCTCTCCAACGCCAGCCTCAGTTCCTCAACCTCCTCGAGAGATTCGCGATCCCCTTTTACAACATCTTCGTAGGAAGGACTTGGGTGAGAGGTAGCCTCCTTAACATCCTAAACAGGATTCGGACGAGATGCAACTCACTCCGCTTCATTCATATTTTGAGCTAATCGAATGTTCTTATAACTAATGCTAGCTTTTTGTGTATGCTCCTCATTGGATGCCGTTCGTACATTTGGATACACAAAATTTCTCACGAATAATTTTGAAGTATTATGGATATACCATTCTAGAGTTTGAATAGTCAGAGAATCTTGTTGAAAATCATCACTAACTAGCCCAAATGTTTAAAGCCTAAAGCCCAAACCCATTATCTAGAAGATCATGGGTATTCTCTAGATGGTTCAATGTCTAGAGAATTCTACACCCTTATAATACTCTAGACATTTGAGAGAGTTCTAGAGAAGCAAAAATGTGTGGTTGAGATTGCTTCTCTAGAATCCTCCCACCTACTTAGAACTACTATAAATAGGGGAGAGGTTGTGAGGTGTAGGCATCAAGGAGCAAACAAGCTCAAGTGTAGTAGTAAGTGTTGTGAGCATAGTAAGGGTGTGAAGTTGTAAGAGACTTTTTGAGAGATTAATAAAAATAGTCTTTCTTAAGTTCCAGTTCTTCCCAAATCCCCCAACAATTTGGTATCAGAGCCAGCTCACCCTATTCATACATAGGGTACTATTTTCACATTTGGTAAAACATTGTCTAGTCAGAGATCGTTCATGCACAGTTCGGGACTGTGAAGCAGATTGGTGTAAGACTAAGCTTACTCGGTAGCACAATGGAGGTTGTACCTTGTCACGATGGAAGATCTCGTTGGCACAACTGGTGGGCTTACAAAGCTCAACCACCATAATTACAAGAGTTGGCAAACAAGGATAAAGTCCTACTTGCAAGGGCAGGACTTGTGGCAGGTTGTTGGTGGTAGTGAGACTACGCCACCACCAAAGGAGAATGTTGTCGAATTCAAGAAGTGGGAGATCAAAGCAGGGAAGGCGCTTTATGTGCTCAAGACGACGATCGAGGATGAAATGCTTCAGTATATAGAAGATGCTGACACACCCAAAGGAGCTTGGGATACATTTGCATCCCTGTTTTCAAGAACGAATGATGCACGCCTACAGTTCTTGGAGAATGAGTTGATGAACTCCAAGCAAGGAGGTATGTCTATTAGAGACTATTTTCTAAAAATTAAAATTTTATGTCGTGAAATTTCAGAGTTAGACCCTGCCTCCAAAGTTACCGAAGATAGGATGAAAAGAATAATAATCCATGGTCTAAAACCTAAATATACCGGGATTGTTACTGCCATTCATGGTTGGCCAACTCAACCTTCTATTGTGGAGTTTGAAAGTCTGTTGGCCAATCAAGAAAGTTTGGCTAAGCAAATGGTAGGTGTCTCTCTGGAAAATAAGGAAGAGGAGGCGCTCTTCAACAAAATAAAGGGCGGGTATAAATAGAAGAATTTTGTAAGATCAAATAAAAAAGAAGATAGCAGGCCCAAGAAGTCCCAAGAGAGGAGCTACAAGAAAGGGGGAGCTCAGCAAGGCAGAAACAACAACGACCGGAGAAAGGACGGTTGCTACAACTGTGGCAAGAAAGGCCACTATGCAAAAGACTGTTGGTCAAAGAAGAAGACAATTGAAGGAAACTTGGTGACGTCTCACAATCACCAAGACAACAGTGAAGAAGAATGGGACTTCCAAGTATCCTTTGCAACTACCCAGCCTGTTCGTGAGGATCTTTTAGATGAAGAAATTGACTTCTCCAAGGATGAGGTAGTCATGGTCGCTGAAGATCAAGACGTGCAACTCAACTACAGTAAGGATTCGATTGTTGACTCAGGCTGCTCCAACCATATGACTGGAGACCAGGAGAAGCTGCCAAACTTATGTGAATACAAAGGAGACCGGGTCATGATAACTGCCGATAACACGCGATTGCCGATTACTCACACTGGGGAGGCTACATTCACTCCACGCTTCAGCCCTAATCGAGTTTAATTGCAGAATGTCTATCACGTTCCAGGTATGAAGAAAAACTTAATGTCAGTATCACAATTAACAGCAACTGGCAAGTATGTGGTGTTCGGGCCGGAAGATGTTAAGGTGTACCAAACTCTAAAGCCATCGGGTACACCCATCATGACGGGAAGAAAGTTAGAATCTATCTACGTGATGTCTGCGGAATCAGCATATGTGGATAAGACTCGATGCAGTGAAACTGCTGACGTGTGGCATGCAAGGCCAGGGCATGTTAGCTATCATAAGTTGAAGATAATGATGACTAAGTCAATGTTGAAGGGTCTACCTCACCTGGACGTACGAGGAGGAACAGTCTGTGCTGGGTGCCAGTACGAAAAAGCTCATCAACTTCCCTATCAGGAGTCAAAGTTTAGGGCCAAGGAACCATTGCAACTCATCCACTCATATGTGTTCGGCCGGGTGAAGCAACCATCAGTCAATGGAATGCGATACATGGTGACCTTTATTAATGATTTTTCAAGGTACGTGTGAGTTTACTTTCTGAAGGAAAAATCAGAAGTTCTCGACATATTTAAGGCATTTAAGGAGGACATCAAATGCAAAGTAGGAAAGAATATCAAATGCATGCGTACCGATAATGGTGGAGAATACACTTCGGATGAATTTACCAACTTCCTGAAAGAGTGTAAAATCAGGAGGCAACTAACATGTCCAGGCACCCCTCAACAAAATGGCATTGCTGAAAGGAAGAACCGACATTTGGCAGAGATATGTCGAAGTATGCTGCATGCGAAGAATGTAGCGAGTCGTTTTGGGGCCGAGTGTATGAAGACTGTAGCCCATGTTATCAACAGGCTGCCACAAGCAAAACTAGATTTCCTTTCACTGTTCCGAAGTTATGGCATACCAAGCCTACGGTGAGTCACTTCCGAGTATTCGGATGTATGTGCTACGTGTTCGTGCCTGATCACCTAAGAAGTAAGTTCGATAAGAAGCCTATTCGTTGCATCTTTGTGGGATACGACAGTCAAAGAAAAGGGTGGAAATGTTGCAATCCTACAACCGGGCGGTGTTATACATCAAGGAACGTGGTGTTTGACGAAGCTTCATCGTGGTGGTCTACACAACAACTACTTCTGCTAGACTCCAGCCTATTTATCAAATCTCAGGAAGGAAAACTAGCAATAGTGCTAGTATACGTAGATGATCTGATTGTCATTGGAAATGATACAGAAGAGATTCAAAGAGTACGAAGAAACCTGGTGGTCCACTTCCAAATGAAGGAGTTAGAAGAATTAAGACACTTCCTAGGGCTTGAGATAGAACGAAGTGACAGAGGCTTATTTCTTTGCCAGCAGAAATATGCTCGAGATTTATTGAAGAAGTACGGGATGCTTGAGTATAAACCAACCTCAACACCGATGGAGACCAATGCTAAGTTATGTGCTGATAAAGGAAAAGACTTGGAAGATACAACAATGTATCGCCAGCTTGTCGGGAGCCTAATCTATCTAACCCTCACACGGCCAGACATAGCCTACGCAGTTGGAATAGCAAGCCGGTTCATGCAGAAGCCGAAGAAGCCTCATCTCGAAGCAGTTTGCAGAATCTTAAGGTATGTAAAAGGTACCACTGACATTGGAATTCTATACAAGAAATATGAGGAATGCAAAATGGTTGGCTACTGCGATGCGGATTATGCTAGAGATCATGACACAAGGAGATCGACTACAGGATACATGTTTAGTCCTTGTTCAGGAGCAGTCACTTGGTGTAGCAAGAGACAACCAACAGTATCTCTCTCAACTACAGAAGCGAAGTACAGAGCAGCAGCTATGGCAGCACAGGAAAGTACTTGGCTAGTACAACTAATGAAGGACCTTCACCAGCCAGTCGATTATGCAATACCATTGCATTGTGATAATTAGTCTGCAATATGCTTAGCTGAAAATCCGGTGTTCCATGCAAGGACACAGCACGTAGAGGTTCACTACCACTTCATTAGAGAGAATATACTTCAAGGAGAGATAAAGATGCAAACAACCAAGACAGATAACCAAGTAGCAGATATATTCACCAAGGGACTTGGCACAACAAAGTTCAAAGACTTCCGGAGACAACTTGGCATGATCTTCAACGAAGTTAGTGATGAGGGGGAGAGTTGAAAATCGTCACTAACTAGCCCAAATGTTTAAAGCCTAAAGCCCAAACTCATTATCTAGAAGATCATGGGTATTCTCTAGATGGTTCAATGTCTAGAGAATTCTACACCCTTATAATACTCTAGACATTTGAGAGAGTTCTAGAGAAGCAAAAATGTATGGTTGAGATTGCTTCTCTAAAATCCTCCCACCTCCTTAGAACTACTATAAATAGGGGAGAGGTTGTGAGGTGTAGGCATCAAGGAGCAAACAAGCTCAAGTGTAGTAGTAAGTGTTGTGAGTATAGTAAGGGTGTGAAGTTGTAAGAGACTTTTTGAGAGATTAATAAAAATAGTCTTTCTTAAGTTCCAGTTCTTCCCAAATCCCCCAACAAATCTAATCTAATTTTATAATAATTTAGTTTATCTCGAATGAACATGTTTTTAATGTTTTTTAATCTAATTTTTCCTTTAATTTAATTTTTTAGCATCCAAATTGTATGATTATACAAATTTAATACAAATGCACATCAAAGTCCATACGCAAATGCTTTTATTTTTTTAATATCTTAGATAAAGGAAGAATAGTTTTAACCTATAGTTTGATATTGCCATAGGCATAGGCAATACCTAGTCAATTCATACTTGCGAACAATCATAGCAATGACATGTCCCATCTGGACTTTGAAAATCACAACTTGAAGACACGGATTGGCCACGACCTGAATATTGGCAATAAATATCCAAGATTTCCTTAATTTGAGAACAATCTTCAATAGAAGCCTTAGAATTACAATCCAATCATTATTCCTGTAATGTGTTATCTTTGTGAATCTTCATACCTGTTGTCTTTTTCTTTCTAGCAAAATTTGCGGTCAATTTAGATAACGAAAACAAATTAGGGGACAAGGTTTTCAAATTCAGTATAATCTTCTCATAGTCCTAATAACTTTTCAAAATCAGTTTTCAATTAGAGGTTTGTATTAACATGTATATTGGGTCCTTTTTAATACTATTTTGGTCTTAAAACTGGTATATGCCTTAACCAACCTATATACAAAGTATCGAAACGGACCCCAAACATGATAAATAAAGGACCCCCAAATATAAAATAACCCTTAGTCTTTTACCATTTATCCTATGTTACTGAAAGAATATTTTTATTTATAGGTTGGTCAACATGAGTTCAAGGCCATTTAGACCTTATTTGAAATAGTTTTTAAAAGGGAGTTGATACGTGTACCTGATTGTTTGGCTGGAGGCCCTCCACTTTATTTTACATATTTAACTTTTAAAAGTTGGTTAGTGTACGCAACCACATTTTGTTAACCCTAAAACAATAGTAGTTAATTACTGAAAGTAAGATAAATGACTCCTAGCCTCATTGTCATCTTCTACATCAGCTTGGTAGTTTTTCTTTCAAACAACTATGGAATATACTCACAACTCCAACAAGTGAAGATGTATTCAGCTTTTTTTATTTTTATTTTTTATTTTATTTTTATTCTTAATATGTGTGTGCACTTTACTTAGATGCCACTACACTACTGCTTAAAGTGAGGATGAGCCGTTGAACATTGTTAAGGAACAAATTTCTTGGCCACATCATCTTAAAGAAGTCTTGACTCATGCAAAAATTCTCTCCACCAAAATTTACACCCTTAGTAACAAGTATGTAGCAATAGAGATTCAAGAAATTACACCTAGCAAATGCAATTTGATGGACGAATACTATAAGAATGTGAAATCGTTTTGTCTCCCTCAATGTAAGCCCTAGTTGTAGCAACTTTGATTAATGTACCGGCATGTTTATCAATCGGCATGGTCAGTATTGGAATGTAGAAAACACTTGGAGGCTTCAGCTTTGTTAGATTAATGTTGGTTGTTTAGGTTTATAGATAGTCGATTATTTTCTTTTTTTTTCTTTTTTTTTTATTGTTTAAGAACCAATTAATGCTCCTAAACCAGAAGAAAAAAAATGTTTTCACAACAATAATAAGTTTGTGCAACAAAGTCGAAACATCCCAAAATATTGATGCAACAAAGAGTTCGTACACGTGAAACTCCCTTTTAAAATGGACCCTAGTTCAGTTATAATAAATCAAATGGTCTTCAAAGTTAAATAACCCAAAATAAAATAAAATAAAATAAAGCCCTTTAGAAATAAGAATGTATGGTAGAACAAAGTGGAATGCTTGGGCTTACACAGCGCGGTATTTCACATGCAAAATTGAAGAAAAGTAATTGAAGCAACACTCCACAGTCCACACGATAAAAACATCCAACCAAAGTTATAATGCCCAAAATCACAGAGAATCGACAATCATCTTCTTCTCCAACAGCGGCGAATAGCAGATCGACCAGGTGATCAATGGATGTTAGGGCTTCGATTGTTGTGGGAAGCAGTCAGGGGAGAGTGGGAATTGGAGTTGAAGCTCTTCAGATGCTTCAGTATGTGAATTTGCATGATGATGGCTTATGGTAAAAATTCAATCGTTTTCATAATTTCTTTAGTTATCTGTTGTATATGGATTTCTTCTAAAGGAGGCAAGACCGATTTAACAACAGAATTGTTTTTCAGGTGCCAAGGTTTAGAAGCATTCTTGACAACATTCAATTGTGAAAGATAAATGGATTCATACCATTCTAAAAATGGCATATGATCTTTGATATCTTCACAGAATTGATAAAACAATTTACCTAAACTAATCATTTGATCAGGAGTAGTTTGAGAATAAAATGTTACTCTTTTGTCAGAATTGTAATCCATAGAAAAATCATTTTTAACTTTTTGTTTGTTTAAAACAAATTCAGTAGTTAAAGTATTTAATTGTGCGGAATCTGCCATCTCAGATTGAGTTGGAGATCTATCAGAAGGATGTTCTGATGGTTGATTGTAAATAGGTTGAGGAATCTGCGGATGGTAAGGATTAGATCTTAGGTTAGCAAGATCTAAATGAGAAAGATCCTCGAGAGGAGGTGTTATAGGGATGTGGGTATGAGCAGTTCTGAAAGAAGATTCAGATCTACGTCCTGATTGAAAATCTAGAGGTTGTAACCTAGTTTTGCGAGATTCAGAAAACTGTAATTCAACAGTTCCATCTTCAAGAGTCAAAACCTGACTGAGCAAACTATGATGAGGCCTTCTAGGAGTCGATTGAACCTGCTAAGTTACTGGAAGAGTAACTTGATACCAGTGAATTGTTTTAGGAACAATAACACTGGTTTTGTTCTTGTTAGCCTGAAATAAGATTGTATAACCTTTTTCAGACTCCACCAAAGCTTTTGAACTCAATTGAGTCTTCATGGCTTTGTAGGTGATTTTGTAGATGAGGGCAAGAGGTTCAGATCCTGGTAACATATCGAAACCAGATGTCTGAATATTGAGAGTCAATGTTTCAAGGACATTAGGATCCTTAAGAGACACTAAAAATTTGGGGTAACAGTCGAAATAGACCGGACCCATGGCCAAGGTAGATTCTGCAATTCCAAGCAGAGAATCGTGGAACCTATTGTGTCTACAGTCGTGAAGAGCAATTAAGGCACAGGTGTCAATGCCAGTTCTTGTAAGAGGTTTGATTCCAACCTGAATCAGACCGATATGAATGTACTTGTGATCTTTAGATCTATCATGTTTACTTTCAATTTTACACAAAATCCATTATATTATATTCCCTAAAATACCGAAAGAAACTGATATCCAACTGTTTAAATCATCGAAGATCAATTGATCAAATTGTGGGTAGTTCAATCATGCAAAAAGGGGCTGTGTTATTAAATACCCGTTATGAACTAGGAACTGTTTATATGAGGAGGATGCCCAAATCTTTTTGTGGTTTGTTTAGAGAAGCTTTGCTATTAATGTTATCATACTGATGGATTCATATACTCAATGTGCATAATTTGGTTACAAGTTTAATTTCTTAAGCATGTATGTATCTATGACTTCTAACATTTTGTCCTAGAATCAATATGTTTTTACTTCACACGTTATGTTAGAATCTGCATTAACGAAATTGTTTAGATAAGAGTAAATTTATGTCGTATTATGTAAGATAACTCGGTCCGTTAAAATGCTAAGTCTAAGTCTGTTAAAATGCATTTATTCAAACAAAAACCATAATTTCATTTGTGATCTTATTTTGCCTCAAATTTTCCCATGTAATACATCCTTACCTAGTTCCCTATCCATTTATTGTTGCCTATTTAAGATAGAAGTATCATGATTCAACCCACAAACAAAAGTTTTTGCATTAATGTAAGAATTGAGTTCGTTGTGCAATCCAGCATTTGATAGTTCATTTATATTATAGTATGTCAACCAGGGAATCACTGAAAAAAAATCCGTCCTCGTCAGTTGACACAAATCCTGGTAAAGAATGGTTCACTTCTCGGCTAATCCTTGAGTCGACCATATCAAAGGCGGGCAACTCTCTACTTAAATCTGACTGCATATTTTAAACTCATCATATCCAATAGCATACAACATGATGTTATCAATAACTCGAAACAAATATCTTTTTGTACTTCTGGACACAAGATCACTGAAACCCAAGCCGTAATGGATTTAGTTGAACCCAAAGCTATAGTAGGGATTTTGATCTTTAAGGAAATGTACTCACCATTAAAGCCTAAGCACGGATATTATTTGAAATCAGGGATGGATCTATATTTTTTGTTATTTAACAAGCATGAGCAGATTTACTTAACCTATTGAAAGTATGCTATGCATGATTGATTCTGCAATCAACAAGCAAGCCCATAGTCTTATCATGTAAAATGTTTTGGCAAAGAAATTTTCTTCACCTTATTATTTACTAATGAGTTGGTTGCATAGAAACTCATCTTCTTTCTCTTTATTTTAAGTATCAAGGTACAACATTCACATATTGGAGTACAAGCAATGAGGTCATAGGTCCAATTCCAAACGATTCTATCATGTAACCCATTTTAAATATGTTGAAGAAGAGTATATACATGTATTTAGTGCAGATGGAACATTTGATGATGAGTCTTTGCCATGAAGACATGTCTATAAACCATTTGGATGCTTGCCGTCTTGTTGATGTTATTGCATTTGGCACATGCAACTATGAAAGCGCATGGAGGTCTTAACTCTTAAACTGCTTTATAGAAAATGGTAGAGTTTCAAAATCGTTAATATACTAAAAGATAAACTTCTTGCTTTCTTCTTTAAACAAAAGAACAAAGAGCTAAAGCATTTGTGCATGTTTCTCATTTAATTAATATATATTACTTAAAATTTGAGGTAAACAATATTGCCACGTATCTGATTAATAAATCATATGAGTGTCAAACACATTACAATTTTGATTAAGCAAATGAAAATTTTGCATATATTCAAAGTGGTTTCCAAGGTTATTACCAATTCGTGTATGCAATCTAGAATGCTCTGAAGGTAATACTTGGTAACACTGGTGTGACGCGGGCGGCAGACTATACTGGGGAACACAACTGGGGCATCATCTCTAGCAAACCCAGCCTAAATTCCAAAATACAAACAAAGTAAGTAAGCTTTCAATCTATTGGAACTTCCAATAATCATCTCTAGCAAACCCAGATAATCTTAGTAGGCTCTGTTCGCCAGGTGACCAATAATTGTCTTAAGTGCCCATTATTGTGAATATTTCCTTATAGAAAACAACCGAAAATTATTTTGAGGCGAAACGAAATCTATAAATTCTTGCAAAAGTGTGCTGATTTAAATCTCATCAATCCCAAGTGGCCAAGTGTTCTCCTTCAAGGCATGAGACCCCTTTAATCTGGCTTTCTCACAACAATTTCTACTGTGGTTTTCCAATATGTTGTGACATTGGTATTGCATGTTCGATACTCTTTTCAGTCTTCCAGTTATTTGTTTTGCATCAGATACCATCCAATATATGACTTTTTTGATCTTTGGTTATAAATTCTGTGTTTATTCTCTCTCTTAGAAGTTGAAGAAGACATGTCCTTCGCCCAGCTGCAAAGGGGCATTGGATCACAATGAAGGAATATTATAAAGCTGTGAGTGTCTTTCTGTCTCTCTTGAATTTTTATGATTATCTTTCTCTTCATATCCTTTATGGATTCTGTTTCTTATTTAACTTTGGCACCTAAGTCGGTCATATTATGAATTTACGTAAATAATAACTCATGCATAATGTTGTTCAGTTAGTCAGGCAGCTTGTCACGTGCTGACCTTTTTCCCTTGGCTAACACGCTGCCTACTAGCGTCACACTCCCGTCGGACTAACTAGTCAAGGCACTTCGATGCTTGGCTAATGCTAAGTGATGCTTCGAAAGCTTAAGTGAGGAAAATGCTAAGGCACAAGTGTTTGGGCTTTTGAAAGAATGCTTTGTATTGCTTGAGAGAGTTGTACAAGTGTTTGATGATCTATGATCTCTACAAATGAATGCCAAGGCCTATTTATAGGCCCTTAAAGTCCTAGAGGCTTCTAGCCTAGAACCTTCCACAATCCTCCTTCAAAGGAGTATTCTCTATGCATCTAGAAAGTTCCCACCTCCAAAGGAACCAAAAATTACAAGGAGGTTTCTAGAAAATACTACACAAATTGGTACAAGGGTGTTCTAGACTTATCCATGCTAGAACACTCTAGATAAAGCAAATTTAGAATGTCCAAGAGCACTCTAGAACCTTCCGGAGGCATCTAGAGAAAGCTATGCTAGATGGCTCGTGACATTCTCCCCCACCCAAGTCCTTGACGACCCCGTCAAGACCGTGCCTCGAACTCCGTGATCTTGCCCTGGAATTGCCATAGGTCGTCCTCTTTCTCCCATGAGGCCTCACTGTTCGGTAGTCCCTTCCATCGAATGAGATACTCATTATAGCTTGGCACACCCCTCCGTCGGATGAGCCTCTTTGCCTCGATGCTCTCGATCTTTCGATCAAAGGAAGTCACGACCGCGGTTGGTGCCCGATGTGACTCGCCCCTCGTTGGATCTTCTTTATCACCATGGTAGGGCTTGAGCATGCTCACATGGAACACCGGATGAATCTTGAGTTTGGGCGGCAACTCAAGCTTGTAAGAAACTCTCCCGACCTTCCGTAGGACGGGAAATGGCCCCTCGTACTTCCGCACTAGTCCCTTGTGCACCGAGCGGAAGACCTTGAACTGTTGTGGCAGCAACTTGACCATGACCATGTCGCCCACTTGGAACTCGAGAGGGCGTCTATGCTTGTCTGCCCACTTCTTCATCTTCTTAGACGCCTTGTCCAAGTACGCCTTCGTTATATCAAGCTGCTCATGCCACCCTCGTGCAAGCTTGTACGCAGCGGGGCTGCTACCCGTGTAGCCCGACGCAACGGCTTGTGGAGTCAAGGGCTGCTGGCCCATGACGATCTCGAACGGACTTTGTTGCGTTGATTCGGACCGTTGCAAGTTGAATGAGAATTGAGCCACATCCATCAACCTGGCCCAATTCTTCTGGTTGGCACCCACAAAGTGCCTCAAGTATAACTCCAACAAGGCATTCACCCTTTCTGTTTGCCCATCGCTTTGCGGGTGAAAGCTTGTTGAGAAGTGTAGACCCGAACCCAAGAGCTTGAATAACTCCGTCCAGAATTTTGCTGTGAACCTTGGGTCCCGATCACTTATGATGCTCCGAGGCAAGCCCCAATACTTCACCACATGCTGAAAGAACAACTTGGCGGCTTGCTCGGCCGTGCAATCGCGTGGGGCAGGTATGAAAGTCCCATACTTGGAAAAGCGATCGACCACCACCATAATAGAGCCATACCCATCAGACTTGGGCAAGGCTGATATGAAATCCATTGATACACTCTCCCATGGCCTTTCTGGAATCGGCAAAGGCTGCAATAGTCCTGCCGGTACACGTTGCTCTATCTTGTCTTGTTGGCACACAAGACAAGTCTTCACATAGACCTCGATATCGTCCCGCATATGAGGCCAATAGTAGTTCACCTCCAAGAGTGCCAATGTCCGCTGGATCCCCGGATGGCCAGCCCACATTGAATCGTGGCACTCCTTCATGATGTCTCGCCTAAGATTATCCCACTTAGGCACATAAATGCGACGACCGACGGTGTAGAGCACCCCATCCTCTACCCAAAACCGTCGAGTCTTCCCTTCTTTGGCCATCTCCATGAGTCCCTTGGCCAAGGTGTCTTGAGAAGTCCCCTCCTTGATCCGATCAAGAAGGTTGCTAGCGGCGCTGCTTGCGCTAGCGAGCATGGCCTTTCGGCTGAGAGCATCAGCAACAACATTAACTTTGCCCGGCTTGTACTCCATGACATAATCGAACTCCGCTAAGAAATCTTGCCACCGAGCTTGCTTGGGGCTGATCTTCTTCTGATTTTGAAAATAACTCGTAGCCACATTGTCGGTCATGATGGTAAACCGACTCCCAAGCAAATAGTGCCTCCAAGTCCGCAAGCAATGAATGATGGCTGTCATCTCCTTGTCATGCACCGGATACCGTCTCTCGGTATCATTGAGCTTGCGAGACTCATAGGCTATGGGATGCCCCTCTTGCATAAGCACCCCTCCGATGGCAAAGTCTGATGCATCGGTGTGAAGTTCGAACGACTTAGCATAATCGGGCAAGGCCAAGACAGGTTCCTCGGTGACTGCCTTCTTCAAATCATCGAACGCTTCTTGACATTTCTCACTCCAATGCCACTGCACCTTCTTCTTCAGCAAGTCGGTCAGTGGGGCTGCTCTCGCCGAGTAGCTCAAAATGAATCTCCGATAATAATTGGCCAGCCCAAGGAAAGAACGTAGCTCCGAAACGTTCTTGGGTGGCTCCCATTCATTGATGGCCTGTACTTTGTCCCGTTCCATCATGATCTTTCCAGCCTTGATGCGGTGCCCCAAGAAAGACACCTCGTCTTGGGCGAACGAGCACTTCTCCAATTTCACGTACAGCTCGCTCTCCCGCAATGCTTGGAAAACCTGTCGCAAGTGATGCACATGTTCTTCCAAGTTGTCGCTATACACGACGATATCGTCGAGATAGACGACTACAAATTTATCCAAGAAAGGCTGAAAGATTCTGTTCATTAAAGTGCAGAAAGTAGCCGGGGCATTGGTGAGACCAAAAGGCATCACCAAGAACTCATAAGACCCATAGCGAGTGACGCATGCCGTCTTTGGCTCATCTCCTTTGGCTATGCGCACTTGCCAATACCCCGATCGGAGATCAAGTTTAGAAAAGTACCTGGCTTTACCGAGCCTATCGAAAAGATCGGCAACCAAAGGAATTGGATACTTGTTCTTGATGGTTACTTTGTTAAGTGCTCGGTAATCGATGCACATACGCAAGGACCCGTCGTGCTTGCGTTGGAACAATACTGGTGCACCGAATGGGGCCTTGGATGGCCGAATGAACCCTGCGTCCAGCAGCTCCTTGAGTTGCTTGCGTAGCTCTTCCAACTCTGGCGGTGCCATCCGATAAGGCGCCATGGCTGGAGGCCTAGCCCCTGGCTCCAGCTCGATCATATGATCGACTTCCCTTCTTGGAGGAAGTCTCTTGGGTAGCTCTGGAGGCATGACATCTTCGTACTCTTTCAAAACCGCAGCTACCTCCTTCGGAACCTCGCTGGGTTGAGGCCCATCTTCGATCATTGTGGCCACAAATGTTGCTTGCCCTTTTTGCACGCCTTTCTTCACTTGAATGGCTGACAACATCTTGGCCTCCACGATCTCCCGAGTGACAGGGACAGAGCATGCTTCTCGATCCTTTGCAATAGTCATCGACCCGTCCCTTTCTAATGTCCATGGCTTCACCGTATCCATGAACTCCATGCCCAGCACCAATGAGAAGTCGTCTATCGTGACGACAGTCAGGTCCACCGTCCCCTTCCATTCGCCCAAATGAAGGGAGACGCCTCGTGCTACACCATGGATAGGCACCGGTGCTGTGTTCACGGTCTTCAAGGTGCCTGGCTCCTTGGTGTACTGCACGCCCAACCTTGTTGCCTCCTTCAAAGCAACAAAGTTGTGCGTTGCACCCGTGTCGACGAGTGCCTTTGAAGCCTTGCCATTTACCTTGGCTTCCACAAACAAGAGAGCGGATTTCTTCGAACGGGGCAGCGTACTTACCTTAGCCACGTTGCTTTGCTTCACCGTAGCCTTGACGCTGCTTAGCAAGCGCAAAGTCCCCATTTGCGCCTCGTCCCCCGATGATTCCCCGGACGATCCACTCTTGCCAGCGATCATCGCATTGAGCTTCTGTCGCTGTGGGCACTCCCTAGCCCAGTGCGGCCCTCCGCACAAGAAGCAGTCGCGGTTTTTCACCTTGCTATCCGAGAAGGACTGCTTGGCTTTGTCCTTCCTCTCGAACTGCTTGCTGCCGCTGCTACTGCTGCTTCTTTCAGTGGGTTTTGCTCCCCCACCTTTTCCCTTGTTACCGCCGCCACTCTTGCTGTCGCCCTTGTGGCTTTTCGAATCAGCCTTGTATTCGAACAAGGATTCGGCAACTGCAATGGCCTCCGCAAGTGATTGAACATTGCGTCTCTTTAACTCTTGCTCAGCCCATCGTTGTAGTCCATCCATGAAGTAGATGAGTTGAGTCTTCTCCGGCATGTCCGAGACTTCAAGCATAAGAGAAGTGAACTGCTTGACATACTCTTTGATTGACCCCGTATGCTTCAGTCCACGCAGCCTCTTCATAGCAACTTCCTCCGCATTCTCCGGATAGAATTGCCGCTTGAAATCCGCCTTGAACTCGTCCCAAGTCTTAAGCGAGCAAAGACCCTTCTTGATATCCAACTCACGCCTCCTCCACCAAAGGATGGCATCATCACCCAAGTACATGGTGACGGTGGTGATCTTGGACTCATCGTCGTCCAAGCGCATCGCGTTGAAATATTTTTCAACACTCCATAGGAAGTTGTCGAGCTCCCTAGCATCGCGCTTCCCATGGTACCTTGGCGGCTCGGGCACCTTCATCCTTGGTCCCTCTCGTACAGTAGCACTACCTGCCACAGCCGCCTTGCATAGGTTGACGTCCGATTGCAAGGACTCAACCTGCTCCCGGATGGCTTGGAGCTGCCCCATCAGCGTGTCCTTGAGCTGGCCCATCTCGTTGCGCATGGCATCCGCAACTTGGTTGACGAGAAGTTGAGTCTCGTCCTTGGCTTCCACAGTGCCAAGCTCAAGGTCATGGACGCGGCTATCAAGTTGCTCGATATCCATAGTGACGTTAGCCAACGTCCCATTGAAGGACTCAACCTTCTGTTCCATCTCCCCAACGCTGTCCTGGAGATCGCCCACGGTCAGCTCCACCTTGGCCATACGATCCTCAAGCATGCTGGTCCGACTAGTCTTTCTTCCAGTCTCCTCAACCACGGACCCTCCAACAGCACTCTCTTTGTTTCCCGACATTATCAGATTGCTCCGCACCTAACCTTCGTACACACAGCAGCTAGCACAACGCAACTTCAGCAAGACCGCCCCTACGATCGTCACTGCTCTGATACCACGTGTCACGTGCTGACCTTTTTCCCTTGGCTAACACGCTGCCTACTAGCGTCACACTCCCGTCGGACTAACTAGTCAAGGCACTTCGATGCTTGGCTAATGCTAAGTGATGCTTCGAAAGCTTAAGTGAGGAAAATGCTAAGGCACAAGTGTTTGGGCTTTTGAAAGAATGCTTTGTATTGCTTGAGAGAGTTGTACAAGTGTTTGATGATCTATGATCTCTACAAATGAATGCCAAGGCCTATTTATAGGCCCTTAAAGTCCTAGAGGCTTCTAGCCTAGAACCTTCCACAATCCTCCTTCAAAGGAGTATTCTCTATGCATCTAGAAAGTTCCCACCTCCAAAGGAACCAAAAATTACAAGGAGGTTTCTAGAAAATACTACACAAATTGGTACAAGGGTGTTCTAGACTTATCCATGCTAGAACACTCTAGATAAAGCAAATTTAGAATGTCCAAGAGCACTCTAGAACCTTCCGGAGGCATCTAGAGAAAGCTATGCTAGATGGCTCGTGACAAGCTGCTGACCATGCAAATGGAATTTACGCCCTTGCTGACGAACTTCTGATGCGGGTATGCTTTTTAATTATTTAGGCAATCATTACCTTTACATAAACTTGGCAGAATTAACTTAAATGGAAAATTTATTTATTTTGTTAGTCAGTGAACTATCATGATTCTTTCTGAGCCCTAATAACTTTCTGTTCCTTGCACGCATAAATCATAATCATGAGCACTAATTTCATCAACTTTGGCGGTTGAGGAATAGGTGTGTGTATTTGCTAGTAGAAAATAAGCTTGTTTGATGATTGAAGCGTTCAAAGCAACTTTTTCATCATACATCTGTTACTTCATCCAACGTCTGTTATGTATTTTATTAGGAGGCCAGCCAACACTACAATAAATTAAAAAAAAATCATGCCTTTTTTTGGGCTTTTTTTGAAAAATTTCTTTTATGTTTTACACTCTAATCAGGAGATGATGGGCTAAATTCTATGGAGGATGAGGATCCATGAACTATTTTACATTATGTTTATGGCTGTTATTGTTTTGCCTTTTTGGGTTACTATTGGATGAAGTTTAACTCTATGTTATGGTTGTCGTCTAAACTTAAGTAAGAATGACAATTAAATAAAATTCACAAGTAGTCTGCTTTAAATACAAAATATCAGAACACCGGTTCCTGTTTGTAAAGTGGTCAAAAGAATATGGAAGTTGTTCATGTAGGAGTTTCGAAATTAGAAGCAGGAGTCGGGTGTAATAAATTTAGTGGTGTCTGGTTATGGAAAAGAAAATCTCACACAATTATGATTGTTTCATGAGAGAAACGCTAGAATCTTTCAAGAGAAACTCAATTAATATTGGGTGTCTTTTGTTTTGGGTTAGGTTTGTATTCTTTGTTTCCAGGATCCTCCAAGAGGCTCCCAGATGGATATTAAACACGAAAATAAATAATACTACTAAATAAAATATAGTATATATATATATATATATATATATATATATATATATATATATATATATATATATATATATATATATATATATATATATATATATATATATATATATCAGTGTTCTAAAAAATGCTTTCGCTAGGCATTAAAGAAACGTCCAGATTAATGGTTGGGCGAGTTCTGGGAGGGGTTTGGGCGGGTCTAGCAGGGTCTCTGGGCAGTCTGAGCGAGTTTTTTTTTTTTTTTTGAATAAGGTTGATTATGTTCTTATTTTATTTTTCTTTCCCTTATTTGAAATAAACAATTTAATTGTTTTTTATTCAGTATATGTCTGAATGTAGCAAATGATGATTACTTAATGGAATTTTCAAAGGATCCGCCGGTACCAATTTTAGTAATGTAGATTTTTTCAAATATGACTAAGGTCATTCATGCAATTTGAAGAAAAATAAAAGAGAATGTTTAGATATTTGTCCACAAATTCAATTTTGTATAAAGTACCCATCATGACAAATTTCAGTCATTTGAGTTTTAATAAATTTTGTTCATGATTGTTAATTTTTCATGTTTTTAAATTTTGCATATGTATCTTGGCTGTAATTGATAAGGTATTATGCTTAACTTTTGTAAATTATTAAAAATGATACAAAACCTAAAACCGCCTAGGCGCTAGGCACCTGCTCGCCACCCGCCCACCACCTAGTGCTTTTTAGAACACTTATATACATATCAAATTATTTAATAAAAATAAACAACAATAAAGGCCAAGATCAGATTAAAAAAAAAAAAATTCACGTGTTGTTGGACACATTAAAAGAGCCAACTGTGTAAAGATTTTAATAATTTACTGTAGATAGTTACCAACCAAACTCAATCTCCTGAATTTCAGACAATTTACTGTAGATCATTTATACATGATGTTTACTGTTTGAAATTTTTTCTTATTCTGCTTTAATGTTCAACGGCTATAATTTTTAAACTTTACATGTGGTAGATCTTGTTAAACCCATTGGATTTCATCACCTTTTGTAGATGTTTTATTATGAGATGCATAGTTTCAGTCATACTGTTAGGAGTTTGGGTCAAATCTACTGTGTCATAGTTATAGTTTTGTGATGATTATGGACGGGTTGCCATACTCAAGAACAAGTTACTTCTCTTGGTAATGTTGATTTGAAATTGTGTGCATGAACAACGATAAATAGTCACTTTGAAAAAGCTTTCATAAATGATTTGACAAAACTGATGGAGAAAATAAATCCATATTTCGAAAGAAGATAGAAAACCAACTTTGGAACCTACAATTTGAAGGAATTTTGAGCTGTAAGTGGAATGAACAAAAAGGCACAACATAAGAACGTGCATTATAAGAAAGGTATGTTCGTTTAATATGGTAATAAAGAGTATAATGTATAAAACGAACAAGTGGCGTTACCAATCTGTAAGCAACATATCTTGTACCGGTAGTCTTTGTTGTTTGGAACTATCAAAATAACCAAGAATGGTGGGCATATAAGTCTTCCTCCTTCTTCCTCCATTGATTGCTTTCACCAAATGATCAAAATTTGCTTGAGATTCCTATCCTTTCACCCAGATTAGTGTTTTTTTTTATCACTCATGACTCAACTTCAAAGTTAGATAAGATCTGGCCTATCCAACCATTTTTCTCTCCTAATAAGCCCCCATAGAAGTTTAAATTTGATTAGACATTTTATGAGATATGCCATAGGCATGGACAAAATGCTAATGTATATGTATAACTAGGATACATTTGGTTTATGTTGAAGATAAGCCTAGCTCAAGAGGTCTAGACTTGAGTACCTCAGAAAATCCAATGGATAATAAGTATTTATTCCAAGCGGCTTCATGAAGAGGTTGATGTTTGACCAGATTAATCTTATGCCATCCAAAATGAAACCTTAAGGATTGGACTGAGTCTAAGTTAACTCATCATAAGTCGAAGAAGCGGAGGGAACACCCCTCCTTCATACCGACTCCAAAAGCAATAATCTTCTACCTCCAAAAAAAAAAAATGAAAGTCCCCAGTCTTAAAGCTTCTAAATGCTGCATCCCCACCCACACGTCATGCCAAAACTTTTTGCATAGTACCAGTCTTAAAAGGAAAGTTCCTCTCCAAAACTATGCAAGTACACCGATGCAGTAGCTGAGTGTAGGCATAAAAATGTGGACATTTATCTTTCACACTAGGGAAGTTTATATATGTGTATTGTTCCATAGTTCATACTTATTTTTTTTTTTTTTTTTGGTGGTAATCTACCTTTTTAAATCTTCACATTATATCAAATAACAACCTCATCGCATTTCGTTTTCAACATACTATTTTGTGACTTCTCTTGTTTGTCAGACACGATATTTGTTAAGAGTTTATGAAGTGAGAGTTACTGACTAGTTTTAGAATTCTTCTCCTTCCAGCAAGTGGACTACCATTCTGGTGGACTTGATCCGAATCCGAACTTATATAGCTCTGGGAAGGTTTGCCTCAGCCTTTTGAATACTTGACATTGCGACGAATGAGATATGGGTTCCAAGAAAACCCACTGTGCTACAAGTTCTATTCTCTATCCAAGCACTGGTGCTGAGTGCAAAATCTTACTTCAACAAGCCTAGATATGAAAATCTATGATGTTCTGCCAGAGGGTGAAAGTCGAACGCAGGGGACAGTGAGAGTACACATATTTATCATGCAGAACAATGCTTTTTACACTAAGATACCCTCCACTGGTAAGATTGCAACCAACACCATGAACCTTTTTTTTCGATTCTTTTCTTTCCTCACAGAAGTATTGAACAAATAGACATGACCATTCATCCAATCAGATGCTGGAAAATATGGTATAGTTAGAAGAAAGTGTTCAATCCAATGATCTTGTAGTAGTTATCTACTTTTAATTCAACCCAATGATCTCGTAGTAGTTATTGGTTAACAATGAGTCTTTCAAACTCATAATCTATCTGTATGTGATCAATTATTTTACTCTTATCACATTGATCTATTTGCTTGTTAAACAAGTGTCTTGCATTATAGCTGATCTTCTTTCTCTTTATTTTAGTTGTCAAAGTTAGCAGAAGTCATGAGGCCGTAGGCTCAATCCCAATGTGTACGATGTACATGTAACAGATGACCAATTTTTTGAACAAGATACCCGAGCGGTTTTATATGTTGATATGGAAGGGCAACAGACTTGCAGAGCACAAATAAAGTTTAGCATGACTCGAAAGGAAGATTTGAAATATTTAAGTATATTATTATTATTATTATTTTTTTTTTTTTGGGTTAATTTGCCTCTGGGTCATATAGTTTGCACCCATTTTGAGTTTGGGTCTCAAGTATGTCCAGCTTTTAATTTAGGTCCCAAGACCATATTGACTGTTAACTCTCCATTACAAATATAGGATCTAATTGCAAAGTTAGTATAAATTGTGGGATCTAAAGTCTAAATTTATCTATACCAAAGTCAATATTATTTATAAAAAAAAAATTCATTCAAATAGTAAATGGAGAATTACTAGTCAATGTGGTCTTGGGGCTGAGACTCAAAGCTAGACAAACTTGATAACCAACGCAAAACGGGTACAACTACAAACTATAGAACTCAAATGCAATTGGAAACATCCATGGCATTTGAAACTTACAAGTTACAATTTAAGATTGGTTGTTCTAGGTCGACATCATCAAATACCTTATTGAGCAGTTAACAGTTCTAACGAAGCATAATGATTATTTTTCGTTACCTGCAATTGAAAAGAAAAACTTAGGAAAAAGGTAGTGTCATGACTCATATTTGTGTAACAGAAATGTGAGTCATTACACTGCCTTTTTCCTAAACTTTCTTAGAAATTGTTGTTAAATTTATCCCAAGCTTTACGGCAGAACATATACATTTTCATGTCATTCCTTTTTTGATTAATTAGACATATCTCATCATTTTTTCTAACCATCCTGTCTTCTTATCATCCTCAGGATTCAAATAATTTTGAATCTTAGGACATGTTTTGTTGCATTTGATCAAATGTAAGAAACATTGAGAATGAAAAAGGTGGATTGTATAAAATATGAAAGGAATAGAGAAAGTAATCTTTCATGCCCCCAACCTTGAAGAAAAAAAATCAATTGTCGCATTTAATCAGAAAACAACTATGATCACACTCTTGAAAAAGCCTTTGCAATGAGTCTAAAACCCAGTCCCTTAAAAAAAACCTTCATTAGCAATGACAAACAACATCAATATCCCAAAGCTACCACTTGATCACCCTTTGTCATTACAATAAATGACATAGAGTTTTCTTGGGCATGATTTAAAATAAACTGAAACTTTTTTTTCCTATCACTATGGTTGAACAAAATGAAATACCTGTATATAGATAACACAACCTTTTCCATGCAAATTAGATACAACAATGAGAAACCGACAAGCTAATTGTTCATTTTTTTCATAGAACTCTAATTTGCATCCAATATCAAAAATCAATAATCAAAGTCTAAATCAATATTCAGTAACAATACTTGTTTGACAATGGAGAAAAATGATAATTATCTTCTTTGAATTCTGGAATAGGTAATAAAATTTGAATTTTTGTAAAATTAGATGATCGATATGAATGTTCTATAGGCATGCAAAAAAACAATTTGGTGATTTATTGCAAAGAAATCAAAAGGTTATAAAAATAGGATGTAATTATCTCGTGTACATTTAAAGAATATTGCAATACATAACTCTTACCAAAAAAAAAGTTTATTTTAATAGGAAGAAATTTCATGGTTGGGGCCAAAAAGTTTCCAACTCAAAATTTCAATGAAAAGTGATAAAGGGGCAAGAATTAACAACAACAACCAATAGTTTGAACTGAGACAGGGTAGTAGTAAGAAAGAAGTGCAAGGGTGATAACAAATTGAAGAAATATCCTATTATAACTACATTTTCTTATTAATGAAAAAAAAGGGAGTTGTTACATGTACTCGACTTTTGGCTTGATGCCTCCAACTTTATTTTTTTTAGATTTAGCTTTTAAAAATTTCTTGGTGTACCTAACCACATTTTGTTAAACCCAAACTAACCACATTTTTTAGAAAAGTACCCATGTTGTTGATTGAGGACTTTGTAAAAATGATTCCAATTATGAATATTTGGATGTAGGATTTTTTTTGATTTTACATGCAATTTTTTTTTAATTTGTTACAATAGTTGCAACAATTTTTTAAATTGATGCACTCACTTACATATTTATTTATTCTTTTTTAATACGTAATTTTTGTCAACCCATTTGCGTTTGATTAACACATTATACTCTTCTGCACTTTATTTTAGATGGGCAGAATAGAGAGTTTGTTTGCAGGGCGATTTTATAAGATATTTATACACAACCTACCACAGTGTTTGCTAGGTATTGTAGAACTTGTGATGATGGTTAGTGTATTTTCATGTTTTTACGTAAAATTTAATGTTAAGAATTTGTAACTGAAGTTTAGTTTTATCGATGATATTTTTTTTTGTTTTCTTGTCAAGAACAAATTACTGCTCATAAACGAGAAAATTTAACCATTAAATGATTTATTGATAAAATTGGTAAGTCGGTGTTACATATTTTAGATTGGTGCAACAAAGTCGAGTCATCCCAAAAATGTCTATGCAATAAAGAGTTTGTGCAACCGAGCTAAATAGTCGGGTACACGTAGCAACTCTAAAAAATAAAGCAAATGAGGTGTATCTTATGTCAATTTTGATAATTAAGGGGGCAACAAATCAATTTTATGGTAAGTGAGGGGGCAAAAACAAACTGACATTAATATAGTGGGACCCTCTGCATTCTATAATTTGTCTCTGAATGCAGAAGGTTTCTTTTCAAACTCCACCTCCCTCTTGGCGGTCAGCATCTCATCAATAGTGATGTACCACTGAGCATTTTTAGTAAGTCTGACATATGGGTTGGAGGGTTCAAAATGAGGAAATCGTAGAACTTGCCTCTTTTCAAACCTGAGGAGAAGGTTGTGACTGCAGTGTCGTTACTGCAGTCATCGATGAGAGTCAACCCATCGTTAAAGCGTGTGACATATTCCCTTAATGACTTGCTTGGCATCTGTCTAAGGGTGAGTAGATAATGCGGGCTCTTGCTGATTCGCTGGCTGCCGAGAAACGTGTAAGAAATAATTTTGCTAGTGTCAAAAATGAGTCGATGGACCTCGGGATAGGCTGTGGGACCAGGTCAGCGCTGACTTTTTCAGGCTGGTTGGGAATGAATCGTTCTTTGAGCGTCATTACATGTTGGAAGTGGCGCAAGAAATTGGACGAGCCCGCCATCTAGTAATTTTACTCCAATTTCAGTGGAGTAAATTTCTTTGGCAAAGGATCGTTCACGATATGATCCATGAACGGCGGGACAGTGAAATTGAACATTACGTATGGATTGGTGCCCCGGTCTGATGGGGGTTCTGGGAGACCTGTCCATCAACCCTAGATGTTAGGTCTCTGCCTTTGGTCCACTAAGAGCTTGCAGGGGCAACGTGGCTCTCCTGATCGTGCACCCTTGTGTTTTTCGGGGACGAGGCTCCTCGCTGCTCCCATTCGCCTTCTACATGTTGAGGGTTCTGCTGGGTGAAAATCTCATGCGCTCGTGCAATCTGCTGGGTAGACAGTAGATCCACCCTTGGGTTCGCCGTTGCTGCCACCAACGGGGGGTCTGATCTTGTTCCTCCCGCGGTGTTGGATTCATCAAAATTGGCAGCGCTCTCGTAGTACTAGCGTTTGAGGGCTCAGGGATGTCTTCATTGCTGCGAGATCTCGTGGTCACCATATCTCTATGTTGTTAGGCAAGGGCTGTTAGGCAGGATGATATCACTGGCCGATTTACCACTATGAAAATCAAACTAGTTTTACTTTCTTAGACATATCATCAAACAAACAAAAGACATGACATACCAAGTAACTATGAACATAGCTAAACAACTAGATCAATTAGATTACATGAAACCTACTAATGGGTTTGTCTAGAACAACAAATCAAAGAAACCTATTGAAGATCTAAACCTTGGGTCTTAGTTATCAGATTGAAAATAGAAGATCTCCATGATTAGCTACAGATGATCGCATCGATTAGACCATGTATACCATAATCTTCTGATAATTCCTTGCAATTGAGAAACTTAAAATCATTTGCAAGATAACTTCTTTTCCACCATCTCCTTCAATCACGACCTTGTTAAAGTTCTCGTATCTCTCTTGATCAAGAAATGCATCTTTTGTCTAGGCTCCTTAAGGTTTAATTTTATTGGAGAAGCATATCAAATAAAATTGAAATTTCCTACACCTTCACAAAGGTTTGCACTCCAATGAGTTATCTTATTGTATCAAAATGGGGATTGAAGCTTGAAGCTATGTATCAAGATGAGTTTCACTCTAAAGCCCTAGCCTGGCAGAACATTGGCAAGAATATTGATATTTTTATGGTTTTCATTCATTGAAAAAATGAATCAATTTTTTATTAACTCTAGGTTTGAACTTGAAAATCAATATAAAGAACAACCATTGTATTGTAGTTGAAGAGTAATCGACCTCAAATAAACGAAAAGAAAATAAGAAATAATAATCTTGGCATTTCTCCAACACTAAGAAGAAAAGCAAGAATTATGGTTTATGAACACACAACAATCATGAAAACAAGAAAATTGAAGCGAAAGTAAAAGAGGAAATGCAGTGGAAACCTTGACGACGACGTGCCTGACGTATCTGATGAAAGCAAAAACTGAAACTAAAGTGTGAAGACGAGTGGATCTGGATATGGAGCAATTCTAGGGGATGACGTGTCCGCCAGTAACGAAGAAGGTATACTGAGGCGGAAGATTTCTTGCTCTCTCATTTCCGACAGATTGGCAGGGGCGAATCCACTGCTTGGCCCCTTAGGTTTAAAAAAAAAAATCCAACATAGTAATTATAATATCAACATTGCCCCCCTTTAAAATTTGATATTGCCCCCGTTAAATTATATATTACCCTCTCTTATAAAAAAAAACATCACACATCAAGATCGAAGAAGAAAGTGAGCATACGCCTCCAATCTCGCCTCCACATCCAGTCTCCAGCCTCGTCTTCGTCTCTGACTGAACCTGAAGAGAGCTTATTGTTGTTGTTGATTAGGTTCAATGGTGTCCACTGCTGTTGATTAGCTTATTGTTGTTGGTGATTAGGTTCAATGGTATCCACTGCCTCATCTTCGTTTGAAGAGAGCTTATTGTTGATGTTGCTTCTACTTTCGATTATTTCATCAGTACCTTTCACCCCTTTCACTATTTCGTTCAAAAACTACCACCCAAGCAAGCATCTCAATGGACTGTTAAGTACTTAGGTTGTGTAGCCAAAATGAAATACTAATGAGATGAACTAGTTTTATTATTGATTTATTTTGATTTCATCGAATATATGGTTATCCTTGATACATGTCTAAATTAGACATGTAGCTTTGTGAATCATGGACCCTTTCTAGACTTTTTGTCCCATAACATCAGCTAGGATTTGTCACATACTTGAAAAACATGCATCTTCAATATCTCCTGGTATTTTTATGAGCAAATGGGGCAAATGCTAGTTATGTTTCTTTATATTACAGCTTATGAATATTGCTTCTAAAATGTGTGCGATTAAGTATTCGCGCCTTTGTAGCTAAGTCGTGAGCAACTGTATTGTTGTTATATCTAATTGAAAAATATTACAGACCAATGCGTGCGCTTATAATAATCCTTGCAATCACATTTGTAATACCTTATACTTTGATTGTGATATTTAATTTTAGCAATGTTAATATTTTTATTTTGCCCCCCTTTGTCTGCAATCCTGGGTCCGCCCCTGCAGATTGGGTTGCCAGAATTTACCAATAGTGACAGATTTAGGTGCCACATATCACTATTTATGGCGGAAAGTGATATCCGTCAATAATAGCAATAATCTGCCAGAGTATTCCGCCAAAAATGAGATCTTTTGTGATAGTGACTAGGTTTTTTTATTTTATTTTAGTTTTGGGTTGTTGACCCTTTTTATTTATTTATTAATCCATGTTCAAATGCTACAATATTGTTGCCACATAATATCCTTGTCGCCTCCATCTCGTGTGGAGACTTGCTCTCGCCACTTAATATCTTTGTCCTCTCCATTTTGAATGGAGACCTGCTCTCACTCCGGTCTATCGCCTCCATCTCGCATGAAGACTTGCTCTAGCTTTGCTCTGATTCAGTCCATCTAAGCAATTGCATTCGATACTCGAAATCTTATCAATAACGAAGCACATATGCTCCAAATAATCGGGCAAAAACTCACAAAATCCTAACTAGTGCTCGATTGAATCGAGCACATCTAAATTATTTATAAAACACGCTTACCTTTTTTTTCCTCCTCTCTACATTCAATCTCTCCTCTTTTATGTAAGATAGATATTTACAACACTAAATATCTACAAATTATCTTACCTAATTACTTACACAAATGTCCTAAGCTAGATATTTACACAATGGATTTTGAACTTATATGGGCTTGAGCCATATCTTACATGATGGGCTTGGGCATAAATATCTCAGGCCCAAGACATCTCATCATGTTGTGCGGGGGCGCTAAATATGTTACCCACAATAGCCCCATCTTGGCAGTCTGAGAGATTTACCAAAAGTTATCGGGCTACAAAAAACTTATCAGAGCATTGACTGCGTGAGAGCCAGTAAGCTGAAGACTTTGGATATTGCCGAGAATAAGTTGAGTAAAGAGAAAGTGTTGAACATAGATTGTTGGGCACAGGTAGACGACGAAGTTTGTTGAGCACCAAATGTCGAAATTAGGTAGACATTTGAAGATTGTAGACAGTTCCAAGATCAGGTAGACTTTTAAATACTGTGGATTCTGCTGAATACTGATTTTTATAGCTTTTCTGATTGTCTTGCCACCAATACTCACTTTAAAGCGATAACATCTTAAAACTGGAAAACTTTTGTGATAGATATTCATGTGTCCAGACACATAAAAAATCTCATTAAGCAACAACAACTACTTAAGTAAACCGATGCTATACTACATAAATATGTGGACCGATATTATACTATGCCCCCTCTCGGCTTGTCGATTTGTTAAAGCCGTGTGAAATGAGGTAGATTAAGAAGGGACTCGATCTTTTGCAAGGAAGATGATTTCAATTTCCCACAAATTTTTGTTAGTGTACCTCAGCCGAACCAAGGTAAATTAGTAGGGTACTTGACCCTTTGCGAGGAACATGATTTCAATTTCTCACAAAATTTTCTCAGTGTACCTTAGCTGAGCCGAGGTAGGCTATTAAGACACTTAGCCATTTGTTGGGAAGATGATTTTAATTTTCCACAAAAAAATTTTAAGTGTACCTCAACGGAGCAAAGGTAGACTAATGAATACTTTTTTTGGTGTAAAAAAAATACTAATTATATAATGATGAATCTCTACCATTTCTTAATTTTCTTATTTTTACTTTATTCAACACCTTCAAGAAAACGAAAAATGTGTACATGATTTTACTTCAAATGATGATTTATCACAATTACGACACATCATTACTTTAACATTCAATTTTGAGGAAATTACATGATGTATTATTGCACCACATGGACTATGGGGATACACCATGATTTTTTTAGTGCTACATTGAGCCTTACCGTTGGATCATCTTCATATGAGGCAAATATTCAAAGAGAATGGGAGTGTTTAAGATGGGTGTTAGGGCTTCAATGATGTGGGACGTATTGAGGGGAGAAAGGGTGTTGGTCAGGTAGTGCTGGGGCAGTTTAGATGAACAAATTTCTCGACTTACCTCATAAGTAAGATAAATGTTTCATATTTTTCATCATTTCCTTGTTTGCATTTCAGATTTAACTTGCTTAATTTTAAACTCATTCCATCAAAACCCATCGTACTACGGATAACCTTAGAACTTGTAATACGATCTACCAAAAGTGTGTGAGTGTGTATATTTTTTTGTTTGCAATGTTGATGTTGAGAAAAGTAGAATAGGACTCTATAAAAATCTTGTAATGGCAAGGATGTGAAAATAGGAGGCACAAACATGCAACATGTTGGAATGTTCGAATCGAGTGTTTATTTTGTTATTGGGAATTGGTTTTTCTTTTACTGTAATGTGAATAATAGTTCGCACATACACTAGACATAAGGTGTGACCCGATAAATATATCAAGGTGGGTTGTGAGCAATTAAGGTTGACGATGATAAACTTCGTAACTTTTCATGGTTAAAATTAAAGCCCTTGTCCAATGACATATAGATTTATGTTCAGAAAATTGTTAATTAAACCATGCTTATAATTTAAATGTTAAAAATAATGCATTGTTTATCTAGTCCCTCCTTACGTTAGGCCTTTGACACATGCCACCATAAACTCAATAGAGTTTAAAGTTTCTATCATAGATGGTGATGTATATCTTTCTGACACAAACTAGGGATTGGATTGGTGGTAGCCGTAGATGGTGGATGGTTGTGGCAGAGTTGAGAGAGGTGAGTGTCGGTGATGGTGGTTGCTTGAATTGTGGTGGATATGGTGGCAACTTTTAATGGATGGGGGTGGGGGGGGGGGGGGGGGGGGATAAATAGGGTCATAGGAGCTTTCAATCCTGAACATTGGATTGTTTTTTATCATCTAATTATAGGTGAACTAATTTACTCTAGGAATCTCTTTTTTAAGGAAAGTAATTTAACAATAATTTATAATATTCTCTCCAAAAATTTCCCGAGTACTCAATGATGTGGCAAACATGCGTATGTGTATACTTTGAAATGTTGGACGCACGTAGCTCCTGATATTTCCTATGTAAAATTCGATGTGGAGAACCAACACTCCCCTGCCACACTATAAAAACGTCCCACGATATTGTAAGCCCCAAACCAATTTAGAACAACAACAAAAAACCGCCTAGAGAGAATCGGATGGAGATCGAGAGCGAAGAGCAGTGGCAGAGCAGAGTGAGAAGGTGATCGATGAGTGTTAGGGTTTCAACTGTAGTGGGAGGCAGTATGGGGAGAGTGGGAATTGGAGTTGAAGCTCTTCAAATGCTTCGGTGTGTAAATGGGTAACAATCCAATCTTTTTCATCATTTCTTGGATTTGGTTGATCTTTTTGTTCTACTTCAGACTTAACATGTTTAATTACAATCTAATTTCAACAAGACCCATTATAGATTGAAAACCTTCCTTAGAACATTGTTTTCTTGATTCTTCATTGATTTGTTTGTTCTACTTTATACTTTTTTTTTTAATTAACCTCCAGTGGGGAGGGGCAACTATGGAATGCCAGACCTTTATTATTTAGCAAAAAAATCTTACAATCGATACGGGGGTACATTACGACGTTACCCGCATTTAGCCAACAACCAAAAATAAAAAACCAAACTTGCAAGCATTTGTCCGAAAAGAAATAACAACCTCTAAGGACTTGAGCCAAAAACAGAGTGCACGCAAGCCTGCATAAATAGCCAGCGTACACACGCTAAAATAGCACTCAACCAAAATCCGAAATAATCCGCAACATCTCAACAAAACCGCAACCACGCAGCAAAGCAGGCCGCAGCACTCAACATCACAGCAAATCAGGCCGTGTCCTCGCAACGTTGGACAGCAGCGTCCCCAAGCCATATCAACACAGCACCCAGCAAAACAGGGTGCACTCTGTTTTGCGACAGAGTGCCCAGCCAGCGCTGCTCCAGTGCGCACCCACCGTGCTACTGCTCGTCCCCGAGATTGCAAACCTATGTCGCAATAAAGCAGGCCGCAACACTCAACATCTCAGCATGCACGCAACGTCACAGCACCTAGCAAAGCAGAGCAGAGTGCCCAGCCAGCTCTGCTCCAGAGCGCACCCACCGTGCTGCTGCTCGTCCCCGTGATGGCAGACCAGTTTTGCAATTTCCTGCAATCCAATTGAAACACCCGTAGACAGATTTTTCACTTACCATCAGATGGTGCATCGCGCAAACCTGCAAGCCAAAATGAAGCAGCCTGACACGAAAAAGGCTGCCTCTATTCTTCCCCGTGACGAAGGTACGCCATTTGTAGTCTATCAAGCACAAGCAAGCCAACTATTCTCCTGGGAAAATCAGTCCCACTGAAAGAACCTGTCCCATGATCACGTATTGCTCTATCAGCTAATGAATCTGCCACCGCATTGGCCTCCCTATAGATATGTTGACAATATAACGTCATTGTCGTTGCCAACAGCTTGATTTCTTTCAAAATATTCTCCAAATGCCACGGGATTTTTAAATTATCCTTAAACCAGCCACAAACCAATTCTGAATCTGTTTGGATAACCACCTTTTTTAATCCCCAAGCGAGACATAGGCGGAGTCCCTCTAAGAGAGCCAATAGTTCCGCTTTGTTGTGAGATCCTGCCCCGAAAAATATTTGTTTTCCCACAACACATAAGCCTCGAGAGTCTCTAATAACCACACCACCGGCTGTCAGTTCCTTGCGAGAGGAACCATCCACATTAAGCGCCACAAAATCTTTGGGGGGAGGGTGCCAAAAAACAATTCGAACGGACTTCCTTCTAACAGGGAGCACATCCAACCCCAAAGTCTGTAAGGGTGCCTTATTACTGCTAACTTGCTTGGGGATTATAAAATTATTTGCCATTCGCAACTGACGCCGAATATTCAAAATCACAAAGGCAGAATTTGGGGGAGCATTTTCATAAACACATTTGCACCTTTGTTTCCAAATTTCCCATAGAATGAACATAGGAGTAAGAAATAATAACACACCTGTTTGCGAAATGCGTTTAGCTTTCTTGAACCATATTGCGAGAACCGTAGAGATTTCTGCTGGGCGTCGTATATGAACGTCAAAAATCCTGTCAAAATGATTCCACACCTGCATTGCCAATTCTCCGTCTAGAGAGAGGTGGTTCAAAGATTCTTGCTTTAGCGATCTGCAACAATGGCATCTAGATGCTAGGCTCAAACCACATCTGTATAATTCACCGTCCACTGGTATTCCTCTACGGAGTAATTTCCAAACAAAGACTGATATTCTGGAAGGCAAAATGTCCTGCCAAAGTGTTTGACTTAATGCATTGACCTTCCCATGTTTCCGTAACAGTTCATACGCCGACTGAAGTGAAAAAAACCCATTCGGATTTGGAGCCCACACACACGTGTCCTTCTCATGTGTCTCACCACGTAGTCTATCTGCAAAAAGGTCACGCGCCAAGTTTCTGAGATCACGATGAACCAAATCAAAATTCGTAGAAAACACCTCGCGGACTGAAGGCCATAAATCTTGGTCAACCAGTGCCGCCGATCTCCTGAAAGAAGCCACCATGTTCCAATTCTCCTCAAAGAAACTGATATCCCCAATGCCAATACGCCAAAGCGAGTTGCTCAAAAGAAAGTTTCTCCCAAGCATGATCTCTTTAAAAAATGGAGAATACCCACCTTTCACAGGTTGACTGTTCAAACCAACGCCTTGTAACCAATATTTATTCCTCATAAAATTAGCCCATAAAGAATCTGAAGTAAGTAGCCTCCATAGAGCCTTGACTCGAAAAGCCTTCATCACAACCGTCAAGTCTCTAACTCCCAAACCTTCTTTTGCCTGTTGGAAAACAAATTTTATCCCATGACACCCATTTTTTCTTAAGTCGGTCTTCACAATACCCCCAAAAGAAGTCCGCCAACAAACTATTAATCCGGGCGAGAACTGTCCTTGGTACACACATGGTACTAAGAATATAAATAGAAATCGAGCTAAGAACATGCTTGATCAAGATTAATCGTCCTTCTGGAGATAGCAATTTTGCCTTCCATCCTTGAATACGAACCTGAATCTTAGTGATTAAATCTTTAAAAAAAATATGAAATTTTAACTCTCCCTTGGAACACTGGCCCACCCAAATATTTCAATGGAGCAGCGTGAAATTGGAAATCTGTGCCACGCTTTAAAGCTACAATATGCTCCGCTGTGCTCTTTTCAGCCAGAGTAAAAGAGCTTTTTCCTTCATTTATTTTCTGTCCCGAGGCCTTGCAGTAAAGTCGCAGGAACTCCATACATCCCATGACTGAGGAATTTCTGCCATTTAAAAAAATTAGAGTGTCATCTGCATACAGAAGGTGGGAAATAGGGCTGCAATTCCTGGGAGTATAATAGTACCCAATTTTGCCAATCTCAAAAGCTGATTTCAAACCCTACTCAACACTTCGGAAGCAATAATGAAAAAAAAGGGGGATAAGGGATCTTCTTGCCGTAGTCCCCTAGTGGATCTGAAATAACCTTTGTAGACTCCCTGGAGCAGAACCGAAAATCCACAAAAAGCAATACAGTTAGATATGAGATGGCAGATTCTACCCTTAAAGCCAAATTTTTTAAGAACTGTAAGCAAAAAGTTCCATTCCAGCCTATCATAGGCTTTCTCCATGTCAATTTTCAGCACCACATTATCTCCAAAAACCTTCCTGTTAAAGTCTCTGATCATTTCCTGTGCCAGTCCAATATTTTCACCAATGAACCTGCCTTTAACAAATGCCCCCTGCTCCTGAGAAATCAACCTTGGCAAGATATCTACCAGCCTATTGCACAAGATTTTGCTAAAGATCTTATAAATCACATTACACAAACTGATTGGGCGAAAATCAGAAAAAGAACCTGGATTAGCAATTTTAGGAATCAATGCCATGAAGTTCGCCGAGAAAGACGTCGGCATTGCATCCCCTTCGAAAAATTGTATAGCTGCCTCCCAGATATCCATACTCAAAACCTCCCAGCAAAACTGATAAAAGTCAGCAGTAAATCCATCCGGTCCTGGCGCACTATTTTTGGGTATGTCAAAAACAGCATCCCTTACTTCCTTCAAGGAAGGGCGGTTAACCAGAAGCTCACAATGACCAGGTTCCAACAATGTCGGGATACAATTTAGCAAATCCACATCTTCCCTAACATCACCTTGAGAAGACAACAGATTAGAAAAGAACTCATTGGCTTCGTCGAGAATCTCACCAGGTTCCGAAATAATTCTACCGCCTGGTAAAGTGATCTGATTGATGGCTCGTCTCTTTTGTTTGGATTTGGTGGAAGCAAAAAAATACTTAGTGCAGGCATCCCCCTCCTTGAACTCTTTTTCACCTGATTTTTGAATCCAGTAAAGCTCCTCCTGTTTGAGAGCTAATCTGTACTCTGCCTGACAACGGTGTAAATTGCAACAAGCCTGGACATCCCAATTAGCATTAACATTTAGCCCATTATTACTGTTATTCGAAAACCCGCCAAAAGTATTGTTTCCCACTGCTGCATTTCATCTTCTAATGCTCGAATTCTGTTGAACACATTACCAAAGACCGTCCTATTCCACTGTATCAGAGCTCGTCGTGTCATTTTAAGTTTGGAATCCACTCTATCAATGGGTCTCATGTAACCCATGTCTGTCAACCACGTGTCCTTGACCAGATCCATAAACTCAGGATGTATCGTCCACATATTAAGGAACCGAAAAGGAACAAAACCGAATTTTGATTGAGTTGGCATGGAGGCCAACAACGGGGAGTGATCTGAGAAAGTTCTGCTAAGATGTTCCACTTTTGGACTACCCAAATCTGTCAACCAAGCTGAATTAGTAAAGATCCTATCCAGTCTGGCCCAAATACGCTCACTACCCCGCCTGTTATTACACCAAGTGAGACGAGGACCCGAGAAGCCACAATCAATGAGGCCACTGTTTTCAATACAGTCAGAGAAATTTGACATGCTTGCCATGGACGGCTCCACCCCCCCTACTTTCTCTCCAGAGTGCAAGTAAGTGTTAAAATCTCCTCCGACCATCCAAGGAATGTCATGGTTTGCAGCAAAATTTGTCATATTCAACCATAGATCCTTTCTTTCATCCACAGAACATTTAGCATAAACAAAGGAAATAAAAAAAATTCTTGAAGCAGAATCCGTTACCTGGCAATGAATGATCTGGTCTGACATATCCAACACTGAGAGAGCGAGGGAAGAATCCCAAAAAATCCAAATCTTGCCGCCAACCGTGTCGTTCGAGGCAAAGCCACCCAGTTGGAGTTTGTTGCCAATCTCCATAGATCTACTAGCAGGAATCATAGGCTCCGCAATCATAAGAATTCTGACTTTATGCTCCACCACCATATTTTTTAACCTCCTCCTCGTGGCCTGATTACCAACCCCACGAGCATTCCAAAACATAAATTTTTCCATCATCTTAAGCACGGTAAGAAGATTTACCCCTCTTAGTCTTACGACGTTTGCCCGGGAGGGCCGCCGATTTGACTTTGTTCTATTGATTCTTATCAGAGAGTGCCCCCAAATTTAAAGCATTAATAGCCTGTGGTTCCAGTCCCAACTCCGATTCCGACGCAGCCTCATCACTATCATCTGTGGCGTTAACCAGTGTATTAGTGAAATTTGAATGTTTCTTGCTTTGCAAAACACGGTTCTCCTCAACTAGCTGGACGAAGACGTCATACAAGCTCCCATCCTCATCATTTCTGACCGCCGTAGGCATTGAAAAATTACCCGTTGCCATGGATTGAGCGCGCTTGGCCATAACTTCTGTCAACTGTTCCATCACTGTCGGCTTCACTATGACAGTTCCTACTTCTTGAGATAGCACGCCCCCTGGGTTTGGACCGTGAAGAGATTGGGGCCTTGGACTGGTCGAGACCTGTGGACGTGGGCTGAGAGGCCGTGGGCAGGCTGTGGTCTGACTTGACGAGCTGGACAGCCTGGGGCAAGCCGTGTTCGGACTGGACGGACAGGGGCCATGATCAGGCTGGACTTGAGGAAACACGAGGAGCGTGTGCGGGCTGAGTCCTTGAGCTGGAGCAGGGCATGGACTGGTGGTGGGCTCAGGGCATGGACTGATCGCTAGAGCAGGGCCTGGACTGGTAGTGGTGGTCGCAGGGCATGGACTGAGCGCTAGAGCAGGGCCTGGAATGGTGGTATGGCATGGACTGGAGGTGGTCGCTGGACTGCTCGCAGACTTAGTGGTGCCGTGAGCTGGCTGGGATGCAGCTCGTAGCTCTAATCCTGGATGCCCCAAGTTAGTGCTCTCAGTATCATCATGCGACCTCGCCTCAACGTGATATTCCCTGCGAATAGTGTCATTGGACATGTCATCAACTAGACCACTCTTGGCCCCTGATAGTAAACCATCCGTTGGCTGTGTCGGCTGATCTTGAAATCCAATAGCATTAGCAATCTCCGAAGTGGTGTACCCCGCCTCTAGAAGGCATTCTTCCGTATTTTCTGTAACCTTCTCAGCACTAACATGAACCATAAGCTCATTCTCATCACCAACAATGTTATCAGTAAGCGACTCAAATTTATTTGACAACACCATCTTTACCAGAACCATGGCCACCGGCCTCGTCTCCCCAATGTCCTCATCCAATTCTTCCCCCTGGCTGTTCTTTGCTCCACTCGGGCCAACCGCTGGTTGTTGAATTTTGTCTTTTTTGAGAACGGGTACATATTGTTGTTTAAAAGGTTTGGTTTCAACAGGCGGCTTTACCGTCTTCTCTGCTTTACCGGAGTCGGGACCTCCCCCACTGCCCTTGAGACCAAATTTTTTCCTGCAAAACGCCTCTTGGTGGCCTATCAAAGAACAAAAGTCGCAGTATTTGAAACCTGGATATTCTATTTTCTGCCAGAAACCCCTGTTATTGGCCCTGTCAATCCAAACTCTATTTGGTAATTTCTCCGCTAAAGACATCTCCACACATACACGGGCAAAGCCCGGCCGGGTGAGACAGCGAGTATGATCATCCATCCGCAGATAACCACCAAAAGAATTCACAATAGCCTTTAAAATAGGGGGATGAAATAAATGCAAAGGTAAGTTAGGTAACTCTACCCATAGGGGCACCGAGATTGGATCTTCCTTAAAGCTGAAACCATCGTGCCAACGAAAAGCTTTAAACCGAACTCCTCGAATCAGGAATGAGTCTCTCGACAGAACTTTCTTTGCTTCTACCTCCGATTGAAGTCGTACTAGCACATGTCGTTGATTCAACAAACCCAACGAAAAGTCTCCCAAAATTCCCCATGTTCTGTGAATCGAATCGCGGATATCTGTCAAAGTCGGTCGGTAACTAGAAAATTTGAGAACAATGACATGTTTTTCTATGAAAGCTTCCCCACGAATCTCATCTGATGCCGTGATTTTGATAGCTGGAGCCCTCTCTTTACGGAAACGGGTACCTTCGACCTGAGTTTCTACAATGTCATCGACCAAAATCTTGCCCAGAATCTGGGCGAAAGAGGGCTTAGGGGATCCGGCCGTGGTTCCCTCATGACCAGGACCAGTGGGGGGGGGGGGGACTGGCGGCTGGCCCTGACATCACATCCAAAAAAAGTGGGGTTCCAGACCCAATGAACACGCAAAAATGTGTGTCGGAAATGTGTATCGGCGGCTGGAACGGATCAGCGGATGTGTCGTATCGGCTACCAGATCGGAACGGCGGCGTGTAACAGCCCGAGGGTCATAACAGACCAAAGGTCGTAACAGACCGTAGATCGTATCGGCGTCTAGAGACTGATGCGCGTTAGCACAGATCCAACCGATCTGAGCACCAAAACGTGCCGCTGTCGGATCCAACAGGCGGACTGAGGGTTGAACCGTATCGGAGGTAGACCCGAGCGGCGAGATACCGGCGCGAGATGCCGTATCGGGTTGCAGCGGCTAGGGTATGCCAAAACGGCGCAAGTAGTCAATGGTCCAGATTGAATCCCTGTAACATGGAATGGTTGGGATTAGAGGATCCGAAAATTGAAAGAAAATTCCCAAATTGCCTTCCAGAATCGCCTCAGAGTGATTTTTCACTCATCAGGCCTACTTCATACTTAACATGTTTACAAACCAATAAAGCCCATTGTAGATAGAAACCTTAGAACATTGTTTCTTGAATTCCTCAAGACCAAAAGAAACTGATTATATAATTGAATTGTATTTTATTTTGTTCAATTATGCAAAAACGGTTTGTAGGGTTGTGCTATTAAATATCCAATGTTGGGTTACGAATCATTTTACCACTAGTAGTAATAGTTTGGTTATTATTGAAAGGATGGATATATATATAATATGTTAAAATTCTACCACATCTTTGATTTTCTATGTATACTTTCCCTGATTCTAGAGAGTGAGGGAGGGCCCAACACCGCCCACCCTCCTCAAGATGGGCAGTGATGCGCATCTCAAGGAGGGTGGGCGGTATTGGGCCCTCCCTCGCTCCATGCCCTCTCTCCCTAGACTTACTCGTATATTTTAGTATCTGCATGCATTTCTAAGGTTGTCATTCGATTCCGTCAAATGTTACTTTAGAATATGCATTAATGAACTCGTTTTGTTTCCATGTTTTAAATACATGTAAATTTTGTCTGTCGTTTTCTGTTTTAAATACTATCCAACCAAGCTACCATTGGCAAGTTAAATCTTCATTATCCAAAACTGCACTATAAACAAGACGTTATTAACATCCAGAAAGAAATCCTTCAATACTTCTTGATACAAGATCGTTGAAACTAAATTCTTAATGGATTTAGGAGAATCCAAAGCTATAGGGATTTTGATCTTTAAGGAAACGATCTTGTGGCTAAACACAAATACTTTTTGAAATCAGGGATAAATCTTTTGTTTATTTAACAAACACAAACATAAATACTTAACTTGTCGAATTTAAGCTATACATAATTAATTATGCGATTAGTGTTTGGTGAAAAATTCTCGTCACCTTATTTATTTATGAGTAAGTGTGTTTGTTGCATGGAAAATGATATTGTTTCTCTTCATTTTAGTCATCAAGGTACAAGTAATGAGATCATAGGTCCAATCCCAATGTACTTAACAAGGTACAAACCCATCATTTTACCCATTTTAAATATGATGAAGAATATTATTGCATGTGCTAGTAGTAGATGTAAAAATATATTTGAAGACTCTTTTCATTGAGGACACAATTGTAAACCTTCGTAGACTTCTTAGAGCATCTCTAATGATAAAAGTTAAAATGGGGGATCAATCATCCTTCATTTTAACCAAAAGCTAAATTTAGGGGTTCCCCTATTTCTTTATCACTCCAATCACATCCCATATTTTAACTTTTTCATCATTATTTAAATATATCTTCAACTTTTTCATCCTCCTATTCCTTTTGTTTTTTTTTTAATTTATTTTTTAATTTAAAAATTAAAGATTTGAAATAATTTAATGATATTTCAAACTTTAGGGGATGGTTGGTTGCACCTAAATTTAGGGACAAGTTAAATGTGAAGTTAAAATGGAAAATGATTTAAAAAATCCATTGGAGCATACAATTTCTCACATGAAAAGACCCGTATAGGATTCATTGGAGATGTTCTTACGTGCTTAAAAGGTAAAGGCAAAGTTTTTAATATATAGACTACAAGGAAGAGATAAAGCTTTTGTGTGTAGTGTGTTGCACAAGGTTATCAAGTATCCTTCATAAAAGGAGAAAGTCATTAATAACTATTTTTAATAACTTAGAAATTGACAAATTTTAAACTACATGACGTCGCCATGTGTTTGATTAAGATATCACATGTGAGTACAACTAAAAAGTTTATGAATTAACTCATCACAAATTTAATTATTTATTCAAGGGTGAGCAGGGTTTTATTGGATCTCAGAACCATTTAATGCAAATTAATGATTTCGATAAGGTTCGATTCCTAGACTTGTGATACGTTCTGCCACAAATTTACTAGCTAGCAAGTAATCCGATGGCAATACATCACAATTTTGATAATGAGAGATAAAATTTTGTATAGAAGCAGTTTGGGTTATTACCTACTCATTTGTAGAGTCTAAAATCCTTAAAAGATAATATTTGGTAAATTTTAAGTAAGAATGACAATTAACGTTGTTTGCAAGTAATCTACTTTAAATTCGGGATGTCACAGGAGGATCTTATTTAATTTCAAGGAACCACTCGGCAAAGTTTGATGAAGAATGTTATGAATGTTACATGTGAATTGAAGAAAATCATATTAAAAAGGATTTTATTGCCAGCGGGTGTTAGCTTAGCCGGTACACCTGTGGCAGATGGTATTCCAAGTCTAATTTGAACCTTGGTAAAGCCATTTAATGGTCATGGAAACCAATAATCACCATGTCTGCCCTTTAGTTAAAAAAGAGGTTCTCATTTTCGAGAAGAAGATATAAACATTGGGAAACAATTTTCAGTATCCAGTTTCTTAGATCCAAAACCCATCTAAACATGAAGTGTATTAGATGTATATCCCGATGAGCCAAATTCTTGCTTTTATCGTTGTGACTGATATCCTTTGGACAAAACAGATCATGGAATGCGCGACAATTTAGCTCTTTCCATTCGTACCAACAGTTGAAATACAAAAATGCTAGGAAACCATGTTTTTACAACCATGTTTTGTAACCAGGGTGACGTGGTGCGATCTCAAAAGAATGATGAAATCCCCAAAGATTTTATGTGTATCTCGATGTTGTAAAAAACTCCTCTAACAATGCCACATCATCCTGGTTGTAAAACATGATTACAAAACCTGATTACCTAGCCTCACTCGTTAAAATAATAGGGATACGAGTCCATAACCTAGTTCACCAAATTGCATTCAATATTTCATGTATGTCCCAATTCATAACCCAGCTCACCAAACTCCACCAAAAAGGCACCCCCGATCCTTCACATGTAGCTGCAATCAACAAAAATGTGACTGATTCTCCAGACATACCTCTTGTTTTGATGGGTTTCAATTGTGCAATATGGAAAAGTATCATGAACTACAAAGAATCTTTCCTAGATATTATCACCTTTGTAGTAGGTGTGGTGAAAACATGTTATTATGGGAGGACAAATGGAGCACGGACATAGATTAAAAGAGTTGTATCCAGGGGCAGACCTACAAAGGGATCAGAGGGGGTGCTGCCCCGCCCTCAATTTACAATATATATATATACATAGCATTTTTAAAATTTTTAATATAAATGTAAAGACATGATATTATTAAATTTATTCAATAAATGACGTATCAACTCTTTGACATAGTGGTTGGTGTTTAAAACTTCATTATCAATGACCCAAATTTGATTCCCATAATTGTTTTTAACATATATAATTTTTTTTTTATATTTTCTCTAAATGTTACGATCCCTGAATATTTTTTGTTCATAATATGTAATTATATGAATATATTAAAAAGAAAAAAATGTATAGTTTAATAAAAACTTGTTTGTTCACAAGTAGTATGAAACCCAAACAAAAAAATGTCATAAATATTATTATTCAAATCATAAAAATATCATATAAAATTAAAATCTAAGATAACAAACAATAGAAGTCAATGAAAATATCATTATTCAACTCATATAAAATTTTGGGGTTGGATTGGCTAGTAAAACCCCCACCACGTTTTTTCTATAAACTTGTAATTATGATCATATTATGTTTGCTCATTTAATTTTTTTTTCAGATTAAACTTATATATTTATCTTAATTATTTTACAAATTTAATCATGTAATCTATTTATAGGAATTATATTTTTATTTTAGTGTTTACTCTAGATGATAGTAGGTTTGTTGTCAAATTATCAATCTGGAGCAAGGATTGTCATTTCATTTTTCAATGTAATTTCGGTCTTCTGATTTTAAGAAATATTTTGTTGTATATAGAAAAACGTAAAAAGTTTGTGTTTATATCAAACACATATAAATATATGGACAAGTAAATTACCTAGTAAATACATTAAGTACACAAAATGAAGCCTAAATACTTAAGTATCCCTATAAATGTACTTTGCTTCTTAATTTTCTTGATTTTACACGAAAATATATAAATAAATAAAATCTACGAAATATTTTAATCAAAAAAATGTAATTTGCTTCATAATTTTTTGGGTTTTACACGAAAATGTCAAAATTTACAAAGAAAATAAAAAACATTTTGAAATAACGTATTTTTTTTTCGACACTTTAACTTTCGAGACCTCAAAAAAAAGAAATATTTTACGAATTTTGCGAAATCACAATCCTTGGTCCAGAGTACAAAATTTTCTAGTTTCGCCCCTGATAACTCCTATTAACGACCAAAAATCCCTTACCATTTCGCCCCTTTTTTACTGAAATCCTGGGTCCATTACTGTGTATCCACAGATCTTCAATATTTGCAATCACAAACGGGGCTATGTAAGTGATTGTGTGGTATGTGAATCTGGTTTGGGATGAATTACATTTGAGAATATAAGTGTACAAATGGGAATTTGATCTATTATCCCTCATTCTCAACCAGTGTAGTCAAAGCCAGACCACTACCCTAAAGCCACAAAAGCCACCTTTTTTAACCCTTTTTTGTTGAAGTGTGAAGCCACCAAAGCAATGGCTTCATTAAACAAAAGTTTTTATTTTTATTTTTTGGCTTTTTTGAGTTTGGCCCTCATTAGTTTATATCCAATTGAGTTTAGCCCTCGTTTTAAATTTTAATTGAGTCTAACTCTCATTTTATAACAGATCTATTAGGTCAACCATGTTGACCGATAAAATATTGATTTAATGACTGAAATACCCTACATTGAATGACTAAAATATTGAAAAATACTTTTGCCAATTTAACCAACTGAAGGTAAGCCCCAAAAATTATTGGTGAACAAATTTCTGAATCAATTGTTAGTTTGTCATTCAATGTAACGGGTGCTCCCATAGCTACTTTGTTTGTTACAAATGGTTCTACTTTATATTTGGATTGACATCAACTCAGTTTGTGTGTTGTAGATAGATCAAAAACTTGTTATCGTCTATGAATCTTTCCTTCAATGCTTTGAACATAAGTCGATCTAGGCATCACACTGAATTCAGACATGTCCTCAAATAACTTTCACTCATTATCAAGGAACTCATAAGTTATTGAAATCGAGCATTAGAGCTTCAAAAATGGTAGTAATGCGTATTTTCCTAGTGAAAAAAAAAACATTTTGAAAGGTGTTTTTGACATGGTGTACAAACGGGGTTTTTATTTTAGGAAAAATGACTTACAATACCTACTTTTTATAATTATAGACAACATAAGACCCTAACAATTGAAAATGTCTCAAAAGGCTTACTTTTTGTAATTCAAGACTATTAAAAGCCATAAACCCAAACTATGACTAAAAGATATATGTAAAAGGACAAATATACTTATATTTCTATATATATATTGATGCTTTGTTGTTATTTATCTATTCAAATTCTAGTTACATTGAAACAAATGAAATATGCAATCTGTTAACGCAATTTGATATTTTCTCAATGTTGTTTCATGTCTCTGAAAGAAGTGATTGGTTCTTGTTGGGTAATTTGAAAGTAAAATAAATAAATAAAATCTGGAAGTAAACTTATGATTGGTTTTTAGAAAGTGATTGAATTTCCACTTTTAATAGCTTGATTCAAATAGTTATATAGAAATCCGTATATTCTATTGAATAATGCTTCAAGAGACTGAAATCTAATTCTAATGCATTTTCAATGTTGGGTGTTAAAGCTATATTTAGAAACCATATTACATGTAGTTGAGAGGAAATCAAAGGACTACACAATGGTTGTTGTACTTGTTGCACATGAAGGAATGAGAATTCGGCGAAAATTTCGTTTTTTTGAATTACAAAAGAAAAAAATTACGTTTTTTTGAGTTTTTTTTTTCAAAAATTTCGAGATCTTTTTCGTAAAAATACAGAAGCAAGCTATACCAAAAATTACATTTTTTTGAGTTATTTTTTCATAAATTTCGAGTTTTTTTAATTAACATTTCTTCTAATTATTTATTGATTTTTGAAACCACCCCCTGATTTTCTAATTATCATTTCTTCTAATTATATATTGATTTTTGAAACCATTTCCTAATTTTCTAATTATATATTGATTTCATGTTTGTTTCATTTCTTGGTATTTAGGTTTCATTTAATGTGTTTAATAGATTTATCTAATTACATCTTTTTTTTTCACATATTGATACCCTTGAAATTCATTATATAAATTTTATGCATCTTCAAAAATTTTACATTTTTTCTTTACACATCGAAATATTTCTTAAAATCAAAAGACCAAAATTAACTTGAAAAACGACATCACGATCCTTGTTGCACATTAAGCCATGGCAGGTACTCAACAAATCACAGAAGGAAAATCGAAGGGGGTTCGAAACATCAACTTCACACAACATGAAGATGAAGTTGTATGTAGGGCTTGGATATCTATCGGAGAATATCCAATTGTCAGGGTTGAGCAACGAGGAAAGACAATGTGGGAAAGTGTACTTGGTGTGTTCGTTGACATTAATGGAAACCCATTTAATTGTCAAGCCATTGCATTCCAATATCGTTGGAGAATTATTCAATCAGCCATGAACAAATTTGAAGGTCATTTTGACCATATTGAGCGCCAAAAACAAAGTGGAAAGACACAAATTGATAAGGTACATTGTTTTATACTTGAAAGTCATTTATTTATATGTATTTTAAAATTGAATTTTAATTTATTTTTATATTTTATTTTATTTTGGTTATGTAGCTTAACGAGGAAAAATTGTTGGCCAAGTGAACCATAAGACACTCAAGTTTGAGGGTTATTGGAACATTCCTAAAAAAATGCATCTAAGTGGCACCAATGGATGCAACGACCAATATAGTCAAGAAAACTAGCCAAATTGAAGAAATGTCGTTGGCTATGTCATTGAATAATGGTGAATGATCTAAAACGTTGATATCGTTGTGAGATTCAACCATACCAAAAAAATGGTGTCAAATCCACAATGACCCATTTGCACCTGCTTCAAAGATAATGATTGGTTTGCTCACATGTCTTGTACGAGTTCCATGTTAAACCATTGATAGTTTTTTCATTGCCAATGCATGCAATCCAAACTTCCTAACATTCCTATAAATTCTCAAGTTTTTGCTTGATACAACAATTGTTGAGCATTATATTCAGTTGATTTGCATAGGTATTAACCACCAAAGATAGCGCAAACATACAACAGCGGTTCAACGTCACCAACACGTAGTGGTTTCATAACAGTTGTCAAGTTGATCGGCTGGATAATCATATACAAGCATATGGATTTTGGTCATCATTTTTTCATTTTGCAAACATGAATGGTCTTTCCTCCCAGTTGCGTCAGCGCCTTGTTGAAAATAAAGATCATTGTCCTCCAAAGCATTCAAGAAGCATATGAACAAATGTCTACTCTTTCAATTGCGTTGATGAAAATAAGAATGCAAATAAGTTGAAGTGGGTGTGAAATAGTCAATTTAGAGTTTGAAATGGTCTTATTGTCTGTTACAATCAATCCATTGCTGCCCCCCACCACATTGATCTTCATTTTTTGAAATTGGATTACAACAATGCATGATGTGATGATGTCCTCTATGTGTTCAGCATGCCTCACATAAGATTCTTCAACATCTTCTATTGGTTGAAAAAATGGATTTTCCTAGTGCGATGCATTCTTAATTAGCTAGAGGGCCCACTGAAAAAGAAAATGATAGATGAACAAACGAGCGGTGGAAAGATGAAATGAAAACATTGAAAGAGTTCATTTTATAATGATAAAAAATTGCACTTGATTGCGCAAAGTCAATTATTAATATACTACAATGTCAAAACAAGCTTAACCACACAAAATGAATTGCACACATGTTGTAAATGTCAAAAGATACGATAATTGATGGATAATAATAGCCAAACAATAATGATACTCTATTATTTGTACTATTTTGTCAAGGAAAAACTCTGTGTACTGGACCACTGGTTGAAACAATAATTTTAAATTTTAATTTGAAATACTAAATTATAGATAATGAAAACTCCACAGGCTAGTGGGTAGTAAGGTAGGGTAAGAGGGAAGTAGCCGTTATTCAAATAATATAGTCTCGTTATTGGGCATAGGGGCATATCTATGTGTTGGATAAGGGGGTCAATTGCCCCCCTTATACTTTTGAAAAATTCTACTAAGTTACTTATATGTTTTATCTAGCATCTCTTTAAAATTTAGATTGCCCCTCTTTATATACAATTTTGGCTCTTGACTCCAAGTCATTTTAAAACAAAGGCTTTTATTTTCTATTTTTTAAACTCCACTTTCACCAATCACAATCCCAATCCCAATCCCACTCCATCTCTCTCTTTTATTTAAG